>CM019063.1:48062151-48675954 GCA_009667805.1 Leptobrachium leishanense | reverse complement strand
TTATAAGAGGCCCATATTCTGTATCGCCGCTAATAAGAGGCCCATATTCTATATCGCCGCTAGTAAGAGCCCATTATTCTGTATCGCCGCTATAAGAGGCCCATATTCTGTATCGCCGCTATAAGAGACCCATATGTCTGTTACTATAAACCATATTCTATCGCCGTATAAAGACCCATATTCTGTATCGCCGCTATAAGAGGCCCATATTCTGTATCGCCGCTATAAGAGGGGCCCATATTCTGTATCGCCGCTATAAGAGGGGCCCATATTCTGTATCGCCGCTATAAGAGGGGCCCATATTCTGTATCGCCGCTATAAGAGGGCCCATATTCAGTATCGCAGTTTCCTGTGCTTGTCTGAGCTGTCATTTTAAGGGCCGAGTCCAGTGTAAAGTTACAGTATAATCCGTGGCAATGCTAAGATCACCAGGTTTTGCTCTGGTTATGTTTACACCTGACTTGGAATTGAGCCCCAAGTCCAGTAAAGCAGATGTGACATTTGTGACAAATACATTATTTGCATTTTCCTCGTTCACTTCCCTTATTTATTTTCTCGGAGCAGGTGTCCGTTCAGAGCAGCCGCCGCAGTGTCCTGTCCTGTAGTAATGGGCGGCTGCACCAGGTCCTCCCCATCTCCTGTCTGGGAAGGAAAAGGCTTCAGCTTCCAAACCAATTATCCGCTAATTCAAGGGGAATTAGTGACCGCAGCTTCTGCTACGGCAAATCCTGATGAGTTCACTGAGGACAGATCAGACACAGACGCTTTCTGCTCTTAAAAAGAGCAAATAACCCGATTAACCAGAGAGATACACCTCACAAACTGACTAACCAGCTACATACACCTCACAAACTGACTAACCAGCTACATACACCTCACAAACTGACTAACCAGCTACATACACCTCACAAACTGACTAACCAGCTACATACACCTCACAAACTGACTAACCAGCTACATACACCTCACAAACTGACTAACCAGCTACATACACCTCACAAACTGAATAACCAGCTACATACACCTCACAAACTGACTAACCAGCTACATACACCTCACAAACTGACTAACCAGCTACATACACCTCACAAACTGACTAACCAGCTACATACACCTCACAAACTGACTAACCAGCTACATACACCTCACAAACTGACTAACCAGCTACATACACCTCACAAACTGACTAACCAGCTACATACACCTCACAAACTGACTAACCAGCTACATACACCACACTGACTAACCAGCTACATACACCTCACAAACTGACTAACCAGATACATACACCTCACAAACTGACTAACCAGATACATACACCTCACAAACTGACTAACCAGATACATACACCACACAAACTGACTAACCAGCTACATCCTCCACACAAACTGACTAACCTGCTACATACACCTCACAAACTGACTAACCAGCTACATACACCACACTGACTAACCAGCTACATACACCTCACAAACTGACTAACCAGCTACATACACCTCACAAACTGACTAACCAGCTACATACACCTCACAAACTGACTAACCAGCTACAAACACCTCACAAACGGACTAACCAGCTACATACACCTCTCAAACTGACTAACCAGCTACATACACCTCACAAACTGACTAACCAGCTACATACACCTCTCAAACTGACTAACCAGCTACATACACCTCTCAAACTGACTAACCAGCTACATACACCACACAAACTGACTAACCAGCTTACACCTCACAAACTGACTAACCAGCTACATTACACCTCACAAACTGACTAACCGGCTACATACACCTCACAAACTAACTAACCACCTACATACACCTCACAAACTGACTAACCAGCTACATACACCTCACAAACTGACTAACCAGCTACATACACCTCACAAACTGACTAACCAGCTACATACACCTCACAAACTGACTAACCAGTTACATACACCTCACAAACTGACTAACCAGCTACATACACCTCACAAACTGACTAACCAGATACATACACCACACAAACTGACTAACCAGCTACATCCACCACACAAACTGACTAACCAGCTACATACACCTCACAAACTGAATAACCAGCTACATACACCTCACAAACTGACTAACCAGCTACATACACCTCACAAACTGACTAACCAGCTACATACACCTCACAAACTGACTAACCAGCTACATACACCTCACAAACTGAATAACCAGCTACATACACCACACAAACTGACTAACCAGCTACATACACCTCACAAACTGAATAACCAGCTACATACACCTCACAAACTGACTAACCAGCTACATACACCTCACAAACTGACTAACCAGATACATACACCACACAAACTAACTAACCAGCTACATACACCACACAAACTGACTAACCAGCTACATACACCTCACAAACTGACTAACCAGCTACATACACCTCACAAACTGACTAACCAGATACATACACCACACAAACTAACTAACCAGCTACATACACCTCACAAACTGAATAACCAGCTACATACACCACACAAACTGACTAACCAGCTACATACACCACACAAACTGAATAACCAGCTACATACACCACACAAACTGACTAACCAGCTACATACACCTCTCAAACTGACTAACCAGCTACATACACCTCACAAACTGACTAACCAGCTACATACACCTCACAAACTGACTAACCAGTTACATACACCTCACAAACGGACTAACCAGCTACATACACCTCACAAACTGACTAACCAGATACATACACCACACAAACTGACTAACCAGCTACATCCACCACACAAACTGACTAACCAGCTACATACACCTCACAAACTGACTAACCAGCTACATCCACCTCACAAACTGACTAACCAGCTACATACACCTCACAAACTGACTAACCAGCTACATACACCTCACAAAACTGACTAACCAGCTACATACACCTCACAAACTGACGCAGTTATACACCTCACAAACTGACTAACCAGCTACATACACCTCACAAACTGACTAACCAGCTACATACACCTCACAAACTGACTAACCAGTTACATACACCTCCACAAACTGACTAACCAGCTACATACACCTCACAAACTGACTAACCAGATACATACACCACACAAACTGACTAACCAGCTACATCCACCACACAAACTGACTAACCAGCTACATACACCTCACAAACTGACTAACCAGCTACATCCACCTCACAAACTGACTAACCAGCTACATACACCTCACAAACTGACTAACCAGCTACATACACCTCACAACTGACTAACCAGCTACATACACCTCACAAACTGACTAACAGCTACATACACCTCACAAACTGACTAACCAGATACATACACCACACAAACTGACTAACCAGCTACATCCACCACACAAACTGACTAACCAGCTACATACACCTCACAAACTGAATAACCAGCTACATACACCTCACAAACTGACTAACCAGCTACATACACCTCACAAACTGACTAACCAGCTACATACACCTCACAAACTGAATAACCAGCTACATACACCACACAAACTGACTAACCAGATACACACACCTCACAAACTGACTAACCAGCTACATACACCTCACAAACTGACTAACCAGCTACATACACCTCACAAACTGACTAACCAGCTACATACACCTCACAAACTGACTAACCAGCTACATACACCTCACAAACTGAATAACCAGCTACATACACCTCACAAACTGAATAACCAGCTACATACACCTCACAAACTGACTAACCAGCTACATACACCTCACAAACTGACTAACCAGATACATACACCACACAAACTAACTAACCAGCTACATACACCACACAAACTGACTAACCAGCTACATACACCTCACAAACTGAATAACCAGCTACATACACCACGCAAACTGACTAACCAGCTACATACACCTCACAAACTGAATAACCAGCTACATACACCACGCAAACTGACTAACCAGCTACATACACCTCTCAAACTGACTAACTAGCTACATACACCACACAAACTGACTAACCAGCTACATACACCTCACAAACTGAATAACCAGCTACATACACCACGCAAACTGACTAACCAGCTACATACACCTCACAAACTGACTAACCAGCTACATACACCTCACAAACTGACTAACCAGCTACATACACCACACAAAATGACTAAAAAGACACCCACACACCCCGAATATATAGAGGAGCCCCTAAAAAGATACCCACACTAGTGATGAGCCAAACACCCCCGTGTTCGGTTCGCATTCGAAAACAAACATTTGAAAAAGTTTGAATTCGAACGTGAACACGATTTGAAATCAATGCAAGTCAATGTGACTTGAACGTTAGATTTTTAGAGTGCTCTGCAAGAGGGCATATATGCTAGATATGTTCCATAAAAGGTGTATGGGGGTCCGGGTAGTGCCCTGCTCCATTAAATAAAGTTAAGAATAAAAACGAAAAATTCCTTCAAATATCGTGCCTAGGAGGTCCCCATAACCTGCCCGTGAAGTGGCGGATTTGTAGGATGTATAGAAACATTTAAAAACAAAAAAATGATATTTCAAATGACGGTAAATGGTTTTCCTTTAATCTATTCATAAACAACTGCTTGGGGCGGCAGGCTGTATGAAAAGAGGAGACGTTTTAGGACACGGAGAACAAGTTTAGTGATTTTTTTGGCTAAATTATGGAGAAACTTATGCAGGCTTTGGATGAAAGTAACAACAGGTGCATTAAAATTGCGTGAGCATTAACATTTGCTGTGGCGTTCACCGCATATTTGTAACGATTCCCCAGGACAGACCTGGTAGGATACCTGGTAACAGACCTCTAACCCTCCGGTCCTTAGGATGGTTGGGACTCGGGACCACTAAACCTAACCTCTAGCAGCCACACAGGCCAGGGAGAGAGCAGCAACAATATACACCACAGACTGAGATCAATATATGTTTGTACTGCGCTATAGTATATGGCAGAATGGAAGCGCACCAGCAGTAACAAGCAGTGGAATATACCAGACAGGAGCGCAGAGCGAGAGTAGTTGTCATAACAAAACCGGGTCAGCAACGTTTAGGCACTTGTACTGTGCTACTGTATATGGTGAGAACCGGCGCACACCAGTAGCAACAGCAGGCAAACAGGACAGGCAGGGAGTGCAGAGTGAATAGTCAAATGGCAGGCAAAACTGGCAACAGATCGGGTCCTCAGAACAAGCAGGGTAAGTAACAAGTATATTTCTGAGAAGATACGCTATTAGTGTAGTGGGGAAGCCGGCTGCGCATTTTGCATCGCTCCCTCTACACTAATAGCGTATCTTCTCAGAAGCTGCAAACAGCGCGTCGGTGTATGCAGCTTCTAACAGCGTGGGAGACGGGAGGCTGCGCTTGTTGGTGGATCCAGGAATCAGGTGAGTATTAGAAAGAAAAGAAAAAACAGTTTTATTTTATGTTCCTTGGGACATTTAAAAATGTCCTCGGATTTTATTTTTTTTAGAAATGTGTCGCCTTACCTTAGCCTGGCGGTCAGTCAGTGGGGGCTCCCTGAATCCTGGTTGGGGGGGGGGTCTGCCGTGGCCGCAGGTGCAGTGGCTCCCTCCCTGCACCACCTCTCTGCCACATGCACCCGGCCGGCATGCCCGCACAGTCGCAGCATTGTTATCCGGCGGCCGCATGCTCCTCAAGGGATCCTTGGGAGGCCCCAGCGGGCTGCCCTCTACAGTGCCTGATTAGAGGGCCGCGTCTGCCTGATGTTTTAGCAACAAGATTGTTTTATCCCATAGTCTTGAATGTTAAAAATATTTACGTTTTAATTCAATATCTAATAAACCATTGCTTATTATATTCTGCAGTAAAGAGTCTCTTTATTTATAGATTTTCTAGGATTTTTTAAAAAAAATTTTTTTTTTGTTTTTTTCAAACTTTTTGCGAACGGCCTGAAATGTTCAAAGTTCGCCGAACGGGCGATGTTCGAATCGAACTCATGTTCGAATCGAACCGAACACCCATCCCTGATCCGCACACCCTGAATATTTGGAGGAGCCACTAAAAAGACACCCGCACACCCTGAATATATGGAGGAACCTCTAAAAAGACACCCGCACACCCTGAATATATGGAAGATCCCCTTAAAAGACACAGACTCCCTGAATATATGGAGGAGCCCCTAAAAACACACCCGCACACCCTGAATATATGGAGGAGCCCCTAAAAAGACACCCACACACCCTGAATATATGGAGGAGCCCCTAAAGACACCCACACACCCTGAATATATGGAGGAGCCCCTAAAAACACACCCGCACACCCTGAATATATGGAGGAACCCCTAAAACACATCAACACACCCTGAATATATGGAGGAACCCCTGATAAGACACATGTACACCCTGAATATATGGAGGAGCCCCTAAAAAGACACCCGCACACCCTGAATATATGGAGGAGTCCCTAAAAATACACCCGCACACCCTGAATATATGGAGGAACCCCTAAAAACACACCCGCACACCCTGAATATATGGAGGAACCCCTAAAAAGACACCCACACACCCTGAATATATGGAGGAACCCCTAAAAACACCCGCACACCCTGAATATATGGAGGAGCCCCTAAAAAGACACCCGCACACCCTGAATATATGGAGGAGTCCCTAAAAAGACACACACCCTGATTATATGAAAAGCAGGATATCGGGAGAGAAAGGAGGGGCAGGGGATTGACCTCACAATATGGACTATTTGGGACATTTGGAATTTATGCCACTTCAGTTAAAGATGCTTTTTTCCATGTTTCACAATAATTGGATCCTCTATCCATGTCACATTGCTCGCTCCCCCGCTCATCTCTACAGGGGTCTCTGGGCAGACACAGCCTCATGGCGAGCCTCTGGGCCTGAGGCAGCATTGCAGTACGCATTGTATGGTTTTGCAGCAGGTCCTCGTTAAGCTCGTTAAATTCCATTCGCATTTTTTGGAGGGCCCGGCGTGAGAGCTGCTAACTAGATTTTGCTAAAATTCTCCCTTCTGAATCGCTCACAAATTGTCATCTGCTCCCACAGGATCCTTCCCTGAAGATCATTAAACCGAGCGGCTTAATTACCAGCTGGGGTTCCAGACTAATGAGAGCCGCAAGCCGGCCGGCCGCTGTCATCTTTGTAAGGGAGGCAGATCACAAGCTAGGAGAACAGTTTTGGTCGAGAATGGTGGAGGGAATAAACGAATATCCTGGTGTTCTAAAACAGATAAATGTTTTTTTGAGAAAGTATTTTAGCAGGAAGTGCTCCTGTCTTGGGTTTGGAACCCCATTGTCTGGTGCCCCTCCTGAAGTCGGTCTCCCTGATTCATTGAGATTTCTCTCGTTTCAAGTATGTCCTGGGTGGCGAGTATGTACCGTTAGGTGTCTTGCCCAAGGACACTTACTGGAGAGGTGCTCATCAGGATCAAACCCATGTCTCCACAGGCTCTCTCCACGCAGAGCGGTGATGTTACCTCTACTCCACCCAGCCGGTACTAATTAACAGTTTGTAGAACTTCAGAACAAAACGTTGCACATTAAATACTAGAAGCTCTGTTTTCTGAGAAGGTGTCTACGCACCACGAATGGGGGAGTCCACCATCTTCCACCTTCAGATAACAGGGGAGAGTTTTGTAGTATCACAATCATGTTTACCAATTACAACTCCTGCCAGGGACCAACCTGGCCAGGGAGACCAACTTCAGGAGGGGCACCAGACAATGGGGTTCCAAACCCAAGACAGGAGCACTGCGTTAAAGATTGGGACTAAGAGGCTAGATTACCTGAGCAAAGAGCGGGTGCTGGTTCCCCATTAACCAACAACCTTGACCTGTGACCTCTTGCCTTGCTTTAACTAAGGGAGCTGAAGGTTTCTAGTGTTGGTCATGGCTACTGTAGGCCTAGGAGGGTGTGGAGAAGGCTCTGTTGATCCAATGGTGAAAGATAATATAAAGTTGTTTGGGGGATCTCCGGTTCCTAAGTCGACTTACTCTGTGAATCTTGGTCATTGTAGATCCTGCTCACTTCTCTGGTGATTTTACACCTTGCTGTGGTGTCCACTTGTGTGTCACTGGTTCCAGTTGTGAGCTGTGAAAACAATATATTTTATATTAAATACATGTTACCGGAAGAGGATGGGTACCGGCGGCCTGATTATCATGTGGATATTACACCCTAGACATGTGTGATTCGGTTCCGATGTATTGAGAATTTGCTTGACGTCACCAATTCGGATCAATCCACATTTCAAATTTATTTATTTATTTGCAAAGAATTGCTGATAAATCGTATAGATAAAATTTTTCCAAATATTATTCAGCCCGATCTGAATTTCATCAGATCTATTTGGATTTAATTAGAACAGAAATAAAAAGAAAATGGTAACCCTAACACTAGTCCTATCATAACATAAGCATGAACTCTGACTCTAACCTGTTTAGTTTAGAGAAACGGCGCCTTAGAGGGGATCTGATAACCTTATATAAATATATACGGGGCCATTATCAACCATTGTCTGATAACCTATTCATTAACAGGACTATACATAGGACACGGGGTCACCCATTTAGACTGGAAGAAAGAAAATTTAGCTTAAAGCATAGGAAGGGTTATTTTACGGTGAGAACAATAAAGCTGTGGAATTCTCTGCCTGTTGAGGTGGTTGGGTCAGAGTCTGTACAGACTTTTAAAAAACGACTGGATGACTTCCTGCAGACACAGAATATTAAGGGTTATAATATTTAATATGTGGGTAAAAGCTTCTTGATCCAAGGAGAAATCTGACTGCCATTCTGGGGTCAAGAAGGAATTTTTTCCCAGTATGTTGCATATTGGCAAGCATTCAGACTGGGTTTTTTGCCTTCTTTTGGATCAACAGCAGTAGGTTATGTGGGAGAGGCTGAACCCAATGGACGCATGTCTTTTTTCAGCCTATATAACTATGTAACTATGTAACTATGTAACTATGTAACCGTAATCATAAAACATGCAGAAACTATAACCCTAGCCCTAACCCTAATCATAAAACAATAATCATAAAACAAGCATGAACTGTGACCATTGCCCTAACCGTAATCGTAAAGCACACAGAACAAGTAACCATAGCCCTAATCAAAAACCACACATGACTATGAAACTAGCCCTAACCCTAATCATAAAACAAGCATGAACTGTGACCCTAACCCTAACCCTAATCATAAAACAAGCATGAACTGTGACCCTAGCCCTAACCCTAATCATAAAACAAGCATGAACTGTGACCCTAGCCCTAACCCTAATCATAAAACAAGCATGAATTCTGACCCTAGCCCTAACCCTAATCATAAAACAAGCATGAACTGTGACCCTAACCCTAACCCTAATCATAAAACAAGCATGAACTGTGACCCTAGCCCTAACCCTAATCATAAAACAAGCATGAACTGTGACCCTAACCCTAACCCTAATCATAAAACAAGCATGAACTGTGACTCTAACCCTAATCATAAAACAAGCATGAACTGTGACCCTAACCCTAACCCTAATCATAAAACAAGCATGAACTGTGACCCTAGCCCTATTCAATTATTTTTAATAGTTATACAGAAACTGTAACTCTACCCCTTTCCCTAAACATAAATCATGTAGAAATTGTTACTCTAACCCTAACACTTATTATAAAACACACAGAAGCTGTAACCCTAACTCTGATCAGATACTTTTAATAATAAAACAGAAAAAGTAACTCTAATCCTCTTATTTTTTATAATAATACAGAAAATGTAACCCTAACCCCATATTTAATCATAAAACACACAGAAGCTGTAACTTTAACCCTCGCTTAACCCTAGCAATAATCCTAATGAACCTTTTTTAATAATACAGAAAAAGGAACTTTAACCCTAAACCCTAATCATAAACAATTGCAAAAACTGTATCCGTAACTCTAACCATAACCAACTGTTTTTACAGGTTTTGTTATGGACATGAGATGAAAAGTGCTGCCCCTGCACATTTCATGTAATCTCATACATTGTGGGAATTTTTTTTTTTTTTTTAAAGTTTGAGCAATTTTCCTGTTCTTTGCATTATACACACAGGTTTGGAATATCAGAAAATAAAAATATAGCGGACACTTGCAATTCGGTCTGATCCCAAATATTGGAAGCTTCGGATATTCTGAATTGACGGATTCCGCATATTTTGGTATTTGATATTTTTAGATTCCCAAATATTCCGGGCAGAACCAACCTGCCTTTTTATCCCTGCACATGTCTGCTACATACCTGTGGATCGCTCATAGCTCATACTTTTGCTCCATTAATCTACAAACTTGGGTTCCTCAATTCTGCAGATCTGTGTCGCCCCAACCTCAGCTGAATCGTGGCCTGTTTCTCAAAAATGGAATAAATATGAGATTAATGATATTGATCTAATTTAAGAAATCCTTTACACTATTTATGGGTTTGTTTGTTTTATCTCATTTGCTCAATGACTTGTACGTTGTATCTCTGCTGACGCGGCTGTGCTGGGTATGGTGTGCATGGATTTCTCGCGCCACTCGGTGGGAATGTCCTGCTGATTTTGTAAGAGGTTGATCATGTCGTTGTCTCATCCTCTCCAGTTTTTCACACTGTATTAGCCCCTGATCCTTTTCCGGCCTCATTTCCTGCGCTGCGACAACAGCCCATTTAACACAATTGCGAGATAACCATGGAAACGCGTTTAAAAAATATTACGTTGCCAACCTGGCTCGATTCCGAGGAAAGCAGAAGAGCGTTCCACTCCTCCGCTGTCTCACTCCGACAGTCACACGATGAATTTATTCACAGTGAAATATTCCATTGCTCCCAGTATCTTCTGCCCAGTTATTACTGGTTTATGAAATACTCACCTTTTGTCCCTTGCCGCGCACGCGGCTCATCCCCTACAGCCCGGGGACTCCCGAGCCCGGAAATCCCTGAATCTTTTCTGTGCAACTTGCAAAGTGTAAGAACCGCAAATTGCACACCACTACAGACCTGCGCACTTTACGTAGTAACGACCGCAGAACAATGCATCGGAGACGCTCGCGCATGCACACATCCGATCCGTCGGCTGTCACTTTCGGAATGCTCACTATTGCTGGTGATGAGAGAGAGGGGTGACACCAGCACGCAGAACGTGCTATCACCGGTGACCGATCTGTCAACCAGCAGCTTGGAAATTCTAAATCCCGGCTGCTGGTGCTGCTGGGTGGGGTTGAGGAAACTCTTCCACTTCACCCAGTGATTTCTCCAGATCGGGGGAGCTGGTGAGGGGGGAGAAGTGGGGACAAGCCACGCATCCTGACCACTTTAAAACGATAACGTGATGAGGATAAGTCGCACGTCCCTTTAACGTCAAGAGGGGACGGTGGCTTCTTGCTGGCAGAAATGTGTAAAGTGTTTCTTTTACATTAATTAGCCTTTATAATGATAATTTCTCGAATGTGTCTCCAATTTATTCCTAAATTATCTTATTTTTGTCATTTTTTCCCAAATGATCATTGTTTTCACACATATAAGATACACAGTATGCGTAAAGATTCTCGTTAAGATAATGATTGCAGTGAATGTCCCGGGGCTGTCCCTGATCCATCTCACTATCCTCCACCGCAATCATGCAATTATTTGCCTCTGAATCAGAAGCGCCTGAGCTTGATACAAAGTGCTCCTCACGCGGGGAACGTCACCTGAGATATTTAAAACCTAGACGTGTAATTAGCCGTGGCGTTGAGAGACCCCCGGGGCAAATCCACAAAGAAAGCCTTCAAACACCTGCCGACGTCCTGGGAGGATCATCAGGGAAAGGGGATGAGGGATTATTTGCGTATTTAATTTATTCCGTTATAACGGCAGCTTTAATTGGTGTAAAATATTATGGTTCTGGATGTTCTGCTGGGATTTCTCTCTGCGGGGCTGGCGGGTGTAACAAATCCCTGATCCCAACACGCAGTAAACAGGGTTAATAATACACATAAAGGGCTAAAGCTCAGAGAAAAGCCAAGGTCGGTACACAGGGTTAATAATATACAGAAGGGATTAAAACTCAGATAATGGCCAATGGAGATGAGCCAAGATTGGTACACAAGGTTAATAATACACAGCAGGGGTTAAAGCTCAGAGAATAGCTAAGGGAGCTAAGCCAAGGTTGGTACACAGGGTTAATAATACACATAAAGGTTTAAAGCTCAGAGAAAAGCCAAGGTCGGTACACAGAAAGGGTTACAGCTCAGAATAGTCAAGGGCGCTAAACCAAGGTTGGTACACAGGGTTAATGTTACACAGCAGGGGTTAAAGCTCAGAGAATAGCCAAGGGAGATAAACCAAGGTTGGTACACAGGGTTAATAATACACAGCAGGGGTTAAAGCTCAGATAATGGCCAATGGAGATGAGCCAAGGTTGGTACACAAGGTTAATAATACACAGCGCGGGTTAAATCTCAGAGAATAGCTAAGGGAGCTAAGCCAAGGATGGTACACAGAAAGGGTTACAGCTCAGAAGAGTCAAGGGCGCTAAACCAAGGTTGGTACACAGGGTTAATAATACACATAAAGGGTTAAAACTCAGAGAAAAGCCAAGGTCGGTACAGAGGGGAAATAATACACAGCAGGGGTTAGTAGAGGTGGGTGGAGTAGAGGTAACATCACTGCTCTGCATGGAGAGAGCCTGTGGAGTCATGGGTTCGATCCCAGCAAGAGCACCTCTCCAGTAAGTGTCCTTGGGCAAGACACCTAACAGTACATACTCGCCTTTTCTCAAATATTAATGTAAAAGAACAGTTGGGAAACAGCGACCATAACATGGTGACTTTTGAAATAAACTCAAAAAACACATTCATAAGGGGCATGCTAAAATATATAATTTTAAAAAGGCCAACTTTATTAAAATAAAGGAAGCTCTCAATGTCATTGACTGGCAGAAACTCTTTCACGGGAAAAACACTGAGGATAAGTGGAATATCTTTAAACTAACACTAGAAAAGTACACGTCACAATATATTAAACTGGTTAATAAATATAAAAGAAACAGACTGAAACCAATGTGGCTTAGTAGGAAGGTAACTAAGGAAATGAAAAATAAAAAGAAGGCATTTAAAGCTTTTAAATCTGAGGCATCCTATAAATCATATAGGGCAGCCAATAAAGCATGTAAAAATGCGATTAGATGGGCTAAACTAGAAAATGAAAAAGAAATAGCCAAAGAGAGCAAGACCAACCCTAAAAGATTCTTTAGGTACATAAATCTAAAAAAACCAAGAGTGAAAATGTAGGTTCACTAAAATCTGAGTCAGGGTTATTGTTAACTGAAGATCAGGATAAGGCAGAAATTTTACATGATTATTTTTATTCAGTATTTATCAAAGAGAAACCTATAACAGGAGACATGCAATTCATTAATAAAAACTTACTAATACAAAGTGACTGGTTGACTCAGGACAAGGTTTTACACAAATTAAACAATGTGAATAAAGCCCAGGGCCAGATGGAATTCACCCGCGAGTACTGAGAGAGCTATGTTGAAATATGTAAACCTCTGTTCTTAATCTTTCAAGATTCTTTTCTTTCAGGAATAGTACCAGAGGATTGGAGAAAAGCTGACGTGGTCCCTATATTAAGAAAGGTTTAAAATTGTGCCTGGGAATTATAGACCTGTGAGCTTACCATCTGTGGCTGGGAAAGTATTTGAGGGGTTACTAAGGATAGTATTCAGGAATTTATTGGAGTATAATGTTATTGGCAAAAATCAGCATGGTTTCATGAAACACAGATCATGTCAGGCTAACCTAATTACGTTCTATGAGGAAGTAAGTAGAAGTATAGATCAGGGGGTCGCAGTGGATGTGATTTACTTAGATTTGCCAAAGCTTTCGACACAGTTCCACACAAAAGGTTACTATTTAAATTAAGAAAAAATGGTCTAGATGAAAATACTTGTTCTTGGATAGAAAACTGGCTAAAAGATAGGGTACAGAGAGTGGTCATAAATGGTACATTTTCAAGATGGACACCAGTGGTAAGTGGTGTCCCTCAGGGGTCTGTTATAGGACCAATACTAGTCAATTTATTTATAAATGACCTTGAGATAGGCATTGAAAGTCATGTATCAGTGTTTGCAGATGACACAAAGCTAGGAAAAGTAATACAATGTGAGCAGGATGTTACTTCGCTGCAGAGGGATTTAGATAGATTGGGGACTGGGCACTTAAATGGCAGATGAAATTTAATCTAGATAAATGCAAAGTTATGCACTTTGGAGTGAAGAACACACAAGCAATTTATACCCTAAAGGTACGGAGTTAGGAAATCCAAGCAGGAGAAGGATTTGGGAATAATCATAGACTTCAAACTAAGTAACAATGTGCAATGTCAAACAGCAGCCGCCAAGGCCAGCAAAGTACTGGCATGCATTAAAAGGGGAGTTCACTCACGGGATGAAAACATAATTTTGCCTCTGTATAAATCAATGGTCAGGCCGCACCTTGAATATGCCGTGCAATTTTGGCACCTGTCTTAAAAAAAAATTATAGCGTTAGAAAAAGTGCAGAGACGGGCAACTAAATTAATAAGGGGAATGGAAGGGTTAAGTTATGAGGAAAGACTAACAAGCTTAAACCTGTTTAGTTTAGAGAAAAGGCGCCTTAGAGGGGATCTGATAACCTTATATAAATATATACGGGGCCATTATCAACCATTGTCTGATAACCTATTCATTAACAGGACTATACATAGGACAAGGGTCACCCATTTAGACTGGAAGAAAAGAAATTTAGCTTAAAGCATAGGAAGGGTTATTTTACGGTGAGAACAATAAAGCTGTGGAATTCTCTGCCTGTTGAGGTGTTGGGTCAGAGTCTGTACAGACTTTTAAAAAACGACTGGATGACTTCCTGCAGACACAGAATATTAAGGGTATAATATTTAATATCTGGGTAAAAGCTTCTTGATCCAAGGAGAAATCTGACGCCATTCTGGGGCAGTATGTTGCATATTGGCGAGCATTTCAGACTGGGTTTTTTGCCTTCTTTGGATCAACAGCAGTAGGTTATGTGGGAGAGGCTGAACCCGATGGACGCATGTCTTTTTTCAGCCTATATAACTATGTAACTATGTAACTATGCCACCCAGGACATACTGAAAACCAGAGAAATCTCAATGTATCCTTCCTGGTAAAATACTTTCTCAAGAAAAAAAAGCTCAGAGAATAGTCAAGGGAGATAAGCCATGAGTCGGTATACAGGGTTAATAATACACAGCAGGGGTTAAAGCTCAGAGAATAGTCAAGGGAGATGAGCCAAGGTTGGTACACAGGGTTAATAATACACAGCAGGGGTTAAAGCTCAGAGAATAGTCAAAGGAGTTAAGCCAAGGTTGGTACACAGGGTTAATAATGCAACAAGAATGCACTATCTGGTAACAGGAACCATGACAGGGCACTTTGGAAAAGGGAATCTCGGCTTTTAAACTGGGCGGGCGCTTCTCATTGGCTCATAAGGCTACGTCCCCGCCAGCAGATGCGTCATTCCCCAGCACCTGTGAGAGCCAGTGATATAAACCGGCCGCCAACAAGGATCCAGTTAATACATAAGTTATAAACCTGCATTAATACCAGATGCCCGGCTCCTGGCATCCAACAGAATAACACCAGAGGGTAACGCAGGTAATACATGTATTTTCATGCCAAACGCTCTTAACCCCAGTGGTAACATCGCCACATCCATTCCGGAATCCCACATGGTTCCATTGTGTTGCCGAGTCACTTTCATGAGCCTCTCGGTAACATAAAGTTCTGGCACAGGGCTAGATTATAACCAAGCCGTTAATGCATGAGCATTTTCCCATTTGCGTCTCACCATTATCACCATTATCACCATTATCACCATTATCGCCTCTATTTTGGTGAAGTCGCTGTATTAGCAGCTCGAACCGACATATTTTTAAGCACCTGACAGGACAGTGGCGCTCGCACATACCATGGATATCAGCTCGATAGGACTCCATGAAGCGTCCGTGTGACCCTGCACTAGCTCTGTGCCAGGTTGCCGCAGTGGGGGTGGCGCAGGAGCATCAGAAGGAGCCACAAAAAAAAGACTATGGGAACTATTTTTACCCAGTCTTCCGCTGCTTGCGGCTGGAGGAGACGGCGTATCATGTAACTCCTGCAATGTGGGATTTTAGGTGAGTAAATCCCTTTTGGTTGAAGCTTTAAGTGATTCTGAAAAATTAAAATCCCTTAACACCAGCTCTCGGCTCGGTTATATTATCGTCAGGAGCCGTGAGGGTGACAGCTGGGACCGTCATGTCTGCTTTTTACAGCCGTCATCTAATTGGCTTAGTTGTGACCCTGTCTGGAACCTTCTAGAACTTTAAACAGGTAAACTCTTACCTGAACGTGGTGACATTTTGGAGCATAGGCCTCACAAATGGCGTTTATTCGTTAATTTTAAGACTGTACCTGATGTAGTTCCTGAAGCCACAGCGCCCCCTACAGATAATATCAGCTACCAACCAGGAACTTTAATAAATGGGAACCTCTTAAAGGGGGGGGGGCAAGGGAATCCCTCCCAAAATGCAGATACAAAGGACGTCAGCACTCACAGGGGACTCTTTTAACTCTTTGCTACTTTTATTTCGCCTACTGATGACTCCGGGAGACAAAAACACCCAAAAAATACGCAAACACATAACTGTGGAATAATATATATATTTATTATATATAGGCCACAGCTAAAAACTCCACACTATAACCAACCATAATGATATAACAAATGTCATGCTGAAAGAGGACTCCACCACAACCCCCACACACCTCCAAACCAACCAACCACCAAAAATCTTCCCAACTCCCAACCATCTGACCAAAGTTATCCTAACTAAAAAGTAACCCCTAGCCAGCACTGCCTACAAGCCCCCGCCACGAGCTCCTCACATAACCCCTTATGTGAGAGCTCCCCCACCAAGAAAAAAACAAGGCTTGTTCAATCCCTTCCTTGAGTCCCAGGATGAACAGATCCTTGCCCACATCTGTCAGGTGAACTCCATCCTCCATAAAATAACACTCCACATCCTCCTCCTCAAAAGGTAGATGTCGCACCACCACACCCTCCATCCTCCTCACGAACCTTCCCATGCAGCGATTCAGCTTGATACGGCCAAGCTGCACCGCCTCCTCATTCTCCGCCTGCTCCCACACCACCCTTGGCATCACCTTGGACCACACTACCACTGTCCATGGTGACCACACCCTCAACTGCCGCAGATCTTCCTGCATCTGCTCCAGCAGCATACAAAGACCCAAATACCACACCCAAATCGTTCCCTCCCATGTGAACCACCAGCACATGGGGAACTTCACCGTGCCTCAGGGCACCCAAAATCGTCGGCTTAAACTCCTCCCATAGGAGTTCACGGATTACGATCCACCGTACCCGTGTTGCCGACCCAAGCAGACCCATCTGAACTCCAGAGGATCGCACCAACGCCCTTCTTCTCGCCCCAAAAAATCAGCAAATCTCCAATAATCCACACCATTTTTGGAGGATCTGCAAAAACACTTTACCAACATCTCCACCACACAAAATACTTTCAAAGAAAAATTCCCCACCAAACCACCAGACATCCCTCCCAATAACCATGACCATACCTGTAAAGAAAAGCATATCATAAACATAGACCAACTCCTTGCCTCCAAATACTCCAAACACCCACACTCAACCCCAAACAACCAACAAATTGACAAAGATAAAATAGAATAAATATATATATTCCGTATAAAAGGTATAATTCATATTTCATGTATAAATTTGATATTTTTCGTATTTCAATTTTTTTTATTTTTTTTTATAAAAAGTTGAAAACATAACATACAGCAAACTGTGCTCCACATTAACTCCCAGCTTTAACAGATGATTACAAAATTCATGACAGCAAACCAGGACGAACGTAAGACTTAAAAGCCCTTGAGTTCCATCCTCCCAATTCTTGAATTTCCGTTGCCGACAAACCCAACCTTGAAGCTTCCGTTGCAGCCCCAATACGAAAGGAGTGAGAACCAAATTCCTTCAGATTTCTCCCTAAACTCACCAAACCCTTCTTAAAAATAGAAATAAACTGAAATCTTGATAAAGCCGACCCGTCCGCGTGACATAAAAAGGCCACACTAGACTCCACCCGTACCTCCAAAAATTTCTTAACGTTCTCCACTGGACAAACCACACAATTATCCACACTGAATAAACCAACTCTACACCCCCTGCCCAACTGATCCGTCTTGGAGTTAGCAACCCAAATAACCAGATCATTAACTCCCAACCAAACCACATCAGCTCCTAAACCACCACCTCCTCTCTTATAATTACAAACCAGCTCACCCACTCGAAATGCCCCAAAAAACCCTAAACAAAAAGCCGCCCTTAGAAGCAGAACCTCATAAGCTGAAGAACATAAACTCCCAACGAAATCCCATAGCCCCTCCAATTGCCTCGAAACTGGACGCCTAGTGTCCGCCCTACATCTCCCCTTCACATAACCCCGAACTGCACATCTGATCACAAAATCCTTGGTGACATCTCTTTTCCCTGATACCTGAAAAAGGAAAGCCAAGGCGGCTAAAGACTGCCGAACCACTCCAGGAGATGCCCCAGACTCAAATAACCGAATGAGGCATGCTCTGAGCAGACTTACCTCATCCAAACCACCTACTGCCACGTACCTGAACCGCTCAGCCAAAGCGTCCCAGTCCTTCCATACTCGCAAGTAGGCCTTCCAACATGACTCAAACAAAGAACCTCTCACCCATCTTCCAAAAATTCCGAGCCTAGCTGCCAAAGGCCCTCCGGACAAGGGGTGCCCACCTCCTCTGCCAACGGAGCCAGGGAACGAAACCTGCCCCACTGAAAACGAGACAAAGCATCCGCCACTGAGTTAAGGCGACCCGGAACATGCCTTGCCCTACATAAAACATTAAACTTAAGACACATCAACACAAATCTCTTCAGCAATTTAATGACTGCCAATGATGCAGCCGACAAAGAATTAACCGCCGACACCACCGCCATGTTGTCAGAACGGAACAGAATCCTTCTTCCTACCAGAGCACCTCCACACAGCTCCAAGGCCACTACTAATGGAAACAACTCCAAAAACGCCAAATTCCTAACCAAGGAAGATGCCAACCAACTATCAGGCCAACGAGAAGCACACCAACGACCCCCAAAATATACCCCAAAACCAACACCTCCTGAGGCGTCCGTAAACAATTCCAGCTCCTTCGCCAAAACCTCTTTCGAAGGGAATAAGGCCACCCCATTAAATACCACCAAAAAGGATTTCCACACTTCCAAATCTTCTCTCATGGTACTGGAAATCCTAAAAAAGTGATAACCTTCCAGAATACCCCGTGTCACCAAAGCCAATCCACGTAAAAAGACTCTTCCCACCGGAATAACCCTGCACGCAAAATTCAAGCGACCAATCAGCGACTGTAGCTCTCTCAACTGTAATTTCTTAACCGACAAGGCCCCCTCAACCTGTCTCAAAGCTTCCACCATTTTTTTCAATCTCAATTCCCATGAAAGTGATAACCGACGCTGGACCTTCCGTTTTGTCAGATGCCAAAGGAACACCAAATCGGTGTGCCACCCACTGAAAGGACCGAAGAATGTGCAGACACTCTCCTGTCCCTTCCCTTCCCACACACAAGAAATCATCCAGATAATGAGTCAGATTGTTCGACCCTGCCACTTCACGGCCCACCCATTCCAAAAATGTACTGAAACATTCAAAAAAGGAACAGGAAATGGAACAACCCGTAGGCAAACATAAATTTACATAAAATTCGCCTTCAAACCAAAATCCCAGAAGATGATGACACGAAGGATGAATAGGTAATAACCAAAAAGCCAACTCAATATCCACCTTGGCCATCAAAGCCCCTGGTCCTGCATCACGAACCAAACTAGCCGCAGAATCAAATGACACGTATGACAGCGAGGCTAACTCCTCACCAATATCATCATTCACCGATTCCCCCCGTGGAAAGGATAAATGATGAATCAAACGAAATTCTCCCGCCTTCCGCTTCGGCACAACCCCCAAAGGGGATATCCTCAAATCCCACACCGGAGGAGACGAGAATGGACCAGCCATCCTACCCGCCCCAATCTCCTTAAACACCTTCTCCCAAACTACCTCCGGATACACTCTAGCCGACTTCAAATTTCTTAGCTTGCCAACCCCAGGCCTTACCACAAAAGGAATCTGAAAACCAACACCAAAACCGTCACATAAAAACTCTGCCTCTCTATGTCTTCCGTAAAACCTTAGCCACGGTAACATTGCGTTGAGTTTCACCAGGGAAGCTCCCCTCTCCAGACCCTCCAAAAGGCAGACCTCCTTGTCTTACATAGTTACATAGTACATAGTTACATAGTTATATAGGCTGAAAAAAGACATGCGTCCATCGGGTTCAGCCTCTCCCACATAACCTACTGCTGTTGATCCAAAAGAAGGCAAAAAACCCAGTCTGAATGCTTGCCAATATGCAACATACTGGGAAAAAATTCCTTCTTGACCCCAGAATGGCAGTCAGATTTCTCCTTGGATCAAGAAGCTTTTACCCACATATTAATATTATAACCTTAATATTCTGTGTCTGCAGGAAGTCATCCAGTCGTTTTTTAAAAGTCTGTACAGACTCTGACCCAACCACCTCAACAGGCAGAGAATTCCACAGCTTGATTGTTCTCACCGTAAAATAACCCTTCCTATGCTTTAAGCTAAATTTTCTTTCTTCCAGTCTAAATGGATGACCCCTTGTCCTATGTATAGTCCTGTTAATGAATAGGTTATCAGACAATGGTTGATAATGGCCCCGTATATATTTATATAAGGTTATCAGATCCCCTCTAAGGCGCCTTTTCTCTAAACTAACAGGTTTAAGCTTGTTAGTCTTTCCTCATAACTTAACCCTTCCATCCCCTTATTAATTTAGTTGCCCGTCTCTACACTTTTTCTAACGATATAATATCTTTTTTTAAGACAGGTGTCTTGCCCTCTTAAAACATCTGGACAATGAATGCGCTCCTCCACAATTTGAACATTCGTGCTTGTATCTGCACTCTGCACCAAACTTGCACTGACCCTCGTTAAACTGCCAGCACGATCCCTTTTTAACAGAACTGACTCCTCCCCCACCGGCTCCCCCTGGAAATGTCACGTTCCCACGTTCCAACCCTGTCTCCCTGCCCTCTGTATTCCTTATCTCTGTGTTTCCCTGTGCTGCTTTCCCTGACATGCAGCTCAGGGGTTAAGTTTATTGCTCGTTGAGCTTCTGCTGGTGATATGGGCTGATTACTCCCCTATTTAAAGTCTTGGGCCCATATCACCATGCTCTTGCATCCTGGTTCACTTCAGCTACAGATTTGTTCCTGAGAGCTCCCTGTTATTCTATCCTAGTTCTTTCTCAGTGTTTCCCCATTGTCTGAGTTCTAGGTTTCTGATTGACTTCCTGGTATTGACCCTCTAGCCCGGCTGACGGATTTTCTCTGGTGCTGTATCCCCGCTTTGGCTCAAGGTATACGTTTTGGTTTTGACTCCTGGCTTATTTATTGACGACTCTTCTGGACATCCCTAGCTGTTCTGTGCATATTGTATTATATGTTGTGTATCCCTGCTGACCACGGCTTTTGTATATTGAAGTCCTTCCCTGCAAGTTGTTGAGTATAACTCCTTCAGGTGTCTGTGTTTTCCCCAGGACTCTGCACGGCTACAAGGTAACCTTTTTCCATTAGTGCAGATGCGGCCACTCTAAGGACCGATCTATCAGTATAGGGCTCATTCGGTATTAGCCGTGCAGAGGTCCCCAGTGTCTACTGTGGTTTATTTCCTTATCCTGATTGTTGTGTCACGCATCTCTGCGTATAGCGGCTTTTCCTCTTACCTGGGCCCTACTTGGCGCATGCCAGGTACCGCCATTGTGGCTGAGCGTGACATAATGCAAGAGCCAACCATAAAGCCCGCAGAGTTGCGTAAATTGTTTGAATCCATGCTGTGCCTGTTTGGTGATTTCATGTCTAAGTGGAAGGGGTTAATGGACACAACTTTTCTCCCTTCTAATGATCAAGCTGTACTAGAAAGCAGGGTACGTGGTCCGCTTTCCCCTGAGGAAATGAATAGAAGGCGAACTGACAAGCTCTGTTTCTATTGTGCCAGTTCATTGCATTTTATTTCATGGTGCCCGCTCAAGCCAGTGCGCGCCGAGGCTGACAAGATGCCAGTGCGCGCTGAGGCTGGCAAGATGCCAGTGCGTGCTGAGGCTGGCAAGATGCCAGTGTGCGCTGAAGCTGGCAAGATGCCAGTGCGCGCTGAGGCTGGCAAGATGCCAGTGCGCGCTGAGGCTGGCAAGATGCCAGTGCGCGCTGAGGCTGGCAAGATGCTCGCTGTGCCCACGACCCACAGTCGGGTCACCAAAGCCAGGTCCCATTATAAATCCAAAGTAATCAGACCCCTTGTACCGTCCAGGTTTAGGAGAGCCCTTCCTAGGGCAACCAGACCTGTGGAGGGGGCAAATGATGTTAATGACCTTGCTGAATATTCTGACGATGGGTCAGATGGTGCCAGGCCCCCTACTGGGTCAGATGGCATCAGACCCTGCCATGTATCCAAGGTCAGACCCCCTTTACCGTCCAGGTCTAGGAGAGCCCTTCCAGGGGTAACCAGGTCTGTGGAGGGGGCAACTGACATCTCAGACCCAGTCGAGTATTCTCCTTTTGATCCCGAGGTACAAATGGAGTTTGACTCTTTCTCGGCCAGGGAGTCAAAGGATGAAGCCATGGAGGTTATTCCCATTAATGCCTCTCATATGTGGCCTCGCCAAACGGCCAGACACCCTAATGGTGGTCCAGGGTGTAAGATTGTTACAGGCTGTATTACCTGCGGTGCTGTACGCTTATCTGCATCACCCACCGCACTCATAGTGCCAGGTAGCAAGGCCACAATTATGGGGTCTGGCGATAGGGTCACAGCCAAGGAGTTTGGTGGGAGAACTGCTATCATGTTGCCTTTGTCTGACAGTGAAGTTGTCACACCCGTGGCTGGCAAGCTTCCAGTCAAGCCAGTCCCAAGCTGTGTGCCAGCGGTGCCAGTCCCAAGCTGTGTGCCAGTCCCAAGCTGTGTGCCAGCGGTGCCAGTCCCAAGCTGTGTGTCAGCGGTGCCAGTCCCAAGCTGTGTGTCAGCGGTGCCAGTCCCAAGTTGTGTGTCAGCGGTGCCAGAAACCCAGTCAAGCTGTGTGTCAGCGGTGCCAGTCCCAAGCTGTGTGTCAGCGGTGCCAGAAACCCAGTCAAGCTGTGTGTCAGCAGTGCCAGTCCCAAGCTGTGTGTCAGCGGTGCCAGAAACCAGTCAAGCTGTGTGTCAGCGGTGCCAGTCCAAGCTGTGTGCCAGCAGTGCCAGTCCCAAGCTGTGTGCCAGTACCAAGCTGTGTGTCAGCAGTGCCAGAAACCCAGTCAAGCTGTGTGTCAGCGGTGCCAGTCCCAAGCTGTGTGTCAGCGGTGCCAGAAACCCAGTCAAGCTGTGTGTCAGCAGTGCCAGTCCCAAGCTGTGTGTCAGCGGTGCCAGAAACCCAGTCAAGCTGTGTGCCAGCGGTGCCAGTCCCAAGCTGTGTGCCAGTCCCAAGCTGTGTGTCAGCGGTGCCAGAAACCCAGTCAAGCTGTGTGTCAGCGGTTCCAGAAACCCAGTCAAGCTGTGTGTCAACAGTGCCAGAGCTACATTGCAACACCACTGTACCCATGCCCCACAGAGAGTCCGAGGTTTCCAAACCTCATGGTAAGGCACAGGTAGGCGAGCCTACTCCCACTGTTGCCGTGTCGTGTGGGGTGGTCACCAGTTCTAGATCTCGTTCAAGGAGAAGACGGGAAAAGGTGTCTAACCCTAGTCCCACTGATTCTATGTCCAGTCTAACTGATGCCAAGATCCCCCTACCCCTCATGTCCCTGAGGGCTATGTGCAGTCACCCTTGGACTGGTGTTCAGGAAGGACCACTGGGTTGCCATTCAAAGGAACCCTCATAGACAGGGGCGTCTTGTGGAGGAGGATAACGACTCTGAGTGGGACCTCAAAGGACTTTGGTGACTGGTGTTCGTGATCTGGTTTCCTGATTCTGTCTGTCATGTTTGTTGTTTTCGGTGCCCTGAGGTCACCTTTTTTGGAGGGGGCTACTGTCACGTTCCCACGTTCCAACCCTGTCTCCCTGCCCTCTGTATTCCTTATCTCTGTGTTTCCTGTGCTGCTTTCCCTGACATGCAGCTCAGGGGTTAAGTTTATTGCTCGTTGAGCTTCTGCTGGTGATATGGGCTGATTACTCCCCTATTTAAAGTCTTGGGCCCATATCACCATGCTCTTGCATCCTGGTTCACTTCAGCTACAGATTTGTTCCTGAGAGCTCCCTGTTATTCTATCCTAGTTCTTTCTCAGTGTTTCCCCCTTGTCTGAGTTCTAGGTTTCTGATTGACTTCCTGGTATTGACCCTCTAGCCTGGCTGACGGATTTTCTCTGGTGCTGTATCCCCGCTTTGGCTCAAGGTATACGTTTTGGTTTTGACTCCTGGCTTATTTATTGACGACTCTTCTGGACATCCCTAGCTGTTCTGTGCATATTGTATTATATGTTGTGTATCCCTGCTGACCACGGCTTTTGTATATTGAAGTCCTTCCCTGCAAGTTGTTGAGTATAACTCCTTCAGGTGTCTGTGTTTTCCCCAGGACTCTGCACGGCTACAAGGTAACCTTTTTCCATTAGTGCAGATGCGGCCACTCTAAGGACCGATCTATCAGTATAGGGCTCATTCGGTATTAGCCGTGCAGAGGTCCCCAGTGTCTACTGTGGTTTATTTCCTTATCCTGATTGTTGTGTCACGCATCTCTGCGTATAGCGGCTTTTCCTCTTACCTGGGCCCTACTTGGCGCATGCCAGGTACCGCCATTGTGGCTGAGCGTGACAGGAAAGGGCAACGCCTTTTGTGTCCCCATCAAACGCAACCACAGCGTAATGTCCAATTGATCCCACCCCATGCCTGGGTGAGCCGCCAAACGTTGCCTAAACTGCTCATCATATTTCCACCACGCCCAACCACCATAAATTCGATAAGCCTCCCAAATCCCATCCACATAACAAAAAAGACCAGAACAGTGCTGTGGGCTCTTTTCCCCCACCACACTTGCCAAAATACAGAAAGCCCGGAGCCAATTCCCGAATTACTTAGGAATCCTCCAAAACCTCTTCTTCCTTTCCTCCTCTTCCTTTAAACCGTCCTTAGACGAATCATCTTTTACCCCAGCCACTTCATCCAACGGAAGCAGGGAAAAAAGTTCCACATACTCCCCCCACCATATGCCCTCTTTAACCTCCTGCTTCAAATGAAACCCCAAAGGCCCAGAAAATGACACGTAAGCATTCCTCCTTGCCACATCCGCCACTCCTGCGGACTCACCGAGTGAACCCACATTGCCACTCGGCCCATTCGAAGCCATAACTTACCACCAAGAGCTCCACCGACTCTCACAACTGGCCCACCTGCCCCCTTCCAAGCTTGAGCCAAATCCACACCCTGGGTCACACCCCTTAGTGAACCCGACCAAGCCTCAAAGGCCCCCTGTAAAAAAAGACATGAAAGAACCAACATCACCACCATTTCCGTTACCTGTCGCCACACGAGGTCCGCCTGCACTTCCTGGAACCTCCATCGCCACTGACTCCAAACCTCCTGCACCACCTCCACCAACTCCAGCAGCCTGGAAACCACCCGCCGGCTGTGGACTCCTCTCCCGAACCCTTGGAACTGTGGACGAAAAATTAATAGTGCGATGAGCCCCAGAACCCGACCTACCAAAATCATCAACTCGTTCCCTCACACCAACATCCGGAGCCCCATCATCTCCACCAACTGAACACCAATTTACTTCAAGCTCTTGAGTGCCCTCATCCCGCACACCAACACCCAGTGTCACACCACCGTCCACATCTCCATTCACCAACTGACTTACCGCCGAAACATCAGTCCCTGAGACAGCCCTTGCTCCTCCTCTGGGACCCCTGGCGGAACACCGACCTCTCCTTCTCCCTGAGGAACTCCTCGAACTCCGCACTCCTTCTCTCCTGGTAGAGCTCACCACACCACCCCTCTGACCGGAAGGATCCTTAGCCCCCGAAGCCGGCCTCAAGCTCCTACATTCCTTACGCCTGGAAGCGCTCACGCCAGCCTCATTTCCAACTGCGTCACCACCAGCCAACATCCGTTGGACCAACCCAACTACGACCTCTCACAGCCTCCAATCTCAATCTCTCGGCTGCCGATACATTACTGGATTCGCCTCCTGGATTAAACCGCACTGGAGGCCTCGAAATCCTGGCAGGCCGAGAACCCCCATCCGCCGCCAAAACCTCCGACAGTCTTCTTCCGGCCCACTCCACACCACGGTGCCGAGCCGCCTCCCGCACTTCCTCCAGTAGCGACTCCAGATCACCACCTTCCTCCATTTCCAAAACAATATTTTAAGGCAAAAAGCCGAAAAAAACACTGCTTCTCTGACGCAGCACAGATTTTCACCGCTCTACCTCAGGAGAAAATGGCGCGCAGAGCCTCTTCACACATGCCTTAAGTACCCTCCTGTCGACTCCTCCCACATCGCTCCTGCTCAATCTCCTCACGCGCTGCAAAAACCTTCTTGAAAAATCCTCCCTGCGTCCTGGCATCAGAGGCAACTTAAGGGCCTTACGCCCTAGGTGCTTCAGGCCTTATTTATGATCATTCCTTCTTTCTTCCATTCACAGGAGATCCTGAACCCGCTGGGGGTTATTCCTGCAATCACTGATTCCCTCGCCGATACTTTACTTTTAATTATTTATTAATTGTTTTACTTGTAATTCTTAGTTTTTTTGGGATTTTTTCTTTCTTCTACATCGACTGGTTCAATTTAAAATATTCGTCTCGAGCCAAATTCCGGAAATCCCTGTTTCGAAAAAAATATATGTGGCCGATTAGAAGCCCTCTCCCCAGGGGTGTCGCTAGGGGGGGCAGGGGGTGCGGCCCGCACCGGGTGACACCACCCCCTAGGGTGACACCCTAAAAAATATTTACACAAAAATATTTTCCCAGGAAGGATACATTGAGAATTCTCTCATTTTCAAGTATGTCCTGGGTAGGCAAGGCCTAGGCTGGCACTTTACAGGGGGTGGCAAAAAAAACACCACTAAAGGGGATATTCACAGAGCACCGAAATGAGGCACACATTTCAGTGTTCTGTTGTTCCCCGCACTTTGGGGAAACAAATTTCCCCGGAGAATTCACCACAGGGTCCCTGAAGTGCAGGGAATCAGCCACTGAATGCTACCTCAAACCCGTCGCCTGCTGTTTTAAAAAGAATTACTGAACGAAAATGTCTGGAATTAACCTATAAGTTCCTATGAATGATAATGAAAAGGTCTGTTACAGAAAAAAAAGAAAAATTGCTGTTAGGAAAAACAAAAATAGCATTTTTTTAAAAAAAATGCCTAAAAGATACTAAAAAAATAAAATCAATAAATAAAGAGATTTTTTTATATGGATTAAAGGAATAAACGGTTTATTAGATATTGGATAAAAACAGCAATGTTTTTAACATTGAAACCTATGGTGTTCGTTCGCCTGAATAAACCTGCCAAATGAAAACACCGCACATCAGGACATTTCTCTACTGTTCGGTGTTGAAAACGAGAGAAATCTCAAGGTATCCTTCCTGGTAAAATCCTTTATAAATAAATAAATTAACCATTACTTCTCTATGGGGACTTTCACTGCCTTCGAAACAGGCACCGTACTTGCTGGCAGTTCGCCAAAATTTGTGTATGAGCGTATCACAGAGCTCCACAGCAATAAACCTCACAGTAATGTGTGGTGTGTATGAGCGTATCACAGAGCTCCACAGCAATAAAACTCATAGTAATGTGCGCTGTGTATGAGCGTATCACAGAGCTCCACAGCAATAAAACTCACAGTAATGTGCAGTGTGTATGAGCGTAACAGAGCTCCACAGCAATAAAACTCACAGTAATGTGCAGTGTGTATGAGCGTATCACAGAGCTCCACAGCAATAAAACTCACAGTAATGTGCAGTGTGTATGAGCGTAACAGACCTCCACAGCAATAAAACTCACAGTAATGTGCGCTGTGTATGAGCGTATCACAGAGCTCCACAGCAATAAAACTCAGTAATGTGCGCCGTGTATTATGAGCATTCAGTGTTATATGGAAGTACTGATTTATGAGTAAAAGTAGTTAAAAAACCCCATAAAACTCGGGGGGGGGGGTGACACCAACCCTAGTGACGCCACTGCCCCTCCCCAAAACAATAGTGTAAATACGTGTGCACGGATGCGCTTTCTCTGTTCCACTCTTTTACTGTAAATCTCAGACTTGTGCATTTTAATCTTAAATCCGGGACATGCTCATTGCAATCTAAGGGGTTATTCAGAGGGCACCGAAATGTCGCTGACATTTCGGTGCTCTCTCGTTCCCCGCGCTTCCCTGCACTTCGGGGACTCAAAGTTTTCAGCGGTGTATTCAGCATTCACCGCAGGGCCCCCGGAGTGCAGGAAAAACCCGCCGAAAACCTGCCGCAATCCAGCAGAAAACCCACTGAAAACCCGCCAGAACTGCCGGAAAAAACATGCTGGAAAAAGCCGATCACAGCACAGAGCAGCCGCCGGAAAAAGCAGACAAGCCGACGATCAGGGGAAAAAAAAGGATGTTTGAAAGTGTCAAATTTGAAACGTTGTTTGCAAAAAAACTGCGGAACGAAAATGCCTGGAATTTACATATAAAATCCTATGAATGATAATAAAAAGGTCTGTTACAGAAAAAAACAAACAAACAGAAACAGAAAATCAAGTTTGCCAAAAAAATCCCGAAAAATGCCTAAAAGATCCTACAAAATCTAGAAATAAAGAGACTTTTTGCTGCAGATTAAAATAATAAACTTTTTTTAGATATTAGATTAAAACGGGAATATTTTTAACATTGAAACCTATGGGATTCGCCCGATTAAATCTGACAAATAAAACCACCGAACAGCAGGGCATTTCACTGACATTTCTCTGCTGTTCAATGTTAACCATTGCTTCTCTATGGGGGATTTCACTGCCCTTGAACAGGCACCATACGTGCAGGCAATTTGCCAAAATTTGGCGAATGGCCTACTCTCTGAATAGCAGAATGGCCACAAAATGTCACCGTACACTGAATTTAAGTGTCCAGTTACATTTTGGGGCCAGATCAGCCTTCTCTGAATAAGCCCTTTAGATTCCAGAAACGTGAGTTTTACTGTAAATCTCATGAATACGAGTTACATTGTAAATCTTGGAAATGCACGATTTTACCATAATAGTGGAAATATTAAAGTAGGGAAGTCCGGGTTGTACATAAAACTGTAAAATGTTAAAATAAAAACTTGTACGCTATAACTATAGAAAGCAAAAAAATAATTTACAGACTTGCTCGTTATTACTGTAACTGTAGTATCTTAATGTGTGGTGTAGTAGGGATCAGTACCCAGAGTGTGTATGTCTGCACAGAAAGTCTCCCTCTCCCTCTCAGTATCCCGAAGGAGTTCTGATCCTGGCCCACTCTCACCCAGTCAATAGACAGAGCTCCATGTGCGGTGAACACAGAACTTAGACTGACTTTATATTTATTTTTCATAGGGACAACACACACAGGGGATGGGCAGATCAACAAAGATAAAATACACCCTGGCATTAACATACTGACTAGCCCCCACCTTCCCACACTCACGTCCTGGTGTAACAGACAAAGGATAGGAAAGGTGGTAGACAGATACGGTTTAATTTAATAAGTACTCATTACAAAAGAGGGAAACAACACAGCATATACACAACACAGCACTCTACAATGAACACATCAGGAATAATACAACACAGACATCAGGGGATAGGGCACAGAAAACACAAACACCCTTTACCAAGAACTGTATGCAGTGGGTGACCTTAACATATGAGAGGGCTGGGGAACAATATGAACAGTGTCAAACCCACCAGAACCTGCTCAGAGTCCTAAGTGAGTACCATCACACAAAGACTTTTTAAATTTACAGTATGGAGGTTTGTGAGTTCTTACTGTAAATGCGGATCCTAATTATGAAAACCTGCAACTGCTGTACTGTAAAATGAAAATGTGCAAGTCCGGACATGAAAATTTACGCTGTCATTTTATAACGCGCAAGTCCGTGCTTTAATATTTTACTGTTACAGTACTAATGCTCGAGTTCATATTTTAACATTTTACAGTTATATATCCATCCATCAAGTCCCTACTTTAATATTTCACGTTTCAGCATTTGATGCTTTTTTTAAGGCTAAGGTCAAACGAACGCAGTTTTAACGTGCGTTTAGCCGCATGAAATCACGGCTGTGCTAGCAGCAAATGACGTCCAATGCCGGGGAACATACGACGAACGGCCGCACGAAAGTTTGTCCGTGCAACGCAAGTGGCAAACGAACGCATTTTTCGAGAACGTCAAACCGCTACTACTGACGTACAGAGTGCGCTGCGGCCGCATAGCGGCATGTTTGCGTGTTTGGGAGACGTCAGACGCTGCACACGTCCGGCCAACATAACGTCCAGACGCAAAAAGTGTTTTATTGATGATCCGTACAAAATCACGGACGAAAATGCGCATCGTATGACCGCTATCGCGTATTCCGTGAAAAATACGTCCATTCGTTCGAACGCACTTTTTCACGGACGACGCGAAAAATGCGTTCGTCTGACCCTAGCCTAAATCGGCTTACAGATAAACCTGGATTGAGTTGGTAAGGCCGGTGACTGTTCATATTGTTCCCCAGCCCTCTCACATGTGAAAAAGGACTCGCCCCACATGCTAAGCCACACGAGCTATTACCGTATGAATCCTAGTGGTAACGTGCATCCCTGTGGCATCTATTTTGTTTCAGAGAATCAGTTTTGGCACATTCTAGCAGAGGCGGCTCCGGGCTTAGAGACACCTTAGGCCAGGTTCAAATACAAAGCTCTTCCTGCTGTGCAAAAAATGGAGAAATTAACCCAATACATCTGAGCCAAGAAAGATAATTCAGCTCCCTTGGACGCCGAGTGTTTGTGAATGTAGGAGTGTATTTGTGTGGAACGTCAGTATAATGGCATTCTACATAAAGTGCATCCCTTGAGGTCTCGGTGGGAGGGAGGTCTTGGGCAGTCGCCTATCTAGTCTAATTATAGAGCCGCCTCTGCATTCTAGCGATTGAAACATATTATTTAAATGTGAATAGGTCTGTGATCGCACGACGCAGTTATGTTTTCCACCACTAGATGGTAGTAACACACTTATGTGCTTAAAGCTGGAATTTTTATTTTCTGTGGCTTTTTTTTGTGAAATCTGCTCAACTTCCTTCCCTCAACCTATTTCACTAATCTGATCATTTTTCTGTAGGCGTTCGATTATTTCCTCTTTTTTCCCAAAAATTTTATTCTTTTTTTTTTTTATAAATGGCTGTTTTTTTAATTCTGCAACAGACCTGTTTATTATTATTCATAGGACCTTATTTATTATTTTCATGCATTTATTTTGTTTTAAACATGCTTTAAAAACATTTTTTTTGTTTGGTTGTCTTTTTTTACCCCTGTACGGCGGCTGATCGGATTTTTCAGCTTTTTACAGCGGGGCGTTTGGTGGGTAGTCAACTGTGTTCGGTGGTTTGCGGCTGCATTCGGTGGGTCATCGGCGCTGCATTCGGTGGGTCATCGGCGCTGCATTCGGTGGTCTGTACGGTGGGTCATTGGCTGCGTTCAGCAGGTTTATCGGTGGCATTCGGCAGATCCATTCGGCGCATCCTGCGGTGAATAACGAATCGCACTGAAGTGCGCCAAACGAAAAAGAGCACCAAAATTGCAGGTCACCTGGGATTCCTCTTTGGTTCCTTCCCTGCAGTTTGTGGATTATACATGCTGCAGGGTGGCACTTTTCATTCACTGCCCATCAGCATGAATAAAGCATATGTGTCTAGGAAAACATGGCTGACCTGGTGACCCCTAATCGTATACCTGTTTGATCCAGGGGAAACCTTTCCATGATCTCTCTGTACAGAGAATAGTTTGGAAGCGTTTACTGTCCCGCATGTTGCAGATGAGTAATGAGGACACATGTGAACCATTAAAGCAAAGGCAACCAGCATTTTCTATGCATTTATATTGATCAATAGGAAGCTTTTAACTGTGGAAATGTTTTTGAGGTTGGAATTTCTCCATTAGAGCAGGACACTAAGTGTCAGCCGGTGACGCTGCAATGTCTGCGAGGTTTTGGGCCGCACGGCTCCGTCGAGGCATTCCATGACAGCGTGCACTGGTTCCAATTAGGAGACATAAAGAATGATGTGTTTACTGAAAACGTTCATTCTGTACCTTTTGATATAGACGGGTTTATCGGCGGAATGAATTCACCCAATGGAGCGATGGGAGGCTTCGTTATCCATCCCAGGCTCTACACTCATAAGGGGTTATTCACAAACCTCGGAAATTGCACGGGCGGTGAATTAGACACTTCGGAGCAATTTGGGGCAATTTGTCTATTCACTAAATTGTCAATTCCGCAAATACCGGAGAAATGACGGTGAAATACGGTGCAAGTCACTTCAATTCAGCGGCACAGAAATTGTCTCACAGAGGATTATCGATTCGGCTAATCACTGAACGCCGAATTGCAGCAATATGCCCTGATTTTCAGTGTTTCAATTCGACAGGTTTCAGCAGGTGGATCCCATAGGATTCAATGTAATTAATAGATTGTTGTTGTTTTTTTTTAATTTAAGACCATTTATTATTTTTATTTTTTGCAAAAAACCTTTTTATTTTTTAACAGACCTTTTAATTAATTTTAAAATACTTTTTTTTATTTAGACACATTTTTACTGTCAGGGTTATTCAAAGAGATCCGAATGGCTGCCGAAAGGTAACCGAATGCTGAAATTCAGTTACCTTTCCTGGCCATTCGGCTATTCAGAGAGCAGGCAGTTCGCCAAATGTTGGCGAACTGCCTGCACATTCGGTGCCTGTTCGGTGCCTGTTCGAGGGCAGTGAAATCCCCATGAAAAAGCACTGCCTCGGCTATTCAGAGAACACAAACCAGCAGTGAAAGGTTGCCGAAATGCCCTGCCATTCGGTGGTTTCATTCGACAGGTTTATTCAGGCGAATCCCATAGGCTCCAATGTTAAAATATTCCCGTTTTAATTCAATATCTAATAAACCGTTCATTATAAAATTCTGCAGTAAAGAGTCTCTTTATTTATAAATTTTTTAGGACCTTTTAGGCATTTTAGCGGATTTTTTTACAAACATTTTTTTTATCGTTTTTTCTTTTTTTCTGTAACAGCCCTTTTTATTCTCATTCGTTGGATTTTATATGTAAATTTCAGACATTTTCGCTCAGTAGTTTCTTTGCAAACAGTGTTTCACTTTTCAAACATTCAAGCAAACTATTTTTTTTTCTTCACCTCCTTCATCTGCGGTGTCGGTTTTTTTTCAGGCTGCTGCTCTGCGCTGTGGTCGGCTCCTGCTCGGGTTTCTCCGGCGTGTTCGGCGGGGTTAATTCAGATGTTTTTGCGGGTTTCGGTGTGCGTTCGCCCTCATTTTGCGGTGAGTTTTCGGCAGGTTTGCGGCGACTTCTCCCTGCATTACGGCGGCCCTGTGGTGCTTGCTGAATACACCGCAGGGTCGCCAAAATGGGATCGCCAAATCGTGCCGAATTGAACAGAACGAAAAGTCACTGAACTTGCAGTGACTTTTCGATTCTCTTTGAATAACCCAATTACTTTTTATTGATTTACTTATTATTATTATCCTTTATTTATATAGCGCCACATATTCCGCAGCGCTTTACTGATCAGTGTACAAGGGGTTAATACATTGGAATACCACACATGGATGGTGACCTGATTCAGGGGGACCCACTTCCCAAGGGAACTCACAATCTATGAGATGTACAAGTATTTTGTGAGGTAGACACATCCATATCATTAGGTGTTTTGCCCAAGGACACTCGCTGGTGGCGTCTTCTGAGTGGGATCCAGTCGTCTTTCCATGATTGTAGATCAGTGACCTGGTGGTTAGGTTGAACCCGCTTCCCGTAAAATCGAGGCTGCTTCCCCACAGTTGTATTGGAGGGATGTGCTGAACGGGATTTGACTTGCTTCTCCATGGTCAAAGGGTAGAGACGTCAGCACTGGACTCCACAGCCGATATTGAGTGGTGGCGAGTATGTACTGTTAGGTGTCTCGTCCTTGGACACTTGCTGGAGACAGTGCTCTGGCCAGGATTCCATCCTGGGTCTCCACAGTTATAGAGCAGCGATGTTACCTCTATTCCACCCAGCCGGTAGAATTCTCCTCTTAGGAGAATAGGAGACTTCCTTGTTTGCAGTTCGATGGAATATGCCGATGCCAATTTGGCAGTTATCAACACAATTTGGAAGTTTTTTTTACGATGTCCGACAACTGCTTTGACGACTCTATTTGGTAAAACATGGTGACCATTCACTAAATAGTGATTCACTGTATTTTCAGTGACATGGAATCGCCGAAATTAGCTTAAATGCGGCAAAAAGCAATTTTGGTGCTTTGTGAATAGATTGTGTAATCTAGATCAGGCCCAGGACGTGGAATTATTGGAGATGTTATGATGGGTAGATATCACCATCGATTCCACTGGTGCGCGTCAGTCTAAGTTGTTCAGCAATGACTTCCTGTACATTGTAGAGATGTGCGTTTCGTTTCGAATTGAAATTCGAATGCAATTTACCGATTCGTATTTTGAAAGCACGTCTGAAATAACGTATCGGTTCCGTCCGGAACGGAAATGAAATATAACGAATTTATTCAATTTCTACGAATTGATTTGCATTTCCGTTTCCCAGATTCAGCAGCGCCGCGTCCCTGTTCATTGGCAGTGGTGCTGAATCTGTTGTATTCAATTCCACAGGCCATGGACAGCGCCATGGTGCCGTTCGGTGCAGTTCGGCGGTAGTGAACTTCCCCAGCGAGAAGTAATGATTACTCTATTCAGAAAAAGCCGATCAGCACCGAAATGTCAGTGAAATGTCCTGATTTTCATTGATACGTTTAAACAGGCGAATCCCATAGATTTCAATGGAAAAAATATTCCCGGTTTTTATTAAATATTTATTCAACCATTTATTCTTTTCATTTGCAGAAAAAAGTCATTTTATTTATTGATTGTTTTTTAGAATTATTTTAGAGTATTTTTTTGTATTTTTTGGAAGTTTTTGGATTCCTAATTATTTTAAAATGACAAGGCTTTTTTCGTTGCCAAACGCAGTGTTTTTTCTTTTCTTTCCTTCAGTCTGGCTGCGTTTGGCAGGTGCTGTCCTTCGTGCTGAAACCTATTCAAAAGACAGCAGCACCACGGGGCTCTGGAGAGCCACGGAGCTGCTATCTTTGGTGTTGAATAGGTTTCAGCGGCAAGGACAAGGGGATCTCTTGCTCAGGAGCCCCGCGGAGCTGCTGTCCCTGGCGCTGAATAAGTTTCAGCACCAAGGACAAGGGGATCTCTTGCTCCGGAGCCCCGCGGAGCTGCTGTCCTTGTTGTTGAAAAGGTTTCAGCACCAAGGACAAGGGGATCTTTTGCTCCAGAGCCTCACGGAGCTGCTGTCCTTGGCATTGAATAGGTTTCAGCACCAAGGACAAGGGGATCTTTTGCTCCAGAGCCTCGCGGAGCTGCTGTCCTTGGCGTTGAATAGGTTTCAGCACCAAGGACAGGGGGATCTTTTTCTCCGGAGTCCCACGGAGCTGCTGTCCTTGGCGTTGAATAGGTTTCGGCACCAAGGACAAGGGGATCTTTTGCTCCGGAGTCCCACGGAGCTGCTGTCCTTGGTGTTAAATAGGTTAAGGCACCAAGGACAAGGGGATCTTTTGCTCTGGAACCCCGCGGAGCTGCTGTTCTTGCTGATGAAATATGCACAAAAGGACAGGGGGATTATTTTTCACCCTAATCTAAGTAATTAATTAATCCGTTTCACATTCCGAAATAACGAATAAAAACGAAATATCAAATCCAAAACATAAATTACTAATATCCGAAATAACGAATCGATCCGAAATCCGAATCACGGTAACATAACCAACGCACTGAAACAAACTAAAAAACGGAACGGCTCAATCCGAAACTAAACTTTTAGTTGTGCACATGTCTAGTACTTTGCACCGGATGTTCCATGGAGATCGGCACTTTAAAGTCACTGACGTTTATTCCACGGTGTTACCAACAATGGCAGAATCTCAAAGAACGGGGAAAATATGCAGATTGTGCTTTATATGAAAAAAACAACGGGCCATCGTTGATCACTGTTGCAGGGACTTCGCCTGCCGGTGTTGGATTTCCCATCTGGATAGCCAGTGGCCACCGTGGTTACTACAATAGATTAACCCTATGTAATAGTGTGACTGTGTGGCTATGTCATGTGACTATAGGGCTTCATCAACAAACGGCGGTGTTTGCCGAAAATCACTGCTGTTGCAATGGCGACAAAACACCTGCCTTTTCCAAAATTGGAATCGGAACAGCAAGAGGAGGAGCTGCCGGGTAATGCTGTTCCTGCCGCTGTTTGTATATCTGTCAGCAGTTCTGGTTCTCTGGGTTTGTGCTCCGAGTCCCGAGGGGTTAATTGTCCCAGGACTCAAAACCTACAGTCATGGCCGAAATTGTTGACACCCCAGATATTTTTCCAGAAAATCAAGTATTTCTCACAGAAAAGTATTGCAGTAAGACATGTTTATTCCCTTTGTGTGTATTGGAACAAAACAAAAACAGGAGGAAAAAAAGCAAATTGGACATAATGTCACACAAGACACCAAAAATGGGATGGACAAAATTCTTGGCACCCTTTCAAAATTGTGGATAAATAAGATTGTTTCAAGCATGTGATGCTCCTGTAAACTCACCTGGGGCAAGTAACAGGTGTGGGCAATATAAAAATCACACCTGAAAGCAGATAAAAAGGAGAGAAGTTCACTTAGTCTTTGCATTGTGTGTCTGTGTGTGCCACACTAAGCATGGACAACAGAAAGAGGAGAAGAGAACTGTCTAAGGACTTGAGAACCAAAATTGTGGAAAAATATCAACAATCTCAAGGTTACAAGTCCATCTCCAGAGATCTAGATTTGCCTTTGTCCACAATGCGCAACATTATCAAGAAGTTTGCAACTCATGGCACTGTAGCTAATCTCTCTGGGCGTGGACGGAAGAGAAAAATTGATGAATGGTTGCAACGCAGGATAGTCCGGATGGTGGATAAGCAGCCCCAAACAAGTTCCAAAGAAATTCAAGCTGTCCTGCAGGCTCAGGGAGCATCAGTGTCAGCGCAAACTATCCGTCGACATTTAAATGAAATGAAACGCTATGGCAGGAGACCCAGGATGACCCCACTGCTGACACAGAGACATAAAAAACCAAGAATACAGTTTGCCAAAATGTACTTGAGTAAACCAAAATCCTTCTGGGAAAACGTCTTATGGACAGTTGAGACCAAGATGGAGCTTTTTGGTAAAGCACATCATTCTACTGTTTACCGAAAATGGAATGAGGCCTACAAAGAAAAGAGCACAGTACCTACAGTGAAATATGGTGGAGGTTTAATGATGTTTTGGGTTGTTTTGCTGCTTCTGGCACTGGGTGCCTTGAATGTGTGCAAGGCATCATGAAATCTGAGGATTACCAAAGGATTTTGAGTCGCACTGTAGAGCCCAGTGTCAGAAAGCTGGGTTTGAATCCAAGATCTTGGGTCTTCCAGCAGGACAATGACCCCAAACATACATCAAAAAGCACCCAGAAACGAATGGCAACAAAGAGCCGGAGAGTTCTGAAGTGGCCAGCAATGAGTCCAGATCTAAATCCCATTGAACACCTGTGGAGAGATCTTAAAATTGCTGTTGGGAAAAGGCGCCGTTCCAATAAGAGAGACCTGGAGCAGTTTGCAAAGGAAGAGTGGTCCAAAATCCCGGGTGAGAGGTGTAAGAAGCTTATTGATGGTTATTGGAAGCCACTGATTTCAGTTATTCTTTCCAAAGGGTGTGCAACCAAATATTAATTTAAGGTGCCAAGAATTTTGTCCAGCCCATTTTTGGAGTTTTGTGTGACATTATGTCCAATTTGCTTTTTTTTCCTCCCTTGTTTTGTTCCAATACACACAAAGGGAATAAACGTGTGTATAGCAAAACATGTCTTACTGCAATACTTTTCTGTGAGAAATACTTGATTTTCTGGAAAAATGTCTGGGGTGCCAACAATTTCGGCCATGACTGTATCCTGTCCTCCCCACATCTCAATCTCAGGACTGAAGCCAGGAGACCGGCGCACAAACTAGGGTTGCCAGTTCAGCCACGTTTTCCTGGACGCATTTCATGCAGAGGGTGAGCACAGGGCAAAGTGCTGCCCTGCACTATGTATAATTCATATACTGCAGGAAGGAAATCAAGGCAGGTCACCTGGGATAACTCTTTGATTTCTTGCCTGCAGCGTATGGATTATACATGGTGCGGACCCCCATGTGACATTGTATCAAAGGCTTTACTGGCAGAATTATCCACTGAACTGTTAATTTTGGGGAATTAAGCACAGAAAGTGACGATTTGGTGTTAAATTTGAATAATCGCGCTGGAAACCTACAGATTGTTTACTCAATGCCTGATACGTCACTGTTTAGTGAATAATCCTGGGAGTTGTTTCTCACGTCTTGATAAAAGCTCGGGGGAATCACTTGGCACGAGCTGGTCCTCGCAGAGCCCCGTGAAGCATCGTTTACATACTGTACGACTCACGCGAGGATTACACGATAACTCCCATCACTCACGGTGCTGTGCTTCTCTGCACTCGGCGGATGCTCAGTTTGCGCTAAATGGTCCGGAATGATGTTACTTAACATTTTTTGTGGCGTCTCTGGGGCGCCTAGCATAAAGGAGCCGCGCATCTCGGAGCTCATGGGCTGATCCTCTGCTCCTATAATACCCGTCTGTCTGATTATAAACGGAGCGTCTGCCACAAAACCCAGGATTATGTGATTATTTACGAATTTTACTAACTATAGGGGAGAGAGACGATATAGCCCCGAAATTCCACCGAACAGTCAGTTTCCCTGTACGGTGACATTTCGTGGCCATACGGCTATTCAGAGTGCAGGCAGTTCGCCAAATTTTGGCGAACTGCCACCAAGTACGGTGTCTGTTCGGCGGCAGTGAAATACGGTGCTTGTTTGGCAGTGATATACAGTGCATGTTCGGCGGCAGTGAAATACGGTGCCTGTTCAAAGGCACTGAAATATGGTGCCTGTTCGGCAGCAGTGAAATACAGTGTCTGTTCGACGGCAGTGAAATACGATGTCTATTCGGCGGCAGTGAAATATGGTGCCTGTTTGGCGGCAGTGAAATACAATGCATGTTCGGCGGCAGTGAAATACGGTGCTTGTTTGTGATATACAGTGCATGTTCGGCGGCAGTGAAATACGGTGCCTGGTGATAACCGCAGAGCGATTGGAAAATTGCCGTACATTGTCACCGTGACGAGACCAGACATTGCCGCAGCACTAGTGGCTTGCTCTACGGTGGGGCCCGCTTAGGTCTCCCAAGGTTTTAGCTCGATTGTGCCATAACTGGGACGAATGCTCCATATCCATTCAGACGCTACACCCAGAATGGGCGGCCAGTACTGAATGCCAAGGACGTCATCCCTGCACGAGAGATGCAGCAACCCCCAATGATCGGTCGGCCTCATTAGGCCTTGTTAGGAGGGTATAGCTGACACCCTCTAGGGTCATCGAGCAAGGGGTTCACGTCTGGATTACCCTGTAGACTTAAAGTGAGAAACAGAGAGGTTTGTGAGGGACCTGAGAACGAGCAACGGCACTAGTGGCCCGCTCTACGATGGGGGCCGCTCAGATCTCACAAGGCTTTAGCTCGATTGTGCCATTACAGGGACAACTGCTTCAAACGCAAATGAGACGCCATCACCCAGAAAGGGCGGCCAGTACTGAAACGCCAAGGACGTCATCCCTGCACGAGAGGTGCAGCAACCCCCGACGATCCTTTCAGCTGAGCTGCTCTATAAGGGCCGTCTAATGTCCCACCGATGTCTCCAAACATAATCAGGTCTATTCAAAGAAAGGTGAAACTCAGGAGAAGTGAAAATTCGAGGTCAAAAGTTTCACCTTTTACTGAATGAACCTGAATGTGTTTTACAGATTAAGGGAGTGCATGCCCAGATTTATAACACGGATTCCGGTCTCCAGGTTGTTGCAGCCGCTCCCGTGAGTATGGGCGCGACGCCATTTTTTCTGTATGTATGTATATTATGCTTGTAAGACCAGTTCGCCGTTTTGCTGCTGTTCCTTTTTCCATGTTTTTGTTTTTAATCCCAAATGGGAAGTGTTTGGTGCGTGTATAAATAAAACCCACCATCTTTCTGCCTCTCCTTAGCTGAAAAGCAGCAGGAGGGGCTTGGAGCTGCTCAGTAGAGCGGCATTTTGGTACATTTGTTAGGTACTCACTCTGTAAAGAGGTGCCGTGAAGTGGCGAGTGAGCTTACGTTGCAATGGCCATTGAAACATTAACTGGGCTGTTACTCCTGGCTGTTGCAGCCGCTCCTGTGAGTATGGGCGCAACGCCATTTTTTCTGTATGTATGAATTTTACTGAATGAACCTGAATGTGTTTTACAGATGAAGGGAGGGCATGGCCAGATTTATAACACGGATTCCGGTCTCCAGGTTGTCCACCCTGCAGGGAAAGGATGGTTTCTGAGACATGTTAATATAAGGTTATTTTACCTACACGCTTTTATGTGAGTCAGTAAACAATGCGCGCTCTGTATCCTCACCAGTTCCTCCTGATATAAAACAGGAAGAGGAATCCAGGAAACAAGAGCGTCTTGTTCAGAAATCAGGAAGACAACACAGAGGTCACAACACGGAGGTCACAACACGGAGGTCACAAGTGACTCACAACACGGAGGCTACACACGGAGGTCACAACACGGAGGTCACAACACGGAGGTCACAACATGGAGGTTACAACACGTAGGCTACAACACGGAGGTCACAACACGGAGGTCACAACATGGAGGTCACAACACGTAGGCTACAACACGGAGGTCACAACACGGAGGTCACAACATGGAGGTTACAACACGGAGGCTACACACGGAGGTCACAACACGGAGGTCACAACACGGAGGTCACAATACGAAGGTCACAACACGGAGGTCACAAGTGACTCACAACACGGAGGTCACAACACGGAGGTCACAACACGGAGGTCACAACACGGAGGTCACAACACGGAGGTCACAATACGAAGGTCACAACACGGAGGTCACAAGTGACTCACAACACGGAGGTTACAACACGGAGGCTACACACGGAGGTCACAACACGGAGGTCACAACACGGAGGTCACAACACGGAGGTCACAATACGAAGGTCACAACACGGAGGTCACAAGTGACTCACAACACGGAGGTTACAACACGGAGGCTACACACGGAGGTCACAACACGGAGGTCACAACACGGAGGTCACAATACGAAGGTCACAACACGGAGGTCACAACACGGAGGTCACAACACGGAGGTCACAAGTGACTCACAACACGGAGGTTACAACACGGAGGCTACACACGGAGGTCACAACACGGAGGTCACAACACGGAGGTCACAATACGAAGGTCACAACACGGAGGTCACAAGTGACTCACAACACGGAGGTTACAATACAGAGGCTACACATGGAGGTCGCAACACGGAGGTCACAACACGGAGGTCACAACACGGAGGTCACAAGTGACTCACAACACGGAGGTTACAACACGGAGGCTACACACGGAGGTCACAACACGGAGGTCACAACACGGAGGTCACAATACGAAGGTCACAACACGGAGGTCACAAGTGACTCACAACACGGAGGTTACAACACGGAGGCTACACACGGAGGTCACAACACGGAGGTCACAACACGGAGGTCACAACACGGAGGTCACAACACGGAGGTCACAAGTGACTCACAACACGGAGGTCACAACACGGAGGTCACAACACGGAGGTCACAACACGGAGGTCACCCAACACGAGAAGAGCAAACTCTGAAGCGCAGCAACACACAATAACCACAACACAAAAACCTCAGATCAGGGAGTCACGAGACTCACCTTTTAGGGATTTGTTTATTCGGATATTTTTTTTGTCAGAAGACTAAACATTTATTTATTTATTTATTTATAAAGGATTTTACCATGAAGGACACATTGAGATTTCTCTCGTTTTCAAGTATGTCCTGGGTTCAAGAACATTGAAGTGTTACAGTTACAGAAATACAAAGTAATACAATGCAAGATATGGAAAAACAACACAAATATACAGATTAACAGAAAATAAATATGTAGGAAATAGTCATTATCATGGAATTAGTCATGAAATTCAGCGTTCGGTTGCCTTTCCTGGCCATTCGGCTATCCAGAGAGCAGGCAATTCGCCAAATCCTGGCGAATTGCCTGCACATTCGGTGCCTGTTCGGTGCCTGTTCGAGAGCAGTGAAAACCCCATGAAAAAGCACTGCTTCGGTTATTCAGAGAACACAAACCAGCAGTGAAAGGTTCCCCTAATGCCCTGCCATTCGGTGGTTTCATGCGGCATATTCACTTATTTTTTCTGTAACAGCCCTTTTTATTATCATTCCCTGGACCTCATATGTAAATTTCAGACATTTTCGCTCAGTAGTTTCTTTGCAAACAGAGTTTCACTTTCACACATTCATACAAACTGTTTTGCTAATTTATTCACTGCCTCTTCTGCTGTGTCGAAGGCTGTGATCGGCTCCTGTTCGGGTTTTTCTGTGGTTTTCGGCAGGTTAATCCAGATGTTTTTGAGGGTTTTCGGCGTGCATTCGGTGAGTTTTGCGGTTAGTTTTCGTCAGGTTTGCGGCAGCTTTTCCCTGCAATTCGGGGGCCCTGTGGTGCTTGCTGAATACACCGCAGGGTCACCGAAATGGGATCGGCAAAAGGAACCGAATTAAAGAGAACGAAAAGTCACCGAACTGTGCGGTGACTTTTCGAATCTCTTTGAATAACCCTGACTGTGTTACATGTTTACAGGTGCATTCTGTATATAGTCACTGTGTTACATGTTTACAGGCGCATTCTGTATATAGTCACTGTGTTACATGTTTACAGGCACATTCTGTATATAGTCACTGTGTTACATGTTTACAGGCGCATTCTGTATATAGTCACTGTGTTACATGTTTACAGGTGCATTCTGTATATAGTCACTGTGTTACATGTTTACAGGTGCATTCTGTATATAGTCACTGTGTTACATGTTTACAGGTGCATTCTGTATATAGTCACTGTGTTACATGTTTACAGGTGCATTCTGTATATAGTCACTGTGTTACATGTTTACAGGTGCATTCTGTATATAGTCACTGTGTTACATGTTTACAGGCGCATTCTGTATATAGTCACTGTGTTACATGTTTACAGGCACATTCTGTATATAGTCACTGTGTTACATGTTTACAGGCGCATTCTGTATATAGTCACTGTGTTACATGTTTACAGGTGCATTCTGTATATAGTCACTGTGTTACATGTTTACAGGTGCATTCTGTATATAGTCACTGTGTTACATGTTTACAGGTGCATTCTGTATATAGTCACTGTGTTACATGTTTACAGGTGCATTCTGTATATAGTCACTGTGTTACATGTTTACAGGTGCATTCTGTATATAGTCACTGTGTTACATGTTTACAGGCGCATTCTGTATATAGTCACTGTGTTACATGTTTACAGGCGCATTCTGTATATAGTCACTATGTTACATGTTTACAGGCGCATTCTGTATATAGTCACTGTGTTACATGTTTACAGGTGCATTCTGTATATAGTCACTAAGTTACATGTTTACAGGTGCATTCTGTATATAGTCACTGTGTTACATGTTTACAGGTGCATTCTGTATATAGTCACTGTGTTACATGTTTACAGGTGCATTCTGTATATAGTCACTGTGTTACATGTTTACAGGCGCATTCTGTATATAGTCACTGTGTTACATGTTTACAGGAGCATTCTGTATATAGTCACTGTGTTACATGTTTACAGGAGCATTCTGTATATAGTCACTGTGTTACATGTTTACAGGTGCATTCTGTATATAGTCACTGTGTTACATGTTTACAGGCGCATTCTGTATATAGTCACTGTGTTACATGTTTACAGGCGCATTCTGTATATAGTCACTATGTTACATGTTTACAGGAGCATTCTGTATATAGTCACTGTGTTACATGTTTACAGGAGCATTCTGTATATAGTCACTGTGTTACATGTTTACAGGTGCATTCTGTATATAGTCATTTTGTTACATGTTTACAGGAGCATTCTGTATATAGTCACTGTGTTACATGTTTACAGGTGCATTCTGTATATAGTCACTGTGTTACATGTTACAGGCGCATTCTGTATATAGTCACTGTGTTACATGTTTACAGGTGCATTCTGTATATAGTCACTGTGTTACATGTTTACAGGCGCATTCTGTATATAGTCACTATGTTATATGTTTACAGGTGCATTCTGTATATAGTCACTGTGTTACATGTTTACAGGTGCATTCTGTATATAGTCACTGTGTTACATGTTTACAGGTGCATTCTGTATATAGTCACTATGTTATATGTTTACAGGTGCATTCTGTATATAGTCACTGTGTTACATGTTTACAGGTGCATTCTGTATATAGTCACTGTGTTACACAGCCCATGGCATCAATGAATCCGGCCTGCAGGAGAGGCACCCGCAGATAGGCAAGTCCACTCCTGCGCCATGTCTCCTGCTGGTGCTGCTTCAGGCATAAAGATATTGCAGGCACTGGAAGTTCATTTCTGGCTGCTTGAACCTGCGGCGTCAGGGTTAGGGGTCAGAGTTATGTTTTTTTATTAAATGGCGCAAATATTACGAATTATTTTTACGCCAGGTAAAGCAGCGTCCAGTCTCATTATTTACTCATTTTTGCACCTTTTGTCAGGATCAATCTTGGCGCATTTTTTTGACGGCAGCATCAGAATTGAGAGACACGTCTGTATCTCAGATGTAAAACTTTTACGTATTTTATATAAAAATTAGGAAGAGGTTTATGGGGTTTAATGATTTAATTATTTTTGTTTCCCGAGACTGAAATGACTGAAACTGAAACCCTGCCCCCCCCAATCCCCAGTAAATCCTGCACTCTAATGGCTCTATTACTGCTCATACAGGTCCCTAATGATGAGCAGATGTATAAAGGCTCCGCAGGGCTGAGGCGCGCGTCCTGCTCGCTCCTGCATTCAGGGTTTGTGGGTGTCTTTTTAGGGGCTCCTCCATATATTGGGGGTGTGTGGGTGTCTTTTCAGGGGTTCCTCCATATATTCAGGGTGTGCGGGTGTCTTTTTAGGGGCTCCTCCAAATTTTAGGGGTTTGCGGGTGTGTTTTCAGGGGTTCCTCCATATCTTCAGGGTGTGCGGGTGTGTTTTTAGTGTTTCCTCCATATATTCAGGGTGTGCGGGTGTGTTTTTAGTGTTTCCTCCATATATTCAGGGTGTGTGGGTGTGTTTTCAGGGGTTCCTCCATATCTTCAGGGTGCGCGGATGTGTTTTTAGGGGTTCCTCCATATATTCAGGGTGTGCGAGTGTCTTTTTAGGGATTCCTCCATATATTCAGGTTGTGTAGGTGTCATTTCAGGGGCTCCTCCATATATTCAGGGTGTGCGGGTGTCTTTTTTATTGGTTCCTCCTATATTCAGGGTGTGCGGGTGTCTTTTTAGGGGTTCCTCCATATATTCAGGTTGTGTAGGTGTCATTTCAGGGGCTCCTCCATTATTCAGGGGTGCGGGTGTGTTTTTAGGGGTTCCTGCATATATTCAGGGTGTGTGGGTGTCTTTTTAGGGGTTCCTCCATATATTCAGGGAGTGCGGGTGTCTTTTTTATTGGTTCCTCCATATATTCAGGGTGTGTGGGTGTCTTTTTAGGGGTTCCTCCATATATTCAGGGTGTGTGGGTGTCTTTTTAGGGGTTCCTCCATATATTCAGGGTGTGCGGGTGTTTTTAGGGGTTCCTCCATATATTCAGGGTGTGCGGGTGTTTTTAGGGGTTCCTCCATATATTCAGGGTGTGTGGGTGTCTTTTTAGGGATTCCTCCATATATTCAGGTTGTGCGGGTGTTTTTAGGGGTTCCTCCATATATTCAGGGTGTGTGGGTGTCTTTTTAGGGGTTCCTCCATATATTCAGGGTGTGTGGGTGTGTTTTTAGGGGTTCCTCCATATCTTCAGGGTGTGCGGGTGTGTTTTCAGGGGTTCCTCCATATCTTCAGGGTGTGCGGGTGTGTTTTCAGGGGCTCCTCCATATATTCAGGGTGTGCGGGTGTGTTTTCAGGGGCTCCTCCATATCTTCAGGGTGTGCGGGTGTCTTTTCAGGGGTTCCTCCATATATTCAGGGTGTGCGGGTGTGTTTTTAGGGGTTCCTCCATATATTCAGGGTGTGCGGGTGTATTTTTAGGGTTTCCTCCATATATTCAGTGTGTGCGGGTGTTTTTAGGGGTTCCTCCATATATTCCTCCATATATTCAGGTTGTGTGGGTGTCTTTTTAGGGGTTCCTCCATATCTTCAGGGTGTGCGGGTGTGTTTTCAGGGGTTCCTCCATATCTTCAGGGTGTGCAGGTTTGTTTTCAGGGGCTCCTCCATATATTCAGGGTGTGCGGGTGTGTTTTTAGGGTTCCTCCATATATTCAGGGTGTGCGGGTGTCGTTTTAGAGGTTCCTCCATATATTCAGGGTGTGTGGGTGTGTTTTTAGGGGTTCCTCCATATATTCAGGGTGTGCGGGTGTGTTTTCAGGGGTTCCTCCATATCTTCAGGGTGTGCAGGTGTGTTTTCAGGGGCTCTCCATATATTAAGGGTGTGCGGGTGTGTTTTCAGGGGTTCCTCCATATATTCAGGGTGTTGGGTGTCTTTTTAGGGGTTCCTCCATATATTCAGGGTGTGCGGGTGTCTTTTTTTATGGTTCCTCCATATATTCAGGGTGTGTGGGTGTCTTTTTTTAGGGGTTCCTCTATATTCAGGGTGTGTGGGTGTCTTTTTAGGGGTTCCTCCATATATTCAGGTTGTGTGGGTGTCTTTTCAGGGGCTCCTCCATATATTCAGGGTGTGCGGGTGTGTTTTTAGGGTTTCCTCCATATATTCAGGGTGTGCGGGTGTCTTTTCAGGGGCTCCTCCATATATTCAGGGTGTGCGGGTGTGTTTTTAGGGGTTCCTCCATATATTCAGGGTGTGCGGGTGTGTTTTTAGGGGTTCCTCCATATCTTCAGGGTGTGCGGGTGTTTTTAGGGACTCCTCCATATATTCAGGGTGTGCGGGTGTCTGTGTTTTTTAGGGTTTCCTCCATATATTCAGGGTGTGCGGGTGTCTTTTTAGGGGTTCCTCCATATTCAGGGTGTGTGGGTGTCTTTCTAGGGGTACCTCCATATATAGGGGTACCTCCATATATTCAGGGTGTGCGGGTGTCTTTTTAGGGGTTCCTCCATATATTCAGGGTGTGTGGGTGTGTTTTTAGGGGTTCCTCCATATCTTCAGGGTGTGCGGGTGTGTTTTCAGGGGTTCCTCCATATCTTCAGGGTGTGCAGGTGTGTTTTCAGGGGCTCCTCCATATATTCAGGGTGTGCGGGTGTGTTTTTAGGGTTCCTCCATATATTCAGGGTGTGCGGGTGTCGTTTTAGAGGTTCCTCCATATATTCAGGGTGTGTGGGTGTGTTTTTAGGGGTTCCTCCATATATTCAGGGTGTGCGGGTGTGTTTTCAGGGGTTCCTCCATATCTTCAGGGTGTGCAGGTGTGTTTTCAGGGGCTCCTCCATATATTAAGGGTGTGCGGGTGTGTTGTCAGGGGTTCCTCCATATATTCAGGGTGTTTGGGTGTCTTTTTAGGGGTTCCTCCATATATTCAGGGTGTGCGGGTGTCTTTTTTATTGGTTCCTCCATATATTCAGGGTGTGTGGGTGTCTTTTTAGGGGTTCCTCTATATTCAGGGTGTGTGGATGTCTTTTTAGGGGTTCCTCCATATATTCAGGGTGTGTGGGTGTCTTTTCAGGGGCTCCTCCATATATTCAGGGTGTGCGGGTGTGTTTTTAGGGTTTCCTCCATATATTCAGGGTGTGCGGGTGTCTTTTCAGGGGCTCCTCCATATATTCAGGGTGTGCGGGTGTGTTTTTAGGGGTTCCTCCATATATTCAGGGTGTGCGGGTGTGTTTTTAGGGGTTCCTCCATATCTTCAGGGTGTGCGGGTGTTTTTAGGGGCTCCTCCATATATTCAGGGTGTGCGGGTGTGTTTTTAGGGTTTCCTCCATATATTCAGGGTGTGCGGGTGTCTTTTTAGGGGTTCCTCCATATTTTCAGGGTGTGTGGGTGTCTTTCTAGGGGTACCTCCATATATAGGGGTACCTCCATATATTCAGGGTGTGCGGGTGTCTTTTTAGGGGTTCCTCCATATATTCAGGGTGTGTGGGTGTGTTTTTAGGGGTTCCTCCATATCTTCAGGGTGTGCGGGTGTGTTTTCAGGGGTTCCTCCATATCTTCAGGGTGTGCAGGTGTGTTTTCAGGGGCTCCTCCATATATTCAGGGTGTGCGGGTGTGTTTTAGGTTCCTCCATATATTCAGGGTGTGCGGGTGTCGTTTTAGAGGTTCCTCCATATATTCAGGGTGTGTGGGTGTGTTTTTAGGGGTTCTCCATATATTCAGGGTGTGCGGGTGTGTTTTCAGGGGTTCCTCCATATCTTCAGGGTGTGCAGGTGTGTTTTCAGGGGCTCCTCCATATATTAAGGGTGTGCGGGTGTGTTGTCAGGGGTTCTCCATATATTCAGGGTGTTTGGGTGTCTTTTTAGGGGTTCCTCCATATATTCAGGGTGTGCGGGTGTCTTTTTATTGGTTCCTCCATATATTCAGGGTGTGTGGGTGTCTTTTTAGGGGTTCCTCCATATATTCAGGGTGTGTGGATGTCTTTTTAGGGGTTCCTCATATATTCAGGGTGTGTGGGTGTCTTTTCAGGGGCTCCTCCATATATTCAGGGTGTGCGGGTGTGTTTTTAGGGTTCCTCCATATATTCAGGTGTGCGGGTGTGTTTTCAGGGGCTCCTCCATATATCAGGGTGTGCGGGTGTGTTTTTAGGGGTTCTCCATATATTCAGGGTGTGCGGGTGTGTTTTTAGGGGTTCCTCCATATATAGGGGTACCTCCATATATTCAGGGTGTGCGGGTGTTTTTAGGGGCTCCTCCATATATTCAGGGTGTGTGGGTGTGTTTTTAGGGGTTCCTCCATATATTCAGGGTGTGTGGGTGTCTTTTCAGGGGCTCATCCATATATTCAGGGTGTGCGGGTGTATTTTTAGGGGCTCCTCCATATATTCAGGGTGTGTGGGTGTGTTTTTAGGGGCTCCTCCATATATTCAGGGTGTGCGGGTGTCTTTTTAGGGGTTCCTCCATATATTCAGTGTGTGCGGGTGTCTTTTTAGGGGTTCCTCCATATATTCAGGGTGTGTGGGTGTCTTTTTAGGGGCTCCTTTATATAATTAGGGTGTGCGGGTGTCTTTTTAGGGGTTCCTCCATATATTCAGGGTTTGTGGGTGTCTTTTCAGGGGCTCCTCCATATTTTAAGGGTGTGCGGGTGTCTTTTTAGGGGTTCCTCCATATATTCAGGGTGTGTGGGTGTCTTTTTAGGGGTACCTCCATATATTCAGGGTGTGTGGGTGTCTTTTTAGGGGCTCCTCCATATATTCAGGGTGTGTGGGTGTCTTTTTAGGGGTTCCTCCATATATTCAGGGTGTGCGGGTATTTTTAGGGGTTCCTCCATATATTCAGGGTGTGCGGGTGTCTTTGTAGGGGCTCCTCCATATATTCAGGGTGTGTGTGTCTTTTTAGGGGTTCCTCCATATATTCAGGGTGTGCGGGTGTGTTTTTAGGGGCTCCTCCATATATTCAGGCTGTGTGGGTGTCTTTTTAGGGGTTCCTCCATATATTCAGGGTGTGTGGGTGTCTTTTTAGGGCCCACTCCATATATTCAGGGTGTGCGGGTGTGTTTTTAAGGGTTCCTCCATATATTCAGGGTGTGCGGTTTCTTTTTAGGGGCTCCTCCATATATTCAGGGTGTGCGGGTGTCTTTTTAGGGGTTCCTCCATATATTCAGGGTGTGGTGGGTGTCTTTTTAGGGGCTCCTCCATATATATTCAGGCTGTAATGGGTGTCTTTTTAGGGGTTCCTCCATATATTCAGGGTGTGCGGGTGTGTTTTTAGGGGCTCCTCCATAATATTCAGGCTGTGTGGGTGTCTTTTTAGGGGTTCCTCCATATATTCAGGGTGTGTGGGTGTCTTTATAGGGGCTCCTCCTCCATATATTCAGGGTGTGTGGGTGTGTTTTTAGGGGCTCCTCCATATATTCAGGCTGTATGGGTGTCTTTTTAGGGGTTCCTCTCCATATATTCAGGGTGTGTGGGTGTGTTTTTAGGGGCTCCTCCATATATTCAGGCTGTGTGGGTGTCTTTTTAGGGGTTCCTCCATATATTCAGGGTGTGCGGGTGTGTTTTTAGGGGCTCCTCCATATATTCAGGCTGTGTGGGTGTCTTTTTAGGGGTTCCTCCATATATTCAGGGTGTGTGGGTGTCTTTATAGGGGCTCCTCCATATATTCAGGGTGTGTGGGTGTGTTTTTAGGGGCTCCATCATATATTCAGGGTGTGCGGGTGTGTTTTTAGGGGTTCCTCCATATATTCAGAGTGTGTGGGTGTGTTTTTAGGGGCTCCTTCATATATTCCGGGTGTGTGGGTGTCGTTTCAGGGGCTCCTCCATATATTCAGGGTGTGCGGGTGTATAACAGAGCTGCACAGTATTAACCACTTCGCTGCGGAGGATGCGCTCAGCGCATCCTGCCGCAGGAAGGGTTGGCTGCGGAGGACGCGCTGAGCGCGTCCTCCCGAAGCAGCCTGCGATTGGCCGGATTCCGGCCGATCGCTGTGCCCCCCAGTGCGGGCTGACATCTTGGATGTCAGCCCGTCAATCCGGGACCGCCGCGGGCACAATAGATGTCATCGCGATGGCACGATGACATCTATTTCAGGCGCCCCCCCCCGCGTGTGCGGAGTAGGCGCCTGAAAGGGAGGGGGGTAGGTCCTTCGGACCTCTCTCACTCCTGATCGCGGGGGTCCTGAGGTTAATGCCAGGCACCGTTTGGAAGGGCACAGCCTGCCCTTCCAAATGGTACCTGGCATTAACCCCTGGGGAGCCGGATCACGAATTGGCGCTGAAAAGCGCCGGTTCGTGATCCTTTCCCGGAGCTGGCCGACATCTTGGATGTCGGCCAAGCCTCTGAGAACTTCCCCTGAGGACTGGCGTCATCCTGCATAGCACGATGACGCCAGTCCTGGAGTTAACCCCTAGCTGCCACCAATGGTGGAGATAGGGGGTTCCAATGAACCCCCTATCTCCCGATCCGTGGCAGCTAGGGGTTAAAGTTTGGTACTGTTGGATCGGCCAGAGCATGGCCGTTCCAACGATACCAAACACGACTGTGAAAAAAGTGTTTTTTTTTAAAAAAAAAATTAAAAATAAATAAAAAAAATGTTTATTTTTTTTTATAATTTTTTTAAAATAAGTTTTTTTTCTTTTTTTTGGTTTGTTAATGCAGCAATATTGTTCCCATTTTAATTATAATGTGAACAATGATGCTGCACTAACGATTTTTGTATGCGGTGCGTCTGTTAAAAATCGCGTAACTTTCCCCAAAAAATAATGTAACGAGACCCCATCTCTAATTTTTTTAACAAGCGCACCCCATACAAAATATAACCGCAATTGCTCGCATCTTAAAATGTGAAAAAAAAACACTTTACACGTTGTAAATTATTGAAAATTCATATTTTATTGCATTTTTTGTTATAACATACAGGCAGGACATGACATATACTTATAATAATAATATATTATGAATCTACCGAGTCTGACGGAAAGAACGATATATAATATGTCTGGGTCATATACTAAAATAAGCCTTAAAAACACGTTTAAACATGATGAGCAAAACCGGTAAAATTAGCTCAGCACAGAGGCGTGAAAAGACTCAGCAGCGAAAGGGTTAAAGCTCCCAGCAATGAGTCTATACACTATAATCACTATATCTAATAAATAAGGAATCGCTCGCTGTGAATCAGACGTTTTTCTAGATGTTTCGCCGCGGCTGGACGTGACTTCATCTTAATAGTCTTGAATTAGCTTTGTCTCTGGCCCCGCCCCCAGCGCATTCCCTTTATGCTGCATGAGGAGGACATACATCGTTTGTGTGTAATACAGAATGCGCGGCTCCCTCTGCCCTGCGGCGCGCAGTAATGGCGGTGGGTCTGTGCGCAGGCTGCGCTCGTCCTCCTGGTCTGTAAAACACATGATCTGACATGTGGATACTATAAATACAATAACTAATAAAATGAGTTACATGTGGCGCCTCTTTATTTCTGCCGCAGACCCCCTGGGGGTGCATTACTGACCCTCATCTTCATTACACCATGCCAAAGCTGATTTTTGGAGGCAGCGGTGATATCAGTAATGTTAACCCTGTGGGGGATTGTCCATTGATCCTCCATTAGAGTTGTGCGCGGCCCCCATCGACATTCTGGAATTATTACGCCGCTGATCAAAGCTTGGCTGAAGCTCTCAGGTCTGACACAATGCGGAGCCCCCCGACTGAATACCTGGACCCCTGCACCCCTGCGTCCCCGCGCCCCCACGCCCCCACACCTCCGCGCCCCGGCGTCCCCGCACCCCCGCGTCCCCGTGCCCCCGCACCCCCGCGTCCCTGCACCCCGGCGCCCCCGTGCCCCCGCATCCCGGCGCCCCCGCGCCCCTGCATCCCCGCGTCCCCGCACCCCCGCGTCCCCGCACCCCCGCCTCCACCACCGGCTGTTCATTCGTGACCTTTTATGCAGTTATTTATACTAATCAAAATTTATTGTGATTTTTTTTTTTTTTACGTTTCTCGTCTCGGTCCGGCAGATATTTGCGCCCCCTGGGTGCGGTGAGATGGGGGGAGGCCGCGCGTTGCGCCTCACAAACGTGAAACACTTCACGACGCTTAATAAAACGAAACACAAACCTACCTGAACCGTGAAAAATAATCAAAATCAAGAAAAAAAATAAAAAAGTAATAAAAATAAAGAATGAAAAGCGCTCGGAAATAGAGAATCAGAAACCGTGACACAAGCGTTCATTATTACCAGAAAACATTGCGGTGAATAAAGGGATAATTAAAGCCAGAATCAGAGAATCTGAGCCCAACGCTCAATAAAGCCCATTAAAAACCCAAAGCGTATCGTGTCGGGCTGTGAGGTCACAGGAGCCGGGGCTGCTTTTACTGAACATCGATGTGTGTTCTACCTGAATATGTTAGTGTGCACTACAGAATATGTTGGCGCTATACGTATATATTTAGGGGGTTATTCAGAGAGCACCAAAATGTCTCGTACCCTGCACTTCGGGGAATCCAAGTTCCCCACCCTGAGGTGAATTCAGCAGTCACTGCAGGGTCCCCGGAGTGCAGGGAAAACCCGCCGCAAACCCACCAGAACCACCGCAGAAAAACATGCCGGAAAAAGCCGACGAGCCACCGATCACAGAGCTGACGAGCCGCGGAAAAAGCCGCCAAGCTGACGAACAGGATAAAAAAAAAAACAATCAGGGTTATCCAAAGAGATTCGAAAAGTCACTGCACGTTCGGTGACTTTTCGTTCTCTTCAATTCGGTTCCTTTTGCCGATCCCATTTCGGCGACCCTGCGGTGTATTCAGCAAGCACCACAGGGCCCCCGAATTTCAGGGAAAAGCTGCCGCAAACCTGACGAAAACGAACCGCAAAACCCAGCGAATGCACGGCGAAAACACGCAAAAACATCTGGATTAACCTGCCGAAAACCACGGAAAAACCCGAGCAGGAGCCGATCACACACAGCGAAGCCGCCGGAAAAACCCGACACCGCAGACAGAGGGCAGTGAATAAATTAGCAAAACAGTTTGCATGAATGATTGAAAAGTGAAACGATGTTTGCAAAGAAACTACTGAGCGAAAATGTCTGAAATTTACATATAATCCAATGAATGATAATAAAAAGGGAAGTTACAGAAAAAATAAGCAAAGTAAAAAAATGTTTTAAATAAATCGGACTTTTTTCTAAAAAATAAGAAATCCAGAAAAATGCTTAAAATATCCAAAAAAATCTATAAATAAAGAGACTTTTTGCTGCAGAATTTTATAATGAACGGTTTATTAGATATTGAATTAAAATGGGAATATTTTTAACATTGAAGCCTATGGGATTCCCCTGAATAAACTTGCCGAATTAAACCACCGAATGGCAGGGCATTAGGGGAACCTTTCACTGCTGGTTTGTGTTCTCTGAATAGCCGAAGCATTGCTTCTCTATGGGGATTTCACTGCCCTCGAACAGGGACCGAACAGGCACCGTATGTGCAGGCAATTCGCCAGGATTTGGCGAATTGCCTGCTCTCTGAATAGCCGAATGGCCAGGAAAGGCAACCGAACGCTGATTTTCACTGTTCAGTTACCTTTCTCAAGCAATTCGGATTTCTTTGGATAACCCTGATTGTGTTTGAAATAACTACTACAAAATAACTACTGAACGGAAATGTCTGGAATTTACATATGATCCTGTGAATGATAATAAAAAGGCTGTTACAGAAAAAAGAAAAAATCCCGAAAAATGCCTAAAAGATATTAAAAAATCTATAAATAAAGAGACTTTTTGCGGCAGATTAAAATAATAAACGGTTTATTAGATATTGAATTAAAATGGGAATATTTTTAACATTGAAACCTATGGGATTCTCCTGAATAAACCTGCCGAATGAAACCACTGAACATCAGGGCATTTCACTGCCATTTCTCTGCTGTTTGGTGTTCTCTGAATAGATTAACCATTACTTCTCTATGGGGGATTTCACTGTCGCCGAACAGGCACCGTATTTCACTGCCACCGAACAGCACCGTATTTCACTGCCGCCGAACAGCACCGTATTTCACTGCCACCGAACAGACACCGTATTTCACTGCCGTTGAGCAGCACCGTACAAAATTTGGTGACTTCCCTGCTTTTTGAATAGTCGAATGGCCCCGAAATGTCCCCGTACAGGGAAACTCACTGTTCGGTGCAGTTTGGGGGTTAATTCGGTGCAATATGAATAACCTCTTTAGAGTGTAGAACCTTTCATCCCAGTGATATTTCTGTACAGGATAAACATATAAACGGAAAATTAAAAATGAGCAAATTGACATTATTTTAATATTTTAACTATCTCACAATAACAAACTTTACGAAAAATATCTATTTTACCCGGACGTGATTCCTCTCTGCACTGGCACCCATTCTCCGCACTCTCATAAATCTGTGTTTATTCAATGTTTCTGACCAGTACAGATAAATTAAAGTGATGCCATGAATGGCCGGGTGAGGTTAAAAGGCCTTTGCTTTCATTCTAAATAAATATCCCACCTTAAGGGTGTATTCACTAAGCGGGGAACTTGCCATCGAATGGTGAATGTCATTTTATGGTGCAATTTTGTGGCAGTTCACACTGGTCTTAAGTAAATAAATAAAGAGACTTTTTGCTGCAAATGAAAAGAATAAACGGTTGAATAAATATTTAATAAAAACGGGGATTTTTTTTTACATTGAAACCTATGGGATTCGCCTGATTAAACCTGTCGAACGAAATTGTCCCATAGAGAAGTAATGGTTAATCTATTCACAGAACGCTGAATTGCACCGAAATGCCAGTGAAATGCCATTGTACAGTGCCGCGGAATATATTCTGACGCTTTATAAATAAAGATTAATAAGAAGAATGCTCTGATTTTCAGTGGTTCAGTTCGGCAGGTTTAAACAAACGAATCCCCATAGGATTCAATGTAAAAACTTTTTCAGGGTTATTCAAAGAGCTCCGAATGGCTCCCGAAAGGGAACTGAATGCTGAAAATCAGCGTTCGGTTACCTTTCCTGGCCATTCGGCTATCCAGAGAGCAGGCAATACACCAAATCCTGGCGCATTGCCTGCACATACGGTGCCTGTTCGGTGCCTGTTCGAGGGCAGTGAAATCCCCATAGAGAAGCAATGCTTCGGCTATTCAGAGAACACAAACCAGCAGTGAAAGGTTCCCCTAATGCCCTGCCATTCGGTGGTTTAATTCGACAGGTTTATTCAGGAGAATCCCATAGGCTTCAATGTTAAAAATATTCCCGTTTTAATTCAAAATCTAATAAACCGTTCATTATAAAATTCTGCAGTAAAGAGTCTCTTTATTTATAGATTTTTTAGGATATTTTAAGCATTTTTTGGGATTTTTTTTAACAAAAATTCAGATTTTTTTAAATTATTTTTTTGAGTTTACCTCTTTTTTCTGTAACAGTCCTTTTTATAATCATTCATTGGATTTTATATGTAAATTTCAGACATTTTCGCTCAGTAGTTTCTTTGCAAACAGTGTTTCACTTTTCAATCATTCAAGCAAACTGTTTTTCTAATTTATTCACTGCATTCGCCTGCGGTGTCGGCTTTTTCCGGCGGCTGTGCTGCGTGTGATTGACTCCTGCTCGGGTTTTTCCGGCGTTTTTGGCGGGTTAATCCAGATGTTTTTGCGGGTTTTTGGTGTGCGTTCGCCCTCGTTTTGCGGTGAGTGTTCGGCGGGTTTGTGCCGACTTTTCCCTGCATTTTGACAGCCCTGTGGTGCTTGCTGAATACACCACAGGGTCGCCAAAATTGGAACGCCAAATCAAGCCGAATTGAAAAGAAAGAAAAGTCACCGAACGTGCAGTGACTTTTCGATTCTCTTTGAATAACCATGAATATCTTTTTCAATTTTAAAAAAAATAAAAATTTAAAAAAATTATTATTTTCATTTTCAGCAATATTCAGCAGTATTTTTTTACATAAAATTTTTGGTTCCCAATTCTTTAAAAGGCATTTTTTTTATTCTGTGACAGACCTTTTTATTATTTTTTTTAAAGGACCTTTTTTTATTATTTAACCAAATTTTTTTTAAATTTATTTAACACCTTTTAGGCTAGGGTCAGACTAACGCATTTTTCACGTTGTCCGTGAAAAAGTGCGTTCGAACGAATGGACTTATTTTTTCACGGAATACGCGATAGCGGTCATACGATGCGCAGTTTCATCCGTGATTTTGTACGGATCATCAATAAAACTCTTTTTGTCTGGACGTTATTGTTGGGCCGGACATTAGCAGGTCTGACGTCTCCCAATCACGCACACACGCCGCTAGGCGGACGCAGCGCACTCTGTACGTCCAGTACTAGTGGTTTCACGTTCTCGAAAAAATTGCGGTTGTTTGCCCCTGCGTTGCGCGGCCGGACTTTTGTGCGACCGTACTTCGTATATTGGCCGTCATTGCCCGGCATCTGCTGCTAGCATGGCCGTGATTATGTGCGGCTGCACGCGCGTTCGCACTGCCTCAGTCTGACCCTAGCCTTAGGAGAGTTCGGTAGGTTTTTTTCCCTGCATTTCAGTGGTCAGTACGGCGGTGTTCAGCAGTCAGTTTGGTGGCCTTTGGCAACTCCAGCTGCGGTGCATTACGGTGACCCTGCGGTAAATAGTGAATTCACTGTAGGGTTGGCGAAATCGAATTGCTGAAGTGCACCGAAATTTCACTGCTTTGTGAATATTATAACCGCTTTAATATTTAAATAAATCTCCAGCTTCCTTTTATTATAGATTTTACTCGTCTTTACTATATTAAATTAATTTTACATATTCCTGCTCTAGGTTTTGATTCTGAAATATTTCCTTTTTTTTATATTTTAAATAAATCTCCAGCTTCCTTTTATTATAGATTTTACTCGTCTTTACTATATTAAATTAATTTTACATATTCCTGCTCTAGGTTTTGATTCTGAAATATTTCCTTTTTTTATATTTTAAATAAATCTCCAGCTTCCTTTTATTATAGATTTTACTCGTCTTTATTTTTTTAAATTAATTTTACATATTCCTGCTCTAGGTTTTGATTCTGAAATATTTCTTTTTTTTTATATTTAAATAAATCTCCAGCTTCCTTTTATTATAGATTTTACTCGTCTTTACTATATTAAATTAATTTTACATATTCCTGCTCTAGGTTTTGATTATTATATATTATTATTATTCTTATAAAGGCCAGCATATTCCGCAGCGCTGTACAATAGGCACAGTATAGACAGGGTTACAATACATGAACAACATTTGACAAACAGTACAGGAGGAGATGAGGGCCCTATTCCCGTAGGAACTCACAATCTGGGAGGGTTTGGGGTTGGAAACAGGAAGGAGAGGACTGCAAGGTGAGAGTGATTGATGGTTGTGTCAGTGAGTTGGTGGTAGGCTTCCCTAAATAGGAATGTTTTCAGGAGCGTTTGAAGGAAGAGAAGTTAGGGGAAAGTCTGACAGTACGAGGGAGAGCGTTCCAGAGAGTGGGGGCTGCGCGTGAGAAATCCTGCAGTCTATCGGGAAGAGGTGATGCGGGGAGAAAGCTAGGCGCAGGTTCACTGTTTTGACCTTAGGGGGGCTGGGTGTTTTGGTGATTAGTGAGGACAGGTAGTGGGAGCTGAGTTAGTGAGGGTTTTGGTAGGTAAGGATAAGGATTCTGAACCTTATTCTGCAGTGGATGGGGAGCCAGTGAAGGGACTCGCAGAGGGGAGCGCAGAGACAGAGCGGCGGGTGAGGTGGAAATTGATTCTGAAATATTTCCTTTTTTTTATATTTTAAATAAATCTCCAGCTTCCTTTTATTATAGATTTTACTCGTCTTTATTATATTAAATTAATTTTACATATTCCTGCTTTAGGTTTTGATTCTCTTCTTTTTTTTACATTTTAAATAAATCTTTTTCTTGGCTTTAAATAAGAAAGAGCGTTGTTTATTTTTTAAACAGAGCTGTTTTAATTTTTACATAAATCTTATTTTGTTTTTCTTAATAAATATATATATATAATTTTTTTTCGTGGCTGTTGTTGTTATGGAAAGTCCCTGATCTTACTGGAGACAAATATGCTTCTCTTTTTTTTCTCTCCAAAAAAAAATAAGATAAACTGCAAAAAGCTTCCTGTTGGTTCATTCAAAACATATATACCCATAAATCTCACGGAACAAATGCTGAACGCGGAGCTCTTAGTGAGGGTTTCACGTGGCATAATGAAAGCTGGGGGTAGAGTATGCCTTGATAATGTGTATCGAGATTCCCGTCTCTCCAAGCTTCCTTACATATTTACAAATATCTCACTGAAAAATATTGAAGACTTACCGGGTTATTCAGAGAGAGCCGAACCGGTCCCGACATGTCGCAGAATAGGGAGTTTCCCCGTACGGTGACATTTCGGGGCCATTCGGCTATTCAGAGAGCAGGCAGTTCGCCAAATTCTGGCAAAATGCCAGTGAAATACGGTGCTATTCGACACCAGTGAAATCCCCCATAGAGAAGCAATGGTTAATCTATTCAGAGACACCGAACAGCAGAGAAATGTCAGTGAATTGCCCTGATGTTCGGTGTTTTCATTCGGCAGGTTTAGTCAGGCGAATCCCATAGGTTTCAATGTTAAAAATATTCCCGTTTTACTCAATATCTAATAAACCGTTTATTATTTTAATCTGCAGCAAAAAGTCTATTTAATTATTTTTTATGATATCTTAGGCATTTTTCCAGATTTTTTGGCACCTATTTTTTTCATGATTTTTTTTTAAATAGCATTTTTTTTCTGTAACAGCCCTTTTTATTATTATTCATAGGACCTTATATGTTAATTTCAGAAATTTTCGTCTAGTAGATAAAAACTTCTACTCTTTCCATTTTCAGCAAAAAGTATTTTTATTTATTTATTTTTTAGAACACCTTTTTGTATTTTTTTACATTAAATTTTTGGTTCCCAATTTCTTTAAAAGGCATATTTTTTTATTCTGTGACAGACCTTTTTATTATTTTTTAAAGGACCTTTTTTTTACGATTTAATTATATTTTATTTATTTTTTAAAAAAATTTTATTTAACACCTTTTCCGAGAGTTCAGTTTTTTTTTCCTGCAGTTCAGTGGTCAAACGACGTGCAAACAACGTTTAGAATTTGTAAACTTTCAATCGTTTTTTATTATCCTGTTCGTCGGCTTGTTGGCTTTTTCCGGCGGTTGGTCGGTGCTGTGTTCGGCGGATCGTTGACTTTTTTCAGATGTGATTGGTGGGTTTGCGGTGTATCAACGGGGACGCTCAACGGGTTTACTGCAGCGTTTTGGATCAATCAAAATTTTCGGATCATATCGCGGGCTTATCTGCAGGGTTTTCAGTGGATTTTCGGATCAACAGCCGGAAAAAGTCAACAAGCCGCCGAACAGGGGTAAACGAAAAAAAAATACTGCAACTTTTAAAAGGTGTTTTAAAAAATAAAATACTGCATGAAAATGCCTGGAAATAATATAAAAGGTCCTATGAATAATAATAAAAAGGTCTGTTACAGAAAAAAAGAAGCGTCATTATAAAAAATAAATAAATAAAAAATAATCGTGAAAAAAAAATTTCGCCCAAAAAATCCCGAAAAATGCCTAAAAAAATAAATGAATAAAGAAACTTTTTGCTGCAAATGAACAAAATAAACGGTTTAATAAATATTTAATAGAAACGGGGAATTTTATTTATATTGAAACCTGAGGCATTCGCCTGATTAATTCTGTCGAACAAAATTATCTCATAGAGAAGTAATGGTTGATATATTCACAGAACGCCGAACTGCACCGAAGTGGCAGAGAAATGCCCTGATTTTCGGTGACTCAGTTTGACAGGTATAAACAGGTGAATCCCAAAGGATTCAATGTAAAAAAATATTATCGTTTTCATTAGATTATTATTCAAATATTTATTCTTTTCATTTTCAGCAAAAAGCCTTTTATTTATTTTTTGTAATTATTAGACTATATTTTTGATTGCCAGTTTTTTAAAGCCTTTTAGTTTTATTCTGTAACAGACCTTTTTATTATTTTTTAAAGGAGCTTTTTTATTATTTAGACACATTTTAAAACATTTTTATTGCTTTAAACAACTATTAGGAGAATAGCAGAGTTCCCGTTACTTTGTTTTTTTGCAGTTCGGCAGGCAGTTCGGCAGTCAGTTCGGCGGTGTTCGGCGACTCTCCATCTTTGGCGCACTTCGGTGACCCTGTGGTGAATAGTGAATTAACTGCAGGCAGTGGTGTATTTAGGTTTTGTGCTGCCCTAGGCCTAACTAAACTCGTGCACCCCCTAATTTAAATTTGAGACACCCCTTCCTGTCAAGGCCACACCTCTTCCTGGTTAATCCCCACCCTTCCTCTTTAAGCTCCACCTTTTCCTCTTAGAGCTCCGCCTTTTCCTCTCTTTATATTAAAAGTGGATACCAAGTGCCTACTTGTATATTTTGTATACCATTTCAAATGTATCTATTGAGATAAATAAAATTATGAAATGTTTAAATGCAAGCATTTTTACAAAGAACAGCCACGCATGTTAAGTATACTGGATCACAGCCGCTCTAATTGGTTGAACAATAAAATCCACAGAAACGTGCACTGCATATGAGCGTATCACAGAGCTGCACAGCAATTAAACCCACAGAAATGTGCACTGTGTATGAGCATATCACAGAACTGCACAGCAATAAAACTCACAGTAATGTGCAGTGTGTATGAGTGTATCCCAGAGCTCCAAGGCAATAAAACTCACAGTACTATGCAGTGTGTATCACAGAATCCACAGCAATAAAACTCCCAGCAATGCAATGTTTGGTGTGTGTCAGCGTATCAGAATCTACAGCAATAAAAATTCCAGCAATGCAATGTGCAGTGTGTATGAGTGCATCAGAATCCACAGCAATAAAACTCCCAGTAATGCAATGTGCGGTGTGTATGAGTGCATCAGAATCCACTGCAATAAAACTCCCAGCAATGCAATTTGTGGTGTGTGTCAGCGTATCAGAATCTACAGCAATAAAAATTCCAGCAATGCAATGTGCAGTGTGTATGAGTGTATTAGAATCCACAGCAATAAAACTCCCAGTAATGCAATGTGCGGGTCAGCGTATCAGAATCCACAGCAATAAAACTCCCAGCAATGCAATGTGTGGTGTGTATGAGTGCATCAGAATCCACTGCAATAAAACTCCCAGCAATGCAATTTGTGGTGTGTGTCAGCGTATCAGAATCCACGGCAATAAAACTCCCAGCAATGCAATCTGTGGAGTGTATGAGTGCATCAGAATCCACTGCAATAAAACTCCCAGCAAACCGAGTGTATATGAGCACACAGCAATTATTTATTCTACATTTACCGGCCTCCGTCCGCGGTAGGGCTGTGTGCAGAGTCAGCAGGGACTGTGTACAGACTCAGCAGGAGGTCCCTCCAGGCCATGTTAGGATCGCGGCTGTGCCTGTGCGTGGAGACATCTTGTCAGCAGTGGGGTGCCACTGCCAGAGGGTGCACCGTGGCTTTGATTCCCTTCCTGGTGGGTGTTCAGTCCAGAATAGAGTGACAGTCCATGTTAACGAAAGGGTGGGAAGCTGCGTGCGTGTCACGTGGTTCAGCCAGTCAGGTGGTACTGAGACTCAGTACCACCTGACTGGCCGGACCGAGTGTGACCTGCACGCACGCAGCCTCACCAGGAGCCAGGCAGCTCAATGACAAATTTCTATCACTGCAGTGCTGGTTAAGCAAAGGTCCACTTTAAACAGCAGTAAGCAGACAGGGCTTCATATTCTGCTGATACCCCCCCCCTTTACCTGCCATTTACTGTCATCTTCTCTCTCTGGATACAAATCACATCCCCCTCCTAGAGCTGCTGCGGGGCAGGGGAGGAGCTATGGAGGGAGGAGAGGGAGATTTTTATTCTATTCGATTTTATTCCGTATGCAAACGCCATGCTCCACTGCTCGTTGTTTGAGAACACAGCTCAAAGCTGACACACAGTGACAGTGGCACCTCCTCGTACCCCCTAATGACACCCCAATAATCACTGGTACCTGGGGCGGCCCGCCCTCCGCCACTCCTCTAAGTACACCACTGCTCTGGTGATATGCTCACACACAAGTTTGGCGAACTATCAGCAAGTACGGTGCTGTTTGAAGGCAGTGCAAATCCCCATAGAGAAGTAATGGTTAATCTATTCAGAGAACACCAAACAGCAGAGAAATGACAGTGAAATACCCTGATGTTCGGTGGTTTCAATCAGCAGGTTCAGGTATTCAGGCGAACCCCATAGGTTTCAATGTTAAAAATATTCCCGTTTTTATGCAATATCTAATAAACCACTTATTTTAATCTGCAGTAAAAAGTCTTTATTTATTGATTTTTTTTTAGTACCATTTAGTAATTTTTCAGATTTTTTTTGGCAAAATCCCCCCTTTTTTTTAATATCGGTTCTTCTTTTTCTGTAACAGAACTTTTTATTATCAATCATAGGATCTTATATGTAAATTCCAGACATTTTCGTTCAGTAGTTCTTTTGAAAACAGCAGGCCATGGGTTTGCGGTGGCAGCATACAGCGGCCGACTCCATGCACTTTGGGGACCCTGCGGTGAATGGTGAATTCACTGCAGGGTGGGGAAATTTTATTCCCCGAACTGCAGGGAACTACAGAACACCAAAATGTTGGCGTCATTTCGGTGCTCTGTGAGTTACCCAATTAGTGGTGAGTATGACGGAATGGGCGTATCCGCCTGCGGTCCTGCTCTATCTGACCCCCTCGTTGGTGTTGCCAAGCCCGACTACCGAGTGGCACGGCACCCGGCGTCTCGAGCGGCTTGGGTAGAGGACTACGTGGCGGTGGAGATCTGTAGAGTAGATGGGGCACCCACGGGGGAAATCCGCCCGACTACCGAGTGGCACGGCACTCGGCGTCTCGAGCAGCGGATCTACTGACCATTGAAGGGCTGGAGACGGTCTGCGTGGCGAACCGCGGTTCGGTAGAGTCTCCTTGCAGATGCAGGCACGGCGCTCAGCCGAGGTCCCGATTCGGGTGGTTGCGGTATCCCAAGATACCGATTCAAGGTGGCGCAACGGCGCGGCGAAGCGATGTTCTGCTGCGGAGTTAGAGTGACCCGTTCCTGGGTGGTGGTGATATGTAGTCGACGTGAAATGACAACACCAGGCAGAGCTGTATGTTTCAAACGTTCAGATGAACTGGCTCTTTTAATGAACAACGCCACTATTTATGCTGAAGTATAACAGTCACAATTTGCATACCCATACTAATTACTAGCACACCCATCTAATTAGATTATGTCAGTTATTTACAATCAACATTCTTCACATTCTCTTAGCCTTCAGCGCACACAACGTTTGTACAGCCATTGTTCCAGCACATCAGATTAAACACACACTATCAGAGATCCCTTAAATTAAACATGTACCTAGATAATGGGGAAAATCCCTGACGCATAAATTACACAGCAGCAAAACTTGTTTACTGGCTACAGAAAAACACATTTACCTACAGGAATATAAGCATGTTTTAAAACCAAAGCTATGTCATTTCACTAAACTAAATTAAACTAAAACCAAACGATGTAAAGTATATTTAAAATCACACAGGGTACATCTTAATACAGCACATCAAGTAAAACCACATCTAGCAAGGAAAATAAACTGTTCATACATTGAAACGCACACGTTCAAAGGAAAACAAGGTCCTTTTAAAAATGTCTTGGGTTTGAGTCCTGGGTCTCGCTGCGCCGAGCCCCTATGTCCCTTCCGTGACACTCCTCCCCCTTTCCAAAGTCCGACGAGCCCAGTTGGACCCACACGGGTCGCACCGGGGAAGTCGGTGCAGTCTCTGCGGCCCATAGTCCGTGGGCAAGAGGCGAGCCGCCAGGCTTCTCCAGTGGTGCTCGCGGCCGTGCCTGGCAGGTTGTAAGTCCTTCGGGGTACCCCCTCCGGAATAAGTGTCCCGTGGTTGGGGAGAGGTACCACCTGTGCCGTCTCCAGTGGTACCGTGCACCCGGGAAAAACGGGTGCCAAGTGCACGCGCCCCGAGTGTCCTGGTCAGCCGTTGGGGAAAACAGTGGCTGCATGGGGCCTCCGGGCCAAAGGGTTGTGGAGATGGGCAGAGGGGGACCAGGCTCTGCCCCATTGCCAGCGCGTCGGCTGGGTGGTTCAAGGCCGAGAAAGGGTCCCCGGGCAGGAGAATGGCGTCCTCCAGCTCCGGTGGGGTCCGTGGCTGCGGGATAAGTAGCCCGAGGGTACCCCCTTCTGCTCCTCGGGGCAGATGGTGGAGGATGGGCAGAGGCCAGCGGCCCTCTCTCCCGTTGCCAGCTCTTCTGCTGGGGGAGTGGGCACAGGAACAACGTCCAGGGGGTCAGATGGGGTCAACGGCTGCGGGCTAAGCAGCTCGGGTAAATTCTGCTGTTCCTCAGGGCAGACGACGGAGAGTGGCAGAGGCCAGCGGCACTCTGCCCCGTTGCCAGCTCTTCTGCTGGGGAAGTGGGCGCAGAAATGACATCCCGGGTGTCAGGTGGGGTCAACGGCTGTGAGACAAGCAGCTCGGGTAAACTCGCCTGCTCCTCAGGGCAGACGACGGAGGGTGGACAGAGGCCAGATGCACTCTGCCCCGTTGCCAGCTCTTCTGCTGGGGAGGTGGGTACCGGAACAAAGTCCAGGGGGTTAGATGGGGTCAATGGCTGCGGGATCAGCAGCGCGAGGGTATCCCCTTTCTGCTCCTCGGGGCAGAGGGTGGGAGATGGGCAGAGGCCAGCGGCGCTCTGCCCCGTTGCCAGCTCTTCTGCTGGGGAGGTGGTTACCGGAACAAAGTCCAGGGGGTTGGATGGGGTAAACGGCTGCGAGATCGGCAGCGCGGGGTTATCCCCTTTCTGCTCCTCGGGGCAGCTGGGAAAAGGTGGGCAGAGGCCAGCGGCACTCTGCCCCGTGGCCAGCTCTTCGGCTGGGTGGGGGTCTCCTTGCGGGAGGGTGGCTTCTTCCATCCCCAGGGCGGTCAATGGCTGCGAACAACCCAGCCCGGGGGAACCATCTGTCTGCTCCTCCTGGCAGACTGTGGGCAGTGGGCAGAGGCCAGCGGCGCTCTGCCCTGTGGCCAGCTCTTCGGCTGGGTGGGGAATAACTTTCTCTGCTGCTGAGGGTGGGCAGAGGCCAGCGGCGCTCTGCCCCGTTGCCAGCTCTTCCGCTGGGCCCGCGGGCACGGACACCGTGTCTTCCTGCGGGTTGAAGGGGGTAGCTTCTTCTGCTGGGGCCCCAACGGGGACCCATGGGAGCATCTCGGCCTCCCATACTTCCAAGTCCTGTGGACTGTCGGTTCCTTCCGCCGACCCGTCCCAGTACATGGGACTCAGACCCGACTGCGGAACGCTGTCCAACAATCTCCTGTAGGCCTTCTCGAGCTCCCACTCTCGCTCTGCTAGGAACTCCAGTTCCTCGAACTCCGAGTCCCTGCTGTCGTACGGGAGCTCCTGTTCCCGTCGCTCCAGTATCTCCTCCGACCGCTCTTCTGTCTCTTCTCCGAACCCAGGGTCTGTGGCCATGCTCTCGTAAAGCAGCCCCGTGCCACCATAGTGGGGCCCTGCGGTGGAGGCGCCGTCAATGGTGCGGGGTATCAGGGGGCCGGCTAGCCACCGGAGCGCGCGGTACGCGGCGTCCAGTGCAATCTCCTGCTGCACCAGGTACTGGAGCTCTGCCTCCTACTCCTCCGGGGCCCGATCTTGCAGGAACGCCGCTCGAGCGTCATACTGCACCTGGTGGATGACAGCGTCGGAGGGAACATAGACGTCATGGTAGTCCCTCTCATGGTACAGGGCCTCGTACCAAGTTCCTGGCGGATCTCGTCTCGCCACTCGTACCCGGTGGGCTCCACTGTGGACCCATGGTACCGGACCAGGCCCTCCTGCAGCCTTCTCGGGAATTCCGCCCTCGAGTCCGCGAGGGTGCTGAAACAGTGGCACTGCCACTCGCTGGGGGGTGTGGCGTCCTCGGATGCAGCTCCAGGCGAGCTGTAAGCCTCCACCCAAGGGTCGCTGGGATGTGCATTTTCCCCATACAGGCTCCAGGCGAGCTGTAAGTCCCGAAAGGGGTATCGCTGGGGGGGGGGTAGGTTCCCGGGGTGAAGCTCCAGTCGAGCTGTAAACCTCGACCCAGGGTCCTACGGGTTTGGGGAAGGGTTAGAAAGTTCACTCATTCTTGCACTGAGCGCCGCCATCCGCAACTCGTGCTGATGGTCCTTCTCTTGCTCCTCGCGGTCCTTCTCCCGCTCCTCTTCCTGCCGGACCTCCTGGATCACCTTGCTTATGTCAGCCTCCGATGGGGCAGCTCCGAGTAGGGCGATCCGTTGCTCGCGCCTTTCTGACGAAGGCATCTTCCGTTTCCTATGCGAGGACAGGGGTGGGGGCGGGTGGCTTCACCGTCGCCGCGCCCACCCGGTCTAGGACCTGCAGCTCCTTAATCAAGGCCTTCTTGCGTTTAGAGCCTGGGGTACCTCCCCGATTCTCCAGCATGCCCCGCAGGGTGTCCCTGTTGTAATGGCTGTACACCGCTATGGTGTAGGTCTCCTTGCTGGGGGGTTGCAGAGAGCGATCCCACCGCTGCCACCAGTATGACGGAATGGGCGTATCCGCCTGCGGTCCTGCTCTATCTGACCCCCTCGTTGGTGTTGCCAAGCCCGACTACCGAGTGGCACGGCACCCGGCGTCTCGAGCGGCTTGGGTAGAGGACTACGTGGCGGTGGAGATCTGTAGAGTAGATGGGGCACCCACGGTGGAAATCCACCCGACTACCGAGTGGCACGGCACTCGGTGTCTCGAGCAGCGGATCTACTGACCATTGAAGGGCTGGAGACGGTCTGCGTGGCGAACCGCGGTTCAGTAGAGTCTCCTTGCAGATGCAGGCACGGCGCTCAGCCGAGGTCCCGATTCGGGGTGGTTGCGGTATCCCAAGATACCGATTCAAGGTGGCGCAACGGCGCGGCGAAGCGATGTTCTGCTGCGGAGTTAGAGTGACCCGTTCCTGGGTGGTGGTGATATGTAGCCGACGTTAAATGACAACACCAGGCAGAGCTGTATGTTTCAAACACTCAGATGAACTGGCTCTTTTAATGAACAACGCCACTATTTATGCTGAAGTATAACAGTCACAATTTGCATACCCATACTAATTACTAGCACACCCATCTAATTAGATTATGTCAATTATTTACAATCAACATTCTTCACATTCTCTTAGCCTTCAGCGCACACAACATTTGTATATCCATTGTTCCAGCACATCAGATTAAACACACACTATCAGAGATCCCTTAAATTAAACATGTAGCTAGATAATGGGGAAAATCCCTGACGCATAAATTACACAGCAGCAAAACTTGTTTACTGGCTACAGAAAAACACATTTACCTACAGGTATATAAGCATGTTTTAAAACCAAAGCTATGTCATTTCACTAAACTTAATTAAACTAAAACCAAACGATGTAAAGTATATTTAAAATCACACAGGGTACATCTTAATACAGCACATCAAGTAAAACCACATCTAGCAAGGAAAATAAACTGTTCATACATTGAAACGCACACTGCAAACGTTCAAAGGAAAACAAGGTCCTTTTAAAAATGTCTTGGGTTTGAGTCCTGGGTCTCGCTGCGCCGAGCCCCTATGTCCCTTCCGTGACAGTGAGGTTTTTTGTTGCCCCCTGGAAAGTGAAAGCCTAGGCGTTGCCTACCCAGGACATACTTGAAAATTAGTGACATCTCAATGTTTCCTTCCTGGTAAAATAGTTTGCAAAAGTAAAAAAAAAAATAAAAAAAATTTTTTTAGGGGTGGGGCCACCCGGCGGGCCGCCGCCCCCTGGAGAGTGCCGCCCTAGGCCTAGGCCTTGTTGGCCTAGGCCAAAATACACCAGTGACTGCAGGGTCGGCAAAATGGAATCGCTGAAGTGCACCGAAGTGCGCTGAATTACAAAGCACCGAAATTTCAGTGTAATTTCGGTGCTTTGTGAATAACCCCTTTTACAAATAATAAAACTTATCAAATGCCTTTTTGGAAACTCTGTATACTCTGGGATGTAATGGGTTAACTGGTGATAAGGAGGGGATTTTCTCTTTCTGGTTCACTTGGTTTAATTTGAGGCTTAACCCCTCGAAGCACTTTTTTTTTTATCATAACATTTCTTTGAAACACGGGATGTGAAGTTACCGATTAAACACAGGGTGAAATGGAAACTGTGCCGAGAAATTGTAGTTTCAAGATAGATTTTAAGATAACGAAAAATAGCATTTTTCATGTATTGGTTTATCCTTTACAGAAATAATACTGGGATGAAATGTTCTAAACTCTAGATGGTGTCCTTTATCTTACATGATGTCACACGGGGTCTGCATTATCAGCATACAGGTAGATGCAGTAAATGTACTGCAGGCAGATAATAAAATGGTGAGATCTGCTTACATTGGGTCTGTATTATCAGCATACAGGCAGATGCAGTAAATGTGCTACAGACAGATAATAAAATGGTGAGATCTCCTGCTTACACGGGGTCTGCATTATCAGCATACAGGCAGATGCAGTAAATGTGCTGCAGACAGATAATAAAATGGTGAGATCTCCTGCTTGTGAGGATTTGTAGTGATCAGAAAGAGATTATTAGCAATGTAATATCTGTATGTGCTGCATAATGCCTGTGTATGGCAATTACAGAAACACCTTGTATCTGTATGTGCTGCATAATGCCTGTGTATGGCAATTACAGCAACACCTTGTATCTGTATGTGCTGCCTAATGCCTGTGTATTGGCAATTACAGCAACACCTTGTATCTGTATGTGCTGCATAATGCCTGTGTATGGCAATTACAGCAACACCTTGTATCTGTATGTGCTGCATAATGCCTGTGTATGGCAATTACAGCAACACCTTGTATCTGTATGTGCTGCATAATGCCTGTGTATGGCAATTACAGCAACACCTTGTATCTGTATTGCTGCATAATGCCTGCGTATGGCAATTACAGCAACACCTTGTATCTGTATGTGCTGCATAATGCCTGCGTATGGCAATTACAGCAACACCTTGTATCTGTATGTGCTGCATAATGCCTGTGTATGGCAATTACAGCAACATCTTGTATCTGTATTGTCACGGAATGGCCCAGCACCCTCAGCCAGGGACGGTCCTTTGTGACGTTTCGATCCCTCTAGACTCTTAGGTGCCGTTGCACCAGCGGAATTCCGTGTGTTGTTTTATTAGATGTGGTTTCGTTGTGTGGTGTAATAAAAGTGTCCCCGTATGTGTATTGTGAAATGTGTGTAAATCCCATTGTGTGCTTTGCTCGCCGCCATTTCCCAGTGCCTCGTGGATCCGGTCGAACTGATCGGATCGGAAAATGGTCAATTCGGACCATCCGGTCGAATCGTAAAATGGCCGATTCGGACCATCCGGTTGCGAATCGGCAACACCCCGATTCGTAACCGCCAATACGAATCGGGACCCAGGTGCCTCCTTCCAGTGAGGGCCAATGAGGCTTGTGGGGGCGGGCAGGGATTTCCATTGTTTTGACTCTGTGTGATTGTTTATAAATATATGTGAAGTGTTAAAATAAAGACAGATTATCTAGTGCATACAGCTCCGCCTGGTGTCCTTTATTTACGGCCGTATTGCTGAGATCCCGCGCGGTCTCCAGAGTACGGCATCCTGAGATACGAACCGATCACCCTGTGTCTGCATCCCGGATCAGAACAGAGGTGCTTCGTACGGGCTTCGACCGTGCCGAACGATCGATCACGCTGTGGTGCTGTTTCCCGATCCGAAGCCGCGGCGCGTCTGCCGCGCATCGATATACCGAAGCGCTGCATATCTGAGGGAAATCCGAAACGTTTCCCATCCGAACGGCTTCCCGGACGAAACGTTTCCCACCCGAACGGCCGCTCCACGCCCGATCCGAACCGCACCAAGGTCAGTAGATCAGCCGCTCGAGACGCTGAGTGCCGTGCCACTCAGTGGTCGGGCTGATCTCACCCCGGGGTCCCCTCCACGGCCCGCCAACCCTTCCCCAGGGTCATCCCAGGCCGCTCGAGACGCCGAGTGCCGTGACACTCGGTAGTCGGGTCGGCGGTAAGCGCAGTGGGAGGAGCAGATAGGAGCACACCCGCAGGCGGACAACACCCGTTCCGCTACACTGGTGGCAGTGGTGGGATTTGCTCTCTGCAAACCCCAAGAAGACCCTTACCATGGCTGAGTACAGCGCTTACAAGCGGGACGTCCTGCGTGGCACGTTGGAGAATCGGGGAGGAACCCCGGGCTCCAAAAGCCGGGACGCCTTGATCGAGGAGCTGCAGCGGCTAGACCAAGGGACCGCGCCGACTGTGGTACCCCCCTCCCCGTCTCCGTCCCCGTCCCCGCGGCCATTCCTGTCTCCGCCGCGGATGCGGGGAGCGTTTTCGAACAAAAAGTGTGGCAGCGGGTCGCCCTCTTCGGAGCGGCCCCATCGGAGGCTGCCATGCATAACGCAATCCAGGAGATCCGACAGGAAGAGGAGCGGGACAGGGCGCGCGAGGAGCGGGACAAGCAGCGTGCACATGAGCTACAGCTGGCTGAGGTACGGAGCCCACGGGACGTCACCCCACCCGTAAAGTGCCTTTCCAAGCATTCAAGGACTTCAGGGAAACGGAGGACGAGATTGAGAGTTACCTCCAGGACTTCGAACGCCTGTGCCAAGTGCACGAGGTACACCGCGCTGACTGGGTCCGGGTCCTGGCTTGCAAACTGACCAGTCGGGCAGCGGAGGCCTATCGCACCGTACCAGACGAGGAGGCCACCAACTACGCCCACGTCAAGCAAGCGTTGTTGAGTCGGTTTGCTGTTACCCCGGAAGCCAGCCGGGCGAAATTTAGGAGCTCCCGCCGGCCCAATGGCGCTACTCATGTCGAGTGGGCCCACCGGTTGCAGCGGGACCTGCGGACCTGGTTCCTGGGCAGTAAAGCGGAGACGGTGGACGACATCACCCAGCTGTTGCTGCTCGAGCAGTTCTTTGAGCACACCCCCTCGGCAATCCGGGAGTGGGTGCGGGACAAAAAGCCGCAGACGGTGCAGCAAGCAGCTGTTTGGGCGGATGAGTACGCGGACACCCGGAAGGTCACCGGGGGTGAGCGATTCCTGCCCTCCCGACCCACTCTACCGTCCCTCCCCCTCCGGCACCGGCAGTTCGGTGGCCTGCGGCACGTCCCACGAGCCGGCCCAACACATTGGCCAACGTCCGTTGCTACGGATGCGACCAGGAGGGGCACTACCGCCAGAACTGCCCCAACCGACCAGCCATTCCTCGACCCCCCGCCAGACCATCATCTTCAGCACAGTGCTACGATGCTGAAGCTCCGTGGCCGGATTCCCAGGAAGAATGGGAACGGTTACATGAGGCTGACCCGGTGCAAGCTGCTGCAGTCGATAACCGCCACCATCACCGTCAGGCTGTGTGGATCAACGGGCGAGCCGCTGAGGGACTCCGAGACTCCGGGGCTACTATCACCCTGGTACGGCCCCATCTGATTCCACGGAACGACCGATTGACCAGCACCGTCGCGGTGCGGGTGGCCGGGGGAAAGATACTCCCCCGGCTCGGGACGGCACGTGTCCACCTAGACTGGGGTTCCGGAGAGAAAGTGGTGCGGGTGGGGTTGTTAGACCAATTGCCGGCCGAAATTCTTCTCGGCAATGACCTGGGACGGCTGGTATCCGCTTACTCCACAGACGCGGCTGCTCCAGTGACCACCCGGCAACAGAGCCAACGCCACAGCAGGGGCACTCCGATCGGGACCCAGGTGAGATCCCAACCAAAACCTCCCCGACCTCCCAAACCCAGACGAATCCCGACCCCCCCCTCCCCACCCGAACCCCTCTCCCATGGAGCTCCCCGGAGACGCTCCGACACCAAACCCAGACCGATCCCACCCTACAGTGCTACCGGGATCGGGCCGGCCAGGGCCTGGACGGCAAGAGAACCGATAGCATAGAGTGGGAGGATGGGCTTCTCTACAGGTACACCGTGAGGGAGGGGACCAAGAAGCAGCAGGTTCCGCATAAACAGATGGTAGTACCCCAGGGCCTTAGACAGGAACTCTTGCGACTGGCCCACGATATTCCCCTGGCTGGTCACCTGGGGCAGAAGAAGACTCGACACCGGTTGGCGCGGGCATTCTTCTGGCCCCGCCTCAGTGAGGACACCCGTGAGTACTGTCGCACCTGTCCGGTCTGCCAAAAGACCGGGAAGACCGGGGACCACCCGAAAGCCCCGCTGCACCCCATGCCCATCATTCAGGAGCCCTTTAGCCGGGTGGCGGTCGACATCATCGGGCCTTTGCCACGGCCCAGTGCCACCGGTAAGAGGTACATCCTCACCGTAGTGGACTATGCCACCCGGTATCCCAGAGGCTGTGGCCCTGGCCAACATCCAGGCAGACACCGTAGCTGACGCTCTCCTACGGGTGTTCACGAGGGTGGGGTTTCCCCGGGAAATCCTGTCCGATCAGGGTACCCAGTTCACCGCTGAGCTCACCCAGCAGCTCTGGCGTCTCTGTGGTGTTAAGGCGCTTCACAGCGCCCCATATCACCCCCAGACAAACGGGCTGTGCGAGCGGTTTAATGGGACCCTGAAACAGCTCATCCGGGCCTTCGCGCACGAAGGGAAGGATTGGGAGAAATACCTACCCCACTTATTATTCGCCTATCGGGAGGTTCCTCAGGAATCCACCGGTTATTCTCCCTTTGAGCTGTTGTATGGGCGCCAGGTGAGGGGGCCCCTAGATTTGGTTAGGGCTCAGTGGGAGGGGGGACAGGAGGAAGATGGGGTTCCTGTACTGAGTTATGTTTTGAAGCTCCGGGAGCGCTTGGCAGAACTCGCGGGGTTCGTACAAGGGAACATGGAAACGGCCCAGGCTCAGCAGAAAACGTGGTACGACCGCTCTGCTTGCAGTTGCTCGTTCCTCGTGGGGCAGAAGGTTCTGGTGTTGAAGCCACAGTGGCAGAACAAGCTGCAGGCGGCCTGGCAAGGCCCCTACAGGGTGGTAACCCAACTGGGGGATACCACCTATGTGGTTGTCAGCTGCGCAGACACCAGAATCCAGCGGACGTTCCACGTCAACATGCTGAAGGCCTACCATGAACGCCCGGAGACGGTGGACGCCATCTGCGCGCCGGCCACCGAGGAGACTGAACCGTTCCCCTTAATAGAACTCCCGGGATAGCCAAGCAGCCTTCGGGAGTAGAGCAGGTACAGCTGGGGGAGGAGTTAGGGCCCGAAAAGCAGGCGCAGGCGCAGGCGCGGCAGTTGCTCTACGACCACCGGGGGATTTTCTCGGCCCTTCCTGGATACACTAGTCAGGCCATTCATCAAGTGGAAACCCCCAGTCAGAGACCCCTCCGGCAGCCCGCATACCGACTCCCGGAAGCGGTCCGCGAACCCATGCGGGCCGAGATCTGGGAGATGCTGGAGCTGGGGGTCATTGAACCGTCGGCCAGTCCATGGGCGTCGCCCGTGGTCTTGGTTCCCAAGAAGGATGGTACCACCAGGTTCTGCGTCGACTATCGGCGGTTAAACGACTGTACCATTACAGACGCTTATCCCATGCCCCGAGTCGACGAGCTGTACCCCTTGTCGATCTGTGCAAGGGGTACTGGCAGATTCCCCTTGCCGAGGAGGCGACCCCGAAGTCGGCTTTCATCACCCCATTCGGTTTGTACCAATTTCGGGTCATGCCGTTCGGGATGAAGAACGCCCCTGCTACCTTCCAGCGGCTAATCGATCGCCTCCTCGATGGCCTCCAGGGGTTCGCTTGCGCATACCTGGATGACATAGCCATCTATAGCCAGACCTGGGAGGAACACCTTCACCACGTAGGGACAGTCTTGGGCCGGATTAGGGACGCCAACCTGACCTTTAAGCCCGAAAAATGCAAGGTGGGGATGGCCGAAGTGCAGTACCTGGGCCACCGGGCGGGTTGTGGGATACAACGACCAGAGCCCGCCAAGGTAGAAGCCATCTTAGACTGGCCCACCCCTGTGACCAAGACCCAGGTCCTCGCCTTCCTGGGCACCGCGGGGTACTACAGGAAGTTTGTGCCCCATTACAGTGACCTGGCCAAGCCCCTGACCGACTTGACGAAGAAATCCCTGCCCCGCCAAGTCCTGTGGTCCCCGGAGTGTGAACAGACCTTCCAACAACTGAAGGCCACCCTGACCCAAGCCCCCCTGCTGGCAGCTTCCAACTATAACAAATGTTTTGTCGTCCATACAGACGCTTCGATGTTTGGACTGGGAGCTGTCCTAAGTCAAGTGGGGGACGATGGGGGGGATCATCCGGTGGCGTTCATCAGCAGGAAGCTTTTACCGCGAGAGGTGGGGTATGCTGCGGTGGAGAACGAGTGCCTGGCCTTGGTCTGGGCCCTACGAAAGCTCCAACCCTATGTCTACGGTCGGTCCTTCACCGTGATGACCGACCATAACCCCCTGGTGTGGCTCAACCGGGTGGCGGGGGAAAACGGCCGCCTGTTGCGGTGGAGCTTGGCTCTTCAACCCTTTAACTTCACCATTCAATATCGGCCCGGGTCGCAAAACGGTAATGCTGATGGGTTATCGCGGCAGTCGGCCCGGGAACCGGGGGACCTGGGAGCACCGACTTCCCCGGTATGACCCGTTGGGGTCCAACCGGGTGTGTCGAACTTTGAGAAGGGGGAGGAGTGTCACGGAATGGCCCAGCACCCTCAGCCAGGGACGGTCCTTTGTGACGTTTCGATCCCTCTAGACTCTTAGGTGCCGTTGCACCAGCGGAATTCCGTGTGTTGTTTTATTAGATGTGGTTTCGTTGTGTGGTGTAATAAAAGTGTCCCCGTATGTGTATTGTGAAATGTGTGTAAATCCCATTGTGTGCTTTGCTCGCCGCCATTTCCCAGTGCCTCGTGGATCCGGTCAAACTGATCGATCGGAAAATGGCCGATTCGGACCATCCGGTCGAATCGTAAAATGGCCGATTCGGACCATCCGGTTGCGAATCGGCAACACCCTGATTCGTAACCGCCAATACGAATCGGGACCCAGGTGCCTCCTTCCAGCGAGGGCCAATGAGGCTTGTAGGGGCGGGCAGGGATTTCCATTGTTTTGACTCTGTGTGATTGTTTATAAATATATGTGAAGTGTTAAAATAAAGCCAGATTATCTAGTGCATACAGCTCCGCCTGGTGTCCTTTATTTTCGGCCGTATTGCTGAGATCCCGCGCGGTCTCCAGAGTGCGGCATCCCGAGATACGAACCGATCACCCTGTGTCTGCATCCCGGATCAGAACAGAGGTGCATCGTACGGGCTTCGACCGTGCCGAACGATCGATCACGCTGTGGTGCTGTTTCCCGATCTGAAGCCGCGGCGCGTCTGCCGCGCATCGATATACCGAAGCGCTGCATATCCGAGGGAAATCCGAAACGTTTCCCATCCGAACGGCTTCCGGGACAAAACGTTTCCCACCCGAACGGCCGCTCCACGCCCGATCCGAACCGCACCAAGGTCAGTAGATCAGCCGCTCGAGACGCTGAGTGCCGTGTCACTCAGTGGTCGGGCTGATCTCACCCCGGGGTCCCCTCCACGGCCCGCCAACCCTTCCCCAGGGTCATCCCAGGCCGCTCGAGACGCCGAGTGCCGTGACACTCGGTAGTCGGGTCGGCGGTAAGCGCAGTGGGAGGAGCAGATAGGAGCACACCCGCAGGCGGACAACACGCGTTCCGCTACATGTATGTGCTACATAATTCCTGTGTATGGCAAATACAGCAACACCTTGTATCTGTATGTGCCGCATAATGTCTGTGTATGGCAAATACAGCAACACCTTGTATCTGTATGTGCCGCATAATGCCTATGTATGGTAATTACAGTAACACCTTGTATCTGTATGTGCTGCATAATGCCTGTTTATGGCAATTACAGCAACACCTTGTATCTGTATGTGCTGCATAATGCCTATGTATGGTAATTACAGTAACACCTTGTATCTGTATGTGCTGCATAATGCCTGCGTATGGCAATTACAGCAACACCTTGTATCTGTATGTGCAGCATAATGCCTGTGTATGGCAATTACAGCAACACCTTGTATCTGTATGTGCTGCATAATGCCTGCGTATGACAATTACATCAACACCTTGTATCTGTATGTGCTGCATAATGCCTGTGTATGGCAAATACAACAACACCTTGTATCTGTATGTGCTGCATAATGCCTGCGTATGACAATTACATCAACACCTTGTATCTGTATGTGCAGCATAATGCCTGTGTATGGCAATTACAGCAACACCTTGTATCTGTATGTGCCGCATAATGCCTGTGTATGGCAATTACAGCAACACCTTGTATCTGTATGTGCTGCATAATGCCTGTGTATGGCAATTACAGCAACACCTTGTATCTGTATGTGCCGCATAATGCCTGTGTATGGCAATTACAGAAACACATTGTATCTGTATGTGCTGCATAATGCCTGTGTATGGCAATTACAGCAACACCTTGTATCTGTATGTGCTGCATAATGCCTGTGTATGGCAATTACAGCAACACCTTGTATCTGTATGTGCCGCATAATGCCTGTGTATGGCAATTACAGAAACACATTGTATCTGTACTGTACAGGGATTCTCTATCATTATAAACCCTTGAATCTTATCCCTGAACAGCAGCGAGTGACAACACAGCTCTCCATGTAATCTGCCAATTCCCTGGCTGCTGGAATGCTGCATTAATCTATTCAAATTTTTGTTACAGTGATGTTTACGATTGCTATTTCCAAATGGTTTTATGTCTCTCCAGGATACTTGGAGACACAGGGGACACACTAATCCTGCTTTAAAAAGGTGTGAAAATGGTCTTTTGATTTGCTAATGAGTGCTTTTCAATGCATTACAATGCAAAACCGAGATAACTCAATTTTAGGTGTGAAGGGGTTAAAATAAAAATGAAGTTGAATTAGATAAAATTTGTTCTTTTGTAAGAGTCGAGACTGTCTATCAGCCTTATGTTGTCGCCCGAGAGTGATGAGAGTTGATTGTGCAGTACCCTCTGTTGTATAAACACCGTTATTAGCTTTCTATCGGCCATATTACAATGTTGGTGCTAACTTAACCAGAGCTGTTGTAAACTGAGAACCTCCATAGGCTATAATGGCTCTGGTTAAGTTAGCACCAACTATGTAACATAGCCCTACATGTCTTATCATTTTTACTTTATTTTTTATCATTTTTTTTAATATATTTTATTTATTTATTCTTTCGTTTGCTAATTTCACTTAACCCCAGATCTATGTGATGATCACAAAGGAGCAGGTATGATGAAAAAAAATGTTCTTTAAAATCAAAACTAAATAAAAATAAAAATAGTTTTTTCGTAATAGTTGGAGCTGCCTGCGTCGCTGCCCGAGAGTGATGGGAGTTGATTGTGCAGCATCCTGTGTTATTGTATAAACATCATTATTAGCGTTCTTTGTTTCTTAGCATTTTCACTTTATTTTCTTATATATATTTAAAATTTATTTTATTTATTTTTTAACATTTTCGCATTTGCAAAATCACTTAAACCCAAATCGTATGAGCCCGGAAATCTCAATGAACGAGTCATTACTGTTTTTACTGATTTTAATGTTCTTTAAAATAAAAATTTAGATAAAATAAAAATTGCTTATTTTGTAAGATTTGAGGCTGCCTGCAAGCGTCCTGTCACTGCCCGAGAGTGATGGGAGTGCTTTTCAATGCAATACAATGCAAAATTGAGATAACTAAATTTTAGGTGTGGAGGGGTCAAAATAAATATTTAAATGAATTAAATAAAAAAATGTATTTTGTAATAGTTGGGGCTGCCTGCGTCGCTCCCCGAGACTGATGGCAGCTGTTCGCACAGCACCCTGCGTTATTGTATAAACACCATTATTAGTGTTCTATGTCTTATCAATTTCACGTTATTTTTATTAAAAAAAAAATATTTTTTTATTTTTATTTTTAAAAAATATATATTTAAAAAAAAAAATTGCCATTCCCAAAACCACTTAACCCCCCTCCCCCATCTCAGGAGCCGTAAAATTTCAAAGGAATGGGTCGTTATGTGATCACAAAGCGACACATAAATCCAGGTTCCTGCTTACGGCGGTTTTCCTGTGATGTTCCGCCCTGCGTCGTCTCACGTGTTTTTTGATTAATGAATAATAATTAGTGTTTTTCTGTTTTCGTTTTTACCTGAACGCTTGCAGATGTGCGGACGTGCGGGATTCTGGGCATTTTATTTGAGTTCTGTGCATTTCTCAGTCCACTAATGCACATGCCGGAGATGCAGCCAGTCCATACGTGGCCCACAGCTGATCGCTGGTTGTGTACTTTGTACGGCCGGAGAGGCTTCCGGTACCATACCTGCAGCTGCCGGTGCTTTCCAGGCTTCTGGCAGTTTTGATGGATCTTGAGAAGAGAAAGTTTATCTTTTCTGGATGATTAGTTTATTTATTGTTGGTTTAGGGTGAATGTGGCGAGCACATTTCTGTTTTCATGAAGAATGCTGACAACTCCGGGTCCCGAGACAAGTCACGGCTTGTGGCAAAAACGCGGCTTCTTCTCATAAGTGATTACTCCTTTTTTTTTTTTTCTAACATTTGGCGTAAATACAACAGAGTAAAATTGTTATTAATTATTTATAATGTAAAATTAAACAATATTTTTGATTTACACTATTATTGGATTTGGATTTAACATAAATGGGGGAATATTTTTGTTTTCTTTGTTTTTGTTTATTGATTTTTTGCGACAGTGGTCCATTACGCCACAAATTTCCCCTCGAACTAGTCTTACTTTAATTTCATTTATAATATTCTGCACCGTATGTAAATGTAGAAGGATTTTTTTTAATACAATCAATTTTATGTTGATAATAAAAATGTTTAGTTTCGATAATATTAAAATATAATTATTAAAATAATTAAATCTAGATGGATATTCTTTAATAGAATCAGTTTTGTTTTGATAACAAAAAATGCTTAGTTTATATATTAAAATATAATTATTAAAATAATTAAATCTAGAAGGATTTTTTTTAATACAATCAATTTTATGTTGAGAATAAAAATGTTTAGTTTAAATTATATTAAAATATATTATTAAAATAATCTAGAAATTATTTTTATTAATACAATAAATTTTATGTTGATAATAAAAATGTTTAGTTTCAATAATATTAAAATATAATTATTAAAATAATTAAATCTATATCTAGATGGATATTCTTTTATAATAGAATCAGTTTTGTTTTGATAACAAAAAATGCTTAGTTTACATATTAAAATATAATTATTAAAATAATTAAATCTAGAAGGATTTTTTTAATACAATCAATTTTATGTTGATAATAAAAATGTTTAGTTTAAATAATATTAAAATATAATTATTAACATAATTAAATCTAGAAGGATTTTCTTTTCGGAATACAAGCAATTTTGTGCTGATGATAAAAAAATTGTAGTTTAAATAATATTAAAATATAGTTATTAAAATCATTAAAAAATATTGAATTCTTCAGATTTTTGGGGGAGGGAGGTGGGATTTCTTGTTTTCATTTGTAAACAAAGAAAAGAAAGAAAATGGCAAATAGAAAAGTCACAAAAGTTTTTAATCCAGTGTTTTTATTAGAACATACGTAGATAGACTGTCATTTTTTATTTTTTCTGCCTTTGAATAAACACGTCCAACCCTAAAACCTGGCAGATTAAAGTTTTTATTGTGTTATGCATTCTAACCTTTATGTGTGCAATGTTTATTTTTTTTGTATTTTTTGCAATTTGACGGCCTGTTTTTTCTCAGTTCATAGTGCAGAACTTGATGGATGGAAAGATAATCCTGTTCCCAATCTCTCTGCTAATGATCGCTTTTAGAGCCAGGAAAGATATTTCCCTGATAAGATTTAAAGTTAAAGGGACAATACTACATATATAAACTGTAACTAGATTACTTGTGCATTACAAATAAAACCACTTTATAAACACTTCATAAAAGACTTTATAAAAACACAATAAAATAAATTATAAAACTTATATAGAAAATGGGAAACTTTATAAAAACATTATAAAACAAGTAATAAGACACTTTATAAAATACGTTATATAAACCTTATAACATTATAACACCCGTAACAAAACACATTATATACACTTTATAACATTATAACACCCATAATAAAACACAATATAAGACTTATAATAAAACACATTACAAAACACATTATAAATCACATTATATAAACTCTATAACATATAACACCAATAATAAAACACATTATAAACACATTATAAAACACTTTATAAAACATGTTACATACACTTTATAACATTATAACACCCATAATAAAACACATTATAAAACGATTAATAAAACACATTATAAAACCCATAAAAATACTTAATAAAACACATGCTGCTGTTTTTTCTTTGTTTGAAATAATTGTATTTTAAGTTAGGTTTTTGCAACATTTACCAAAATCTTAAGGCGAGTCTCACTTTACAGCTGTGGTATAGGATAAAGGGGCAGTGAAGAGGCAATGGGTTGGAGGGGGTGGTTAGACAAGGCTGCAGGGGATCTACTGTGTTGTTTATGCTGCTCTAGATAAAGAGGTGGATGAGCTGCATGAGATCTTACTGTGGGCTTCCAATACTTTATACTGCCCCCTGGTGTTGTCCTTTGAATATATTCCACACAATACAATGATGTGAGTCAGTGACTGACCCATTCACTACATTCTATGGCCAAAGCCACACAGTGAGGAGCAAGTGATGGAAAGATAAAAAATATCACACAATGGATACGCCCAGTGACACATATAGAGGAAAATATCACACAATGGATGCACCCAGTGACACATATAGGGGAAAATATCACACAATGGATGGACCCAGTGCCACATATAGAGGAAAATATCACACAATGGATGCACCCAGTGACCCATATAGAGGGAAATATCACACAATGGATGCACCCAGTGACACATATAGAGGAAAATATCACACAATGGATGCACCCAGTGACACATATAGAGGAAAATATCACACAATGAATGCACCCAGTGACACATATAGAGGAAAATATCACACAATGGATGCACCCAGTGACACGTATAGAGGAAAATATCACACAATGGATGCACCCACTGACACATATAGAGGAAAATATCACAGAATGGATGCGCCCAGTGACATATATAGAGGAAAATATCACAGAATGGATGCACCCAGTGACACACATAGAGGAAACTATCACACAATGGAAGCACCCAGTGACACATATAGAGGAAAATATCACACAATGGATGCACCCAGTGACACCAGTGGCGTAGTGTAGTGGGGGGGCCGGGGGGACGTGGCCCCCGGGCACAGTTTTCTTAGGGACGCATAATTTCAAAAGAAATTTGCGCCCCTAAAAGTTCAGGGCCGGACTGACCTGCCGGGCCCTCGTGTGCCGCCCAAGGGCCCGCGGGTTGAGGGGGCCCAGATGCTGGGCAGCGGGAGTGCCTGCCCGGTCCTGAACAGTGTGAGTCCGTGTTGAAGGGGAGGCGGCTGCGTGCAGGCGCAGGTCATGCAGTCCGGCTAATCAGGTGGTACTGATTCTCTGTACCACCTGACTGGCTGGACCGCGTGACCTGCGCACGCACGCACGCAGCCGCCTCCCCTTCAACACGGACTCTCACGCTGTTCAGGACTGGGCAAGCACTCCCGCTGCCCGACATCTGGGCCCCAACCCCTGCTGGATCCGGAGCTGGGGCAATATCCATGTATGAGCTGGCTGCCGCTGGAGCAATATCCATGTGAGAGCTGGGGCAATATACCCATGTGTGAGCTGGGGCAATATTCATGTGAGAGCTGGGGCAATATCCATGTGTGAGCTGGGGCAATATTCTTGTGAGAGCTGGGGCAGATACCCATGTGTCAGCTGGGGCAAATATCCATGTGTGAGCTGGGGCAATATACCCATGTGTGAGCTGGGGCAATATTCTTGTGAGAGCTGGGGCAATATCCATGTGTGAGCTGGGGCAATATTCTTGTGAGAGCTGGGGCAATATCCAGGTGTGAGCTGGGGCAATATTCAGGTGTGAGCTGGGGCAATATCCATGTGTGAGCTGGGGCAATATTCATGTGAGAGCTGGGGCAATATCCATGTGTGAGCTGGGGCAATATCCATGTGTGAGCTGGGGCAATATTCATGTGTGAGCTGGGGCAATATCCATGTGTGAGCTGGCTGGGGCAATATCCATGTGTGAGCTGGGGCAATATTCATGTGAGAGCTGGGGCAATATCCATGTGAGAGCTGGGGCAATATCCATGTGTGAGCTGGGGCCAATATTCATGTGAGAGCTGGGCAATATCCATGTGTGAGCTGGGGCAATATCCATTGTGTGAGCTGGGGCAATATTCATGTGTGAGCTGGGGCAATATCCATGTGTGAGCTGGCTGGGGCAATATCCATGTGTGAGCTGGGGCAATATTCATGTGAGAGCTGGGCAATATCCATGTGAAGCTGGGGCAATATCCATGTGTGAGCTGGGGCAATATTCATTTGAAGAGCTGGGGCAATATCCATGTGTGATCTGGGGCAATATCCATGTGTGAGCTGGGGCAATATTCATGTGAGAGCTGGGGCAATATCCATGTGTGAGGTGGGGCAATATCCATGTGTGAGGTGGGGCAATATTCTTGTGAGAGCTGGGGCAATATTCAGGTGTGAGCTGGGGCAATATTCAGGTGTGAGCTGGGGCAATATCCATGTGTGAGCTGGGGCAATATTCATGTGAGAGCTGGGGCAATATCCATGTGTGAGCTGGGGCAATATCCATGTGTGAGCTGGCGCAATATTCATGTGTGAGCTGGGGCAATATCCATGTGTGAGCTGGCTGGGGCAATATCCATGTGTGAGCTGGGGCAATATTCATGTAAGAGCTGGGGCAATATCCATGTGAGAGCTGGGGCAATATCCATGTGTGAGCTGGGGCAATATTCATTTGAGAGCTGGGGCAATATCCATGTGTGATCTGGGGCAATATCCATGTGTGAGCTGGGGCAATATTCATGTGAGAGCTGGGGCAATATCCATGTGTGAGGTGGGGCAATATCCATGTGTGAGGTGGGGCAATATCCATGTGTGAGCTGGGGGCAATATCCATGTGTTAGCTGGGGCATTATCCATGTGTGAGCTGGGGCAATATTCATGTGAGAGCTGGGGCAATATCCATGTGTGAGGTGGGGCAATATCCATGTGTGAGGTGGGGCATTATCCATGTGTGAGCTGGGGCAATATCCAGGTGAGAGCTGGGGCAATATTCATGAGTGAGCTGGGGCAATATCCATGTGTGAGCTGGGGGCAATATCCATGTGTGAGCTGGGGCAGTATCCATGTGTGAGCTGGGGCAATATCCAGGTGAGAGCTGGGGCAATATCCATGTGTGAGCTGGGGCATTATCCATGTGTGAGCTGGGGCAATATCCATGTGTGAGCTGGGGCAATATCCAGGTGTGAGCTGGCTGGGGCAATATTCATGTGAGAGCTGGGGCAATATCCATGTGTGAGCTGGGGCAATATTCATGTGAGAGCTGGGGCAATATCCAGGTGAGAGCTGGGGCAATATTCATGAGTGAGCTGGGCAATATCCAGGTGAGAGCTGGGGCAATATTCATGAGTGAGCTGGGGCAATATCCATGTGTGAGCTGGGGGAAATATCCATGTGTGAGCTGGGGCAGTATCCATGTGTGAGCTGGGGCAATATCCAGGTGTGAGCTGGGGCAATATCCATGTGTGAGCTGGGGCAATATTCATGTGAGAGCTGGGGCAATATCCATGTGTGAGCTGGGGCAATATCCATGTGTGAGCTGGGGCAATATTCATGTGTGAGCTGGGGCAATATCCATGTGTGAGCTGGCTGGGGCAATATCCATGTGTGAGCTGGGGCAATATTCATGTGAGAGCTGGGGCAATATCCATGTGAGAGCTGGGGCAATATCCATGTGTGAGCTGGGGCAATATTCATTTGAGAGCTGGGGCAATATCCATGTGTGATCTGGGGCAATATCCATGTGTGAGCTGGGGCAATATTCATGTGAGAGCTGGGGCAATATCCATGTGTGAGGTGGGGCAATATCCATGTGTGAGCTGGGGGCAATATCCATGTGTTAGCTGGGGCATTATCCATGTGTGAGCTGGGGCAATATTCATGTGAGAGCTGGGGCAATATCCATGTGTGAGGTGGGGCAATATCCATGTGTGAGGTGGGGCATTATCCATGTGTGAGCTGGGGCAATATCCAGGTGAGAGCTGGGGCAATATTCATGAGTGAGCTGGGGCAATATCCATGTGTGAGCTGGGGGCAATATCCATGTGTGAGCTGGGGCAGTATCCATGTGTGAGCTGGGGCAATATCCAGGTGAGAGCTGGGGCAATATCCATGTGTGAGCTGGGGCATTATCCATGTGTGAGCTGGGGCAATATCCATGTGTGAGCTGGGGCAATATCCAGGTGTGAGCTGGCTGGGGCAATATTCATGTGAGAGCTGGGGCAATATCCATGTGTGAGCTGGGGCAATATTCATGTGAGAGCTGGGGCAATATCCAGGTGAGAGCTGGGGCAATATTCATGAGTGAGCTGGGGCAATATCCATGTGTGAGCTGGGGGCAATATCCATGTGTGAGCTGGGGCAGTATCCATGTGTGAGCTGGGGCAATATCCAGGTGAGAGCTGGGGCAATATCCATGTGTGAGCTGGGGCAATATCCAGGTGAGAGCTGGGGCATATTCATGAGTGAGCTGGGGGCAATATCCATGTGTGAGCTAGGGGCAATATCCATGTGTGAGCTGGGGCAATATCCATGTGTGAGCTGGGGCAATATCCAGGTGTGAGCTGGCTGGGGCAATATTCATGTGAGAGCTGGGGCAATATCCATGTGTGAGCTGGGGCAATATTCATGTGAGAGCTGGGGCAATATCAGGTGAGAGCTGGGGCAATATTCATGAGTGAGCTGGGCAATATCCATGTGTGAGCTGGGGCAATATCCATGTGTGAGCTGGGGCAGTATCCATGTGTGAGCTGGGGCAATATCCAGGTGAGAGCTGGGGCAATATCCATGTGTGAGCTGGGGCAATATCCAGGTGAGAGCTGGGGCAATATTCATGAGTGAGCTGGGGCAATATCCATGTGTGAGCTAGGGGCAATATCCATGTGTGAGCTGGGGCAGTATCCATGTGTGAGCTGGGGCAATATCCAGGTGAGAGCTGGGGCAATATCCATGTGTGAGCTGGGGCAATATCCATGTGTGAGCTGGGGCAATATCCAGGTGTGAGCTGGCTGGGGCAATATTCATGTGAGAGCTGGGGCAATATCCATGTGTGAGCTGGGGCAATATCCAGGTGTGAGCTGGCTGGGGCAATATTCATGTGAGAGCTGAGGCAATATCCATGTGTGAGCTGGGCAATATTCATGTGAGAGCTGGGGCAATATCCAGGTGAGAGCTGGGGCAATATTCATGAGTGAGCTGGGCAATATCCATGTGTGAGCTGGGGGCAATATCCATGTGTGAGCTGGGGCAGTATCCATGTGTGAGCTGGGGCAATATCCAGGTGAGAGCTAAGGCAATATCCATGTGTGAGCTGGGGCAATATCCAGGTGAGAGCTGGGGCAATATTCATGAGTGAGCTGGGGCAATATCCATGTGTGAGCTGGGGGCAATATCCATGTGTGAGCTGGGGCAGTATCCATGTGTGAGCTGGGGCAATATCCAGGTGAGAGCTGGGGCAATATCCATGTGTGAGCTGGGGCATTATCCATGTGTGAGCTGGGGCAATATCCATGTGTGAGCTGGGGCAATATCCAGGTGTGAGCTGGCTGGGGCAATATTCATGTGAGAGCTGGGGCAATATCCATGTGTGAGTTGGGGCAATATTCATGTGAGAGCTGGGGCAATATCCAAATGTGAGAGCTGGCTGGGGCAATATTCATGTGAGAGCTGGGGCAATATCCATGTGTGAGCTGGGGCAATATTCATGTGAGAGCTGGGGCAATATCCATGTGTTAGCTGGGGAAATATCCATGTGTTAGCTGGGGCAATATCCAAATGTGAGAGCTGGCTGGGGCAATATCGATAACGTGTCGACAGGTTGGGGGGGGCGCACAATTCTTGGCTGGCCCCGGGCGCTGACAACCCACACTACGCCACTGAGTGACACAAATAGAGGAAAATATCACACAATGGATGCGCCCAGTGACACATATAGAGGAAAATATCACACAATGGATGCACCTAGTGACACATATAGAGGAAAATATCACACAATGGATGCACCCAGTGACACATATAGAGGAAAATATCACACAATGGATGCACCCAGTGACACATATTGAGGAAAATATCACACAATGGATGCACCCAGTGACACATATTGAGGAAAATATCACACAATGGAGCTTCCCTGGGCACAGTATTTAAACCCCTCATTCCAGAGGAGAGGTGCTCAGACATTCTATGTGCCTCTCTTGTTCCTTCAGCCAGCCTGCTTCCAGTCCTCTACTTGCCTGTTACCTACCCTCACCATTCCTGCCTCCTGCCCACCTTGTGTCCCTCTCCCTATTGCTCATTGATCTCCGGGTCTGACCTCGGATTGTCCTATCGATCTTGCACGAAACTCTGCTTCATACGACGGATTGCTTAACTGACTTGCATGAACCCCGCCAGCCCCGACCTTCGCTTGTTCTACTGACCTGCCCCTGGATTGCACCTTCAGTTCTTTTATCCTCTGGTCCTGCAACCTGGGTTCCAGCTCTTGCCCTGCATGTGACACGAGCCTAGTAACCGGCCTCTGTAAGGACCGGTCTATCAGTTCATGGATTTCCTTTGTCTATAGTTGTCGACATCTGCGTGTTTGGTCATCCCAGTATCCTGACAACCACGTTGACATATTTCTGGTGTATCTCCATCCTTCTGACAGTTGGGTCTTTGAGCGAGACCAACCGAGGCGCGTACTCTGCAAAGTAACAAGTGTTGCAGATTGTAAGCTCACGTGGCCAGGCTCCTCTTTCCCTTCATTCTCCAAGCATCAAACTAGCTTGATAATGTTCTGTTTGCTTCCCCCACCCTTTGCACAGCGCCTGGAATATGCGGCACTTCATAATGAATGCTGATTCTGATACTTTCTTTATAAACACACATTGCATTGTTTACACTCGCCGTGCCGCTGCCGCTGCCGCTGCCGTGATGGATTCTGGCAAGCTATCCAGTCACAGCACAAAGTGGACCCTTCAAACAGAGGCCTGGTACGGGGATATTTGCCGTCTCTTATGCAAGAAGGGGCTTTCTGCTTTTATCTGCAAATCCTTGAGATGTTTCTTAATCTGCAAAGAGAGAGCGAAGGGCGGCTCGCGGGAAGATAAGCGAACGCCACCACGTGCGGCACCAGTAACAACCTGCAACGCTATGGCAGCTTTCACATGCATTTCAGTTACACGTGTAACCCGACCCCTAATGTAAATGATTTCTGAGGCCTTCTGGGACATTCCTCAATAAAACCCTATCATTTCATTTTTTCTCTTCAATAGGCAAACACTCACCACAATATACACGGCCCGGTCAAAAAACCGGCTCCGCCTCCCATACAAGCCTGTGATGACCTGGGGGGGGGGGCTCAGGTCTAGGTTCAGCAACATTATATGCCAAAAAATGAGGTCATGTGACTCCCCGAATATACTGAATATTTATGTTTACTCACATACATGAGTTCAGGTACTTTACACTTATCCACGGGAGCCATGATTTTCTTGCTAGATACTAATAGCGCGTTCAGTATCTGTATAAACTGTATGCAAGGACTTCCATGACTCGACGGAAAGGCTGACCAAAACCATATACATGGAAAACTAAAATATAAACCAAGTGTGTCCCCTGGAGAGAAAATACATTCTCTGTGACACCTCACTCCAATCTCCCTGTATTACTATTACGGAGCAGCACCCACCCTTACTGTAACAAAAAGCACAACAAACTTTACTGCAGCATTCAAGCAGCCAGGGATTTGTCAGAATACAGGGAGAGCTGTGGGGTCAGTCACTGCTGTACAGGGATAAGATTCAGGGGGTTATAATGACTGTAAATCCCTGTACAGTACAGATACAAGGTGTTGCTGTAATTGTCATACACAGGCATTATGCTGCACATACAGATACAAGGTGTTGCTGTAATTGCCACACACAGGCATTATGCGGCACATACAGATACAGGTGGTGTTGCTATAATTGCCATACACAGGCATTATGCAGCACATACAGATACAAGGTGTTGCTGTAATTGCCATACACAGGCATTATGCAGCACATACAGATACAAGGTGTTGCGCTGTAATTGCCATACACAGGCATTATGCGGCACATACAGATACAAGGTGTTACTGTAATTGCCATACACAGGCATTATGCGGCACACACAGATACAAGGTGTTGCTGTAATTGCCATACACAGGCATTATGCGGCACATACAGATACAAGGTGTTACTGTAATTGCCATACACAGGCATTATGCAGCACATACAGATACAAGGTGTTACTGTAATTGCCATACACAGGCATTGTGCGGCACATACAGATACAAGGTGTTGCTGTAATTGTCATACACAGGCATTATGCAGCATACACAGATACAAGGTGTTGCTGTAATTGTCATACACAGGCATTATGCAGCAAACACAGATACAAGGTGTTGCTGTAATAGTCATACACAGGCATTATGCAGCACACACAGATACAAGGTGTTGCTGTAATTGTCATACACATGCATTATGCAGCACATACAGATACAAGGTGTTGCTGTAATTGTCATACACAGGCATTATCCAGCATACACAGATACAAAGTGTTGCTGTAATTGTCATACACAGGCATTATGCGGCACATACAGATACAAGGTGTTGCTGTAATTGCCATACACAGCATTATGCAGCACATACAGATACAAGGTGTTGCTGTAATTGTCATACACAGGCATTATGCAGCACATACAGATACAAGGTGTTGCTGTAATTGCCATACACAGGCATTATGCAGCACATACATATACAAGGTGTTGCTGTAATTGCCATACATAGGCATTATGCGGCACATACAGATACAAGGTGTTGCTGTAATTGCCATACACAGCATTATGCAGCACATACAGATACAAGGTGTTGCTGTAATTGTCATACACAGGCATTATGCAGCACATACAGATACAAGGTGTTGATGTAATTGTCATACGCAGGCATTATGCAGCACATACAGATACAAGGTGTTGCTGTAATTGCCATACACGGGCATTATGCAGCACATACAGATACAAGGTGTTACTGTAATTGCCATACACAGGCATTATGCGGCACATACAGATACAAGGTGTTGCTGTAATTGCCATACACAGGCATTATGCAGCACATACAGATACAAGGTGTTGCTGTAATTCCCATACACAGGCATTATGCAGCACATACAGATACAAGGTGTTACTGTAATTGCCATACACAGGCATTATGCGGCACATACAGATACAAGGTGTTACTGTAATTGCCATACACAGGCATTATGCAGCACATACAGATACAAGGTGTTACTGTAATTGCCATACACAGGCATTATGCAGCACATACAGATATTGCACTGCTAATTTATTTTATTTATTTATTTATAAAGGATTTTACCAGGAAGGATACATTGAGATTTCTCTCGCTTTCAAGTACGTCCTGGGTTCAAGAACATTAAAACGTTACAGTTGTTACAGAAATACAACGTAATACAATGCAAGATATTAAAAAAACAACACAAATATACAGATTATCATAAAATAAATATGTAGGAAATAGTCATTATGTTACATGTTTACAGGTGCATTCTGTATATAGTCACTATGTTACAGGTTTACAGGCGCATTCTGTATATATTCACTGTGTTACATGTTTACAGGTGCATTCTGTATATAGTCACTGTGTTACATGTTTACAGGTGCATTCTGTATATAGTCACTATGTTACATGTTTACAGGTGCATTCTGTATATAGTCACTGTGTTACATGTTTACAGGCGCATTCTGTATATAGTCACTGTGTTACATGTTTACAGGTGCATTCTGTATATAGTCACTGTGTTACATGTTTACAGGTGCATTCTGTATATAGTCACTATGTTACAGGTTTATAGGTGCATTCTGTATATATTCACTGTGTTACATGTTTACAGGTGCATTCTGTATATAGTCACTGTGTTACATGTTTACAGGTGCATTCTGTATATAGTCACTGTGTTACATGTTTACAGGCGCATTCTGTATATAGTCACTGTGTTACATGTTTACAGGCGCATTCTGTATATAGTCACTATGTTACATGTTTACAGGTGCATTCTGTATATAGTCACTGTGTTACATGTTTACCGGTGCATTCTGTATATAGTCACTGTGTTACATGTTTACAGTTGCATTCTGTATATAGTCACTGTGTTACATGTTTACAGGCGCATTCTGTATATAGTCACTGTGTTACATGTTTACAGGCGCATTCTGTATATAGTCACTGTGTTACATGTTTACAGTTGCATTCTGTATATAGTCACTGTGTTACATGTTTACAGGTGCATTCTGTATATAGTCACTGTGTTATTATGATTATTATTCTTTATTTATAAAGCGCCAGCATATTCTGCAGCGCTGTACAATAGGCACAGTATAGACAGGGTTACAATACATTGTACAACATTTGACAAACATTACAGGAGATGAGGGCCCTATTCCCGTAGGAACTCACAATCTGGGAGGGTTGGGGTTGGAAACAGGAGGAGAGGACTGCAAGGTGAGAGTGATTGATGGTTGCGTCAGTAAGTCGGGTGGTCGGCTTCCCTAAATAGGAACGTTTTAAGGGAGCGTTTGAAGGAAGAGAAATTAGGGGAAAGTCTGACCGTACGAGGGAGAGCGTTCCAGAGGATGGGGGATGCTCGTAAGCAGTGGCGTAGCGTGGGGGGGCTGGGGGGCCGTGGTCCCGGGCGCAGTTTTGTTAGGGGTGCCCTCGGGCGCCGCCCAAGGGCCCACGGGTTGAGGGGACCCAGATGCCGGGCAGCGGGAGTGCCTGCCCGGTCCTGAACAGTGAGTCCATCCGTGTTGAAGGGGATGCGGCTGCGTGCAGGCGCAGCCGGTCACGTGGTCCGGCTAATCAGGTGGTACTGAGTCTCTGTACCACCTGACTAGCCGGACCGCGTGACATGCGCACGCACGCAGCCGCCTCCCCTTCAACACGGACGGACTCGCACGCTGTTCAGGACCGGGCAGGCACTCCTGCTGCCCGGCACAATATTCATGTGAGAGCTGCGGCAATATCGATAACGTGTCCACAGGTTGGGGGGGGGCGCACAATTCTTGGCTGGCCCCGGGCGCTGACAACCCACGCTACGCCACTGCTCGTGAGAAATCCTGCAGTCTATCATGGGAAGAGGTGATGCAGGGAGAAGCTAGGCGCAGGTCACTGTTTGACCTTAGGGAGCGGCTGGGGTGTATTTGGTGATTAGTGAGGACAGGTAGTGGGGAGCTGAGTTAGTGAGGGTTTTGTAGGTCAGGTTAGGATTATAAATTTAATTCTGCAGTGGATGGGGAGCCAGTGAAGGGGCTTGCAGAGGGGAGTGGCAGAGACAGAGCGGCGGGTGAGGTGGATGGGGAGCCAGTGAAGGGACTCACAGAGGGGAGCGGCAGAGACAGAGCGGCGGGTGAGGTGGATTAGCCTGGCAGAGGCATTCAGGATGGATTGTAGGGGGGAGAGGCGGGAGAGAGGGAGGCCAGATAAGAGATTATTGCAATAGTCAAGTCGGGAGATTACCAGGGCATGGATGAGCTGTTTTGTGGTGACAGTGGTAAGAAATGGCAGAATTCTGGAAATATTACGCAGTTGGTATCGGCAGGAGGAGGAAAGAGACTGGATGTGGGGGATGAAGGAAAGAGCAGAGTCAAGTGTAACTCCAAGACAGCGAACTTGGTTTAATGGGGAGATGGTGATACCCTCCACCGTGATAGAGAAGTCAGGAGGTGGGGAGGCATTGGAGGGAGGAATAAGTAGGAGCTCAGTCTTTGACATGTTGATCTTTAGGTGGTGGGAGGCCATCCAGGAGGAGATGCCAGATAAACAGTCACTGACTTTGGAAAGGACAGGGGGAGAGAGATCAGGGGTAGAGAGGTAGATCTGAGTGTCATCAGCGTAGAGGTGGTAATTAAAGCCTAAGCTGTTGAGGATTTTGCCCAGGGAGGAGGTGTAGATGGAAAAGAGCAGAGGACCAAGGACAGAGCCTTGAGGTACACCAACTGATAAAGGCAATGAAGAGGAGGAGTTACCAGCAAAGGACACAGAGAAGGACCTGTTGGATAAATAGGAGTCAACCCAAGCGAGTGCAGTGTCACCGAGACCAAGAGAGTTGAGGGTGTGTAGAAGAAGGGGGTGGTCAACAGTGTCAAAAGCAGCCGAGAGGTCAAGCAGGATGAGAATAGAATAGTGGCCGTGTTTTTTAGCAGTTAGGAGGTCGTTGGTGACTTTGGTGAGGGCAGTTTCAGTTGAGAGTAGGGGACAGAAGCCAGACTGCAGGGGGTCAAGTAGGGAATTGGAGGACAGGAAGAGGGAGAGGCGGTTGAAGACTAGTTTTTCTAAGAGCTTTGATGTGAAGGGAAGCAGGGATACCGGGCGGTAGTTGGATGGAGAGTTGGGATCGAGGGACGGTTTCTTTAGTAAAGGGGTAACTAGCGCGTGTTTGAAGGCGGATGGGAAGGAGCCGGTGGAGAGAGATAGGTTGAAGATGTGTGTGAGGGCAGGGGTGAGGGAGGAGGAGAGGGGAGGAATTAGATGTGAGGGAATGGGGTCGAGCGGGCACGTGGTGAGATGTGAGGAGGACAATAAGGAATTGACTTCCTCATCAGTGGCTGGGAGGAAGCAGCAGAGGGTGGCAGAGGGGGCTTCTGGGAGTGGAGGTGGCAGATAACTATCTTGTGTTGGGATATTGCTTCTGATAGTTAGAGTTTTATTGAGGAAGAAATCTGCCAGGATTTACATGTGTTACATGTTTACAGGTGCATTCTGTATATAGTCATTATGTTACATGTTTACAGGCGCATTCTGTATATAGTCACTGTGTTACATGTTTACAGGTGCATTCTGTATATAGTCACTGTGTTACATGTTTACAGGTGCATTCTGTATATAGTCACTGTGTTACATGTTTACAGGTGCATTCCGTATATAGTCACTATGTTACATGTTTACAGGTGCATTTTGTATATAGTCATTATGTTACATGTTTACAGGTGCATTCTGTATATAGTCATTATGTTACATGTTTACAGGTGCATTCTGTATATAGTCACTGTGTTACATGTTTACAGGTGCATTCTGTATATAGTCATTATGTTACATGTTTACAGGTGCATTTTGTATATAGTCATTATGTTACATGTTTACAGGTGCATTCTGTATATAGTCACTGTGTTACATGTTTACAGGCGCATTCTGTATATAGTCATTATGTTACTTGTTTACAGGTGCATTTTGTATATAGTCATTATGTTACATGTTTACAGGTGCATTCTGTATATAGTCATTATGTTACTTGTTTACAGGTGCATTCCGTATTGAGGTATGTTAATAGGGAGCTAATAATCTCATTCTGATCACTACAAAGGTTTACAACTTTTCATCCCAGTGATATTTCAGCAAAGAATAACCCAATATGTTAAGAATTAAAAATGAGCAAATTTACAGTATTTTAATTTTTTTACTTTTTCAGAACAACAATTTTTAAGGAAAATAGATTTGTAGCCTAAATGTCACATATATGTTATGTTAATACTTTTGTTAATAAAACCTGCTTGGTAGTGAGGGGGTTAAGGCAAAACAATTTTAAAAAGTTATGTCCCAAACACACAGTGGTGACGTTTTTTTCAAAAACAAATATTTTGTTGGCTTAATGTTCTATTTTAAAATACGCATTCGGCAAATTTTTTTTAATGTGAAAAAGAATTGTTTTCTCAAAATAACTATAAATCTAATAAAAGACAAGCACCATTTTATTAATTAAAAAATGATGAATTTTTCCATATTACATAATACATATTTGATAAAAGTACAAATCACACTGACGCGTTTCGACATAAGTCTTTCTCAAAGGGCATATCCATATGCATATCCACTTTGAGAAAGACTTATGTCGAAACACGTCAGTGCGATTTTTACTTTTATCAAATAAAGATCCGTTTTATTGACTCTTAACCAACACTTTACTGCTTTATTGGCTCCACTCTGGATGTGCGATCTGGAAGGAACCACTCGATTGGCAGCCTGTTGGTACCGGTGAGGATATTGCCCATCACAACATACCTTATGCCTTATTGCTCAGAGCCGGCGCATATGTGGCTCCAGAACAAGTGAGTTGGATGGTCACTTTTTAGCTGATACAATATCCCTTTTCAGACATACTGCGCAATGTATGGTCTTTTTTTATATTGTAGGAACCCAGAAGGGAATATTTAAAGAAGAAGACCTACGAATTTCCCACATTGTGTTATTGTGCGAGGACCCTTTCTATATTTATGATTAGAAAGATTGATGAGGCCAATGAGAATGGATCCCAGATTAGAGAAACCCAGTAGATTGCCCTTCACTAGAGCCCACTCTGGTGCATATATTGACCTTCTCGGAACAGAGCCCAGAGAGTCCATGTCTGGATTACTCTCGAATGTAGAGAAACTCACAGTGTGTCCGGACGAGCCAAGACATAATAAGAGTGTAAAATGAAAGGTAAACATCCTACAAATGTAGATGGCGGCTGGCCAGGTGCGACTGTTCAACAATACGGCCGGTAATTAATGTTATTTGTAGAACTCGTTCTCAGGTATCCAGACCTCATGCTGATCCCAAAGAGTTCCTGATAAGATAACGCTGCAGAAACACAAGCCAGATCTTTCCTTCAGTCGCGCATTCTGTGCGTGTTACCGCAAGTATCGGCTTCAGGAATTTGTTACAGTTTTATAATGTAAATGATGGAGCTTCGTATAGAGTTACATGATTACTAACAGGTGTCTCCTGCACTGCATTAACCGCAGATTATGGGGGACACGAGGCACTTACAGCCAATATCCGCCCAAATCATCGCCGAGATCTAATCGCCCGATTACAGACATAAACAACATCAACTCGCTACATCCTACAGAACCTGAACGCTGGCAGGACACGTGTATGGAGGAAGATTTAGTGGAGTGTAAATGTTTATATTGTGTGAAATGTGCAACATAAACATAAACACTCCAGACATAAAGCGCCACTACTGAACTACTACCGTTTGCAGACAGTCTGATTACACAATAAAAAATAATAACATCCACAATATTACCCCTAGATATACACATTAATACATATTAAACATGGTATGATGAGACAGAGTATCACTGGATGCAGGGATACCTTTCATTGCCAATATGTAATTAAATACTATCATATATATTCAACCCTCTATAAAAGTCTATAACCATCTACCTATCCATCTGTTACTTTCATTCCCACTATCTATCAGAATCTATCGCTATACATTATCCATCCAACTGACTCTATCCATCTGTATCTATGTAACTATATCTATCTATCTGTATCTATCCTCTATGTGTATCTATCTATCCATCCTCTATCTGTATCTATCTATTTATCTATCTATCTGTATCTATCTATTTATCTATCTGTATCTATCTCTGTATCTATCTGTATCTATCTCTGTATCTATCTATTTATCTATCTGTAACTATCTATCTATCTATATATCTGTCTATCTATTTGTATCTATCTATCTATTTATATCCTTTATCTATCTGTAACTACCTATCTATCTATCTGTATATCTATCTATCTATATATCCTCTATCTATCTGTAACTATCTATCTATATATCTGTATCAATCTATCTATTTGTATCTATCTATCTATCTATCCTATATCTGTATCTATCTGTAACTATCTATCTATCCTCTGTCTGTATCTATCTATCCTATATCTGTATCTGTCTGTCTGTATCTATCTATCTATCGATCTATCTCTATCTATCTATCTATCTATATATATCCTTTATCTATCTGTATCTATCTATCTATCTATCTGTATCAATCTATCTATATCTATATTTCCTCTATCTATCTACAGTATCTCTAACTATCTATCTGTAACTACAGTTGTGTTCAAAATTATTCATCCCCCACTGAAATTGAGTGTTTTGGCCAGTTTGACATTGATTTTGATCATTCAGTCATCTTGCTTACAATTAAATCAAAGAGGCACGTGTAGGTCAAATATAACATAACATTTATAATGAAATAACCACAAATGTCTTTTCTGTGCTCACATCATTATCAGTTTTATTCAACCCCCAAGTGACATTCAATCTTAGTACTTAGTACAACATCCTTTTACAGTTATAACAGCTTTTAAACGTGAAGCATAGCTTGACACAAGTGTCTTGCAGCGATCTACGGGTATCTTCGCCATTCGTCATGGGCAAAAGCCTCCAGTTCAGTCACATTCTTAGGCTTGCGCACTGCAACTGCTTTCTTTAAGTCCCACCAGAGGTTCTCAATCGGATTTAAGTCAGGTGACTGCGATGGCCACTCCAAAATGTTCCAGCCTTTAATCTGCAACCATGCTCTAGTGGACTTGGAGGTATGCTTGGGATCATTGTCCTGTTGAAAGGTTCAACGTCTCCCAAGCCTCAGGTTTGTGACGGACTGCATCACATTGTCATCCAATATCTCCTGGTACTGAAGATAATTCATGGTACCTTGCACACACTGAAGCTTCCCTGTACCCGCAGAAGCAAAACAGCCCCAAAGCATGATTGACCCCCCGCCATGCTTCACAGTAGGCAAGGTGTTCTTTTCTTCATAGGCCTTGTTCTTCCTCCTCCAAACATAGCGTTGATCCATGGGCCCAAACAGTTCTAATTTTGTTTCATCAGTCCACAGAACACTATCCCAAAACTTCTGTGGTTTGTCCACATGACTTTTGGCATACTGCAGTCGACTCTTCTTATTCTTTGGAGACAGCAAGGGTGTGCGCCTGGGAGTTCTGGCATGGAGGCCTTCATTACGCAGTGTGCGCCGTATTGTCTGAGCTGAAACTTCAGTACCCACATCTGACAAATCTTTTCTCAGTTCCTCAGCAGTCACACGGGGACTTTTCTCCACTCTACGCTTCAGGTAGCGCACAGCAGTCAAAGTCAGCATCTTCTTTCTGCCACGACCAGGTAGCGTTTCAACAGTGCCCTTTGCCTTGAATTTGCGAATGATGCTTCCTATGGTCTCTCTGGTATGTTTAACATCTTTGCAATCTTCTTATAGCCATTGCCCTTCCTGTGAAGAGTAATCACCTCTTCTCTTGTCTTCCTGGACCATTCTCTTGACTTCACCATGTTTGTAACCACACCAGTAAATGTCTAGAAGGAGCTGAGTATCACAGTCATTTTAAAGCTGCCTAATTGGTGCTTATTATGCTTTATTGCTGCTCCGTGACATCCACAGCTGTTTTCAATACCTGATTGAAAACACTTGAATGAACCTCTGTTCTTCAGAGTGGTAGTCTTTAAGGGGTTGAATAATTGTGTCAATGAAGAATTCACAAAAGAAACATTTACTACTGTATTACAAAACCAATTGATGTCATTTTAGTTGCATATGGTTCTTTAAAAAGTCCTTGTAGGATTTCATTCTGAATACAATTACAAATGTACACTAAATTCCCTAAAACCCTTTACAGCATTGGGGGTTGAATCATTTGGAACACAACTGTATCTATCTATATGTATCTATCTATCTGTAAATATCTATCTATATATCTGTCTATCTGTATCAATCTATCTATCTGTATCTATCTATATCTATCATCTATATATACTCTATCTATATATCTGTATCAATCTATCTATACTCCATCTATCTATCTCCTATCTATACTCTATCTATCTATCTATCCTCTATCTTTCTGTATCTATCTGTAACTATCTATCTATATATCTGTATCAATCTATCTGTATCTATCTATCCTCTATCTGTATCTATCTGTCTGTATCTATCTATCCTCTATCTGTATCTATCTGTCTGTATCTATCTATCCTCTATCTGTATCTATCTGTCTGTATCTATCCTCTATCTGTATCTATCTGTATCTATCTATCTGTATCTATCTATCCTCTATCTGTATCTATCTGTCTGTATCTATCCTCTATCTGTATCTATCTATCTGTCTGTATCTATCCTCTATCTGTATCTATCTATCCTCTATCTGTATCTATCTATCCTCTATCTGTATCTATCTATCTGTATCTATCTATCCTCTATCTGTATCTATCTGTCTGTATCTATCCTCTATCTGTATCTATCTATCCTCTATCTGTATCTATCTATCTGTATCTATCTATCCTCTATCTGTATCTATCTGTCTGTATCTATCCTCTATCTGTATCTATCTATCTGTCTGTATCTATCCTCTATCTGTATCTATCTATCCTCTATCTGTATCTATCTATCTGTATCTATCTATCCTCTATCTGTATCTATCTGTATCTATCCTCTATCTGTATCTATATATCTGTATCTATCTATCTGTATCTATCTATCCTCTATCTGTATCTATCTGTCTGTATCTATCTATCCTCTATCTGTATCTATCTGTATCTATCCTCTATCTGTATCTATCTATCTGTATCTATCCTCTATCTGTATCTATCTATCTGTATCTATCCTCTATCTGTATCTATCTATCTGTATCTATCTATCCTCTATCTGTATCTATCTGTCTGTATCTATCTATCTGTATCTATCTATCTGTATCTATCCTCTATCTGTATCTATCTATCTGTATCTATCTATCCTCTATCTGTATCTATCTGTCTGTATCTATCTATCCTCTATCTGTATCTATCTGTATCTATCCTCTATCTGTACCTATATATCTGAAAAAAGAAGGGACCTCTAGACAAGAGGTAACCGGCTAAGACATAACAATGAACATAAATTGCTTTATTGAACGTTTAAACATTAACCCTATAGAAGGTTATTAAAGGACAACACAAAACAATTAGACAAGATTTAAAATCAATATAACCACAATAGTTAATAGGTAAATTACCTCAGGAAGTGGTTATAACAAACAATGATAGATGGAACTGGTGTGAAACCCAAAAACAAAACTCCTTCTTTGATACAGCATTCGTTTCTTATTGGAGCATAAATGGTTTCACTAAATTGTATGGGATTGCGATGATCACAGTTTGAACCAATTGATTATCTTATGGGGTATTAATGTATGGAGAAACCCCTAATGCAAACAGAAGGCGTAACTACCTATGAGCTAACTAACTAATGGGGCAATTGTATTAGAAATAACCCCTAATACTAGCTGAAATCGTCACTGCCGGTTGGCATTAGTTCTAATACAGCCAATTGTGTATGCTAATAAGGTTATAGACCAGTACTACAATAATTAGCAGGGTGAATCAGTTGAAATCATTAACCTTTCACTAAAGTAGATCTTTTATGATCTCAATCATTGCATGATTAGCATACACCATATAATCATGTGCACAGTTATTGAGCTGTTGTATTCATATCTCAAATATCCTAAGGTACTGTATTGCGAAATCGCACATAAAGTAATGACATTTAAAGTAGCGTTTAATTAGACCATCTGTGCTTTATAAGGATGCTAGGTGCAGTAATAAACAGTTCTAAAGTAAAAGGCTATTATTTTCTTTTCACCAGTATCACATGATTCTGTATTACTAGGATACACATATAAAGTAATAATGCCCAAAGTAGCAATTGAATGAATGATCCTTGCGTCATTGACGTGCAAAAATGTAATTATGTACCCAATTCAGGGATTTTGAGTTGTTATAAACATACACAAGTGTCCACAAGTACTATATGGCCAAGATGTTTCTATGTTGCATATAGAGTGGTGACGTCCGGAACAGCATTCAAATGAACATTCCCTGCGTGGTTGGCGTAATAGGTACTATTGTGCACAACTCTAGAGTCATAAGCTGTTACATTTACAAAATTGAAACTGTTGTATTCATTTCTCAAGTATCCTAAGATACTATATTGCAAAATTGCACATAAAATAGTGACTCCTAAAGTAGCGTTTAATTAAACCATCTGTGCTTCATAAGGATACGAGGTATAATAATTAACAGTTCTAAAGTAAAAGGCTGTTATTTTCTTACCACTAGTATCACAAGATTCTGTATTGAAGAATAAAGTAATAAAGGCCGAAGCAGCACTTAAATAAGTGATCTTTACTTCATTAGCGTGCAGAGTGTAATTGTATAATCAATTCAGGGGTTTAAAGCTGATACAGACATTCCCCGAACAACGTTCAAATAGACAATCTCTGCGTTGTTTGCGTAAGAGATACAATTGTATACAACTCTAGAGTCTTAAGCTGTTACATTTGCTCCTCAAGTATCCTTAGGTACTATATTGCAAAGATAAAGTGCATATGTGTATATAGAATAATACAGTCCAAAACGGCGTTTGGATGAAAAATTGTTACGTTATTGGCACAAAGAATATAATTATATTCACAGTTTAGAGATTTTAAGCTGTTGCATTGATTCCTCGAGTATCCCAAGGTACAAGGGTACACATTTGTATATAAAGTGATAGTGCCTAAAGCAGTGTTTCTGTGAATAATTTTTGCAGTACTAGTAAGCAAGGTGCAATTTATCAAACCATTACTTGCATTCCTCAAGTATCTTAGAGTACTATTTAGGCAAGAGTGCACTCATGTTGCATATGAGATAGTGACGCCCAAAGCAGCGTTTAGATAAATTGTGAACTAAGATATTTCAATTAATCACTGTCTCACAGATTTTAAGAAAAGGAGTGATTACCATCACTCATCATCCAACTGAAAATTCAATAATTCATTTATCATTTACGGCGTTTGGATGAAAACTTGTTGCGTTATTGGCACAGAGGATATAATTGTATTCACAGTTTGGAGATTTTAAGCTGTTGCATTGATTCCTCGAGTATCCCAAGGTACAAGGGTGCACATTTGTATATAAAGTAATAATGCCTAAGGCTAGGGTCAGACTAACGCATTTTTCACGTTGTCCGTGAAAATGTGCGTTCGAAGAATGGACGCATTTTTTCACGGAATACGCAATAGTGGTCATACTATGCGCAGTTTCATCCGTGATTTTGTACGGATCATCAATAAAACACTTCTTGCATCTGGACGTTATGTTGGCCGGACATTAGCAGCGTCTGATGTCTCCAATTCACGCACACACGCCGCTAGTGGACGCAGCGCACTCTGTACGTCAGTACTAGTGGTTTAACGTTCTCGAAAAAATGCGTTCATTTTCCACTTGCGTTGCGCAGCCGGACTTTTGTGCGACCGTACTTCGTATATTGGCCGTCATTGCCCGGCATCTGCTGCTAGTGCGGCCGTGATTAAGTGCGCCAGAACGCGCGTTCGCACTGCCTCAGTCTGACCCTAGCCTTAAGCAGCGTTTCAGTGAACAATTTTTGCGATATTAGTAAGCAAGGTACAATTTTTCAAACCATTACATTCATTCCTCGGTATCTTAGAGTACTATTTAGGCAAGAATGCACTCTTGTTACATATGAGATAGTGACGCCCAAAGCAGCGTTTAGATAAATTGTGAACTAGGATATTTCAATCATTCATTGCCTCACAGATTTTAAGAAAAAGAGTGATTACGATCACTCATCATCCCATTGAAAATTCAATAATTCATTTATCATTTTAAATTTGAGAAAGATAATTTGTCACTTATCCGAATATCTTAAATTAAGATTTGAGATCATCTAAGGCATTCGACGCGCGTTTCACTTGCGTGCTCCTCAGGAATGCTAACTAATTTGGTGTAACGGGGTTGCTTTTAAAGACCTCCTTTAAGCTTTCAATTAAACACGTGATTTGATTATCCAATCAAGTGGTTTTCTAAACCAACTTAGTGACGTGGAGGATCATGGAATTATTTCAATACGTGTTTGAAAGTTGCCAATCGCTCGTTCATATATTATAAATGAGTATGATTGCTTATACATATTGTAGATCATATAGGAATAGATTTAAAGCAATATTGTATTTTTGAACAGCAGAGTTTGTTAATCCAAACTTATTATTGCTAAAACAATGAACAAAACCTACAGATCTAACCATGTTATGAACGATCATATTAGTGGTTAATTGGCTTATGGATTTTTAGATGATTCAGAAATTAAATTTAAAATCAAGATATTTAAATACAGTTATTCAGAGTTTTGTACAGTATTTTTTATATATGTAAAGAGTTAAATCACAAAAAGGGGTATAGTTAAATTCCTCATTGAGACCATTTGGAAATTGTGTTTAAGTACAAAGATCCATCTGGATTCTTTTCTTCTAAGGGTCAAATCAAAATCTCCTCTTCTTGGTCCCAATGTAATAGCCTCTATTGCTTGAAAACTCAAGCATTTAGGATCCCCATTGTGATTAGCCCACACATGTCTGGATATAGGAGTTTCTGTTATATTAATAACAGAATTGATATGTTGTAAAACTCGCTTTTTAAACTGCTGGTAAGTTTTACCTACATATTGTTTTTTGCAGGTGCAGGTGATTAGGTATATTACTTTCATAGTTTCACAGGTAATGGATTCTTTTATCGGAAATGTTTTTCCTGTGACCGTACTATTAAAGCATTCAGAATTGTCCACAAATGGACATGCTTTACAGTGTCCACATCTGCGTATACCAGGTTTAGATTTAGCCAGTGTGTTATAGACTCTTTGGTAGAAAAATGGCTATGAACTAATAATCTTTTTAAATTAGTGGATCTCCTTGCTGTGAAGGTGGCAGATTTAGATATTACATTGGAGATTTTCTCATCCATTTGTAGAATTGGCCAATATTTATGGCATTTCCTTAATTTCATTCCAACCCTTGTCATAAGTCGCAATAAATCTTATTTGTTTTTCACCTGATATTTTCTTCTTGGGAATGAGTAATTTTTTCCGATCTGATAACAGGGCTTTTATAAGCTCTTTTTTTTTTTTTTTTTTTTTTTTTTTTTTTTTTTTTTAAATATTTTATTCATCTCGGTTCATCATACATCAAAAACAGATAAATAGACGTCTCAGTAAACATCAGTATCGAATATTCAACTAATACATATACATGGCATCCAGTGTCTGAAAAAATTACTGTGCAACTCCCCTTAAAACCCATGAGATCCACATGGAGGTCGGTTAAGTGCGGGCATCTACTGGATCTGAGGGGGTGGAAGCCAGAAAGCGGGACAAGGAGTGGTCAGGGGGGCCTTGCGGGATGGGTGGGGCATCTCGCAACATCTGTAGTGAGTACCATGGGGTGCAGGAAAAGGCATGACGTAAGGAGTCCTTAGTTTCGCATGGCAGGGTGCGAATAAGGGGGGTCCAATTAGTAAAGAAAGACTGAGTCTTCGTTTCTTGCTGCATCGCAGCCTCGGTCCAGTCCGCCAAAAATATGGCGTAGATTCTGTCATAAACCATGCGAAAGGAAGGAGGGGTAGCGGAGATCCATTGGGACAAGATCGCCTTCTTGCCTGTTGCAGCTAACAGGGTGAGCCAAAATCGATGTGACTTACCAAAAGGTCTGGGGGTGTGAGGGGTCGGACGATTAAAGATGGCCCATTCCGGGGTAAAGGGGATTTCTAGACGCAGAACCTGTGAACCGAAACGTCGTATTGTGTCCCAAAACAGCGTAATGAAAGGACATGACCATAAACAATGCCGCAAGTCAGCATTAGTACCTTGACATTTTAAACAGTTTGCATTTGGTGACAGTCCCGCTCGAGCCATTCTGTCAGGCGCCATATACGCTCGATGGAGTATTCTATAGAACATGTCCCAGTAGTTAGCAGAGGGTAGAGAGCGCCTGGACAGTAAGGTGGTCCCTATCAAATCTTGTACGGAAAGCTCGGGAAAAATTGTGGTCCATCTAGTTATTGCTGCCCAAGGGAGTTTAGTGGGTAACGCGGATTGTAGAAGTGCGTATATAGTAGAGGTAGAGGAGGGGACAGAGGGTGGGCAAACAGGAGTGTGTCGAGCGAATTAGCTAGGTCATTTGGGGACAATGTGCTCAACTGGGTAAGGAGAAATTGCTTTAATTGCAAGTAAAATACCGGGTGAATATCTAAGGGCATAATTCGGTTTTTCAAGGTCGTGTAGGAAAACGGCAAGCCTGACAGTCCATCAATGTAGTGGTGCATCTGAGTAAAACCGCGGTGGGCCAGAGTATGGAAGATTGGAGCAGGGGAGGCATTTTGGAAGTGAGGGTTGTGCAGTATAGGTGACCACAAAGTCGTTTGCCATGTGAGCTGAAGGCGCCTGCGAACCTTAATCCAGGCCGCTTTTGTGGAGGACAATAGTGGGTTAGAACGCAGACTAGGGGGGACATTGGGTGAGCTTTGATGGAGGAACGCCGACAAGGAAGAGGAAGGAAGCAATGCCTGCTCAACCTGTAAGGGCACAAAGTGCGAAGTATCATTCAGCCAGTCGACAGCATAACGGTAAAGGGCCGCCAAATTGTAGTCAATTATGTTTGGAAAGTTAATACCTCCCCTCGCCAGCGACTGTTGGAGCGCGGGAAGTGGAATACGTGCTCGTTTACCTTGCCAAATGAATGCCGCGTATAGTCTATTTAAGATACGGAGATCTGTGGGTTTCAATAGTAGAGGCAGAACCTGTAGAGGATAGAGTAATTTGGGAAATAAAGTCATTTTAATAAGCGCGGCCCTTCCCATGTACGACAACGGGAGAGAGCTCCATGCCTCCAAGAGAAATTTAGTTTGGTTGAGGTGGGGGTCAATATTGAGGCTGTACATTTGAGAAAGGTCCGTCGGTAGGATGATTCCTAGGTATTTAATGAAAGGTGTGGGGCCCAGGAGAAGGGGAACTGTCTGAGCCAATCCCCCCGAGGTTCTGCTCCCAGGGGTAGAGCGACAGACTTAACGTAGTTAATCTGGAAACCAGAGGCTGTGTGAAATGAATCAAATAAGGCCATCAATGGCGTAATAGCAGACTCTGGGTTCGAAAGAAACAATAGCAGATCGTCTGCAAAAGCCACCACTTTTAGCGTCACCGAAGAGGACAAACTAATACCCGTAATAGCCGGGCACGTCTCTATAATGCGAAGGAGGGGTTCCAGGGCAAGATTAAACAATAATGGTGATAAGGGACACCCCTGTCTGGTTCCTCTCCCTAGTACGAAGGGAGCAGAATTAAGGCCATTCGCTGTGATTACTGTGGAAGGGTTATTGTAGAGCGCGCGGAATAGGGACAAGAAGACCTTTCCGAAGTGGTGGAACTTAATGAATCTCTCTATATAGGCCCAGGATATCCTATCGAACGCGTTATCGGCGTCGCAACTCAAGAGAAGGTTTGAGGCTTGTGGTGTAAGGGAGGAGGACCATATGGCCGCTATAGCCTTACGTATGTTTGTGGTAGAGTGTCGGCCCGCAAGGAAACCGGTTTGTTGAGGGCCCACTAGTCGAGCCATCGGTCTCTGTAGACGTCCAGCCATGATGGTAGATAACAGTTTCAAGTCAGTGTTCAATAATGCAATAGGCCGATAGGAAGTGACCAAGGTAGGATCCCTTCCCGGCTTGGGGAGCACCACTACTCTGGCTGCGTTAAAAGTCGGGGGGGTTCTTCCCCTTGTAGTATGTTATTATAAAGTGAGACCAAGTGTGGGACCACCAAGCCCGAAAGGAGTTTGTAATATTCTGCCCCAAAGCCATCTGGTCCTGGGGTTTTCCCGTTTTTGAGCAAAGTTATCGCTTTTGGACTTCGATGTGCGAAATCGGCGCTGAAAGGGCATCTCTCTCAGTTGGGGATAATTTAGGAATTTGTGCTTTATGAAAGATATTTAATTGTGTCGGACAATCGTCAGGGCCTGTCTTGTAGAAGTCAAAAAAACATTGCCGGAAATACCCAACTATATCTACTGGGTCAGTAAGTAAGGTACCATCCGTGGTTTTAATTTGGGAAATAAAGGGTCTGGTTTGAGTCTGGGAGCGAACCAGGTTGGCCAGGAGGCGACCATGCTTGTTACCAAAGCGATAGAACCGGGATTTCTGATGCTGCCAGGAGCGCTGTGCTTGGGTGGTAGCTAGGGTGTCATATCTGGCTTTGTCTTGTTTATACGTTTGCAAAGTATCAGGGGTTGGGTCAGTCAAATAAGCTCTGTAACTCCTGAGCAAATCCGAATGGGCCTCAGTAAGATGCAGGGCGTCTTCCCTCCGTTTCCGGGCCGTAAACTCCATAATCTGTCCCCGCAGCACTGCTTTTGACGCCGACCAAATAAATTGACATCCTCTACATGTTCAATGTTGTCGTCGGTGTAGTTGTGCCAGGCAAGCTCAACGTGTGATGTAAATTTACCGGACATCATGAGATGGGAAGGGAAACGCCAGTTCCGTGAATAGGACCGTGGGTTTCCCAGTTTCATCTCCGTGAGACCGGGGCGTGATCAGTGAGTGTAATCGGGCCAATCTCAGTGCTTAAAGCACGGGAAGTAAGAGCGTCCGAAATTAAAAAGAGGTCTAGGCGCGAGAATGATTTGTGGGGATCGGAATAAAATGTGAAGTCCCTGCCCGTTGGGTTGTGCACGCGCCATATGTCAACCAAGTCAAAATGCGTCATAAGATAGGTTGGACCAGTGAGTTGCGAGCGCCCTCTAGGTGTCACACGGCTTGGGGCTCGGTCGAGTATCAAGTCCGGTACGTCGTTAAGGTCCCCTCCCACTATTCTGTGAGAAGCGTCGTGAAGGTGGAGCAACGGGAGTAGCGTTCTATAGAATGGTAAATTCGGGCCATTAGGGCATAGATATTGAGTAATTGAAAGTGTTCCTGTCCAATCATAAGCGTGAGGAGGGAGTACCTGCCGTCCGCATCATTAACCGCTACTGTGTCAGTGTATGGAAGTCTCTTATTTAAGAGAATTGCAGTGCCTCTAGATTTTTGAGTGTAAACCGAGGAAGTTTGATATCCCACCCAGGGGGCCGCAGGGGTTTGGTCCGATTTAGTCCAGTGAGTTTCTTGGAGGAAAACGATATCAGGGTCTAACCTCTTTAAATATTGGATAACTTTCTTGCGTTTAATTGGCGAATTAAGACCCTCAACATTCCAGGATACTACCCTAAAAGAATTGCGTGTGAATATTTGAGGTTCAACAGAGGACTGGAGTGAGGTATTAGTGTCATGTATTATGGTGGATGCCATAATCGAATTCGAGAGGATGTAAAGGAATAAGCAACATTAAAGGGGGTTAGGGCCCGTCCCAGCAGCGGTCCCCACACCTCAAGCACAATATGAGACGTCAATATTCGTAGGTGTATCAGTAGAAGAGCGAACCTAGACATTTTAACTATAAACAAATTAACCAAGTATCTAACAGAAAAGATATGAACCATATAACAGAAGAAAATCAAAAGGCTCCGTTTGGGGAGTGTAAGTCCATCTCCTCCATGGCGATTTTGTCCAATGACACGTCGCTGAGTGGTGGAGTTGTCTGTGTAGCACATAGAGAAATCGCAAACTACTATAAGAACACAATAAAGAAAAACGCAAACCAACATTAGTGGATGTTAATGTTCGTGGTATATCCATGACACAGCTTTTTCAACCCTCATTGGGGAGGTGTAGATTGGCGTCGTTGCTGCTGATCTGATTCATCTCCCAAGATAGCTGAAGCGTCGAACGGTGTGTCGTAGAACGTAACCTGACCGTGAAGGTGCACTCGAAGGCGCGCCGGATATTGTAGGGTGAATCTGATGTTGGCCGCCGCCAATTTTGTACAGACAGGGGCAAACGCCCTACGACGGGCTGCTAAAGATGCCGAAAAGTCCTGGAAAAGACGCAATGTAGTTCCCTGATAATCCAAAGCGCCGGCTTTTCTGTACGCTTGTAGAATGTTGGTTTTATCCATGAAGTTGAGCAATTTAAATATGACCGTGCGAGGGCGGGTCAACGATGGGGAGAGATCAGGCCCCAATCTGTGGACTCGCTCAACCACCAGTGGTACATTGGTAGCGATGCCCAAGGCCGTGGGAAGCCAAGTACTAACAAAGTGTTGAAGTTGCGGGCCCTTCACGGTCTCAGGGAGCCCCACAATGCGTAAATTATTTCTGCGGCTTCTGTTTTCGAGGTCATCAATTTTGTCCAGTAAGGTGGAAAGCAAGGAGTCATGAGAGTCCACAGTTGTTTGAAGAGGAGTAAGCCCATCCTCCAATGTAGACACTCTGTCCTCTACCTCCGTCAAACGTTGGGCTTGAGAGGTAAGTTGGGAAAGCGCCAGTTCGAGGGACGCTGAGAGACGGCCCAGTTTTTCATCCAGTAGTGGCGATAGTATGGCTGTAAACTCAGCCATTTGAGCGGTGGTTACGGGCGTAGGTGTAAGCGCCAATTGTGGGCTAGGCGGAGCGCTACCCAGGTCCGAAGTCGAGTGTGTCGGAGATCTGGCCTGCGCAAGGGCACTCTTTCCCTGTCCTTTGGTCGTTTGCCGTCTGGAGGATTTAGACGTTGAAGCAATGAATTTGTCCATGGTGACGGGAGTTACCAGATCTAGTAGTGTCCAGAAAATTTGAAAAAACGCAGATAGTGCAGAGTGTCCAGAGAAATTATAACCCGCAGACAGTGCGGAGTGTCCAGAAAAATTGTAATTATGGGCAATTTAAATGTATGTGGTGCCTTTATCTCCACCTAATGGAAAGTCAGGACAGGAACCCAAAAGAAAAAATTACTGAGCTTGACGCAGAGTCTAGAAAAAATTAACACGTGGGCCTCCAAGACGGGGAGCCAAGAAAAATTGTGTTATGCGTTTTTCACCTTAGTGACTTGCACTGTTTCTCCAGTATAGACAGCGCAGAGAGTCCAGAATTTTTTTTATAATGTATAGACAGCGGAGAGTGTCCAGAAAAATTATAATGTATAGACAGCGCAAAGTGTCCAGAAAAATTATAATGTATAGACAGCGGAGAGTGTCCAGAAAAATTATAATGTATAGACAGCGCAGAGTTTCCAGAAAAATTATAATGTATAGACAGCGCAAAGTGTCCAGAAAAATTATGATGTATAATGTATAGACAGCGCAAAGTGTCCAGAGAAATTACAATATGCGGACCGTGTGGAGTGTTTAGATATCATCTGAAAAATTAATTAGGGCCCATAAAAATTTGCAGGTATAGTGGGTCCCACAGGGACCACCAGAAAAATTGAGCGAGCAGCAGGCCGCACCAGGTCCACCTGAAAAATATTGTGGGTGGGTAGCCAGGTAACTGTCAGCGGGCAGCCAGTGAAAGTGTCCCTGCTGCGAGGTGTTGAGTCCTGTCCAGATGTACGGGAGTGGAGTGCTGGGTAGTACAGAGAAGGGACGAGCACCCCAGTCCCGGCCGCTCCCCCCCTCCACCGGGGCAGAGGAGACTGGCAGCGCCCGCTCCCGGTCCGTCAGATCCCCCCAGAGGGATCACCCGCGATGGCGGCCCAGGAAATAGGAAAGTACCTGCGGTGCACGTGCGGAAGTCGGGTTCGCCCGGAAGGCCCCAGCACGAGACGCCACGCTCGGAGGCACCGCGCGCAGGCCTCGACTCGGGCTGTCAGTGGCGGAGCCGGCGGGTGTTCGATGGCACGGCAGTGGATCTGCCTCCTGCGTCTCCCCTGGTTAGGCAATGAGTGCCTATCAGGCTCTTTTCAAAGAGCTGTGGGTAACCGCAGTACGAAAAATTTCTCTAAGTCGATTCGCTTCCTCTTGGAAGTCTCTAAGATTACTGAGATTTCTCCGGGCTCTTAGATATTGCCCTATTTGGTATTCCTAATTTTAAAGGGATTGGATGGTGACTCTCCCAATTTACAGGTTATTTGTCGATGTTTCTTTTCTATACAATTTGGTTTGTAGAGTATTTTTTTCATTCTATCATTAGATCCAAAAATTGTAACTTTTCTTTGCTGTTCACTAAAGTTAATGTCAATCCAATATTGTTGGTATTGAGATCATTAAGCCATTCATTTAGGAGGTTCTCAGAGCCATGCCATAGTAAGTATATCATCTATGTACCTAAACCACTTAGATACATTTGTAGTATATTTTTAGTTTTTTCTGTAAAGACCACCGTTTCTTCCCAGAGGGCCAGATATAAATTAGCATAGCTAGGGGCACAGGATGTGCCCATCGCTGTGCCCCTTGTCTGTAGATAGTATTTTCCATCGAATAGAAAAAAATTGTGAGTTAGGATATATGTAAGTAGTTGTATGATAAAGTTTGTCATTTCTTCATCAAATTTCTTACTCAAAAATACCTACATGCCTTTATCCCTTGTTCATGTGGATATTGTTATATAAAGATACTACATCGAAGCTTGCTAATGTAGTGTCGGGTGGAACAATTACGTCCTCAAGATATTGAAGGGCATTTTGCGTATCTCTCGTATAAGGCTAGGGTCAGAGTGGGGCAGTCGGAACGCGCGTGCAGGCGCACTAAATCACGGCGGCAGTAGCAGCACATAACGGCCAATGACGGCCAATATACGCAGTACGTGCGTACGAAAGTGCGCCGACACCACGCAACCAGCAAATGAACGCATTTTTATCAGAACGTGAAACCGCTGCTACTGACGTACAAAGTGCGCTGCGGCCGCATAGCAGCGTGTGTGCGTGATTAGGAGATGTCAGACGCTGCTAGTGTGCGGCCAACATAACGTTCAAACAGCCGGATTTCCCTAGACTTCTTTTTCACCCCATCGTCATGAAATACGTCCAGAATTGCGCATCGTCTGACCACTTAAGCGTATTCCGTGAAAAAATGCGTGCGCACGCATCGACGTACATTTTGACGGTGGCTGCAGAAAATGCGCTCATCTGTCCCTAGCCTAAGAAGGTATTTCTTCCACAAATGGATGTAAATAGTGATCGACAAATTGACTTAATTTTTCTGTTAGAGAGTTATTGCCTGCAATAATTGGACGTCCTGGCGGATTAATTAAAGATTTATGTATTTTGGGTAGACTATAAAGTGTAGGTGTTGTAGGTCTTAATGGTAGTAATGATTTCTTTAGTTCTTCTGAAATATGTCCATCCATTACCCCTTTCTGTAATAGTTTATCCAGTTCAAGAAAGTACTTTTCAGTAGGGTTAAAAGTTAACAAGGTATAACCCTCTGGATCACCAATTATTCGCAGACACATTTCCTTATAGTCAGACTTTGACATTATCACAATATTTCCCCCTTTGTCTGAGGCTTTTATTTCAATGCTTTTTTCATTTTTTAATTCTCTTAAGGCTATGCGCTCCTCTCTGGATAAATTCTGTTCTTTTTTTCCAAGGTATTATTTCAAGATTATTGATTTCGTTGGTCACTAATTTTACGAAAAGATCAATACTGGAAAATTCTGAAAAAGACGGTGTATATTTAGATTTATTTTTGAATTTCCTACTTATTTCAACAGTGGGCTCCTCATTTTCGTCAAGAAGATCCATTAACGTTCTTAGATATGGAAAATCTTCAGGTGTTATTCCTAATTGTTTGGCTTGTCTTTCATCTTTTTTAACAAAAACTTCATGTAGTGCAAGTTTACGAGCAAAGAGATTTAAATCTTTAATCCAAGTAAATTGGTCAAACCTGTATCTATCTGTCTGTATCTATCCTCTATCTGTATCTATCTATCTGTATCTATCCTCTATCTGTATCTATCTATCTGTATCTATCCTCTATCTGTATCTATATATCTGTATCTATCTATCTGTATCTATCTATCTATCTATCCTCTATCTGTATCTATATATCTGTATCTATCTATCTGTATCTATCTATCCTCTATCTGTATCTATCTGTCTGTATCTATCTATCCTCTATCTGTATCTATCTGTCTGTATCTATCCTCTATCTGTATCTATCTATCTGTATCTATCTATCTGTATCTATCTATCCTCTATCTGTATCTATCTATCTGTATCTATCCTCTATCTGTATCTATATATCTGTATCTATCTATCTATCTATCCTCTATCTGTATCTATATATCTGTATCTATCTATCTGTATCTATCTATCCTCTATCTGTATCTATCTGTCTGTATCTATCTATCCTCTATCTGTATCTATCTGTCTGTATCTATCCTCTATCTGTATCTATCTGTATCTATCTATCCTCTATCTGTATCTATCTATCTATCTATCCTCTATCTTTTATCTATCTGTCTGTATCTATCTATCCTCTATCTGTATCTATCTGTATCTATCCTCTATCTGTATCTATCTATCTGTATCTATCTATCTGTATCTATCTATCCTCTATCTGTATCTATCTGTCTGTATCTATCTATCTGTCTGTATCTATCTGTCTGTATCTATCTATCTATATCTGTCTGTCTGTATCTATCTATCTATCTATCTATCTGTATCGCTGTCTGTATCTATATGTCTGTCTATATGTCTATCTTTTTTGTATAAATTCCTCTGTCTACCCCCACCTATATCTAATATATCAGCTCCACTACGTCTCTATAAATCTCCACTTTTCATTCTGTCTGTTTTCTCCCTTTTTGTTTAGTAATATCACATGTCATGCATCAGCGCTGCGGAAAATGCTGGCGCTATATAAAGTATAATAATGTCAGATAATGCGCCCAGATGGATTTTCATCTTGTTGCTAAACTCTGAGAAATCACAAAGCAAAGTGACTGACTCTACATTCTGATTGGTCAGATTTAGATTTTCTGCAGAGGATTATTTTCACTGCTTTTAGTGATGTCATCGTCCTGTGTAATATATAAAGCTGTTCATGTTTGCTAGGAGATACGGGGACCTCGCGCAGGTAAGCTGTAAGTTTGATGGTGGCAGGAGGCCTCGGTTACCCGTTTTCACACACTCCCACATAAGCTGCCACGTACGCCAAGACAAGGAGCCTAAGAAACGAAGCCTCACAGGGGATCAAGGGTGTTTAAAGCCAAAGTGTGTGCTGTCATTATAGCAGCTTGTTGTGGCTGCACCGATAGGAAATATTATTCCTCTGATCTCACTGTGGGCCATTGGTGGCAAAAAATAGCAAATAATGGGCTACATGACGATGTATCTGCAGAATCGGGAAAATGTGCCCAGTCTTGCTGGAGCAATAATAGCTTCAACTACGACACGTCTAGGAGAAGTGACGGACGTTTGGGTTTGGTGGTGGCAGCGGTGGGATCCCATGTTTAGCCACTTTTTCCAAATATGAGATGTGGAATACGTCCGAGAGACAGGGAGGGGAATGAAGAGGCTTGAGCTTAAATGGACTCCTGGAGATGGTAGAGGACAGGAAGACCTGGAGGAATGTTGTCCATGGGGTCGCGACGGTCGGACACGACTTCGCAACTAACAACAACAACAACAAGAAGCTCAGTCAGTGTTTTCTAGATGTTCTATTGTATTTTTGTTACAGATCTCAAGAGAAAAGAACAATTCCACGCCGGCCATGTGCTCGCACTTTACTATCTGCTCATAATTACTTTTTTTTTTTTATTACTTTATCATATTGACAAGTAATTTGAAGAAAAAGACGACTTCAAAAAAACAAACATCCGGCAAATCGTCCAGGGACCGGCCCGAGGTCACCGTGTCCTCCTCACCCGATAAAATGAACGTCATTTACGGATTCCTGGCCACAAGTATGAAAAATATCCAGATCTGCAATTTATCACAAAAAAAACAACACAAAAGAGCTTGAAATTCATAAGAAAAAGAGGAACATTTATCCTATAAAAATATATAACTAATTTCATTATAAATCTAGACTTTTATATCTTGTAAGGTCAGCGCAGAGCTTCAGCGTCAGGAGGGCACAGGAACTGCTTGTTTTTCCTTGGTTTCTACTGCTCCTTCCTCCCGCACCATGAATTCACTTCTAGAGGTGGAATTTAGCGATATTATGGGCTGGCAACTCATTCTGCCCGGTTTACGTGTCTCACACACATGTCCAATCCCGTCACAGAGAATACGGGCCCAATATTTGCCCATCTGGAAGCTATGAAGAGCCCAGAGGGTGTCTTGGACTTGGGGTGCATGGGCCTTGAACTATATTCGGAAGGTGCCGGCCCGATGTTCTTTATCATTTCCCTGCCCTCTTTTGTGTGCAGAATGTTATGTATTTTGTGCTATGTATGAATAATGGTATTGCCTGTCTATTGTATGGTCCTGTTATCTGTTGATATCTGTTGTATAATTGAGTAGTTTTGTTAATCTGCTTTGTCAGGCAAACACTGCCCCATTATCTGCTGTTTTAGACTGTAATCTCGTTTACCATCCACGGCTGTCATTGTCCTGTCTTGTCTAGGAAAGTTTAGCAAATGTAACTTTAGTAAGGTTTATCGAATGCGTTCGGTGGGTTTATCGGATGCGTTCATTGGTTTATCTGATGCATTTGGTGGTTTATCGGATGCGTTCAGCAGTTTATCGGATGAGTTCGGTGGTTTATCTGATGCATTTGGTGTTTTATCGGATGCATTCGGCGGTTTATCTGATGCATTCGGTGGTTTATCGGATGCGTCGGTGGTTTATCGGATGTGTTCAGCGGTTTATCTGATGCGTTCGGTGGGTTTATCTGATGCGTTCGGTGGGTTTATCGGATGCATTCAGTGGTTTATCTGATGCGTTCGGTGGGTTTATTTGATGCGTTCGGTGGGTTTATCTGATGTGTTCGGTGGTTTATCGGATGCGTCGATGGTTTATCGGATGCGTTCAGTGGTTTATCGGATGCGTTCAGTGGTTTATCTGATGCATTGGTGGGTTTATCGGATGCGTTCGGTGGGTTTATCGGATGCGTTCGGTGGGTTTATCAGATGCGTTCAGAGGGTTTATCCGATACGTTCAGTGGTTTATCTGATGCATTTGGTTGGTTTATCGGATGCGTTCAGCGCTTTATCGGATGCGTTCGGTGGGTTTATCTGATGCGTTCGGTGGGTTTATCTGATGCATTCAGCGGTTTATCTGATGAGTTCGGCAGTTTATCTGATGCATTTGGTGGGTTTATCTGATGCGTTCGGTGGGTTTATCTGATGCATTCAGCGGTTTATCTGATGCGTTCGGTGGGTTTATCAGATGCGTTCGGTGGGTTTATCTGATGCATTCAGTGGTTTATCTGATGCGTTCGGTGGGTTTATTGGATGCGTTCAGTGGGTTTATCGGATGCGTTCAGTGGGTTTATCGGATGCGTTCAGTGGGTTTATCGGATGCGTTCAGTGGGTTTATCGGAGGCGTTCAGCGGTTTATCTGATGCGTTCAGTGGTTTTTCGGTGGTGTCCGGCAGATCCATTTGGCACACTTCAGGGACATTGCAGTGAATGCTGAATTCACTGTAGTGTTGGTGAAATTTCGGTACTCTTTGAATAACCCCTTAACACTCTCCTACGATAAACAGGCGCTCATCCTCACATCTCCACACGATGACGTATCCCGTGCCATTAGCCAGGACGCAGAAGGACGCCATTTACATTTATATATTGAGATAAGTGACATATTTCCCTGATTTTTCACTTATTATGTATTAAACAGGCCGCGTCTGCTCGCAGGACATGCCGGCGGAGCTTGTTTTTCAGCGGTGCAGCGGTTAATCTCGATGTATACATTATGTAAAATTAGATTATGATGTCATGCGCACTTTATTTCTGCTATTTGTGGGCGCATTTCTTTCCTTGGTGCATTTCCAGTCATCTGAAATTAAGTTATTCTCATTATTAAACCATGTTTCCAGAGGATCAGGACCTTCCTGGAAGAGCGAGGGGCCCTCAGCGACAGGGCATGCTCGTTAAACCTAATCCGCGTTATCCTCTGGCGCGTCGTGTTGCCCGCTGCGCGACGTGGGAAGGACCGTTCGACGTATCGCTTCCTGCAATCTCACGCTATAAAATATACATTAGGCCGTTTCGTTTTTTTACACAAAAGTCACGGACTGTATTTTCTGATATAACATCCTGATGAATATGTTGATACATTTGTTAAACAATACTGGAAGTGGTATGTATGCACAGAGCCGCGCCAGACACGGTCCAGCTGCCATGCTGTTGTTGTTGCTGGGACGGACAATTTGTGATATTACAGAGACGCATTTTCAGCTGCGGGGGGGATGGGGGGGGTGGGACGGAGGGGGTATAATAATCCGGGACAGGACTGGTATGCATTATATACACAAACCAAAAAAAAAGCATAAAAATGCTTCAAAGCCAGTAATTCAGGGGGCGCGGCGTTTTTACTACTTACCCAGAATCCCGCGCAAACAGGCTCTTGTGGTCTGTAAAATAAAAACATATTTGGGATGATCTCGCTCAGGAACATCCCCGCTGTTTTATATGTGGATTTTTGGATAAAGATATGGGTTTGGACCTGCAGGAACCGGCCGGGATCTGGACGGGCTCTTTGAAAACAGCATTTTACTATTTACCCAGAATGCTGTGCAGCCAAGCGTGAAAAAGTATGGAAGAAAAAAAATCATACACACATATTTTTACGACCCGGCTTTGAAATGTTCGGCTGGTTCACGTGGAAGGGATTATCCACTAAACTGTGAGTTTTAGGTGAATTGCAATTAAAGGGATACTACAGGGTTAAAACGGGAGGCGGCAAGGAGTAGAGGGGTTAAACAGGAAAACATGAACCCCCTCTTGACCCCTCAATCCAGTTTTAACCCTTTGGTTTCCTTTAAAACCAAACTTTTATCCAGCGTGGATGTCCCTCTGAGCTCCACTGGTCGTGACATGCCGATAGCAGGGGCAGAATGTCACGTGACCGGGGGGAGGGCAGGACAATCCAGCCAATCTAGAGGCTCTCAATGTTACAAAGCACTGAGAGCCATTTGTTGGAACTACTTCCCAAAGCTCCTGAAGTCTTTGACAATGGGCTTGCCATTCAGGTTCAGGCAGGGAGTATGCTCCTGCACTCGGAGGGCTGAATCAGCCCTCCAAAACACACCCTGATAGGGGTAGAGGGCGCATAATCCGTCTTTTGAGATGTTCCTGCATATATGTTAAATACTCTGGGTTTTCATATTGTGTATTCTGCGGTGCCAGGGCCAGGAAGTGGCTGCGTCCTCCCAGCCGGTGCTGTAATGTCGTCTCTAAACCCTAGCACAGCAGATGCAAACACTACAGCTACAGCAATCACACACAATCAGCTGCAATTACGAAGATCCGCAACGGCGTGCATAGCCTTTCTTTTATTAATAACCATGATTGTTTAAGACTGGTCGTCCACTGGGTCCTTAGTCGGATGACCAACGTGGTCGTCCACCTACAGACAATCCTGTCGGCCGATCAGGGTTGTCCACTGGAAGCGTCTGTGGACGACCCTGGTGGAAGACCCCAGAACGAAGAAAAAAAAACTGCTGCGGGGAAATAAAGAACTGTCCTTGGTGATGAAACTGGGTTTCAGCACCAAGGACAGCCTCGTGGAACGCAGCCGAAGGTAAAAAAAAAAAAACTTGCTGAAGGCTGCAGGGTGATAAACCGCTTGTCCCTAGTGCTGAAATACATTTCAGGGACAGCAACGCCGAAATCAGCTGGCCTGAAGAATGCTGCGGATGAAAAAAATAAACGAGTAAGAAAATTATTAAACCGAAAATATTTTTTACATTCAATCCATTGGGCTGTCGAACTGTATCACATCTCTAAAGGGACAATTTCCTGGCCGTGGCACGGCGGTTTAACTATATAATTAATCTTTTCCATGTTTCCCTGCCGTGGCACGGCGGTTTAACTATACAATTAATCTTTCATGTTTCCCTGCCGCGGCACGGCGGTTTAACTATACAATTCATCTTTTCCATGTTTCCCTGCCGCGGCACGGCGGTTTAACTATACAATTCATCTTTTCCATGTTTCCCTGCCGTGGCACGGCGGTTTAACTATACAATTAATCTTTCATGTTTCCCTGCCGCGGCACGGCGGTTTAACTATACAATTCATCTTTTCCATGTTTCCCTGCCGCGGCACGGCGGTTTAACTATACAATTCATCTTTTCCATGTTTCCCTGCTGCGGCACAACGGTTTACCTATACAATTCATCTTTCGTCCCAGCATCGTCCAATAAATTCCATTGAAATGGGAAAGATTGCAAGTCTGTTACAGTTGCAAAAAATCATCTGAAGTTGTCCAATGGTGGTTGGATGTAGTGGAAGAGGGCTGATTCACCTGTGTGTTGTGGGATCGGTCGGACGACTTCAGACGATATTGGATAATCGCACTATCGCACAAATACAGACCCAGTGGACGGCCGGCGTAAGGCCGAGTGTTTACAGGCTCTGTATTTACACCTGTAATATTCACACCTGCCTTTAGGAAGTTCCGAGCCGGGTCTCATCCTTGGGGGCCAGTGCTGAGAATAACAGACCCAAGAATGACCTCAACAGGGCAGGATGAGAAGAGCGCGCACTGGGGGGACACACTCCTAATGTCTCACTGATCTATGCTGGCTCAAACCCCAGGGAGCAAGATCTCACTCCAGGAAGGTTAGGGCTCTAAAAAAAACCCCTGCTTTGAGCTTCACAAAGTGCTAGGGTGACCCGAGACCTAACGCTGAGAGGAAATGCTGCAGAGAGGAAGGAAGTGACAGGACATTTGGGAATATATATATATATATATTTATCTTTCCGAAATGACAAGACCCTCAGCCGGGATTTATTCAGTGTTTTGGGAACCGTGTCCACTTCCAGAGCAATTCCCAGAGATGGGGGACTTCCTGCAATGTCCCTCCCCAGCACCCATAGTTATGATGATTTACTATTTGTAGCATATCGTCCTTCATTGATACATTTTCCAGCAGTTATGGTTTAATTTTGGGGTTTGAGAATCTCCTCCTTCACTAGTGATACAGAAAATAATGTGATTTAATCGCACAGAGACTTTACCCGCTCAGTGCCTCTTATCAGCGCACGCGGGTTTATTGGCCTTGCAGCAGGGGAGGGCTGGCACCTTTTGGCACAGGGGCAAAGGACAGGTAGTGACACAGTGACCCGTGTATAGCGAATCACCCCTTGTAAGACAGGTGTGGCGTTTGTGTGTCGGTGTGTATCCACGTGGAGTTTTAATGTGTGTGAAAGTAGCTCGTGATCACAGGTGTGAGTTTATATACAGGAATATGTTTGTGGGTGGCTGAGTGTGATGGGAGTTGTGAGCCTGCGGAGTGAACGTGGGGGAAAACTGAGAGCTAAGGAGAAAGTAAATATATAAAAAACATGATGTGTGATAAACGCTCAGGATCCTATAAACCAACAAAAAGAGAGAGATATGTTTGGTCCATTTAAACGGCCAGTGAAGTAATAAGGACGCGGCGCAGAGATTATTACATTGACGCCATTTAATTGTCTTTTGTTGGTTTATAGGATTTTGTATGTAGGTGATACATCTTCTGAGTGTTGTATACTATGTCGCTGTCTGCTAGTGTTACTGTGCTGCCCATGAGTGATGGGATTGGTGCTTGTAACTCTGATCTTCTGACAGAGCTATAAAGACAGACTGAAAGAAGGTATAAACAGACAGACAGACAGAAAAGAACAATAGCTATACACAGATACAAAGGTGGGCAGACGGAAAAATACACAGGAAATGAGAGAACGGAAAGATGAAAAGAGCGAGCAGGCGACAGAGAGAAGAGTGAGGGAAATAGAAAGACAGAGATAAACAGGGTTATCCAAAGAGATTCGAAAAGTCACCGCACGTTCGGTGACTTTTCGTTCTCTTCAATTCGGTCCCTTTTGCCGATTGCATTTCGGTGAACCTGCGGTGTATTCAGCAAACAGCACAGGGTCCCCGAATTGCAGGGAAAAGCTGCCGTAAACTCACCGAAAACTAACCGAATGCACGCTGAAAACAAGCAAAAACATCTGGATTAACCTTCGAAGAGGAGCCGAACAGGAGCCGAAAAGGAGCCGAATCACACAGAGCCGAAGCAGCTGTGACGTAGAGGAGGCAGTGAATAAATTAGAAAAACCATTTGTATGAATCTGGGAAAAAGAAACGCTGTTTGCAAAGAAACTACTGAGCGAAAATGTCTGAAATTTTCACAGGAGGTCCAGGGAATGATAATAAAGAGGGCTGTTACAAAAAAAATAAGCAAACTGAAAAAAAAAAAAAAAAAAAAATCGGACTTTTATTTTTTTTTTTAAAAATTCAGAAAAATGCTTAAAGTATCCTAAAAAATCTATAAATAAAGAGACTTTTTGCTGCAGAATTTTATAATGAACGGTTTATTAGATATTGAATTAAAACGGGAATATTTTTAACATTGAAGCCTATGGGATTCTCCTGAATAAATTTGCCGAATTAAACCACCGAATGGCAGGGCATTAGGGGAACCTTTCACTGCTGGTTTGTGTTCTCTGAATAGCCGAAGCAGTGCTTTTTGATGGGGATTTCACTGCCCTCGAACAGGGACCGAACAGGCACCGTATGTGCAGGCAATTCGCCAGGATTTGGAGAATTGCCTGCTCTCTGGATAGCCGAATGGCCAGGAAAGGTAACCGAACGCTGATTTTCAGCGTTCGGTTACCTTTCTCAAGCAATTCGAATCTCTTTGGATAACCCTGAAAGAGACAGAGAATAGAGAAAAAGGACAGACAGACAAAGACTAGACAGATAGAAAAAAATAAACAGACTCTCCTCTATCTGTTCTCCATCTTTCTGTCTCTATTTTTTTATTATTCTCTCTCCTTCTTCTGTTTTTTTTATCTCTTTCATTATCTATTTATTTATTTGCAAATTATTTTACCAGGAAGGATACATTGAGATTTCTCTCGTTTTCAAGTATGTCCTGGGTTCAAGAGCATTAAAAAATGTTTCAGTTGTTACAGAAATACAATGCTTATAACATGCAAGATATTAAAAACACAAATATACAGATTATTACAGAAATAAATATGTAGGAAATAAAGTCACTATGTTACATGTTTACAGGTGCATTCTGTATATAGTCACTGTGTTACATGTTTACAGGTGCATTCTGTATATAGTCACTGTGTTACATGTTTACAGGTGCATTCTGTATATAGTCACTGTGTTACATGTTTACAGGCGCATTCTGTATATTGTCACTATGTTACATGTTTACAGGTGCATTCTGTATATAGTCACTGTGTTACATGTTTACAGGTGCATTCTGTATATAGTCACTGTGTTACATGTTTACAGGTGCATTCTGTATATAGTCACTGTGTTACATGTTTACAGGTGCATTCTGTATATAGTCACTGTGTTACATGTTTACAGGTGCATTCTGTATATAGTCACTGTGTTACATGTTTACAGGCACATTCTGTATATAGTCACTGTGTTACATGTTTACAGGCGCATTCTGTATATAGTCACTGTGTTACATGTTTACAGGTGCATTCTGTATATAGTCACTGTGTTACATGTTTACAGGCGCATTCTGTATATAGTCACTGTGTTACATGTTTACAGGTGCATTCTGTATATAGTCACTGTGTTACAGGTTTACAGGTGCATTCTGTATATTGTCACTATGTTACATGTTTACAGGTGCATTCTGTATATAGTCACTGTGTTACATGTTTACAGGTGCATTCTGTATATAGTCACTGTGTTACATGTTTACAGGCGCATTCTGTATATAGTCACTGTGTTACATGTTTACAGGCGCATTCTGTATATAGTCACTGTGTTACATGTTTACAGGCGCATTCTGTATATAGTCACTGTGTTACATGTTTACAGGCGCATTCTGTATATAGTCACTGTGTTACATGTTTACAGGCGCATTCTGTATATAGTCACTGTGTTACATGTTTACAGGCGCATTCTGTATATAGTCACTGTGTTACATGTTTACAGGCGCATTCTGTATATAGTCACTGTGTTACATGTTTACAGGCGCATTCTGTATATAGTCACTGTGTTACATGTTTACAGGCGCATTCTGTATATAGTCACTGTGTTACATGTTTACAGGCGCATTCTGTATATAGTTACTGTGTTACATGTTTACAGGCGCATTCTGTATATAGTCACTGTGTTACATGTTTACAGGTGCATTCTGTATATAGTCACTGTGTTACATGTTTACAGGTGCATTCTGTATATAGTCACTGTGTTACATGTTTACAGGTGCATTCTGTATATAGTCACTGTGTTACATGTTTACAGGTGCATACTGTATATATTCACTGTGTTACATGTTTACAGGTGCATTCTGTATATATTCAGTTACATGTTTACAGTCACATTCTGTATATAGTCACTATGTTACGTTTACAGGGGCATTCTGTATATACAGTCAGGTCCAGAAATATTGGGACATCGACACAATTCTAACATCTTTGTCTCTATACACCACCACAATGGAGTTGGAATGAAACAAACACAATGTGCTTTAACTGCATATTGTCAGCTTTAATTTGAGGATATGAACGGTGTAGTACTTACAGCAGTTTGCAGATGTGCCTCCCACTTGTTAAGGGACCAAAGGTAATGGGACAATTGGCTTCTCAGCTGTACCATGGCCAGGTGTGTGATATTCCCTCATTACCCCAATTACAATGTGCAGATAAAAGGCCCAGAGTTCATTTCAAGTGTGCTATTTGCATTTGGAATCTGTTGCTGTCAACTCTCAAGATGAGATCCAAAGAGCTGTCACTATCAGTGAAGCAAGCCATCATTAGGCTGAAGAAACAAAACAAACCCATCAGAGAGATAGCAAGAACATTAGGCGTGGCCAAAACAACTGTTTGGAACATTCCCAAAAAGAAGGAACCCACCGGTGAGCTCAGCAACACCAAAAGACCCGGAGACCACGGAAAACAACTGTGATGGATGAATGAAGAATTCTTTCCCTGGTGAAGAAAACACCCTTCACAACAGTTGGCCAGATCAAGAACACTCTCCAGGAGGTAGGTGTATGTGTGTCAAAGTCAACATTCAAGAGAAGACTTCACCAATAGTAAATACAGAGGGCACAAGATGTAAACCATTGGTGAGCCTCAAAAAGAGGAAGGCCAGATTAGAGTTTGCCAAACAACACCTAACAAAGCCTTCACAGTTCTGGAACAAGATCCTATGGACAGATGAGACCAAGATCAACTTGTACCAGAGTGATGGGAAGAGAAGAGTATGGAGAAGGAAAGGAACTGCTCATGATCCTAAGCATACCACCTCATCAGTGAAGCATGGTGGTGGTAGTGTCATGGCGTGGGCATGTATGGCTGCCAATGGAACTGGTTCTCTTGTATTTATTGATGATGTGACTGCTGACAAAAGCAGCAGGATGAATTCTGAAGTGTTTCGGGCAATATTATCTGCTCACATTCAGCCAAATGCTGCAGAACTCATTGGACGGCGCTTCACAGTGCAGATGGACAATGACCCAAAGCATACGGCAAAAGCAAGCAAAGAGTTTTTGAAGGGACAGAAGTGGAATGTTATGCAATGGCCAAGTCAATCACCTGACCGGAATCCCATTGAGCAGCATTTCACTTGCTGAAGACAAAACTGAAGGGAAAATGCCCCAAGAACAAGCAGGAACTGAAGACAGTTGCAGTAGAGGCCTGGCAGAGCATCACCAGGGATGAAACCCAGCGTCTGGTGATGTCTATGCGTTCCAGACTTCAGGCTGTGATTGACTGCAAAGGATTTGCAACCAAGTTTAGAAGGGAAAGTTTGATTTATGATTATTATTCTGTCCCATTACTTTTGGTCCCTTAACAAGTGGGGGCACATCTGCAAACTGCTGTAAGTCCTACACCGTTCACCTGAGTTGGATGTACATACCCTCAAATTAAAGCTGACAGTCTGCAGTTAAAGAACATTGTGTTTGTTTCATTCCAACTCCATTGTGGTGGTGTATAGAGTCAAAGATGTTACAATTGTGTCAATGTCCCAATATTTATGGACCTGACTGTAGTCACTATGTTACATGCTTACAGGTGTATTCTGTATATAGTCACTGTGTTACATGTTTACAGGTGTATTCTGTATATAGTCACTATGTTACATGCTTACAGGTGTATTCTGTATATAGTCACTGTGTTACATGTTTACAGGTGCATTCTATATATAGTCACTGTGTTACATGTTTACAGGTGTATTCTGTATATAGTCACTATGTTACATGCTTACAGGTGCATTCTGTATATAGTCACTGTGTTACATGTTTACAGGTGTATTCTGTATATAGTCACTATGTTACATGCTTACAGGTGTATTCTGTATATAGTCACTGTGTTACATGCTTACAGGTGCATTCTGTATATAGTCACTGTGTTACATGTTTACAGGTGCATTCTGTATATAGTCACTATGTTACATGTTTACAGGTGTATTCTGTATATAGTCACTATGTTACATGTTTACAGGTGCATTCTGTATATAGTCACTGTGTTACATGCTTACAGGTGTATTCTGTATATAGTCACTGTGTTACATGTTTACAGGTGCATTCTATATATAGTCACTATGTTACATGTTACAGGTGCATTCTGTATATAGTCACTATGTTACATGCTTACAGGTGTATTCTGTAATATAGTCACTGTGTTACATGCTTACAGGTGCATTCTGTATATAGTCACTGTGTTACATGTTTACAGGTGCATTCTGTATATAGTCACTATGTTACATGTTTACAGGTGCATTCTGTATTGAGGTATGTTAATAGGGAGCTCGAGTGACTTTAGACTGGGGGAAGATTTGATGGCGTCTGGGAGGTTATTCCATGATTGTGGTGCTCTGTAGGAAAATGAGGATTGAGTCACTTTCTTTTTGTATTGTGGTATTGTAAGTAAGGTGCAGGTCCTGGATCGGAGGTTATAGGATGAGGGAACTGCTGGGGGAAGCAGTCTATTCAGGTAGGGTGGCAGCTTCCCAGAAAAGCTCTTAAACACCAGGTTGGAAAGGTGAAGAGTGCGTCTGGATTCCAGCGATGGCTAGTTTAGCTCTTTTAACATGTCACAGTGGTGGGTCATGTAGTTACATTGTAGGACAAAGCGGCAGAATGAGTTATACAATGTAGTAAGTTTCTGAAGATGTGTTTGCGGGGCGGCTGCATACACTACATCTCCGTATTCAATAGCTGGCATAAGCATTTGTTGTACAATCTGCTTTCTTACCGCGGGGCTCAGGCAGGATTTGTTTCTGTACAGGGCACCTGGTTTGGGGTAAAGTTTAGATGAGAGTTTTTCGATGTGGGGGCCAAAGGATAGATTTGGGTCTAATCACATACCTAGATATTTGAGAGAAGTGACTGTGGTCAGCGTGCCATTTGATTTTGTCCCAACACATAGATGGGGATTTTGCAATTTGTGTAGTTTAGGTGCTGTTCCAAAGAGCATCGTTACAGTTTCGTCAGTATTTAGAAAAAGTTTGCTATCTTTGATCATAACAAGGAAAAAAAGTGTCATCTGCGCTTGTTTCTATGTGTTCCATGTACAACAAAACACTATGAGGTTTTTGTTTGTTTCAATGGCCATTGCAACGTAAGTTCACTCGCCACTTCACGGCACCTCTTTATAGAGTGAGTACCTAACAAATTAAACCAAAAGGCCGCTCTACTGAGCAGCTCCAAGCCCCTCCTGCTGCTTTTCAGCCAAGGAGAGGCAGAGATATGGTGGGTTTTATTTATACACCCACCAAACACTTCCCATTTGGGATTAAAAACAAAAACATGGAAAGAGGAACAGCTGCAGAACGACGGACTGGTGTTACAAGCATGATATACATAAATACAGAAAAAATGGCGTCGTGCCCATACTCACCGGAGCGGCAGCAACTGCCAGGAGTAACAGCCCAGTTAATGTATTCACTCTATTGTCTCTTTCAGTGGCTCGCTTTATTTCTCTCTTTCAGTGGCTCCCTCTATTGTCTTTCTCGCCCTCAGTGGCTCGCTCTATTGTCGCTTTCTTGCCCTCTCAGTGGCTTGCTCTATTGTCGCTTTCTCGCCCTCTCAGTGGCTCGCTCTATTGTTGCTTTCTCGCCCTCTCAGTGGCTCGCTCTATTGTCGCTTTCTCGCCCCTCAGTGGCTCGCTCTATTGTCGCTTTCTCGCCCGCTCAGTGGCTCGCTCTATTGTCGCTTTATTTCTCTTTCAGTGGCTCCCTCTATTGTCTTTCTCGCCCTCTCAGTGGCTCGCTCTATTGTCGCTTTCTTGCCCTCTCAGTGGCTTGCTCTATTGTCGCTTTCTCGCCCTCTCAGTGGCTCGCTCTATTGTTGCTTTCTCGCCCTCTCAGTGGCTCGCTCTATTGTCGCTTTCGCCCTCTCAGTGGCTCGCTCTATTGTCGCTTTCTCGCCCGCTCAGTGGCTCGCTCTATTGTCGCTTTCTCGCCCGCTCAGTGGCTCGCTCTATTGTCGCTTTCTCGCCCTCTCAGTGGCTCGCTCTATTGTCGCTTTCTCGCCCTCTCAGTGGCTCGCTCTATTGTCGCTTTCTCGCCCTCTCAGTGGCTCGCTCTATTGTCGCTTTCTCGCCCTCTCAGTGGCTCGCTCTATTGTTGCTTTCTCGCCCTCTCAGTGGCTCGCTCTATTGTTGCTTTCTCGCCCTCTCAGTGACTCGCTCTATTGTCGCTTTCTCGCCCTCTCAGTGGCTCGCTCTATTGTCGCTTTCTCGCCCTCTCAGTGGCTCGCTCTATTGTCGCTTTCTTGCCCTCAGTGGCTCGCTCTATTGTCGCTTTCTCGCCCTCTCAGTGGCTCGCTCTATTGTCGCTTTCTCGCCCTCTCAGTGGCTCGCTCTATTGTTGCTTTCTCGCCCTCTCAGTGACTCGCTCTATTGTCGCTTTCTCGCCCTCTCAGTGGCTCGCTCTATTGTCGCTTTCTCGCCCTCTCAGTGGCTCGCTCTATTGTCGCTTTCTCGCCCTCAGTGGCTCGCTCTATTGTTGCTTTTTCGCCCTCTCAGTGGCTCGCTCTATTGTCGCTCTTGCCCTCTCAGTGGCTCGCTCTATTGCTGCTTTCTCGCCCTCTCAGTGACTCGCTCTATTGTCGCTTTCTCGCCCTCTCAGTGGCTCGCTCTATTGTCGCTTTCTCGCCCTCTCAGTGGCTCGCTCTATTGTCGCTTCTCGCCCTCAGTGGCTCGCTCTATTGTCGCTTTCTCGCCCTCTCAGTGGCTCGCTCTATTGTCGCTTTCTCGCCCTCTCAGTGACTCGCTCTATTGCTGCTTTCTCGCCCTCTCAGTGACTCGCTCTATTGTCGCTTTCTCGCCCTCTCAGTGGCTCGCTCTATTGTCGCTTTCTCGCCCTCTCAGTGACTCGCTCTATTGTCGCTTTCTCGCCCTCTCAGTGACTCACTCTATTGTCGCTTTCTCGCCCTCTCAGTGGCTCGCTCTATTGTCGCTTTCTCGCCCTCTCAGTGACTCGCTCTATTGTCGCTTTCTCGCCCTCTCAGTGACTCGCTCTATTGTCGCTTTCTCGCCCTCTCAGTGGCTCTCTCTATTGTCGCTTTCTCGCCCTCTCAGTGGCTTGCTCTATTGTCGCTTTCTCGCCCTCTCAGTGACTCGCTCTATTGTCGCTTTCTCGCCCTCTCAGTGACTCGCTCTATTGTCGCTTTCTCGCCCTCTCAGTGGCTCGCTCTATTGTCGCTTTCTCGCCCTCTCAGTGGCTCGCTCTATTGTCGCTTTCTCGCCCTCTCAGTGGCTCGCTCTATTGTTGCTTTCTCGCCCTCTCAGTGGCTCGCTCTATTGTCGCTTTCTCGCCCTCTCAGTGACTCGCTCTATTGTCGCTTTCTCGCCCTCTCAGTGGCTCGCTCTATTGTCGCTTTCTCGCCCTCTCAGTGGCTCGCTCTATTGTCGCTTTCTCGCCCTCTCAGTGACTCGCTCTATTGTCGCTTTCTCGCCCTCTCAGTGGCTCGCTCTATTGTCGCTTTCTCGCCCTCTCAGTGGCTCGCTCTATTGTCGCTTTCTCGCCCTCTCAGTGGCTCGCTCTATTGTCGCTTTCTCGCCCTCTCAGTGGCTCGCTCTATTGTCGCTTTCTCGCCCTCTCAGTGGCTCGCTCTATTGTCGCTTTCTCGCCCTCTCAGTGGCTCGCTCTATTGTTGCTTTCTCGCCCCCTCAGTGGCTCGCTCTATTGTCGCTTTCTCGCCCTCTCAGTGGCTCGCTCTATTGTTGCTTTCTCGCCCCCTCAGTGGCTCGCTCTATTGTCGCTTTCTCGCCCTCTCAGTGGCTCGCTCTATTGTCGCTTTCTCGCCCTCTCAGTGGCTCGCTCTATTGTCGCTTTCTCGCCCTCTCAGTGGCTCGCTCTATTGTCGCTCTCGTCCTCTCAGTGGCTCGCTCTATTGCTGCTTTCTCGCCCTCTCAGTGCTCGCTCTATTGTCGCTTTCTCGCCCTCTCAGTGACTCGCTCTATTGTCGCTTTCTCGCCCTCTCAGTGACTCGCTCTATTGTCGCTTTCTCGCCCTCTCAGTGACTCGCTCTATTGTCGCTTTCTCGCCCTCTCAGTGACTCGCTCTATTGTCGCTTTCTCGCCCTCTCAGTGACTCGTTCTATTGTCGCTTTCTCGCCCTCTCAGTGACTCGCTCTATTGTCGCTTTCTCGCCCTCTCAGTGGCTCGCTCTATTGTCGCTCTCGTCCTCTCAGTGGCTCGCTCTATTGCTGCTTTCTCGCCCTCTCAGTGGCTCGCTCTATTGTCGCTTTCTCGCCCTCTCAGTGACTCGCTCTATTGTCGCTCTCGTCCTCTCAGTGGCTCGCTCTATTGCTGCTTTCTCGCCCTCTCAGTGGCTCGCTCTATTGTCGCTCTCGTCCTCTCAGTGGCTCGCTCTATTGTCGCTCTCGTCCTCTCAGTGGCTCGCTCTATTGTCGCTCTCGCCCTCTCAGTGGCTCGCTCTATTGTCGCTCTCGTCCTCTCAGTGGCTCGCTCTGTTTATCCATTGAGAGAAAAAAGGAGAAGAAAGGCAGAGCGCGAAAGGAGGGAGAAAGAGAATAAGAGACAGACGAGGAAGAGACGGGGAAAAAAAGGTCAGATAAACGGATAATAGATAAATAGAGGGAAGTCTGTGTAAATACATATTCATCTTATATCTATGTATATTTTTCTGTCATTTTTTCATGTCTGGACAAGCAGATACGGACGGCAAGAGATGAGAATAAAGAGAGAAGGAGAGAAAGATAACGATAAATAGTGTGAGCGAGAGAGAAGGGGAACAGGGGAGAGAGGGATAAAACGAGAGAAAGCAGGGAAAGGGGAATAAAGAGGGAGAAAAGAGAGGGAGGGATACAGAGAGAGAGGAAAGAGGGGAGAAGAGAGGAAAATGGGATTAAGAGAGGGGGAAATGTGTGAGAGGGGGATACGAAAAGGGGGAGAGGATATAAAGATAAAGGATAAGGGGATAAAGAGAGGGAGACAGTGGTGAGAGGGATAAAAATAAAGGGAAACAGGGTGGAGAGCGGGATAAGGAGAGGAAAAAAGAGGAGATAGAGAGGGGAAAACGGGGGAAAGGGGCATAGAGAGGGATAGAAGGAGACAGAGGGAGGAGAGAAAACAATGTAAATAATGAGAGAATTGAAAATGAAAGGGGACAGACAGACCCTCCTCTTGTACACAAACAGGGCTTTGCCCCCCCCCCTCACACACACACACAGGGCTTTGCCCCCCCCCCCTCACACACACACACAGGGCTTTGCCCCCCCCTCACACACACACAAACACAGGGCTTCCCCCCCCACACAGGGCTTTGCACGCACACACACACACACACACACACACGCACACACACACACACACAGGGCTTTGCACACACACACACACAGGGCTTTGCACACACACACACACACAGGGCTTTACACACACACACACACGGCTTTGCGCACACACACACACACACAGGGCTTTGCACACACACACACACAGGGCTTTGCACACACACACACAGGGCTTTACACAAACAGGGCTTTGCACACACACACCACACAGGGCTTTACACACACACACACACACAGGGCTTTGCACACAAACACACAGGGCTTTGCACCACACACACACACAGGGCTTTGCACACACACACACAGGGCTTTACACACACACACAGGGCTTTACACACACACACACACACAGGGCTTTGCACACAAACACACAGGGCTTTGCACACACACACACACACACAGGGCTTTGCCCCCCCCCACACACAGGGCTTTGCACACACACACACACAGGGCTTTGCACACACACACACAGGGCTTTGCACACACACACACAACACACGGGCTTTGCACACACACACACACAGGGCTTTGCCCCCCCCACACACACAGGGCTTTGCATACACACACAGGGCTTTGCACACACACACACAGGGCTTTGCACCACACACACACACACAGGGGTTTGCGCACACACACACAGCTTTGCACACACACACACGGCTTTGCACACACACACACACACAGGGGTTTGCGCACACACACACACACACACGGCTTTGCACACACACACACGGCTTTGCACACACACCACACGGCTTTGCCACACACCACACACACACACACAGGGCTTTGCACACACACACACACACAGGGCTTTGCACACACACACACAGGGCTTTGCACACACACACACACACACACAGGGCTTTGCACACACACACACGGCTTTGCACACACACACACACACACACACACATAGGGCTTTGCACACACACACACAGGACTTTGCACACACACACACACAGCTTTGCACACACACACACACAGGACTTTGCACACACACACACACAGGGCTTTGCACACACACACACACAGGGCTTTGCGCACACACACACACAGGGCTTTGCACACACACACACACAGGGCTTTGCACACACACACAACACAGGGCTTTGCGCACACACACAGGGCTTTGCACACACACACACAGGGCTTTGCACACACACACACACACAGGGCTTTGCACACACACACACACACACACACAGGGGTTTGCGCACACACACACAGACAGCCAGGTAGGGTTCTGACTCCTCCCCCCGTGCTTTGCAGGCCCCTCCCTTATCCTAGAGGCAAAGAAACCTCATTCTATGTGTATCCAATGAACTCCCCCAATCAGTATCATGTGACTTCCCCGGTCCCCAGGTCACATGACCGCGGCCGCGCAGTGCATTTACCCGGAAGTGATCTGGCCGTTGCTTCTCTCTCTCTCTCTGAGGAAGGTCGCGCCCAGTCATGGCCGCCAGCCAGCAGAGCCGCCGCTATCAGTACACGGTGTTCGGGGCCTCGGGCTTCACCGGGCAGTTCGTGGTGGAGGAGCTGGCCCAGGTGTTAGCCGGGGAGGAGTTCCAGCAGAGCCCCAGACCCCGCTGGGCCGTGGCGGGGAGGAACCGCAAGAAGCTGGAGGATGTCGTGGCCTGGGCGGCGGAGAGGCTGTCCCGGCCCGAGCTCAGCACGGATGTGGGCATCATTATCTGCGATGTGGGGGATCCCTCCTCCCTGGAAGCCATGTGCAAGCAGAGCTGTGTGGTGCTGGACTGTGTGGGGCCCTACAGGTTCTTCGGGGAGCAGGTGGTCAGGGCCTGCGTGGAGAACGGCGCCCACTTTGTGGACATCAGCGGTGAACCCCAATACCTGGAGACCATGTGCCTGAAGTACGACCAGCAGGCCGCCGAGAACGGGGTGTACATCGTGGGCAGCACCGGCTTCGACTCCATCCCCGCCGACCTGGGGGTCATATTCACCCGGGACAGCCTGAAAGGCACCCTGACCGCCGTGGAGAGCATCCTCACCTTCAAGTCGGGGCCCCTGGGCACCTGCATCCACAACGGCACGTGGCAGTCCGCCATCCACGGCATCGCAGACCAGGGGAACCTGAAGAAGCTCCGCAAGCAGTTGGCCTACAAGCCGCTGCCGGTGGTGGGCAGGAAGCTGAAGCGGAGGAGTGCGCTCTCCTACTCAGGCGAAGTGGAGCAGTACACCATTCCCTTCCTGGGAGCCGACGCGTCTGTGGTCAAGAGGTCGCAGCGATATCTCCACGAATACCTGCAGGAGACGCCCGTGCAGTACTCGGCCTACGCAGCGGTGGGCGGCCTCTTCTCAGCCGTCAAACTGATCTTCGCCGGGCTGCTCTTCGCCATCTTCACCAAGTTCTGCTGCGGCAGAAACCTGCTGATAAAGTTCCCCAGGTTCTTCTCCTTCGGATACTTCTCCAGCGAGGGGCCGACGCAGCAGCAGATGGACCAGTGCTCCTTCGAGATGACCTTTTTCGGCGAGGGTTACAGCCCGGGGAAAGACCCACAGCAAGGAGCCCCCGACTTGAAGATCTGCACGCGGGTCTCTGGGCCGGAAGCCGCTTACGTCACCACCCCCATAGCGATGGTTCAGGCCGCGGTGGCGATTCAAACGGAGCCGGGCTCGCTGCCGAAAAACGGTGGGGTGTTCGGTCCGGCAGCTGCCTTCTCCAAGACCAAAATCATCGAGCGTATGGACAAGCGAGGCCTTCGTTTCCTCGTGGTCAGCCGCACAGAAGCCTGATCGGTGCGGTAATGGTACGCACGGCACCGGGACGCTACGCTAACCGCCAGCGATAATTAACCAATTAACGGCTCAATAAACCTTTCAACCCTACTGATTGTTAAAATTCAAGGTGCGGTTCCTGCTCGACGGTAAATGTTTATGCACTAATTGTAACATTTAAAGATAATTAATCCATAATAACGGAGGGAAACCAAAATTACCCGTCAGAGGTTTGTTCAATGTGGAATCCTCCATCAGGGTGTCTGGAAACGGCCTGACCGAGACGTCACATTGTCTGGAAACGGCCTGACCGAGACGTCACATTGTCTGGAAACGGCCTGACCGAGACGTCACATTGTCTGGAAACGGCCTGACCGAGACGTCACCTGTAACCAGACCTGGGTAACACACGGCTCCTCAAAAAACAAGCATTGTTTACCAATACATTAAAATAGTAACCTAAAAACCAAACCTAATTTTTACTACACAATTTATTGTTCCCCCTGGATATCGGGGGGGGGGTTAATTCTCTCTTCCTGTTGATAATTGACATCAGCAGTTACAGTAGGGCCAAATTTAGAGGTTTAGGGGAATGCAGGGGCGCAGGAGATACAGGAGGGGCTGTTAGACTGTGTAGGGGGTGAGTTTGTAATCTAAGCGCACGGCAAAGCTTTATAGAAGGAGATGATGTATTTTTCTAGTAACTAAAGGGGTTAATCAAAGCGCTGACAAGAAGTAGCAGTGATAGTAGAGTCTCCATCCTGGGAAGTTCCTGTGTTGGTGTCTGTCCCTCTCCCCATGGTAGCATCTCACACTCTGCATTTGTTGAAATCCAGTGAAGTTCCTGGTATTCAGTGCAGTTTGCAGAGTTCCTGTGACCGATGTATCCGCAGCTGACATTCCTCACGTTCCATGTCCCTGTGTACAACCAGGGAGCATGTATAACCATAACATCCCTTTTAGAAAGGCAGTGTGTCCCAGAGAACCAGGGACTCTGTATAAATGTCCCAATAACCTTAAGTGGTAAATTAAAGTGCTTCCCTGCAGCATGCAGAATTCATACGCTGGAGGTGTGATTTTTTTCTTTTCTGTGAAACGTGAGTTCTGCATACCGCAGGGAAGCACTTTAGTGAAGTCAAATGTTGATGAATTTATTTTTGCATCAGAAGTTCTTCCCTGCGTGTGCAGAATTCATGTGCTGCAGGAATCAGTCCCGGTGAATGCACCCTTCCCTGCAGGACATGTCCAATTACCCCACTGGCTTTACTTGCCTTTTGTCCCTCGCCACACGCAGCAGCTCCTCTTTGGCTCAGGGACTCCCAGTCCATTTGCGTAAAGTAGGAAGTGGGGAAATTGCGCCTTTCAAGAAGGATCCATCGCTTTCTCTTGTAACACAGTTGGTCTCGGAGGAAGTGAAGTTGCCAGGCTCCCTGCGTGCTGACGTCGCTAGTAATGGACTAGTAAGTCTAGGAGCCAGGAAATTCTAATTCCCCAGCTGCGGGTGATATTGGGTGGTGTGGAGGAAACTCCTCCACTTCATCCAGCATATTTTTTTTACCGCTTCTGTTGGGCAAGGAGAAGGGGGGCGCTCCTGACACCCTGACCCTTTCGAAAAGATAGTGGTCAGGATGTGCAGAGTTTCCCTTTTAAGGTGTAGCAGCGGTGCTTAGTGAATAACCCCTTTTTTTTTTTTTTTTTTTTTAGAGTAAACATTCCTAGATTGAACAAGATGCAAATTATGGGAACATGATAGAAAGTAACCTTAAAGATGGCAGCAAAGGTGTGTGCAAACACCTATCAGGAGTCAGCCCCCCCCCCCCCCCCTGTACGAGCTGCATAGGTTAAAGGTTATAAAGCAAGAAATGGCAGCCCCCACGTGACGTGCCGGCTGTTTATAAGGGGACCTGTGCGTGACGTATTATGAGAATGCAATGTAACGAGAATGAGCAAATTTAAGAATGTAACTGAATTAGCTTTGCAATTGGTGAATGTCTCAAAGATGCTGACTTGCTGCGTCACAATAAATCCTCGCAAAGTGATCTGTAGCGTCTGAGTGATCATTTGAAAAATGAGCTAACATGACCCCCTCCCCCTGCTAACATTACGGCAAAAACTAAAATACCCCCCCCCCCCAGGTTGGGGGGTGCGTCTTGTTTCCCAGAGAACTGACTGCTCCGCTCCCTGCCTTTCTGAACCGAAAGAGCAGAGGCTTTACCTCCCACCCCCCTCCCTCCATGTGCCAAAGATGGAGCGGACCATATCAGAGACAGCGGCCTAAGGCAGCCAGCAGGTGTCTTACGGCACGCTCAGGACGAATGGGTAAGGTCTATATACACATATATATTTTATGGTTTCTGTTTGTTTAAAGGTTGCAGCGTGCATGATGTCATCAAACAATTGTGCAGCACAGGAGCTCTGCAAAAACACTGCTGAGTGTCTCTGCGCCCCACCCGGGAAACATATATACGGAAAATAGGCAAATCAACACATTGTAAAATATATAGTGAAGGTCCATGGTGCATTAAATAACATTGTCCCCAGACTGACACAGGTTTAAAACCAAGCAGACTTCTCATACTTCATCCTCGTCCATCTTTGTCCGAGCTGATGCTCTGTAGTCTCTAATGATTGTGTTGCATGTCCGGTGGAGGAGCAATGCAGTCTGTGCTGCCGGCGCTCTCATTACACGTTAAAGTGCGCTGTGACTGAGCTCCAGCAGTGCGAGAGGGGTTTATGGTCTGCGCTCAATGAAGGTGCTGCCTGTGTTGCTCCCCACCAGAGATGGGACATCGTTTACAGGATCTGGATATTAGACATGTGACTGCCATCTTCTCCACTGGACCGACAGGCAATTATTCCCCCCTCTCCCTCTCCCTGCAAGAAAGCCGAGCAGCAGAGGGGGCAGCATGTACATTTTAATATATCATTTTAATTTTCCTGATTAGTTTTAATAAAGTAACACAAACTGTTCTGGGACACTTCCTGGAGGTATAAGGAATGACCAGCGGGTTCATGATGTACGTACCAGGGCTTTGAGGAATCAGGGGGGCATAATAAAATATGGGGGGGGGGCATAAAATTAAATGCGGAGCAATAAAGAACAAAATTGGGCATAAATGGAAATGGTGGTGTTTGGCGTGTCGGTCGTGAAGGGGCCTCGACGATGATCCACTAAGCAGTCCCAAGTCTTGATTTGATGGCAACCCCGGGCACGATTCATGGCCATAGAGGGACATGAGCGGAGGAGATAAAGGACCGGACGAGGAAGGAAGAAACTGGCACATACAAGCCAAGGAGGTGCAGGAACATAGAAATTGAGGAAAGATAAGGACGGACGCAAGTATAGACCAGAGACCTATGCTGGGACATAAAGTGATAAATGGGTGTTATCAGCAGACCCTCCACCAACAAACGTGCCTCAGCGTTTAACACAGCATGCTCTTAAGCTGTAGGACCTTCCGTATCTCCTCGCACGATAACTCTGCTACAGCAAGTTCCAAATAATGGACAATAAAAGGTAATATAAACAAAGCAATATTAATTTTCCCAGCGGACCTTTCGATTCACCTCTTCAGCTGCCGCGCGTCCTACACACTGATGGTCAGTCTCAGATTTTTATTTTTGGGTTTTGTGCGGATACCGTAGTATTATCATTACTTTGTGTTTCTGTAACAATTCAATGTTCTTGAACCCAAGACATACTGAAAACCAGAGAAATCTCAATGTATCCTTCCTGGTAAAATCCTTTGCAAATAAATTAAATAAATAAAACTATATAAAGGATGATGATCATGTTCACACACTTCGTTGCCGCCGTTCTACAACCTTTGGTATTAGACCGTTTGTTTTGCTGCGGATTTATTATGGTGTTTGATCTATTGAGTTCTCATCAGGCCTTGGTTCAGCACATCCCACAAGTCACCTGTGAAGAGCAGCGGTCTAACCTCTGGTACCCGGCCGGTCTCTCTCGCCACCTCGTTTTAGCAGAGGTCGCAGCGTGCACGTCCGCTGGACCTGTTTTGACACACTGTGCTGTTAATGTTTTTCCACCGTTATTTCAGAATGCCGTATGTGCTGCAATAAAGAAAGCAACGGTCACAAGCGATTCAGAAAAAAGCAACCTGGAAGCCGAGTGACCTGATATTCCCGATGTTATGTTATGAATGTTCTGAAGCTAAACCCGATCTATACATCTTATGTTGGTACTAATGATTGACAGGGCCTCCTTCAGCCCATGTTATGTTCGGTGGCTAAACCCTGTGCAGCTTGTGTACGGGCCCCTCCATGCCACTCAGGACTAGCCCACCAAGATACCGATACATTTCCCGGTGGGCCGAGGCATCGGGGGCTGGTCAGAGCACTCTGTACTAAACGCTCCCTCAGTGATGAGTCTGTTTGATTTAGAGGTGCAGCCTGGACACTGTCTGACCAGGGAATACTTTTACCCCCATTCTGGACCAGCAGGGGTTCATCCCACTCCCTCTAACACAATTTAAGCAGCAGCAGAGGAGGTAAAAAGCATTTATTTTTAATTTAATGTATTGGAATGGGCAGCTGAGTGAAGGGGAGCCCCGATCTGTGGGTCAGTAAGGGGGCCCCAGGATTTCTAATGGCAGCCCTGGAGTCAGGTACTGGTTTGTAATTCACCCGTGTTCCTTGCAAGTTGTCTTATAAATGGGGATCTTTGTCAACGTGCAGAAATTCCCTAACGTCTGCGTTATTACATGCTGTGTGCAAACATTTAAATACTTATTCAAAGAGCACGGAGATTTCAGGGAGATTTCGGTGCGCTTTCGTTCGGCTCTCTTTGTTGCGATTCCAGTTCACCACAGGGTCCCTGAAGGGCAGAGAACATGGAGCCACCGACAATCTCTGAACAGCCAGCCGAGCGTTTCCACTCAGCCAGCCGAGCGCTTCCCATCAGCCATACGAGCGCTTCCCATCAGCCATACGAGCGCTTCCCATCAGCCATACGAGCGCTTCCCATCAGCCATACGAGAGTTTTCGATCAGCCAGCCGAGCACTTCCCATCAGCCAGCCGAGCGCTTCCCATCAGCCATACGAGCGCTTCCCATCAGCCATACGAGCGCTTCCCATCAGCCATACGAGCGTTTTCGATCAGCCAGCCGAGCACTTCCCATCAGCCAGCCGAGCGCTTCCCATCAGCCAGCCAAGCGCTTTTCTTCAGCCAGCCGAGCGTTTTCGATCAGCCAGCCGAGCGTTTTCGATCAGCCAGCCGAGCGTTTTCGATCAGCCAGCCAGGCGCTTCCCATCAGCCAGCCGAGCGCTTCCCATCAGCCAGCCGAGCGCTTCCCATCAGCCAGCCGAGCGCTTACGAACTGCAGGGGGGAAAAAGTGTAACTGGTATTTTTTAAAAGCTGTTTAAACCAATGAAAATGTGTGGAAATAATAAAAGAGGTCATAAAATAAAATGGTCTGTTATAGGATAAAAATAATGGGAATCAAGTTTCGCCTAAAAATCCAGAAAAATGGCTGAAAAAAATAAATGAATAAAAAGGCTTTTTGCTGAAACGGAAAAGAATAAATGGTTGAATAACAAAATAATAATAAAAGATAAAAAAAAAATTAAATTGAATCCTATGGGATTCACCTATTTAACCCCTTCACTACCAAGTGATTTTCCGAAAAACCATTGTCAGAAACAGGTTTTTTTTTTGTAAAAATGTTTTAATTAATTATAAGGTAAGACATATTTGAGTTTATACGCATTGTGTTTCTTACTGTATATAACCTATTTTGGCCACTAGATGGCGCCATCTACTGCCAACCCGAGTTACCTAGGTTTGAGCGGCTGTTCTATTTTCTTTTTTCCCTGCATCGGCATGAAGGCTGTCACAGCATTCAGCAGCTGGTTTTAGTTTTTTGGCCATTATGCCCACACGGCTAAAACTTTGGGGGCACCTTCTGCAGCCCAAAAGCATAGGAATTTCACTTGCTTTTGGGCTGCAGATCAGCAGATTGAGATGTCAAGATATCTGGGCACCAGATGATGCCTGAGATATCTCTGCCGACTGAAACCACTGAAAATAAGGGCATTTCGGTGCAGTTCGGCGTTTTCTGAATAGATTAACCATTCCTACCACAGTCGCTGAAAATCACAGAGTTGCAGCGAACTGCACCGTATTTCCCCGTCAAATTGCCTGTATTTGGAAAAGTGACAGCTCTCAATAGACAAACTGCCAAGAAATTGCACCGTGTGGTGACATTCCGTTTGGTGGCAGGTTCGGTGCTCTTTGAATAACCCTTTTAGAAAATGTAACGGCCTGTCTAAGGTCTCCGGTGTTTATACATGTTAGCAGACAGTGGCCTGTCACCGTGTGCAGCCAGATTCAAGCATCGGGCACTCATTCTATTTTTTACATTGTGACAATTAAGGGTCTATTCGCAAAGCACTGAAATGTCCTGCAATTTGGGTGCTTTGCATTTCAGTCCATTTCGCTGAAAATACAATGAATTCGCCATTTAGTGAATAGTGACCGTATTTTGCCAAAATTGGAGTCGCCGAAGCACTTGCCAATTTGACGGTTTTCGACGACATCTGGTATCGGCTTATTTCACCGAACTGAAAAAGAAAAAAAAAAGCCTATTCTCCTAATAGGAGCTTAAATGAGTTCCATTGGCTGTGGAAACTGTTGGCGCTACATAAAATAATAGTAAACATGGCGTCCTTTTTCTCGCCCTACACAGAGAAGCTACTCATCAGTCATGACCCACCATGTAGACCTGGGAACAACGAGATGCGGAGAGGCAGAGCAGGCATCGAGAAATTAATGATGATTCTGAGTATTTGGCTGCAACACGGAGAAGGAAGAAGATACATAAACATGTGCCTTCAAACAAACCCGTAATCCCTAACAGATCCATCTGGAGCCTGGGATGGGCAATGGTAAATTAAGTTGCTTTGTCCGACAGGAGAATGCTTCATTATGGAAACCCACCAAATGCTTCTGTAATTCCTTCATGGTACCAAAAAAAATACCAAAGTCTGAGCATGAAAAGCTTTTATCTACTGCTTCCAAAACATCTGCTGCCCCCCCCCCCCACCCTGACAATCTCCCCTCCTAGCACTGCTGGGGGTATGAACCTTCCCAATGTTTCTAGTAATGATCACTGAGAGACCATGCGAGGAATCATTAAATTAAAGCAGCGCTACGGACAGTTTCTGCCCAATAATTTTTTTACTTTTTTCTTCTTTTTTGGGTGATTTTACTCCTTTTTTTTTTTCCTCGCTGCGCAATGCTCCTCCTCTTTGGCTCTGGGACTCCCTGCACCCGGAAGTCCCTGAGTCTTTTCTGCGCTCCCTGTGTTACTTGCGTAGTGTAGGGAAAGCAAATTGCTCAACACGACGGAACTTGCGATCTTTACGTTCTGTGATATAGTCACTGGACACGGAGATCAGTGCTTCTGCTTCTCTTTATTGTGCAGCCATTGCAGGGTACAGGATGAACAGAAAAATAAACAAAAACAAATGCCTACACCTTGATGCAGAGGCTAAATAAACATTTCAGAATACCTGATATATATTGGGCGGCTAAACCGCTTACCAATCTGTAAAATCCAAATGTAATGCACCTTCCTGCTGAGTTTGGGATTATACTTCCTTTCCTTCTGCACCCTGCACCAAGACTGCCCTCTCAGAGGGAGCCACATCTCCTATAAAAGGGCAGGACAGTCCTAATTAGGCATCAGCTGTTGGTTAACCCTATAGGGGGAAAAGGGAGCCCTCCATCCACCTGCTGATGAATCTGTGGTCTATCGCACTGCCCCTAATCACACTGTCACAGTACACAAGTCCCGTAGTGTTTGCGTGGAGCGATGGATAAGAGCTGCATGTGCAGAGCCAATACATTGTGGACTCATGATGTCGGCACGCTTGAGCTTGCTGACGTCTCAAGTGACCGAACTAGTGACAGTGGGAAGTTTAAACTTCCTGGTTGCCTGGTCCTGTTTTATCCATGTAATCAGTCTCTATTGTCCAAAAACCTGTGATCGTTCTTTCCAATACTTATTATTGGAATGTTTCATCTTGCTACGCCCACCGAACCATTATTATTATCATTTATTAAATGCCAATACATTCCGCAAGCTGGGCTGTATCATCTCGCCAAGCCGCACTATATCATTTCACCAAACCGTGCTGTATCACCTTGCCAAGCCGGGCTGTATCACCTTGCCAAGCCGGGCTGTATCATCTCGCCAAGCCGGGCTGTATCACCTTGGCAAGCCGGGCTGTATCACCTTGCCAAGCCGGGCTGTATCATCTCGCCAAGCCGCACTATATCATCTCGCCAAACCGTGCTGTATCACCTTGCCAAGCCGGGCTGTATCATCTCACCAAACCGTGCTGTATCACCTTGCCAAGCCGGGCTGTATCACCTTGCCAAGCCGGGCTGTATCCTCTCGCCAAGCCGCACTATATCATCTCGCCAAACCGTGCTGTATCACCTTGCCAAGCCGGGCTGTGTCATCTTGCCAAGCCGGCTGTACCATCTCACTAAGCCGCGCTGTATCATCTCGCCAAGCCGTGCTTTATCATCTCGCTAAGCCGGGCTGTGTCATCTCGCCAAGCCGCGCTGTACCATCTTGCTAAACCGGGCTGTGTCATCTTGCTAAGCCGTGCTATATCATCTCGCTAAACCGGGCTGTGTCATTTTGCTAAGCCGTGCTGTACCATCTCGCTAAGCCGGGCTGTATCATCTCGCCAAGCCGGGCTGTATCATCTCGCTAAGCCGGGCTGTATCATCTTGCCAAACCATGTTGTATCATCTCGCCAAGCCGCGCTGTGTCATCTCTCTAAGCCGGGCTGTATCATCTCACTAAGCCGGGCTGTATCATCTTGCCAAACCATGTTGTATCATCTCGCCAAGCCGCGCTGTGTCATCTCGCCAAGCCGGGCTGTATCATCTCACTAAGCCGGGCTGTATCATCTTGCCAAACCATGTTGTATCATCTCGCCAAGCTGCGCTGTGTCATCTCGCCAAGCCGGGCTGTATCATCTCACTAAGCCGGGCTGTATCATCTTGCCAAACCATGCTGTATCATCTCGCCAAGCCGCGCTGTATCATCTCGCTAAGCCGGGCTGTATCATCTCGCTAAGCCGGGCTGTATCATCTTGCTAAGTCGGGCTGTATCATCTTGCCAAACCATGTTGTATCATCTCGCCAAGCCGCGCTGTGTCATCTCGCTAAGCCGGGCTGTATCATCTCGCTAAGCCGCGCTGTGTCATCTCACCAAGCCGCGCTGTACTATCTCGCTAAACCGGGCTGTATCATCTCGCTAAGCCGGGCTGTATCATCTCGCTAAACCGGGCTGTATCATCTTGCCAAACCATGCTGTGTCATCTCACCAAGCCGTGCTTTATCATCTCGTGTTGTGCTTTCTGGTCCAGCAGCAATTTCCGTTAATGCCGGCCCAGTAGTGTAATTAACTCCCATCTTCACCTGATCCCGTGTGTCCTCGACTGGGGGTTTTTTTTTTTTTATAATTCAAATTTTTTTATTTTGAAAAGACAGCAATATAAAACATCTAGTGTAACAGAAAACAATGGCCTCACAGGGCCAACAAGCAGAGAAAGCTGGGGTAAACAGTAGTAACGCAAGACACTGAGCTGGGAAGATGGGGCCAGGGGAGGGTGGAGAGAAAAAAAAAAAAGGGGGGTGGGGAAGGCAAAGGCCATCTACGTGACTCTCCTGGCTCACTCCATAAAGTCCAAGGCCATGGAGGGCAAATGTCACGCGGCCAAGGGCTTGAGGGCCAATTATGGCAGACCTATCCGGAAAAGTCGCCATAGTGGCTCGCCCCAAGGGAGTCCCGGTTTGCAAAAAAAAAAAAAAAAACGGAAGGGGGAGAGGAGGAAATGAGGTCCCCAGCATCCACTAAGGCATCATGAATACTCTGCACACCGTAGGAGTCAGCAAAAAGGGCAAAAACAATGTCTCTAAGTCTCAGCTAGTCCTCGAGGGGGGGGGGGATAAGGAACGCCAAGAATCCAGGTATGTCCTCAGAGAGGGACTCATTGTGGAGAGAAGGGGGGGGTGTAGGGCATCGTACAACAGAAAATCATCCCCAAGTGGGGGATCTCATCGGAAAATAAAAGATACAAAAAGTCTATGAACATAAAAGTCCCAAGCAACAAAAAGGGGTTTCACAGAGAGCTAAGAATGCCGTCATACGGTAGAACAGATAATAGAGGAGGGTCACGTTTGCTAGCCCGGGTCAACATCCGCCACCGAGGTACCACCACTCCCCGAGGGGGTAGAAGCCAGAATGCCCAGAGACTTTATCAGCGTCCAGGCCTCGTCAGGGGAAGCGGCTGAATGGACAATATTGTCATGTGGGAGAAGAATGGAACCTGCGGGCCCCCAACGATACCGAAATCCGACCGCACGGAGCCGGGTCGCCACGTCCCGGAAGCGGCGCTGAGACAGCAGTGTCAGGAATGGAAGGTCGTTGTACATTGATAGGGACACCGAATCAAAAAGGAACGGGGCTCTGGCTTCTGGTAGGGACATCAGTCGCCACTTAGCCGGCAGGTCCCGTGCAATCGCCAAGACATCTCTTGGGGCCTCTTGCGGTGCCGCTGCTGCCTTACGGAGTAGAGCCACCGACCCAAACACCGTAGGTGTATCAGAAGGCAAGCGGAGAAGTCTAAGAGCCACCCTGTTGACAAAATCCAGCAGAGTGTCCGCGGGTTCCGATTCGGGGATTCCACGAAAACGCACATTGCGTCGCCGATGTCGGGATTCCATTGCCTTGGAGAGGTGATCCACACGTGCCTGGAGGGAGTCCACCCGATCCGCTAAGTGCACCTGGGCTGCCTCTGTAGCATCCGACTGCACCTGGACCGCCTCCCCCAATACTCTCATCTCGGTGTACTCAGCTTGCACTCCCCTGAGATCAGCCCTCCAGATAGCGCGCAGCTCCTCGACTAGGTGACGGGCATCTTCCTTTGTCAGCGGCCGGGTGTCGTCCGCGGGCTCTGGTATAGGTGGGGAATCAGCCCGGTCACCTATGAGCGGCAGATCCCGGGCGAGCTCCATATCCGGCGCATCTCTCTCCGTCCGGACCTCAACAACCGCCTGGCCCGAGTCCAGTAGCAAGGACCAGGACGGAGAGCCCTCCAGCCGACGCAGTCCATCATCCCCTGCAGTCAGAGACAGTCTGATATCTCGCTGACGGAAACTTGCAGCCGGAGTCGACCCCCTACCAGATTTCTTCCCCATCTGACAGTAGAAGGCAGCGAGTAGAAGGATCTCTCCAAAATCCACTCGACAGGGGGGTAAAATGGCCGCCGGAGAATAGGCCGCAACATCCGGGTAGGCGCTGCAGACCCGTTCAGGCAGCGCAAAACTCCGGTATCAGCGGGGTTAAAAGTCTCCCCAGGTCGCCAGTAGCTCCGGGGTCCCGATGGCGGGCAATTCGGATGGCTGGTCACAGTAAATAGGCAGGTAAATGCTAAGTCAGCGAAGAGCACAGAGAAGTGCGACCGCACACGTCCACAGTCATCTCCGCCCTTCCACTGGGTTTTTTTTGTGTCTCACCCCAGGGTCCCACTGCTACTGTGACACACAGATTGATTTTTTTTGTTTTTTAACATAAGTCTTAATACCTCAACCTTAGTCCTTACTCCAGTAGCTTTCCATTCAGATCAGGTTTCCAGTTTCAGTGAGCAACCAACCCCAACGCGTCTACACTACAGGGCCTCATACCTTGCCACGTACATCACATTGAGCTCCGCTCATATAGTCTAATGGTAGTAAGTACAAAATAAGGTTCCTTGCCTCTCGGTCATCCTGTACCATAGATCAACCCTTTTTCAGTGGAGCAGCTCGAGTCTTTATATTTGAAAACCACAAAGGGTTACTGGAAGTGGCTCAGCTCAAGCTCTTGGCGACCTCAGATGAGCAGGGTAGTCCCAGAGCTGTGGAAAGACACTAGGAAATATTTGCTCCTATTATTCTTCTGCAAGTCGCTCAGATCCTCTATACTACTGGTATCGTCTCCAGCTCCATGGTGAGACACGTGACTATGCATGAGCTCTGGGTGACCTCAGGTGAGCAGTGTAGCGCCAGAACCGTGGAGGGACTTCAGGAATGATTTGTTCCCAGTGTTCTTCTGCATGTGTAGTAGGCGGCAGATTTTGCTGCTCTTTGTGCCCGGATCCCTTGTAGAATACCAGCTAGAGCAACTCACAATCTAGAAAGGTTGGAGGTGGAAACAGGAGGAGAGGACTGCAAGGTGAGAGTGACGGACTGCAAGGTAAGAGTGACGGACTACAAGTGAGAGTGACGGACTGCAAGGTGAGAGTGATGGGCTGCAAGGTGAGAGTGATGGACTGCAAGGTGAGAGTGCCGGACTGCAAGGTGAGAGTGATGGGCTGCAAGGTGACAGTGATGGACTGCAAGGTGAGAGAGTGATGGACTGCAAGACGAGAGTGATGAACTGCAAGGTGAGAGTGATGGGCTGCAAGGTGAGAGTGATGGACTGCAAGGTGAGAGTGATGGGCTGCAAGGTGAGAGTGATGGACTGCAAGGTGAGAGTGATGGACTGCAAGGTGAGAGTGATGGACTGCAAGGTGAGAGAGTGATGGACTGCAAGGTGAGAGTGTTGGACTGGTGAGAGTGATGGTGAGGTGTGTCAGTGAGTCGGGTGGTAGGGTTGCCTGAATAGGAATATCTTAAGGGAACGTTTGAAGGAAGGGAAACTAGGGGAAGGTCTGACCGTACGAGGGAGAGCATTCCAGAGGATGGGGCTGCACGCGAGAAATCCTGCAGTCTATCATGGGAAGAGGTGATGTGGGGAGAAGCTAGGCGCAGGTCGCTCTTAGGGAGCGGCTGGGGTGTATTTGGTGATTAGTGAGGACAGGTAGTGGGGAGCTGAGTTAGTGAGGGTTTTGTAGGTAAGGATAAGGATTTTGAACTTAATTCTGCAGTGGATGGGGAGCCAGTGAAGGGACTCGCAGAGAGGAGCGGCGGAGACAGAGCGGCGGGTGAGGTGGATGGGGAGCCAGTGAAGGCACTCGCAGAGAGGAGCAGAAAAGACAGAGCAGCGGGTGAGGTAGATGAGCCTGGCAGAGGCGTTCAGAATGGATTGTAGGGGGGCGAGGATTGTTAACACTAACGTTGGCATCTGGCTGTGTAAGTGTTATCACGAGGATAAGTGAATGTAACTTTGTATCGGAGCTGGTAATGCACAGTAAAGAGCTGCAACATCCAAGCCACAAAGAAAGCGTGCAACTTGGTTGTGCTAATGGCTCGAGTTGTCATTGTGAAGTCAACATGTGTTGGCAGTAATCAGCTTGAGCCGTTAAGTTTACAGCTCGGGTTGAATAAAGCCCAATTGGGTGTACGTATGTGATTGTGATTGGAAAAGTGAGTTGCGGAATTAAATTGGACACGGCAGTAATCACACACGCCAGACGCAAACTTAGCATCAGAAAATAACGCAGCCACCGGGGCATTTGTCATAACATTAACATTAGACGAGGACTCATCACCGTTGGGAGCTGGAAGGTAGCGGTGGAAATAAGACAGCGAGCGTTTATGGAGTGACCCAATCCTTATATTATATTATTCAGTAGCTTTTAAAAGGTTAGAATGTTCTGCCGATCCCTCTTACTGTGCCGGCAAACCAAGGATCCAGCAGGTGAAGGCCGGCGAGGTAGGGTGTGTCGGGAATCACAATATCATGTCAAAGTGGGCAAGAAAACAGATTGTACAACAAATGTTTATGCCAGCTATTGATTACGGAGATGTAGTGTATGTAGCCACCCCGCAAACACACCTCCAGAAACTTACTACATTGTATAACTCATTCTGTCACTTTGTGCTACAATGTAACTACATGACCTACCATTGTGACATGTTAAAAGAGCTAAACTGGCCATCGCTGGAGTCTAAACACACTCTTCACCTTTCCAACCTGGTGTTTAAGAGCATTTCTGGGAAGCTACCACCCTACCTGAATAGGCCGCTTCCCCCGGCAGTTCCCTCATCCTATAACCTCAGATCCAGGACCAGCACCTTACTTGCAATACCACAATACAAAAAGACAGTGACTCGATCCTCATTTTCCTACAGAGCACCGCAATTATGGAATAACCTCCCAGACACCAAATCTTCCCCCAGTCTTAAGTCACTCAAGAGCTCCTTACTAACATACCTCAATACAGAATGCACCTGTAAACATGTAACACCGTGACTATATTTCCGACATATTTAGTTTCTGTTAATCTGTATATTTGTGTTGTTTTTTAATATCTTGCATTGTATTACTTTGTATTTCTGTAACTGTAAAATTTCAATGCTCTTGAACCCAGGACATACTTGAAAACTAGAGAAATCTCAATGTATCCTTCTGGGTAAAATCCTTTATAAATAAATAAATAAATAAATTCATCCTCAAACACACCGAGCATTTCATAAACCCACATAATGGGGATTTATAATCCCCGAGGACAGACTCAAAGCTTTGTATTTGTCAATGGAACGTTAAAATAACATGAATTTACCAGTAGCAGCTGGATGCTAAGGACGTACCCCCCCCCCTTCAGTTGGGCTGGGATTCCCCTTCATTACGGTAAGTCTGGTGACTTGGCATCGGCGTGACAGCTGTGGAATGCTGGCAATTGCTGTAGACCCCCAGGATTGTTAGTGTTATCTCCATTTTTTTGCAACATGCTTCATGTCAGCTTTGTTTATGAGTGAGATTCTTTAGGCGCACCTGCCAAATAACCCGGGGAGATGGAGGCGGGCGCGCAATGGCTTCACCGCCACTTACTGACGGCCCTCTTCAACTTCTTGAAATACATGATATGTTTGATAACAGGTAAACATGTGAAAACGGAGTTAATGCATGCATGGATATCATAACAAATATTTATGGAAGTGAATCCAGCACTGGCCAGACTCGCAGCATTGCAGCATTTGCATATCTTTGCCCACGAATGGCCCCTTTGTGTCTCGTTTTCCTGGATTCTAGACATGTGTGTTTCGTTTCGTCTGAATTCGAATTCGTCCGAAAATCCACCATTTTACTCGGCCAATCCGAAATTTCGAATCGGTCTGAAAGAACGAATTGAAATGATCAGAATCGATCCGAAATGGGAAAATAATCTATGCAATTCAAAACAAAGCAAAGGGTCAGGGCCAGATTAACATAGGGGCTGATGGAGCAGCAGCTCCAGGCCCATGCCTCAGAATAGTCTCAGAGAAAGGATAACTATGTCTTAGACCCCTGTATCTCCAACCCCATAGCAGCTTCATGGTCATGTGAGGTATCACCAGAAAGGCCAGAGCCCGCCCTTTCCAATGATACCAAACATGACCAGATTTTATGTAAGAAAAATAGAATAATATTTATTTTTTCTTTCTAACAGCAATATTTTTCACTTTGCAATTAGAAAGTGAGCAATGATGCTGCACTAACTCACCATCTCATTCCTCTTTTCAGCAACAAGTGTGGAGATGATGGCCCAATCTATTGTTACGACTTTGTACATCAAAACCTAAACCGCCTCACAGCAGGGAAGAGCACTGGGTGGGACTTTGGACCCCTGCTTCACTAATCTTTACACCTCACAAGGTCAAGGTTTATTTATTTTTAGTTCCAAAGCGATGACATTGTCCATTAGACATGTGCACAGCACAAAATTTCGTTTTGAACTAATGGATTAGTCCTAAAATGCAATTTATTTAGTTGCTAAAGAAATTCGTTTTCAGTTCTTTAGTATGAAAACTAATTTCATTCATCTGAAAACCAGTGGATACAATTACTATTGTAGTGGCTCCTCAGAGGGCTAAGATCGCTGCTTGTTACAGTATCTCTCACTCTCAGCACAATGTGTCAGGCAAAGCTGTTACAGTAACTGACTGCTGCTCATCACAGCGCTCAGAGTTTCAGCCAAACTAGTAAATATAGTTTTATATATAAGTGGTTAGAACAATATTATTTCCTTGTTTTACTGAAACTCTGAGCGCTGTTACAGTCAGTTACTGTAACAGCTGAGCCTGATACATTGTTCTGAGAGATAATATAACAAGCAGCCTATCTCAGCGCTCACAGCCACTAGATTTAAAGGGCTTAAAAAAAAGGCTTCTCTCTGTATAATGTATTGAACATCCTCCTGCATTAATACCCCTCTCTGTATAATGTAGATAACATCCTCCTGCATTAATGAATACCCCTCTCTGTATAATGTATACAACATCCACCTGCATTAATTAATACCCCTCTCTGTATAATGTATACAACATCCACCTGCATTAATTAATACCCCTCTCTGTATAATGTATAGAACATCCTCCTGAATTAAGGTTCCTCTCTGTATAGAACATCCAGCTCAATTTATACCTTTCTCTGTGTAATGTATATAACATCCTCCTGCATTAATACCCCTCTCTGTATAATGTATAGAACATCCTCCTGCATTAATTAATGCCCCTCTCTGTATAGAACATCCTACTGCATTGGCATGTGAAGGGTGCAGAACTTCGGAATGCAATGCTTATCCAGCACAGGAGAGGGAACTTTTACTTAAACTTTGTATCTCTGTGGGGGAGACAGACAGGAATATTAAAGCAGGGGAGAGGGAAAATATTAACGTAAATCGGTCTGAAAGCTCTGAGAAGAGATGACTGGTGCAAATTTATTTTTATAATAAAATAAAGCACTTTAAATCTAGGGAAAACATTCAAATAAATCACACTGAAGGCTCATAATGACAGAGTAACTGTGAGAGCTGGATACTAACTGTATCAGACGTAAAAAAAAACTTTATAACAAGCAGGACTGGGAGAGGAGAGGGACTTTATATAAAACGTGTATTATAGATGAGGAAAGGGGCATAGTGCTCCTGGATAATATAAAATGTATCAGACCTAAGCCCCTATTATGCAGAGCAGGAGGGGAGATAACACACGTTTTATAAAGTCCCTCTCTTCTCCCAGCGCTGCTTGTTATAAAGGGGTTTTTACTATCCAGCCCTCCTCTCCCATTAGTTTTCAGTGTGATTTATTTGAATGTTTTCCTTCTCCAGCTGCTTTTATCATCTTGTCTGCCTCATAGACATGCAAGGGTTAAGTAAAGGTTTCCTCTCCTGTGCTGTCTGTCTGTGCTGCGAGTGAGTATTCTGGGGCTCTATCACTGTCAGATTTTCGGGTAGGGGTCGGGAAGGATTACGCATACAAACCTTTTCTGTAGCTTTGCGATGTTGCGCTCTTCATTGCTGGTCTCCTTCACTTATCAATGTAATATCACAAAAAGGACTGAAACTAAAATGTAGTGCATTTTATTTTAGTTTCTTTCGTTTTTTGTACTGAGCAGTTTCGTATCTCTTGAGTCATACGAAAACTAAATTATCCCAAAATTCTGACTAAATCGTTTTAGTACTAAAACGAATGCACATGTCTATTGTCCATTTGTCACGTATAAAATGAGCAATACCACTGCCGTTACTCACCTTTTAATTTCTCACGCTGGGAGCAAAGTCAATGTTTTATACATACAGAGTTATTCAGAGAGAGGTGAAAAGCAGGAGAATGACTGGAGAAGTGAAAATTCTAGGTCAAAATAGCCAAACCAGAAAAATTCTCCCATTTATCTCACTTTCCAAATCGGCTATTTTGACCTCGAATTTTCACTTCTCCAGTCATTCTCCTGGTTTTCACCTCTCTCTGAATAACCCTGATAGTCATGTTATTCATAGAAAAAAAAAACATACTCCACAGCACAAGAGAAATATTTTATCAGTTATTATTTTATCATCCCAACTTTTGTGGTTATATATTCTATAGGGGAATCTTGTAAAAAAAAAAAAAAAAAAAATGTGAAATGGGAACCTGTTACTGCATTTTTTTTTTTTTTGAAAATATACAATTTTAACCAAAAAATTAAAATATTTCCCTTGTGTTGTGGAGGATGTTTTTTTTCTATAAATAAGATGACTATCGGGGTGCATGGAGTGAGTAAACCCAGCTCTGTCCGTCAGGCGGGCTAAGCCAATAAGGATACTCAGATGTGTTTTTTAACCACTTCGCTGCTGAGGACGCGCTCAGCGCGTCCTCAGCAGTCCCGCTGGTATGCGGAGGACGCGCTGAGCGCGTCCTCCAATCGGGGTCAGCGTTCGGCCGGGTTCCGGCCGATCGCTGGCCCCTCCGGTGCGGGCTGACATCCTGGATGTCAGCCCGGCATCCGGACCAGCAGCCGCCAGAATTAGGTGTCATCGCGGGGGCGCGATGACACCTAATTCAGGCGCCCCCCCCGCATGTGCGGAGGAGGCGCCTGAAAGGGAGGGGGGGAGGTCCTTCGGACCTCTCTCCCTCCCGATCGGCGGCGCACAGGGGGTTAACCCAGGCATCATTTGGAAGGGCACAGCCTGCCCTTCCAAATGATGCCTGGCATTAACCCCTGGGGAGCTGGATCGCGAATCGGCACTGAAAAGCGCCGGTTCGCGATCCTTTCCCGGAGCTGGCCGACATCTTGGATGTCGGCCAAGCCTCCGGGAACTCCCCCAGAGGACTGGCGTCATCGTGCGTAGCACGATGACGCCAGTCCTAGACTTAACCCCTAACTGCCACCAACTGTGGAGATAGGGAGTTCCAATGAACTCCCTATCTCCCGATCCGTGGCAGCTAGGGGTTAAATTTTGGTATCGTTGGATCGGCCAGAGCATGGCCGTTCCAACGATACCAAACATGAAAGTGAAAAATTTTGTAAAAAAAAATGAAAAATAAAAATAAAAAAAAAATTTAAAAAAAAAAAAAAAAAAAAATAAACACTTTTTTTTATTTTTTTTGGTTTGTTAATGCAGCAATATTGTTCCCATTTCAATTATAATGTGAACAATGATGCTGCACTAACGATTTTTGTATGCGGTGCGTTTGTTAAAAATAGTGTCATTTTCCCCAAAAAAAAATGTAACGAGACCCCATCTCTAATTTTTTTAACAAGCGCACCCCATACAAAATATAACCGCAATTGCTCGCATGTTAAAATGTGGAAAAAAACACTTTACACATTGTAAATTATTGAAAATACATATTTTATTGCATTTTTTGTTATAATATACAGACATGACATAACGTATACATATAATAATGACATATTATGAATCTACCGAGTCTGACGGAAAGAACGATATTTAATATGTCTGGGTCATATACTAAAATAAGCCTTCAAAACACGTTTAAACATGATGCGCAAAACAGGTAAAAATGACCTCAGCATAGGGGCGGGAAAAGCCTCAGCAGCGAAAGGGTTAATCAGTTCAATTGTTTTCGCTGACAACGTACGTACTATCAGGGTTATTCAAAGAGAATCGAAAAGCCACTGTACGTTCGGTGACTCGATTCGGTGCGATTTGGCGATCCCATTTTGGCGACCCTGCGGTGTATTCAGCAAGCACCACAGGGTCCCCGAAGTGCAGGGAAAACCCGCCACAAACCCGCCGAACACTTACTGCAAACCCGCCGAACACTTACTGCAAAACCCACTGAACACTCACCAAAACCCGCAAAACATCTGGATTAACCCCGCCGAACACTCACTGCAAAACCCACCGAACACTCACTAAAAAACCCATCGAACACTCACTAAAAAACCCACCGAACACTCAACAAAACCCGCAAAACATCTGGATTAACCCCGCCGAACACTCACTGCAAAACCCACCGAACACTCACTAAAAAACCCACCGAACACTCACTAAAAAACCCACCGAACACTCAACAAAACCCGCAAAACATCTGGATTAACCCCGCCGAACACTCACTGCAAAACCCGCCGAATACTCACTACAAAACCAACCGAACACTCACCAAAATCCGCAAAACATCTGGATTAACCCCGCCGAACACACCAGAGAAACCCGAGCAGCCGTCGATCAGAGAGCAGAGCAGCCGCCGGAAAAACCCGACACGAATGGAGTGAAAAAAAAAACAAACAGTACGCTTGAGGCTGGTGTCAGATGAACGCAGTGTTCACGTCCGTGTTGCCGCACATAAGTACGTCCGTGATAGCATACAATTGTGTTAAATGGAGCCCCACACACGAAGTACGTCCGCACAGAAGTGCGGGGGCTGACGGACGCTGCAAACGGACGCAGGTTAGGCAAGAACGTAATACTGCTAGAACGGACGTGCAGAGTGCGCCACGTCCACAACGTCCGCATAGCTTTGTGTGTGAGTGATGCAACAAGGTCAGACGGACTGCATTTATACGTCCAGCATTTTTGACGGACAGAATGTTTTTTTATTTTACTTTATTTTCCCTGCTACATCAGTCAAATAATACATCAGTGACGCCTTCCGTCAAAAAGTGCGTCTGTTGTGCACGGGCACACAGTCCGTAGAAAACGCGCTCGTCTGACACTAACCTGAATGTTTGAAAAGTGAAACGCTGTTTGCAAAGAAACTACTGAATGAAAGTATAACAAGGAAAAAAGGTGTCATCTGCGCTCGTTTCTATGTGTTCCATGCACAACAAAACTGAGGTTTTTGTTTGTTTCAATGGCCATTAACTGGGCTGTTACTCCTGGCAGTTGCTGCCGCTCCAGTGAGTATGGGCGCGACGCCATTTTTTCTGTATCTATGTATATCATGCTTGTAACTCCAGTTCGTCGTTTTGCTGCTGTTCCTCTTTCCATGTTTTTGTTTTTAATCCCAAATGGGAAGTGTTTGGTGCGTGTATAAATAAAACCCACCATATCTTTGCCTCTCCTTAGCTGAAAAGCAGCTGGAGGGGCTTGGAGCTGCTCAGTAGAGCGGCCTTTTGGTACATGTTAGGTACTCACTCTGTAAAGAGGTGCCGTGAAGTGGCGAGTGGGCTTACGTTGCAATGGCCATTGAAACAAACAAAAACTTCAGTTTTGTTGTACATGGAACACATAGAAACGAGCGCAGATGACACCTTTTTTCCTTGTTATGTTTTATACATTAACTGGGCTGTTACTCCTGGCAGTTGCTGCCGCTCCGGTGAGTATGGGTGCAACGCCATTTTTTCTGTATTACTGAATGAAAGTGTCTGGAATTTACATATAAAATCCAATGAATGATAATAAAAAGGGCTGTTACAAAGAAAAGAAAAAAACGATTTAAAATAAATGGAAAAAATGTTTCGCAAATAAATCCTGAAAAATGCTTAAAATATCCTACAAAATCTATAAATAAAGAGACTCTTTACTGCAGAATTTTACAATGAACGGTTTATTAGATATTGATTTAAAATGGGAATATTTTTAACATTGAAGCCTATGGGATTCGCCTGAATAAATCTGCCGAATGAAACCACTGAACAGCAGGGCAATTCGGAAACTTTTCACTGCTGGTTTGTGTTCTCTGAATAGATGAAGCAGTGCTTTTCACTGCCCTCGAACAGGCACCGAACAGGCACCGTATGTGCAGGCAATTCGCCATGGATTAGGCAGTGGCTGAGTGACAGGCAACAGAGGGTTGTGGTAAATGGAGTTTATTCGGCGCAAGGTCTTGTTACCAGTGGGGTACCTCAGGGGTCAGTACTTGGACCCATTCTCTTTAATATTTTTATTAGTGATATTGCAGAAGGTATTAATGGAAAAGTATGTCTTTTTGCTGATGACACAAAGATTTGCAACAGGGTTGACGTTCCTGGAGGGATCAGCCAAATGACAAATGATTTAGGTAAACTAAGAAAAATGGTCAGAGCTGTGGCAATTGAGTTTTAATGTGGATAATTGCAAGATAATGCACCTGGGACGTAAAAACCCAAGGGCTGAATATAGAATATTTGATACATCTGAGGGTTGGGATTTAGGGGTTATTATTGCAGAGGATCTAAAGGTAAGTAGTCAATGTAATAGAGCAGCAGGAAATGCTGGCAGAATGCTTGGAAATGCTGGCAGAATGCTTGGAAATGCTGGCAGAATGCTTGGTTGTGTAGGGAGAGCCTGTATTAGCAGTAGGAAAAAGGAAGTGCTCATGCCACTGTACAGAGCACTGGTGAGACCTCACTTGGAGTACTGTGTGCAGTACTGAAGACCGTATCTCCAGAAGGATATAGACATCTTAGAGAGAGTTCAGAGAAGGGCTACTAAAATGGTGTACGGCTTGAAGAAGAAAAGTTACCAAGAAAGGCTTAATGATCTTAACATGTATAGCTTGGAAAAAAGAAGACGAGACAGAGGAGATATGATAGAAACATTTAAATACGTAAAGGGAATCCACAAGGTAGAGGAAGGGAGTATATTTAAAAGGAAACAAAATAGCAAAACAAGAGGACATAGTCTTAGATTAGAGGGGCAAAGGTTTAAAAGTAACATCAGGAAGCATTATTTTACTGAGAGGGTGGTGGATACATGGAACAGTCTTCCAGTAGAAGTGGTAGAGGCCAAAACAGTAATTGAATTTAAGCAAGCATGGGATAGGCATAAGGCTATCCTAAACAAAAGATAAATCCAGGTAAAGTATCCATGTAATTGGGCAGACTAGATGGGCCGAAAGGTTCTTATCTGCCGACATTTTCTATGTTTCTATCAGGGTTATCCAAAGAGATCCGAATTGCTTGAGAAAGGTAACCGAACGCTGAAAATCACGGTTCAGTTACCTTTCCTGACCATTCGGCTATCCTGGCGAATTGCCTGCACATATGGTGCCTGTTCGGTGCCTGTTCGAGGGCAGTGAAATCCCCATAGAGAAGCAATGCTTCGGCTATTCAGAGAACACAAACCAGCAGTGAAAGGTTCCCCTAATGCCCTGCCATTCAGTGGTTTAATTCGGCAAGTTAATTCAGGAGAATCCCATAGGCTTCAATGTTAAAAATATTCCCATTTTAATCCAATATCTAATAAACCGTTCATTATAAAATTCTGCAGTAAAGAGTCTCTTAATTTATAGATTTTTTAGGATATTTTAAGCATTTTCCTTTTTTTTTTTTTTTTTTTAAAAGTCCGATTTTTTTTTTTTTTTAAGTTTACTTATTTTTTCTGTAACAGCCCTTTTTATTATCATTCCCTGGACCTCCTGTGTAAATTTCAGACATTTTCGCTCAGTAGTTTCTTTGCAAACAGCTTTTCACTTTCACACATTCATACAAACGGTTTTGCTAATTTATTCACCTCCCTCTGTCTGCGGTGTCGGCTTTTTCTCGACTTTTTCCGGCGGCTTCGCTGCGGCTCCTGCTCGGGTTTTTTCCGGCGTCTTCGACGGGTTAATCCAGATGTTTTTGCGGGTTTTCGGCGTGCATTCGGTGGATTTTGCGGTTAGTTTTCGTCGGGTTTGCGGCAGCTTTTCCCTGCAATTCGGGGACCCTGTGGTGCTTGCTGAATACACCGCAGGGTCACCGAAATGGGATCGGCAAAAGGAACCGAATTGAAGAGAACGAAAAGTCACCGAACGTGCAGTGACTTTTCGAATCTCTTTGGATAACCCTGTATGTTTCTATTTGGCGAACTGCCTGCTCTCAGAATAGCCGAATGGCCAAGAAAGGTAACCGTACCCTGAATTTCACTGTTCGGTTACATTTCGGCCACAATTCGGATCTCTTTGAATAACCCTGTGTGTTTATTCTGTAGATCATATATGGTTGTTATTTATTGTTTTGTGATGTTTTATGCGACTGTATGGAGAATGGATGTCTTCTGCTCCAATAAACGCCACCTGGCTCCTGCCAGGAAATACACAAGGCCTGATTTATATTGTATTTTGTGATAGGGCATTTGAATTACAGTCTTTGTAGGTTTTATCAGCCTGCACTATTATTTTTCTGCTTCTTTTTGTATATACTCTGCATTTTTTGCATTCCGAAAGGTATTTTGGGGGAGTTAGTCACAACGTTAACAAATGAACTTATAAATGTATCCATCTTTTTAAAGCACCTCTTAAACGCTTCGTTATTATTTATTCTTTTTTTATATTTTCGTATTGTTGTGAGATATTGTTGCCGTGGTTGCGTGTTGTGTAGCGGCTTGGCAGGCAGCAGAGACACATTTACATTTACAGATGTCCCTCGTGGGACCCGTTCTAGGGTAACCCCTCATTACCATGTTCTGCCTCGGTGATTTTTCAATGAGAAGGTTTGTGATAAATCCTGGAGATGATGTTGACTCTTCTACCCGTGGAAAATGTGCAGATATGCCGGAGGCGAACGACCACAATGGGGACATTAGTGGGGAGCACAAAAACTCGAGAAAGTAGGAACAGAAAATAATGTGGTATTGTTTACGAAAGTGGATAATGTAAGAGCAGAGCTGTTGTACAAATATCAAGTTCATGAGAAGGTGACTATGGTTTCTCTGGCAAAACTCCTCCAACTTCAAATTGGACCAAATGGATGGACCTAATGAATATACCTCATGCCGTTGTGGTGGACCTAACCTTTGTGAAGGAATTGTTGGGGCCCAGACTTATATGTCTACTTAAAGTCAACAAAAGAATTGGAAATATCCCATAATTTAGAGGACAATGGCTGAGGAGCAAAGGCCATCCATCCAAACCCATTGTGGAGAAACTCTTGAGGGAAAATGATGCGTCTCCCAGAAAGTGATGTTTTGATATTCATGCAAAAGTTGCGGTCACAAGCTTAAAGAGGATGATGCTGTCCATGGAGTGAAGACCGGGCTGTAAGAACCTAAAATGAGGAGGGATTTCAGGAGGACCAGTCACCATGTGATTCAGAACAGGCAGGTCCTACCCTCCAACCCAAGTCCGACCCATTCGGTCCCATAACAAATCAAGGAGGTTCATAAATGGAGAAACCTTGATGTTATAGTGTCTCCACATTTTTTTGACTGGTCAGCGCTCAGATATTATAGAGACGTTCCAGGGATCATAATGAATCCAGGTGATACCAGACGTTCCGGAGCAATTTGATGACTTTATTTGGAAGATGCTTCGTTTTGGTTGTCACAACGATCACTATCAAGCATGATGCTTGAGAAAGGAACATCACATCTTCCCAATAAAGCCACCAGGTTATTCTGGAGGGCCTGGTATCTTCTTGTTTTTTTTATGTTTATTGCTGTTTTTCTGTATCAAGATTGACTCTTCGTGTGTGCAAATTGAATGGATTGGGCAATATTTAGGGTTAGGGTTAGTATTGAGGGGATTGGCTGGTATTTTAGGTTAGCAGACTCCTATAAATGTCTCACAGATAATAAAAGCTCCTCTAATCCCAACCCAGGGATTGGGCAGTATTTCCAATCACTTGAGGGATCATGACCACATTTACTTGGTTAAGTGGTCATGGGGATCCGAGTGCTCAATGCGACTGTTCCTGCAGTCTATGACAGCCTTCCGAAGTGGAGATCTTCCCTCCACCTGGAAGGCTGACAAACATCTTTCCATAAATCAGGGTTGCACAGGTTGTGAAGACCTGTTTGACCGATGTCTCTCAGTGTGAGATTCTTGATGGTTCTTCTATGGCTTTCCAAGGTGCAGAAAGAAAAGCTAATTTTAAAACACTATGAGCTGAAAACGAGTGTGAGGACACATGGTTGTGGTGCCCTGAAGTCTTAACAATTACCCTCTCTGGTTTTATTCCTCCCTCATTTCTAGTTTAGAGCTGTCACCTAATATTCACATTGAACCTTCAACTCAGCTGTGAAGGTGAAGGCGGCCTACGCCAGGGACAATCCATAACTTTCAGATGGACACATTTTCAGCAGAGAGAGTAGGTGACCATAGGCGTGCGGGGGGGGGGGGTGATCATACCTGGTTTAAGGTATAGAGTGTGAAATTGACTTTATTTCTGTTTAAACGTCTTTATAACCAGAAAAATGGGTTTTCTGTGCTGAGTTCTCAAAGCATCAGTTTGTGACTAATAAATGTTCCATGGGTGCCCAGTCCATTGAAATAGGCTACGCGTGCTGGTGTAACTGAGCTCATCAGATGGATTTCTGAGGCTGTTTGGATGATATATTAGCATTTTGCTTGTGTGGTTTTAATTATTTTGATGGTTTGAATGGTTTTTACCAGTTATTTTGGCTGCTCCGTTAACCGGACGCGTGTTAGTTAAACCACTGAGGCCATGAATACTTTATGTATCTCTAACGACTTTGTTTGCTTGGGCGAGTAAAATGGACTAAGGTCTTCCTAATGACTCTCTGCCGTCTTCATGAAAGCCTGGTTCTACGTGGTGATACACCTTCATGCTGGAGTAATAATGGCATATTGTGTCCACGTGTCTTGCACAATCCTGTTATCTGCCGGCCTGCTCCCCAGACACACCACGGCAAATATGTAGGATAAAAGCACATGGAAGTCCGGAGAGTGCGCTGCGAGAGAAAGATCCTCAGAAAGTCCTCAGACTTTCAGGAGCTCCGTGCCGATGCCTGTTAAAAGTGGCCGTGCTACGGTGCCCAAGGTGGGAAAGCTGTGCAGTTTAAGGTCGATACTGTTAGAAATGCCAAAATCTATAACATGGCGGAGTATCCCACCATCACAGATACTCTAAAGCTCATTAATAAAGTGCATTGATTATTGCCTCCCCCAGAGACAGCCGGTAATGGATTAATCACTCCATGAACAGCTCTCTTAATGGTTGAATTTCAGAATGTGCTGGAATAATCCAGCCAATCAGGGCAAGAGAACCAAATCTTGTATCGTAATTGACAATTTCAACTCTCATTAAGGAGTGCAAGAAGAGGAGTCCCGCCTGGTTTATTTGGTTTGGTTGGGTTTCGGTAGCGTGAGTGGTGATGCACCCTCTCACCCTTTTTATCCCCCCACAGTACAGCGGCCCCTCCGCGATTAGTTGCAGCACATCATCAAATCATTCCTCTGCTCACTACTAGTCTGTATAGGTAGTGTAATGCTCCAAAAAGAGATCACAGGAATGGAATTTGTTGCTGTTCAATAAAATTTGTGTAATTTGTGGTGCTCTATAAAGTATAATAATAATGTTGAGGGGATCTGGTGATATTTATAGGGTTAGGATTAGTATTGAGGGGATTGGGCGGTATTTAAGGTTAGGATTAGTATCGAGGGGATTGGGTGGTATTTAGGGTTAGGATTAGTGTTGAGAGGATTGGGTGGTATTTAGGGTTAGGATTAGTGTTGAGAGGATTGGGTGGTATTTAAGGTTAGGATTAGTGTTGAGAGGATTGGGTGGTATTTAGGGTTAGGATTAGTGTTGAGAGGAATGGGTGGTATTTAGGGTTAGAAGTAGTGTTGAGAAGATTGGGTGGTATTTAGGGTTACGGTTGAAGAGATTGGGTAGTATTTAGGGTTAGGGTTGAAGGGATTGGGTGGTATTTAGGGTTAAGATTAGTGTTGAGGGGATTAGGTGGTATTTAGGGTTAGGATTGAAGCGATTGGGTGGTATTTAGGGTTAGGATTAGTGTTGAGGGGATTGGGTGGTATTTAGGGATAGAATTAGTGTTGAGGGGATTGGGTAGTATTTAGGGTTAGGGTTGAAGGGAATTGGGTAGTATTTAAGGTTAGGGTTAGTGCTGAAGTGACTGGGTGGTATTTAGAGTAATGATTAGTGTTGAGGGGATTGGGTGGTATTTAGGGTTAGGATTGAAGGGATTGGGTGGTATTTAGGGTTAGGATTAGTGTTAAGGGGATTGGGTGGTATTTAGGGATAGAATTAGTGTTGAGGGGATTGGGTAGTATTTAGGGTTAGGATTGAAGGGATTGGGCAGTATTTAGGGTTAGGATTAGTGTTGAGGGGATTGGGTGGTATTTAGGGTTAGGATTAGTGTTGAGGGGATTGGGTGGTATTTCGGGTTAGGGTTAGTATTGAGGGGATTGGGTGGTATTTCGGGTTAGGATTGAAGGGATTGGGCAGTATTTAGGGTTAGAATTAGCATTGAGGGGATAGGGTGGTATTTAGGGTAAGAATTATCATTGAGGGGATTGGGTGGTATTTAGGGTTAGGTTTGAAGGGATTGGGCAGTATTTAGGGTTAGATTTGAGGGGATTGGGTGGTGCCGCTTTGCGCTACAATGTAACTACATGACCCACCATTGTGACATGTTAAAAGAGCTAATCTGATCCTATAACCTCCGATCCAGGACCAGCACCTTACTTGCTATACCACAATACAAAAAGACAGTGGCTCGATCCTCATTTTCCTACAGAGCACCACAAATATGGAATAACCTCCCAGACACCATCAAATCTTCCCCAGTCTAAAGTCACTCAAGAGCTCCTTACTAACATACCTCAATACAGAATGCACCTGTAAACATGTAACATAGTGACTATTTCCTACATATTTATTTTCTGTTAATCTGTATATTTGTGGTTTTTTTAATATCTTGCATTGTATTACTTTGTATTTCTATAACAACTGTAACATTTCAATGTTCTTGAACCCAGGACATACTTGAAAACGAGAGAAATCTCAATGTATCCTTCCTGCTAAAATCCTTTATAAATAAATTTAGGGTTAGAATTAGCATTGAGGGGATTGGGTGGTATTTAGGGTTAGGATTAGTGTTGAGGGATTGTATGGTATGTAGGCTTTTAGTTGAATGGATTGGGCAATATTTAGGGTTAGGGTTAGTATTGAGGGGGTTGGCCAGTATTTTAGGTTAGCAGACTCCTATAAATGTCTCACAGATAATAAAAGCTCCTCTAATGCAGCTACTTTGAAACGTTACCTTTTAGTTCCTCTAATGGTCATCGTTCCTTTGCTCCTCATCCAACCTTGCCCCTAACCCTCCAAACCTCCTTACAGCAGCACTCTTAAGGTCAATCAAATGTCTTGGTGCTCTTATGGACACAGTAACATCTTAAATGCATGCATATCAAATTATTAATGTAATATAAACATATGAAGTGAAAAGGTGCCCATGGGTGCAGGTGTCACGGCCCTCGCCGCCGGTGCTGCAAGGCAGCCAAAACCAGTGCTGCTCCGCAATGATACTCTGGCAACCCCTTTTCTGCAGTGCACACAATATGGTTCCAGACCAGGCTTTGCCTCAGCCTTGTGCAACATCCTGGGTCCTGAAGAATCCAAACTCCTGGGTGATCTGACTACTCCAAGTAGCCTCAGGTGTACCCCATACAACCTGATGAGGTCTCCTCAAAAGGAAGTAATGTCCTTATTCCCATCCTTCTGCATTGAATTCCTTCAGTTTGGGTGTCTGACTTTTGCCAGTGCACCTGATATCCTGCCTTGATTACCTATCGAAATCCTCGCTAGCCACCTTTCCTCCAGCCTATTCTCTGTGTCTCCCAGCCTTTCTGATCCATTAAACTCTCCTTCTGCCAGCCACATGCCTCGACCCTTGCTACGAACTTTGACCACTCTTGATGGATTGCCCCTTTCTGGATATCTCGCCTTGATTACTCTGTTACCCATCATGTGCCTGTACGTCTGCCCACTGCATCCCTGTTCTGCTGTCCACTTTGCACCTACCTTCAGGGTCCCAGTGTCTCCTGGTCCTCAGCCCCCTTCCTGTCTTGCCTATCTGGTTTCGGTGAGTCTCCATGTGACCTTTAGTTTCCATCAGTGCCTCCAGTTTCTGTTGCAGTCAGCTCTCTTCCTGCCCCGTCTTTATTTCAGTGTATCCACCGTCCAGCTCTATTCCTGTCCTCTCTTTATTTCAGTATCCACCATCCAGGTCTATTCCTGACCTGTCTTTATTTCAGTGTATCCACCATCCAGCTCTAATCCTGCCCTGTCTTTATTTCCGTGTATCCACTATCCAGCTCTATTCCTGCCCTCTCTTTATTTCAGTGTATCCACTATTCAGCTCTATTCCTGCCCTCTCTTTATTTCCGTGTATCCACTATCCAGCTCTATTCCTGACCTGTCTTTATTTCCGTGTATCCACCATCCAGCTCTAATCCTGACCTGTCTTTATTTCAGTGTATCCACTATTCAGCTCTATTCCTGACATGTCTTTATTTCAGTGTATCCACTATCCAGCTCTATTCCTGACCTGTCTTTATTTCAGTGTATCCACTATTCAGCTCTATTCCTGACCTGTCTTTATTTCAGTGTATCCACTATCCAGCTCTATTCCTGACCTGTATTTATTTCCGTGTATCCACTATCCAGCTCTATTCCTGACCTGTCTTTATTTCCGTGTATCCACCATCCAGCTCTAATCCTGACCTGTCTTTATTTCAGTGTATCCACTATCCAGCTCTATTCCTGACCTGTCTTTATTTCAGTGTATCCACTATCCAGCTCTATTCCTGACCTGTATTTATTTCAGTGTATCCACTATCCAGCTCTATTCCTGACCTGTCTTTATTTCCGTGTATCCACTATCCAGCTCTATTCCTGACCTGTCTTTATTTCCGTGTATCCACTATCCAGCTCTATTCCTGACCTGTCTTTATTTCCGTGTATCCACTATCCAGCTCTATTCCTGTCTCGCCCAGCCACCTCCTATACTTTATATCCAGTGTTGCTTTTGGTTTTACTCTGTTGTTCCTTGTCAAATAAGGCTAGGGTCAGACGAACGCATTTTTCACGTTGTCCATGAAAAAGTGCGTTCGAACGAACGGTCGTATTTTTTCACTGAATACACGATAGCGGTCATACGATGCGCCTTTTCGTCCGTGATTTTGTACGGATCATCAATAAAACACTTTTTGTGTCTGGACGTTATGTTGGCCGGACATTAGCAGCGTCTGACGTCTCCTAATCTCGCTAACACGCCGCTAGCGGACGCAGCGCACTCTGTACGTCAGTACTAGCGGTTTGACGTTCTAGAAAAAAATGCGTTCGTTTGCCACTTGCGTTGCACGGACGAACATTCGTGCGGCCGTACTTCGTGTGTTCCCCGGCATTGGACGTCATTTGCTGCTAGCACGGCCGTGATTTCGTGCGCTAAACGCACGTTAATACTGTGTTAGTCTGACCCCAGCCTTAACCTATCTGCTCTGTTACCGCAAACTGAGCTCGTACCCACAAACCTCGCAAACTGAATCCTGACGGCAGGACAGCAGGATCGTATGTTTGGATTTGTTTTTTTAACATCGTCGTGCTGATTACCTGAATCCCTGCAGGGTTTAATTGGACGGCAGGTTAGAGGGTGAGATGAGCCAGGAACATGCATGGCCCATAACATGTGAGTGGGACTCCAGCCAAGAATCCGTGCGCGCAATCAATCATCCTCTATAAATACCAGAGCGAGAAATAGGAAGTTTCTATATTTCACTGAGCGAGCTCTGACACGACACTCTCTCCCTGCACCGTCCCAGACATCATGCAGATCCTGACTCCCATCATCCTGGCCGCTGTCCTCTGCCACACCGTCCACATGCAAGGTACGTTCCCTGTCAGCATTATCCCATCACTCACTATAAACCCAGGTAAAAGCCGTCCATTCTCTCCCGAAAGATAAATCAGCTTCGTATTCCTCTGCCTCCTGTATTAATCCCAGACCCTCCTCGAGCAGCGCGTAGTGTGTCCTCTAAACTGAGCAAACACTCACACACAGTGCGAAAGCACTAAAAAGATGCGGGTGTATTTTTAGGAGTTCCTCCATATATTCAGGGTGTGTGGGTGTCTTTTTAGTGGCTCCTCCATATATTCAGGGTGTGCGGGTGTCTTTTTAGGGGCTCCTCCATATATTCAGGGTGTGTGGGTGTCTTTTTAGTGGTTCCTCCATATATTCAGGGTGTGCGGGTGTCTTTTTAGGGGCTCCTCCATATATTCAGGGTGTGCGGGTGTCTTTTTAGGGGCTCCTCCATATATTCAAGGTGTGCGGGTGTCTTTTTAGGGGTTCCTCCATATATACAGGGTGTGTGGGTGTCTTTTTAGGGGTTCCTCCATATATTCAGGGTGTGCGGGTGTCTTTTTAGGGGTTCCTCCATATATTCAGGGTGTGCGGGTGTCTTTTTAGGGGCTCCTCCATATATTCAGGGTGTGCGGGTGTCTTTCTAGGGGATCCTCCATATATTCAGGGTGTGCGGGTGTCTTTCTAGGGGTTCCTCCATATATTCATGGTGTGTGGGTGTATGTTATGGGGTTCCTCCATATATTCAGGGTGTGTGGGTGTATGTTATGGGGTTCCTCCATATATTCAGGGTGTGCGGGTGTCTTTTTAGGGGTTCCTCCATATATTCAGGTGTGCGGGTGTCTTTCTAGGGGTTCCTCCATATATTCATGGTGTGCGGGAGTCTTTCTAGGGGTTCCTCCATATATTCAAGGTGTGCGGGTGTCTTTTTAGGGGTTCCTCCATATATTCAGGCTGTGTGGGTGTCTCTTTAGGGGTTCCTCCATATATTCAAGGTGTGCGGGTGTCTTTTTAGGGGCTCCTCCATATATTCAGGGTGTGCGGGTGTCTTTTTTAGGGGCTCCTCCATATATTCAGGGTGTGCGGGTGTCTTTTTTAGGGGCTCCTCCATATATTCAGGGTGTGCGGGTGTCTTTTTAGAGGTTCCTCCATATATTCAGGCTGTGTGGGTGTCTTTTTAGGGGTTCCTCCATATATTCAAGGTGTGCGGGTGTCTTTTTAGGGGCTCCTCCATATATTCAGGGTGTGCGGGTGTCTTTTTTAGGGGCTCCTCCATATATTCAGGTGTGCGGGTGTCTTTTTTAGGGGCTCCTCCTATATTCAGGGTGTGCGGGTGTCTTTTTAGAGGTTCCTCCATATATTCAGGCTGTGTGGGTGTCTTTTTAGGGGTTCCTCCATATATTCAAGGTGTGCGGGTGTCTTTTTAGGGGTTCCTCCATATATTCAGGCTGTGTGGGTGTCTCTTTAGGGGTTCCTCCATATATTCAAGGTGTGCGGGTGTCTTTTTAGGGGTTCCTCCATATATTCAGGGTGTGCGGGTGTCTTTTTTAGGGGCTCCTCCATATATTCAGGGTGTGCTGGGTGTCTTTTTTAGGGGCTCCTCCATATATTCAGGGTGTGTGGGTGTCTTTTTAGAGGTTCCTCCATATATTCAGGGTGTGTGAGTGTCTTTTTAGGGGTTCCTCCATATATTCAGGGTGTGCGGGAGTCTTTCTAGGGGTTCCTCCATATATTCAAGGTGTGCGGGTGTCTTTTTAGGGGTTCCTCCATATATTCAGGGTGTGCGGGTGTCTTTTTAGAGGTTCCTCCATATATTCAGGCTGTGTGGGTGTCTTTTTAGGGGTTCCTCCATATATTCAGGGTGTGCGGGTGTCTCTTTAGGGGTTCCTCCATATATTCAGGGTGTGCGGGAGTCTTTCTAGGGGTTCCTCCATATATTCAAGGTGTGCGGGTGTCTTTTTAGGGGTTCCTCCATATATTCAGGGTGTGCGGGTGTCTTTTTTAGGGGCTCCTCCATATATTCAGGGTGTGCGGGTGTCTTTTTAGAGGTTCCTCCATATATTCAGGGTGTGTGAGTGTCTTTTTAGGGGTTCCTCCATATATTCAGGGTGTGTTTTTAGGGGCTCCTCCATATATTCAGGGTGTGTGGGTGTCTTTCTAGGGGTTCCTCCATATATTCAAGGTGTGCGGGTGTCTTTTTAGGGGTTCCTCCATATATTCAGGCTGTGTGGGTGTCTTTTTTAGGGGTTCCTCCATATATTCAGGGTGTGTGGGTGTCTCTTTAGGGGTTCCTCCATATATTCAGGGTGTGCGGGAGTCTTTCTAGGGGTTCCTCCATATATTCAAGGTGTGCGGGTGTCTTTTTAGGGGTTCCTCCATATATTCAGGCTGTGTGGGTGTCTTTTTAGGGGTTCCTCCATATATTCAGGGTGTGCGGGTGTCTCTTTAGGGGTTCCTCCATATATTCAGGGTGTGCGGGAGTCTTTCTAGGGGTTCCTTCATATATTCAAGGTGTGCGGGTGTCTTTTTTAGGGGTTCCTCCATATATTTAGGGTGTGCGGGTGTCTTTTTTAGGGGCTCCTCCATATATTCAGGGTGTGCGGGTGTCTTTTTTAGTGGTTCCTCCATATATTCAGGGTGTGTGGGTGTATTTTTAGGGGTTCCTCCATATATTCAGGGTGTGCGGGTGTCTTTTTTAGGGGTTCCTCCATATATTCAGGGTGTGCGGGTGTCTTTTTTAGGGGCTCCTCCATATATTCAGGGTGTGCGGGTGTCTTTTTTAGTGGTTCCTCCATATATTCAGGGTGTGTGGGTGTATTTTTAGGGGTTCCTCCATATATTCAGGGTGTGCGGGTGTATTTTTAGGTGTTACCCACACACCCTGAATATATGGAGAACACCTAAAAATACACCCGCACACCCTGAATATATGGAGGAGCCCCTAAAAAGACACCCGCACACCCTGAATATATGGAGGAACCCCTAAAAAGACATTCACACACCCTGAATATATGGAGAACACCTAAAAATACACCCGCACACCCTGAATATATGGAGGAGCCCCTAAAAAGACACCCGCACACCCTGAATATATGGAGGAGCCCCTAAAAAGACACCCGCACACCTTGAATATATGGAGGAGCCCCTAAAAAAGACACCCGCACACCCTGAATATATGGAGGAACCCCTGAAAAAACACCCGCACGCCCTGAATATATGGAGGAATCCCTAAAAAGACACTCACACACCCTGAATATATGGAGGAGCCCCTAAAAAGACACTCACACACCCTGAATATATGGAGGAACCTCTAAAAAGACACCCACACACCCTGAATATATGGAGGTCTTTTTAGAGGCTCCTCCATATATTCAGGGTGTGTGAGTGTCTTTTTAGGGATTCCTCCATATATTCAGGGCGTGCGGGTGTTTTTTCAGGGCTCCTCCATATATTCAAGGTGTGCGGGTGTCTTTTTAGGGGTTCCTCCATATATTCAGGGTGTGCGGGTGTCTTTTTAGGGGCTCCTCCATATATTCAGGGTGTGCGGGTGTCTTTCTAGGGGATCCTCCATATATTCAGGGTGTGTGGGTGTATGTTATGGGGTTCCTCCATATATTCAGGGTGTGTGGGTGTATGTTATGGGGTTCCTCCATATATTCAGGGTGTGCGGGTGTCTTTTTAGGGGTTCCTCCATATATTCAGGGTGTGCGGGTGTCTTTCTAGGGGTTCCTCCATATATTCATGGTGTGCGGGAGTCTTTCTAGGGGTTCCTCCATATATTCAAGGTGTGCGGGTGTCTTTTTAGGGGTTCCTCCATATATTCAGGCTGTGTGGGTGTCTCTTTAGGGGCTCCTCCATATATTCAGGGTTTGCGGGTGTCTTTTTAGGGGTTCCTCCATATATTCAGGCTGTGTGGGTGTCTCTTTAGGGGTTCCTCCATATATTCAGGGTGTGCAGGTGTCTTTTTTAGGGGCTCCTCCATATATTCAGGGTGTGCGGGTGTCTTTTTTAGGGGCTCCTCCATATATTCAGGGTGTGCGGGTGTCTTTTTTAGGGGCTCCTCCATATATTCAGGGTGTGCGGGTGTCTTTTTAGAGGTTCCTCCATATATTCAGGGTGTGTGAGTGTCTTTTTAGGGGTTCCTCCATATATTCAGGGTGTGCGGGAGTCTTTCTAGGGGTTCCTCCATATATTCAAGGTGTGCGGGTGTCTTTTTAGGGGTTCCTCCATATATTCAGGGTGTGCGGGTGTCTTTTTTAGGGGCTCCCCCATATATTCAGGGTGTGCGGGTGTCTTTTTAGAGGTTCCTCCATATATTCAGGGTGTGTGAGTGTCTTTTTAGGGGTTCCTCCATATATTCAGGGTGTGCGGGAGTCTTTCTAGAGGTTCCTCCATATATTCAAGGTGTGCGGGTGTCTTTTTAGGGGTTCCTCCATATATTCAGGCTGTGTGGGTGTCTTTTTTAGGGGTTCCTCCATATATTCAGGGTGTGTGGGTGTCTCTTTAGGGGTTCCTCCATATATTCAAGGTGTGCGGGTGTCTTTTTAGGGGTTCCTCCATATATTCAGGCTGTGTGGGTGTCTTTTTAGGGGTTCCTCCATATATTCAGGGTGTGGGGTGTCTCTTTAGGGGTTCCTCCATATATTCAGGGTGTGCGGGAGTCTTTCTAGGGGTTCCTCCATAATATTCAAGGTGTGCGGGTGTCTTTTTAGGGGTTCCTCCATATATTCAGGGTTGGTGGGTGTCTTTTTTAGGGGTTCCTCCATATATTCAGGGTGTGCGGGTGTCTTTTTTAGGGGCTCCTCCATATATTCAGGGTGTGCGGTGTCTTTTTAGAGGCTCCTCCATATATTCAGGGTGTGTGGGTGTCTTTTTTAGGGGTTCCTCCATATATTCAGGGTGTGTGGGTGTCTTTTTAGAGGTTCCTCCATATATTCAGGGTGTGTGAGTGTCTTTTTAGGGGCTCCTCCATATATTCAGGGTGTGCGGGTGTCTTTTTAGGGGCTCCTCCATATAGTCAGGGTGTGCGGGTGTCTTTTTAGGGGTTCCTCCATATATTCAGGGTGTGCGGGTGTCTTTTTAGGGGTTCCTCCATATATTGAAGGTTTGCGGGTGTCTTTTTTAGGGGCTCCTCCATATATTCAGGGTGTGTGGGTGTCTTTTTAGGGGCTCCTCCATATATTCAGGGTGTGTGGGTGTGTTTTTAGGGGCTCCTCCATATATTCCGGGTGTGTGAGTGTCTTTTTAGGGGTTTCTCCATATATTCAGGGTGTGTGGGTGTCTTTTTAGGGGCTCCTCTTATATTCAGGGTGTGCGGGTGTCTTTTTAGGGACTCCATATATTCAGGGTGTGCGGGTGTCTTTCTAGGGGCTCCTCCATATATTCAGGGTGTGTGGGTGTGTCTTTAGGGGCTCCTCCATATATTCAGGGTGTGCGGGTGTCTTTTTAGGGGCTCCTCCATATATTCAGGGTGTGCGGGTGTCTTTCTAGGGGCTCCTCCATATATTCAGGGTGTGCGGGTGTCTTTTTTAGGGGCTCCTCCATATATTCAGGGTGTATGTGTGTCTTTTTAGAGGTTCCTCCATATATTCAGGGTGTGTAGGTGTTTTTAGGGGTCCCTCCATATATTCAGGGTGTGCGGGTGTCTTTTTAGGGGTTCTTCCATATATTCAGGGTGTGTGGGTGTCTTTTTTAGGGGCTCCTCCATATATTCAGGGTGTGCGGGTGTCTTTTTAGAGGTTCCTCCATATATTCAGGGTGTGCGGGTGTCTTTTTAGGGGTTCCTCCATATATTCAGGGTGCGTGGGTGTCTTTTTAGGGGCTCCTCTTATATTCATTGTGTGCGGGTGTCAGATTTAGGGGCTCCTCCATATATTCAGGGTGTGTGGGTGTCTTTTTAGGGGCTCCTCTTATATTCAGGGTGTGCGGGTGTCTTTTTAGGGGCTCCTCCATATATTCAGGGTGTGTGGGTGTCTTTTTAGGGGTTCCTCCATATATTCAGGGTTTGCGGGTGTCTTTTTTAGGGGCTCCTCCATATATTCATGGTGTGCGGGTGTGTTTTTAGAGGTTCCTCCATATATTCATGGTGTGTGGGTGTCTTTTTAGGGGTTCCTCCATATATTCAGGGTGTGTGGGTGTCTTTTTAGGGGTTCCTCCATATATTCAGGGTGTGTGGGTGTTTTTTAGGGGCTTCCTCCATATATTCAGGGTGTGGTGGTGTCTTTTTAGGGGCTCCTCCATATATTCAGGGTGTGTGGGTGTCTTTTTTAGGGCTCCTCCATATATTCAGGGTGTGTGGGTGTCTTTTTAGGGGCTCCTCCATATATTCAGGGTGTGTGGGTGTGTTTTTAGGGGTTCCTCCATATATTCAGGGTGTGTGGGTGTCTTTTTTAGGGGCTCCTCCATATATCCAGGGGGTGTGAGTGTCTTTTTAGGGGTTTCTCCATATATTCAGGGTTTGTGGGTGTCTTTTTAGGGGTTCCTCCATATATTCAGGGTTTGCGGGTGTCTTTTTTAGGGGCTCCTCCATATATTCAGGGTGTGCGGGTGTATTTTTAGGGGCTCCTCTTATATTCAGGGTGTGCGGGTGTCAGATTTAGGGGCTCCGCCATATATTCAGGGTGTGCGGGTGTCTTTCTAGGGGCTCCTCCATATATTCAGGGTGTGCGGGTGTCTTTTTTAGGGGTTCCTCCATATATTCAGGGTGTGTGGGTGTCTTTTTAGGGGCTCCTCCATATATTCAGGGTGTGTGGGTGTGTTTTTAGGGGCTCCTCCATATATTCAGGGTGTGCGGGTGTCTTTTTAGGGGTTCCTCCATATATTCAGGGTGTGCGGGTGTCTTTTTAGGGACTCCTCCATATATTCAGGGTTTGCGGGTGTCTTTTTTAGGGGCTCCTCCATATATTCAGGGTGTGCGGGTGTCTTTTTAGAGGTTCCTCCATATATTCAGGGTGTGTTTTTAGGGGCTCCTCCATATATTCAGGGTGTGCGGGTGTTTTTAGGGGTTCCTCCATATATACAGGGTGTACGGGTGTCTTTTTAGGGGTTCCTCCATATATTCAGGGTGTGTGGGTGTCTTTTTAGGGGCTCCTCCATATATTCAGGGTGTGCGGGTGTCTTTTAGGGGTTTCTCCATATATTCAGGGTGTGTGGGTGTCTTGTTAGGGGCTCCTCCATATATTCAGGGTGTGTGGGTGTGTTTTTAGGGGCTCCTCATATATTCAGGGTGGTGGGGTGTCTTGTTAGGGGCTCTCCATAATTTCAGGGTGTGTGGGTGTGTTTTTAGGGGCTCCTCATATATTCAGGGTGTGCGGGTGTCTTTTTAGGCTCCTCCATATATTCAGGGTGTGTGGGTGTATTTTTAGGGGTTCCTCCATATCTTCAGGGTGTGGGTGTGTTTTTAGGGGCTCCTCCATATATTCAGGTGTGTGCGGGTGCTTTTTAGGGGCTCCTCCAATATTCATTATTCAGGGGGTGTGCGAGTGACTTTTTAGGGGTTCCTCCATGTATTCAGGGTGTGCGGGTGTATTTTTAGGGGCTCCTCATATATTCAGGGTGTGCGAGTGACTTTTTAGGGGCTCCTCCATATATTCAGGGTGTGCGGGTGTCTTTTTAGGGGCTCCTCCATATATTCAGGGTGTGTGGGTGTCTTTTTAGGGGCTCCTCATATATTCAGGGTGTGCGAGTGACTTTTTAGGGGCTCCTCCATATATTTAGGGTGTGCGGGTGTCTTTTTAGGGGCTCCTCCATATATTCAGGGTGTATTTTTAGGGGCTCCTCCATATATTCAGGGTGTGCGGGTGTGTTTTTAGGGGTTCCTCCATATATTTAGGGTGTGCGGGTGTCTTGTTAAGGGCTCCTCCATATATTCAGGGTGTGCGGGTGTCTTTTTAGGGGTTCCTCCATATATTCAGGGTGTGTGGGTGTCTTTTTAGGGGTTCCTCCATATATTCAGGGTGTGCAGGTGTCTTCTTAGGGGTTCCTCCATATATTCAGGGTGTGTGGGTGTCTTTTTAGGGGCTCCTCCATATATTCAGGGTGTGCAGGTGTCTTCTTAGGGGTTCCTCCATATATTCAGGGTGTGTGGGTGTATAAAGTTATATTATATGACTATATAGTGGTAGTACAGTTATATTGTTCTAATAACATGAAATCGCTTCGTATTCCGGCAGAACGCCAATAGTTTTATGCTCACAGAATCCAGCGCGGTCACAAGCTGCAGAATCCAGTAGAAAATGCTAAATTGTTGTTTTTCTTTCATAATCCACGCTGCGTTCCTGTGTATTTAGTTAGTGATAGTAAGGGGTATATTCACTAAGCACGACATTCCAGTGATTTTCACTTTGGCGAAATTTGGTGATTCCAGTTCGTTGACAGTACAGTGAATTCACACCTTAGGGTCACCATAGTGCACTGAACATGGAGTCGCCAAAGCCTCATGAAAAAGTTGGAGAACGTCACCGAAAAGCAATGCCGACTGCCGAAGTTGATTTAGGTTGGGGTCAGACGTTCGCAGTATTTGCGCTCGTATTGACGTGCCTTCTAGCGTCTGCCGCAGCTTTGTGACGCTGCGACGGGGCTGGCCACTCGCTGTTGCGCGAGCACGATATGCGGGCGCAACAGTGGCCCTGCTGTGTCCGTTCAGCAAGCCTCCCCGTCAAACCGCTAGGACGCACGTTGACGGAGCTGCAAAGTGCGTTCCTCCATAAGAGGCACTAACTACGCTCAGTGAGATGGGGCATCAGACGGACGTCAGATTGGAGGGAACGTCCGCTCACACGGACGTTCCTTCCGCTCTTCAAAACGCTCGTCTGACCCCAGCCTTACCAAATTCCACCGCACTGCAAAAACATGAAAATCTCCTTTTCTCCTAATAGGTGTTTAAACCAGTAAAAATAATGAATAAAAAAAAAACACCTTTAAAAAAAAATAATTAAAATAAAATAAAACGTCTGTTATCTCCCCTCCCGCTCTGCATAATAGGGGCTTAGGTCTGATACATTTTATATTATACAGGAGCACTATCCCCCTTTCCTCATCTATAATACACGTTTTATATAAAGTCCCTCTCCTCTCCCAGTGCTGCTTGTTATAAAGAGGTTTTTTTTTTGTCTGATACATTTAGTATCCAGCTCTCACAGTTACTCTGTCATTATGAGCCTTCAGTGTGATTTATTTGAATGTTTTCCCTGGATTTAAAGTGCTTTATTTTATTATAAAAATAAATTTGCACCAGTCATCTCTTCTCTGAGCTTTCAGACCGATTTACGTTAATATTTTCCCTCTCCCCTGCTTTTATATTCCTGTCTGTCTCCCCCACAGAGATACAAAGTTTAAGTAAACGTTTCCTCTCCTGTGCTGGATAAGCATTGCATTCCAAAGTTCTGCACCCTCCACATGCCAATGCAGTAGGATGTTCTATACAGAGAGGGGCATTAATTAATGCAGGAGGATGGTATATACATTATACAGAGAAAGGTATAAATTGAGGAGGATGTTCTATACAGAGAGGGACATTAATTAATTCAGGAGGATGTTCTATACATTATACAGAGAGGAGCCTTTTTTTTAGCCCTTTAAAACAAGTGGCTGTGAGTGCAGAGATCGGCTGCTTGTTATAGTATCTCTCAGTACAATGTATCAGGCTCAGCTGTTACAGTAACTGACTGTAACAGCGCTCAGAGTTTCAGTAAAACAGGGAAATAATATTGTTCTAACCTCTTATATATAAAAATATTATTTACTAGTTTTACTGAAACTCTGAGCGCTGTGATGAGCAGCAGTCAGTTACTGTAACAGCTTTACCTGACACATTGTGCTGAGAGTGAGAGATACTGTAACAAGCAGCGATCTCAGCCCTCTGAGGAGCCACTACTATAGTAATTGTATCCACTGGTTTTTGGCTGAATGAAATTAGTTTTCATACTAAAGAACTGAAAACGAATTTCTTTAGCAACTAAATAAATTGCGTTTTAGGACTAATCCATTAGTTCAAAATGAAATTTTGTGCTGTGCACATGTCTAATGAGTATATTGTAGTGACACTGTTATAACGGGCTAATATGGTTAAATTATAGTGACACTGTCATAGGGTGCTGGTATGGTTTTATTGTATTGACACTGTCAGAAGGTGCTTGTATGGTTATATTGTAGTGACACTGTCATAAGGTGCTGGTTTGGTTATATTGTAGTGACACTGTCAGAAGGTGCTTGTATGTTATATTGTAGTGACTCTGTTACAATGTGCTGGTACGGTTATATTGTAGTGACACTGTCATAAGGTGCTTGTACAGTTATATTGTAGTGACACTGTTATAACGTGCTGGTATGGTTATATTGTAGTGACACTGTCATAAGGTGCTTATATGGTTATATTGTAGTGACTCTCTTTCAATGTGCTGGTACGGTTATGTTGTAGTGATACTGGCATAAGGTGCTTGTATGGTTATATTGTAGTGACACTTTTATAATGTGCTGGTACGGTTATATTGTAGTGACACTGTCATAAGGTGCTGGTATGGTTATATTGTAGTGACACTGTCATAAGGTACTTGTATGTTATATTGTAGTGACTCTGTTACAATGTGCTGGTACGGTTATATTGTAGTGACACTGTCATAAGGTGCTTGTACAGTTATATTGTAGTGACACTGTTATAACGTGCTGGTATGGTTATATTGTAGTGACACTGTTATAACGTGCTGGTATGGTTATATTGTAGTGACACTGTCATAAGGTCCTCGTACGGTTAAATTGTAGTGACACTGTCATAAGGTGCTTGTATGGTTATATTGTAGTGACACTGTCATATCATAAGGTGCATGTATGGTTATATTGTAGTGATAGGGTTTGGGTCGAAATCCCTACAACCAGGTTCCCTAATGCCAACATCCCGACAGTCAACTTCCAGACAGAACAAGTGCCGGACATACCAAGTTCCCTACAGACAACTCCCTGACAGACAACTTCCAAAATTCCTGCAACTAAAATTCCTGCGACTAACCCTAACCTTACTCCCTAACCCCCTAAACCTAACCCTATCTCCCTAAATCTAACCCCTAAACCTAGCCTTAACGCATACCCCATAAACCTAGCCCTAACCCCCCAAAACTTGCTCTAACCCTAACCCCCTAATCCTAGCCCTAACCCTAACCCCTTTATTATTATTATTCTGTATTTATAAATCGCCAGCATATTCCGCAGTGCTGTACAATGGGGGAGTGCAGACATGAGACATACTACAACACATAAAGGAACAGATGGCCCTGTCCTTAGGATAATTGTCCTTCTGATACAGCACTTTACACAAGTGCTCAGCCAGACATTCCTTGAGTTTACAATCTAAAGGACCCCTAAACCTAGCCCTAACCCTAACCCCCTAAACCTAGCCCTAACTTTAACTCCCTAAACCTAGCCCTACCCCTAAACCTTGCTCTAACCCTAAACCTAACCCTAACCCCCTAACCCTAACCCCCTAAACCTAGCCCTAACCCTAACACCATAAACCTAGCCCTAGCCCCCTAAAACTTGCTCTAACCCTAACCCCCTAATCCTAGCCCTAACCCCTAAACCTAGCTCTAACCCTATCTCCCTAAACCTAACCCAAACCCCCTAAACCTAGCCCTAACCTTAACTCCCTAAACCTAGCCCTACCCCCTAAACCTTGCTCTAACCCTACCCCCTAATCCTAGCCCTAACCCTTTAAACCTAGCCCTAACCCTAACCCTCCTAACCATAACTCCCTTTTGGCTGTCTGGAAGTTGGCTGTCAGGGAGTTGTCTGTGTAGGGAACTTGGCACTTTTGTGTCTGGAAGTAGGGCGTCGGCATGTTGGCATTAGGGAACCTAGTTGTAGGGCTTTTGTCCGGCACCGTAGTGACACTGTCATAAGGTGCTTGTATGATTTATATTGTAGTGACACTGTCATAAGGTGCTGGTATGGTTATATTGTAGTGACACCAAGAGAGATGTATACCATAGTGGGGGTCACTTTGTACTGTTACTTTCAACTCAAAAACATTGCCCGTGTCCGCCCCTTTCTGACACAAGACATCGCAAAGGTGCTGGTTCATGCTCTTTTCACAACTTGATTACTGCAACACGCTCCTTATTGGCTCCAACTCCCGTATTGCCCCTTTGCAATCTGTAATGAATGCAGGCGCCAGGCTTATCTTTCTCACCAGATGCACCTCGCGTACCTCCCCACTCTGCCGGTCCCTCCATTGGCTTCCTGTACCTCCCCCCTCTGCCGGTCCCTCCAGTGGCTTCCTGTACCTCCCCCCTCTGCCGGTCCTCCATTGGCTTCCTGTACCTCCCCCCTCTGCCGGTCCCTCCATTGGCTTCCTGTACGTTTCAGGATACAGTTTAAAATACTGATGCTCACATTCAAATCGTTTAATAACTCAACTCCTCCCCACATGTCTTCGTTACTCCTCAAGCACGTCCCGTCTAGACAACTCCGGTCAGCAGGTGATCTCCTCCTGTCATTGGTCTACACACGCACGGCTAACTCTCGCCTCCAAGACTTCTCACGGGCAGCACAATGGAACTTGCCTCATCCTATCAAACTCTCCCCTGACCTTCAGGCCTTCAAGAAATCCCTCAATACCCATCTCTTCAGATTAGCCAATCACATAGAAACATAGAAAAATGTCGACAGATAAGAACCTTTTGTCCCATCTAGTCTGCCCAATTACATGGATACTTTACCTGGATTTATCTTTTGTTTAGGATAGCCTTATGCCTATCCCATGCTTGCTTAAATTCAATTACTGTTTTGGCCTCTACCACTTCAACTGGAAGACTCATGCAACTCATCCCTCTCAGACTGTAAGCTCTTATGAGCAGGGCCCTCTGCACCTCTTGTTTCCATCATATGTCCGTTTATCTCGTTCCCTTTGGTTATTGTAAAGCGCTGCGGAAACTGTTGGCGCCATATAAATGATAATAATAATAATAATAATACTAATACTGTAAAGCTTAAAAATATATATTTTGTTGCCATACAGAGAAAGTTGTCCCTCACAGGGAGGGGGTGGTGCAAGTATGTCATGGGTGGCGAGTATGTACTGTTAGGTGTCTTACACTTACTGGAGAGGTGCTCTGGCTGGGATTCGAACCTGTGTCTCCACAGTTATAGAGCAGTGATGTTACCTATACTCCTTCAGCCGGTACAATTACAGTTACAAGCATTTATAAAGCGCCGACAGATTCCTTAGCAGTACTAACTTTTACACTTTTACACGGAAAGCTGTCCATCAAAGGGGGCGTCTCGTGCTCTATAAAAGTAAAAGAAATAAAAAATAATATTTGTTGATGTTCACTATTTTTAGAGCAAGGGGCCCATCTTTGGTGGGAACCTGCAGGCGGATGCCTACACTATCTAATTGTAAACCAGAGCCTGCCACGAGGCAGAGGAATGCGCAGGAAGTGTCCCACATGTCCTTAGCACTGAAAGGGTTAACGGTCAGCTTGCAAGTACATGACTTGGAAAAAAATTATAATGCCCATTTCTGCACAGCAGGTCCCCAGGACAGTGAGTATCAGCTGCGCTCACGCGTTTCACAGTATGGGCACTGCCCTGCGCGTGCTCTGGATTCGTGTGTGCGTCGTGTCACTGCTCAGGGATAAAGTCTCGGTGAATGTTACACGGAAATGATATGTTTACTTTTGGTGGTTTACAGGCGCTGGGAACGTGGCCAATGACTGCTGTCTGAAAACAAAGGGCAAGCGCATCCCGTTCAATCATATAGCGGGATACACCATCCAGGACAAGGACAGTGGATGTCACATAAATGCCGCGGTGTAAGTATCTCACTGCCGAGACTCCAGCGAGAGGCTTCGCCCTCATCCATAGCACAAAGGGTCCAATTCCATAGTGACCGATAACGTTAACATTCGGATGTGTAAGCTTTAACGTCAGGAATCAGGATAAGTGACTTTAACGTTTGCCCCATATTACCTTCCTGATGCTGAACCAATGAGAAATCACTTAGCACATCGGTGATTGTGCGAACTTCCTGTACTTTGTGCATCCTATAGTTAACATGGGGAGCCAATCAGTAATTAGCTTTTGGATAAGTAAGGTATTACAAAGTGCGAGCGCTAATTATGTCTGTCTGTATGTATCTGTCTGTTTGTTTCTGTCTGTTTGTGTCTGTATGTATCAGACTGTGTCTGTATGTATCTGTCTGTTTGTGTCTGTCTGTGTCTGTCTGTCTGTATGTATCGGCCTGTTTGTGTCTGTATGTATCTGTCTGTGTCTGTTTGTGTCTGTATGTGTCTTTATGTATCAGTCTGTGTGTGTCTGTATGTATCTGTCTGTTTGTGTTTGTCTGTGTCTGTCTGCATGTATCAGTCTGTTTGTGTCTGTATGTATCGGTCTGTTTGTGTTTGTGTCTGTATGTATCGTTCTGTTTGTGTCTGTCTGTATGTATCTGTCTGTTTGTTTCTGTCTGTATGTGTCTGTATGTATCTGTCTGTGTCTGTCTGTATGTGTCTGTATGTGTCTGTCTGTGTCTGTGTCTGTCTGTATGTATCTGTCTGTTTGTGTCTGTCTGTATGTGTCTGTATCTGTCTGTATGTATCGGTCTGTTTGTGTCTGTCTGTATGTATCAGTCTGTTTGTGTCTGTCTGTGTCTGAATGTATCTGCCTGTGTGTCTGTCTGTATGTATCTGTCTGTGTCTGTCTGTATGTATCAGTCTGTTTGTGTCTGTCTTTTTGTGTCTGTCTGTATGTATCGTTCTGTTTGTGTCTGTATGTATGTATCTGTCTGTTTGTTTCTGTTTGTGTCTGTTTGTATGTATCTGTCTGTGTCTGTATGTATCGGTCTGTTTGTGTCTGTCTGTATGTATCGGTCTGTTTGTGTCTGGATGTATCTGTCTGTATGTGTCTCTATGTATTTGTCTGTTTGTGTCTCTATCTATCTGTCTGTATGTGTCTGTATGTATCTGTCTGTGTCTGTCTGTCTGTATGTATCGGTCTGTTTGTGTCTGTGTCTGCCTGTCTTTGTCTGTATGTATCTGTCTGTGTCTGTCTGTATGTATCGGTCTGTTTGTGTCTGTATGTATCTGTCTGTATGTGTCTGTATGTATCTGTCTGTGTCTGTCTGTATGTATTTGTCTGTTTGTGTCTGTATCTATCTGTCTGTATGTGTCTGTATGTATCTGTCTGTGTCTGTCTGTCTGTATGTATTGGTCTGTTTGTGTCTGTGTCTGCCTGTCTTTGTCTGTATGTATCTGTCTGTGTCTGTCTGTATGTATCGGTCTGTTTGTGTCTGTCTGTCTGTGTCTGTCTGTATGTGTCTGTATCTGTCTGTTTGTGTCTGTCTGTCTGTATGTGTCTGTCTGTTTGTGTCTGTCTGTATGTGTATGCCTGTGTCTGTCTGTTTGTGTCTGTCTGTCTGTGTCGGTCTGTTTGTGTCTGTCTGTATGTGTCTGCCTGTGTCTGTGTCTGTCTGTCTGTGTCTGCCTAAATCTGTCTGTCTGTGTCTGTTTGTGTCTGTCTGTATGTGTCTGTCTGCATGTCTATTTGTGTCTGTCTGTTTGAGTGTGTCTGTATATGTCTGCCTAAGTCTGTCTGTATGTGTCTACCTGTGTCTGTCAGTGTCTGTCTGTATGTATCTGTCTGCCTGTGTCTGTCTGTTTGTGTTTGTCTGTCTGTGTCTGTCTGTATGTGTCTGCCTGTATGTGTCTGCCTATGTCTGTATCTGTCTGTCTGTGTCTGTCTGTTTGTGTCTGTCTGTTTGTGTGTGTCTGTGTCTGCCTAAGTCTGTGTGTCTGTTTGTGTCTGTCTGTATGTGTCTGTCCGCCTGTCTATTTGTGTCTGTCTGCTTGTGTGTGTCTGTATGTGTCTGCCTAAGGCTGTCTGTATGTGTCTGCCTGTGTCTGTGTGTCTGTATCTGTCTGTCTGTATCTTTTGTGGTGTTCTTTGAATTAACATTTGTTCTCCTTGGGGTTACCTTGTTCCAGATTTCATCTCCATAATGAAAAGATCCTGTGCGCAACCCCGGACTTGCCATGGGTTATAAAGGCGATTAAGAAAATAAACAAGATGAAAAGAGGGACCACGGTCAAAAACACAAAAGCACATCAGAAGAAAAGAGGGCCCCAGAATGAATAAGGTACAGCAACACAGAAAGGAGAAGTCACATTTTTGTAACATTTTGTTGTTTTTCTCTTAACAGTGAGTCCAGTTCAAGTGTTAATAGGCAAAATACACTGACATTAGGGGCGTGCACACACGTTCATATGAACCTATAGAAACATTACACAGCTCCTCTCTATACTGTCAGCAACCCACAAGAACGTGCACGGGTTGTGTCTCCACAAATAAGCTGGCCGGGCTGCGTTGCGTTCCAACAAGAGCTGGTTCTTGGGCTACTAACAAGAGCCGGTTTTTGGGCTCCTAACAAGAGCCGGTGTTTGGGCTCCTAACCATGTGAGTTTTGCTGCTGTAGTGACATGCACTAGAGATCTATTCACAAAGCACTGACATTGAGTTCAATTTGATTAATCTTCATTTCGACTCACATTGTTGATTCCGTTTCTTCAAAAATTCAGTGCATTCACTATTCACCTAATGGTCACCGTATTGCGCCACAAACGGAGCTCCCGAAGTAGTTATAGGATCGGTGATAGCGCTGGTAAGCGCTCAAGTGCGCCAAATTGGCCTTGCTGAATTCTACCGAAATGGGGGGATAAAACAATTAGGAAATCTCCTATTCCTCTAATCGGAGCTTATATCAATAAAAATGTGTGTAAATAATAAAAAAGGACGTTTTACGAAATAATAAAAAGGTTAAAAGTGTTAAAAAATGATAAATGAATTAAAAAAAACTTTTTCAAAAATAAAAAAAAGGTATTTTAAAATATAAAGTGGGACGAGAGAGCACCTGGGCCAAACTAAAATGGGGTGAAAGGAGGGCAGAGGCACAATGGCGATAGGTTAAGAGAAGCTTGGCCACAACATAATGGTGTTAAGATGGAAGAGATGGCGGCACAAACACTCAGCAAATCACAAAGGGGTCATCAAGATCATGATAAGAAGGTAACGTGTTACTTAGGCTGACCCGCTGTGACCTACAGTGATTCCACTGGTTACACTTTGTTTATGGTCTTAAAACAGACACGGTCAGGATTTAATGGCCGAAGGCAAACAAATTTGGGCTACGTTCTAATAGTGAAACAATTGCCAAGGAACCATTGGGACTTTTCAGACCGATGTGTTGGTATCCATGGTGATAACTCCACTTTTAGAACTCACGTTTTGTTAGTGATACCCACCATTGGTCGGCCAAAGACATTTCCATTCTAGACCCAATGAAAGACATGACTCAAGAGGTTTTGCCAAGTGTTTAGCAAAGTATCATGGGAAAATCCAGTTCTCTGTAGCTTTACTACTTCGGCCTTACAGTACAAGTAAAATGTCCTTTTTTATTTCCCAGCAACCCCAAGATGAAGCCTGGACTTCAGACGGCTCGGGATTCAATATGGCGCAAGAGTCTCCACATGTTTCCTCAATACGCAAAGTGTATCCAAAACGTAGGAATCTCACATCACTCGCAGAGATTGTATATTGAGATTTTGGCCTCATTTTATAGCTCTGAGATGATGAGGAACGCATCTCGCTCCTCATTATTCCTCTCTTCCTTCTTAATGTACCCGTCCACTAAACTGGGACTAAGTCAAGTGTGACCGGGGTCGAAACCTTTAGCCAACATTACAAGATCTGGCTGATTTGCTGAGCTTAGAATTGGTGAGAAATGACCAAAGGATGCAAATTATAAACCAAAAAAGCCAAGATAAGGAAAAAATCGTTTGTTTTTAAAAAAAAAATTCAAAACCATTGCCTAAGATTTTTGATATTCTTTGACCCAAAACCGTAAAATGTTTTATTTTGAATAACCCCAAAAATCAAACCTCTCGGAATTCTAAATGAGTGCGACAATACATTAGCAGAGGCTCTCTTTCCTTTCCGACGCGTTTCTCACCCTTTCGGTACCACAATATTTAAACCCGTTTCCCTGCGATGTGATGGCTGGCAGAGCCAATCAGAGATCAGTGTTGATAAACTGACTCTGAGTGTAATAAATAAAGAGTTTATTGTTTTATGTTTAAAAGAACAGGTTGAGTATTCCTTACTCAGAATCCCGTAACCAAAATATTGAGAAATAAGGCATTTTTTTGAGCGCTGACATGACGCCGAAAAGTGTAAAATCCCCCCAATCTCATGTAACGGGGAAAAATTATTACAATTTTATAAAACACCCTTCAGGTTGTGTATAAGGTGTGTGTGGAACATAAATGGATTCTGTGTTTAGGCTTGGGTCTCCGAGATATCACACTATTATATGCAAATAACCCCCAAAAAACCCAAATCCAGGACATGTCTGACCCTGAGCATTTGGGGTAAGGGATTCTCAGCCTGTGTCTTTTTATATATTCATTGTAATATATATATTACTCATTGTGTATTCAAAGTGTAATGAGTACATAGCGGCACACACAGGCCAGGAGCACACCACCAAACATACATCATAAACATTTTCTCTTCAATGGATCAGATTTAAAAACCTATAAAACGCTATATATAGATAGATAGATAAATATATATATATATAAAGCACTATTTTTATATCAAGGATTTTGCATAAACTGTTACATAATAGGGATTCCGTAAAGAATTCCAACCGTCTTGGTTGGGTTGCGCACAAGTGTTTATGTACAGGGTTCAACGCGTTTTACCCCCAGTGGTGGTGATCCCCACATTGAAGTCATTCCCGATCCATTTTACATATAGGTGCAAGTTGTAGGATAAAAGAGCCAGGATCGTGGGTTCAATCTAATAAATCACGCTTTTAATCTGGTTTTAGTAGAGAATTAAGACAGAATTTTCACCTGAATCTCTTTGATAAACATTCGGGGGTTGAGTAGGGATTGGGTCGGACACTCTGGCCAGTTTAATGTTAATGGTGCCGATGTTTATTATGACTCTCTGCCTTTTATTCTTGTCTCTGTGTAAAAGCCATGGGATTAACGTCGATGTAAACAGAGGGAAAAGGCTCAGTCCGAGTGACAGCTGGTTCCATGCAAACTCCAACATGTAGATGAAATGAAAACAAGCTATGCGCATCCCGCGTCCGTGCATGGATATTTCACTGAGTGTCTTACACAACTATGTTGACATGAAAATGTTGACTTACACATGTTGTTAATATGGTTTGTGTTGAATGTGGTGCGTGTCACCATAAAAACACTTTTTATTGGAGATTTAATGTGCACGGGCTGTGCTCCCACAATGACAATGTGTACAGGCTGCCCCTGTGCTTTGGTTAATACAAGTCCTAGGGTTAGGGAGTTATTGGGCCTAGATAGATGTCTACCTCCTAACCTTCCCAATCCCATAGCTTTAACCACCACCATAGCTCTAACACCCAATCCTAACCACCCCATAGCTCTTACAGCCAATCCTAAGCACCACCATAGCTCTTGCAGCCAATCCTAACCACCCCATAGCTCTTACAGCCAATCCTCAGTACCTCTATAGCTCTGACACCCAATCCCAATCACCCCAAAGCTTTAATACGCAATCCTAACCACCCCATAGCTTTTACAGCCAATTCTTACCACCACTATAGCTCTATCTCTCAATCTTAACCCCCTCTATTGCTCTGACACCCAATCCTAACCACCCCATAGCTCTGACACACAATCCTAACCACCTCTATAGCTCTAACCCTCAATCCTAACCCCCTATATAGCTCTGACACCAAATTCTAATCACCCATAGCTCTGACACCCAATCCTAACCACCTCCATAGCTCCAACCATCAATCATAGCCAGCCATAGCTTTACCCTCAACCCAAAACACACCCATAGCTCTTATAGCCATTCCTAACTACCTCTATAGCTCTGACACCCAATCCTAACCACCCCATAGCTCTGACACGCAATCCTAACCACCTCTATAGCTCTAACCCTCAATCCTAACCCCCTCTATAGCTCTGACACCAAATTCTAATCACCTATAGCTCCGACACCCAACCCTAACAACCTTTATAGGTCAAACCCGATCCTAGCCACCTCCATAGTTCTAATAACCAATCCCAACCACTCCTATAACTCTAACACCCAATCCTAACCACCATTCTACCCACCTTATAACTCTATCACCCAATGCTAACCATAATAACCACAATACCCACACCTAACAACCTCCATAACTCTGACACACAATCCTAGCCAATCTATGAAGGCTAACACCCAACTCTACCCCCAGTAGCTCTTGCCCCCAGTCTTAGGCACCCCCATAAATCTAACACAAAGTCCTAGCCATCCCTAAAACTCTAATACACATTGATACACACCCCTGTAACTCAAGCTAGATGGATTTTTGTGTGTGGTACTGTGTATCTTGGTTGTGGATATTGAGTCTTATAAGTCACAAAGCACAATGATTGATCCAAGGTCTTCCTTTGGTCCATAGTAAAAAAGGGACACATTCCTTAATCCCTGATGAAATGTGAATTATTGAGTGATCTGTAAAATGCAGATATATATATATTAGATATGTTATTGCCCAGGATAACAGTGTCACTGTATCACTTTACGCTCATAGTCCGGTCCCTGGTTTATATCGAATCCGTCACCTACATCACTCTTTAAGGCATGATGCTCTTCAACGTAAAAGAAAGACTCCACTAACTTCATGCTGGGACAATCCTTCACAGCCTGGAGAAGGATGCAATCATTACGTCACCAAGCTTTAATCCTTCTGGGGTTGGTATGGGATTGTCCTGAGGATGATGTTGGTGTAACCCATCTTTTGGTACTTTGTATCTGTGTGGGATGTTAGCGACTTCCTTGGTGCAACTTTGCACACTCTCCACGGGTCGGCTTTAGCCTCAATACAATACAGCATCCCTCCGGTTAATGATGTTCTTTGCCTTCACAGAGTAGGCGTCCACAACCTTGGACCTCCATATGTTTTGGAGCTATATTTCTCAAGAGTGTCAACTAAACTTGTGAGTGGTTGAGTACCATAGGAGACCATCTGGAGGGGTGAGGTTGTTGACCCCTTTCATAAAGGTTGTTCCACAGGTGCTAAAATCAGTAGAGGTGTGCATTTGTTTCGTAATGAATCTCAATTTGTCCAAAAATTTGTTAATTCGTATTTCGGAATTACTTCCGAAATAACGAATTAGTTTTTCATGTGAATTGAAACAAAACAAAGCAATATATAATGAAATTGATTCGTTATGCAGTTTCACAAGAGAGCCATTGATTGAATAATTCCTCTATGCACTGCAGCGAAATGAAAATTTAACCCTAGCTTGCCTTTTAACACTCATGTTTAACCCTAATCTAACAGGAATTGAGCAGGATTTGATTTATTGTTTTTTTGTTTTTTTTAGTGATCCTAAACTTCGAATTGATCCCAAATTACAATTGAAATTATGAAACAAATCAGTTTCATTTTACTGTTTCACAAAGCACCCCATCCCTGTCAACTGGCTGTAATGCTGATTCTGTTGTATTCAGCACTACAGGCCAATAGACAGCTCAATATTTAACCCTAATGTGCCTTTCAACCCTCATGTTTTACCCTAATCTAACAGTAATTAAGCAGGATTTGATTTATTCAGGTTTTTTATTTTAAATCATCCGAAAATTCGAATCAAATCGAAATTACGAAATTACAAAAATGAATCAGTATTCAAATGTATTCTGTTTCGGACTAAATTATTTTCAAACAGAATAAAACAAAACAAATTTTTCAGCTGTGCATATCTCTAAAAATTCAGTCTGTATAATGTATCTGTATCATAGTGGATTGGACTCTTGGATTTGTGATCTCTCTGCGTGTTGTCGCCGGCAGTGATGGCTAACCCTGGCACCCAGAGGCGGCTCTAGTCTTAGTGAGGCCTTAGGCACGTCACAGAGATGAGACCCCTCTTGTTAGGGGGGAAAAAACGCAGAAGACAACCCCAAAAAGTGGTCCGTTTTTTTAGTAGGAAAGATATGTGAATGGAAGAGGCTCAGTATGGAAAACAGGCCTGAAGAAAAACGTGCAAAAAAAGATCTGTGAAAATAGACTCGTCTAAAAAAGGCACACGTTTATAAAAGACGCAATGTGTGTATGTTACAATACACTATTTAAGTATAAACCGTAACTCACAATGAGCTCGCGACAAAAGAACCCTTATTTCTAACCCTAACCCTAATTTGTAACTCTAATTTCCAGCCCTAAACCAAACTCTTATTGTTAACCCTAAAACCGGAGCGTCTTTACCCCGTGTCTTTCTTTACCCCGCGTCTTTCTTTACCCCGTGTCTTCCTTTAACCCGTGTCTTTCTTTACCCCGTGTCTGTCTTTAACCCGTGTCTTTCTTTACCCCGTGTCTGTCTTTAACCCGTGTCTTTCTTTAACCCGTGCCTTCCTTTAACCCATGTCTTTCTTTAAGATGTGTCTTTAACCTGTCTTTCTTTAACATGTGTCTTTAACCTGTCTTTCTTTAACATGTGTCTTTAACCTGTGTCTTTCTTTAACATGTGTTTTTCTTTAATCCGTGTCTTTCTTTAACATGTGTCTTTAACCTGTGTCTTTCTTTAAGATGTGTCTTTAACTCGTGTCTTTCTTTAAGATGTGTCTTTAACCCTTGTCTTTCTTTAACATGTGTCTTTAATAGGGATGAGCTGTTCGGGTTCGGACGGTTCGGAGTTCGGCCCGAACTTTGGCAGTTCGAAAGTTCGCGAACTTCGAACTTTTTGGGTGTGTACGGTTCGAGTTCGAAAAAAAAATTTTGACAGATGGATTTTATAACTTGCAGGGGAGACATTACGAACATCTGAAAAGCCACAGGGACAGGGTTAATCAGAGAAAGGTGAAACTCAGGAGAATGACTGAAGATAAAATTCTAGGTCAAAATAGCCAAACCAGAAAAATTCTCCCAGTTATCTCACTTTCCAAATCGGCTATTTGGTCTAGAATTTTCCATTCTCCAGTCATTCTCCTGCTTTTCACTGCCACAAAATCAGTAAAACTTTTTCTGCGTGTCCGAAAATGTCTCCTCTTTTCATACAGACTGCCGCCCCAAGCAGTGGTTTATGGATAGATTAAAGGAAAAGCATTTACCGTCATTTGAAATGTCATTTTTTGGTTTTTAAATGTTTCTATACATCCTAGAAATCCGCCACTTCACGGGCAGGTTATGGGGACCTCCTAGGCACGATATTTGTAGGAATTTTTTGTTTTTATTTTTAACCCTTATTTCATGTAAAACTCACTGTCCCTTTAAAAACGTTTTTATTTTTACTTTTTGTCCTTGTTTCCTGTCCCCCAGGGCACTACCCGGACCCCCATACACCTTTAATGGCAAATATGTAGCATATATGCCCTCTTGGAACTTTCAGCCCCATTGACTTGCATTGAGTTCGAGTTCGGGTTCGGGTTCGGATCCGAACATTTGGAAAGTTCGGGTTCGGCTCCGAACCGAACTCGGGGAGTGTTTGGCTAATCCCTAGTCTTTAACCTGTGTCTTTCTTTAACCCGTGTCTTTCTTTAAAATGTGTCTTTCTTTAAGATGTGTCTTTAAGATGTGTCTTTCTTTAACCCGTGTCTTTCTTTCAGATGTGTCTTTAAGATGTGTCTTTCTTTAACATGTGTCTTTAAGATGTGTCTTTCTTTAAGATGTGTCTTTCTTTAACCCGTGTCTTTCTTTAAGATGTGTCTTTAACCCGTGTCTTTCTTTCAGATGTGTCTTTAAGATGTGTCTTTCTTTAACCCGTGTCTTTCTTTAAGATGTGTCTTTAAGATGTGTCTTTCTTTAAAATGTGTCTTTAAGATGTGTCTTTCTTTAAGATGTGTCTTTCTTTAACCCGTGTCTTTCTTTAAGATGTGTCTTTAACCCGTGTCTTTCTTTCAGATGTGTCTTTAAGATGTGTCTTTCTTTAACCCGTGTCTTTCTTTAACATGTGTCTTTAAGATGTGTCTTTCTTTAAAATGTGTCTTTCTTTAACCCGTGTCTTTCTTTAACCTGTGTCTTTCTTTCAGATGTGTCTTTAACCCGTGTCTTTCTTTAAGATGTGTCTTTAACCTGTGTCTTTCTTTAACATGTGTCTTTAACCTGTGTCTTTCTTTAACATATGTCTTTAACCTGTGTCTTTCTTTAACATGTGTCTTTAACCCGTGTAGATGTGTCTTTAACCCGTGTCTTTCTTTCAGATGTGTCTTTTGTTATGATCTCTGCTTGTTCAGATATGAGGCTGGGCTGTCAGGTTCACCATTGCTTTATTGCAGGACACTTACTGTTATATACAGGCTTGGATAACTACAGGAACACAGGATCAACATCTTTAACCCGTGTCTTTCTTTCAGATGTGTCTTTCTTTAACCCGTGTCTTTCTTTCAGATGTGTCTTTAACCCGTGTCTTTCTTTCAGATGTGTCTTTCTTTAACCCGTGTCTTTCTTTCAGATGTGTCTTTAACCCGTGTCTTTCATTCAGATATGTCTTTAACCCGTGTCCAGGGGCGTACCTAGAACTTCTGGCACCCAGGGCGGATCCTATATTTGGCACTCCCCCAACTTTAAAATGTAAAAAAAAGGAAAAAAAAATCACACGCACTTTTTTTTATGTTTTCAAGAATATTTTTAGTTATAGTATTCTGTCAGGACATGACGTATACATATAATAATGATATATTATGACTCTGCCAGTGGTGGATCATCCAGTCTGCACACGTCATTGGCTGCAGGAGGATGGCTTGAGTTCTAGCTGTCCCGCAGCAATGAATGACACGCCACATGCGCCAGCTGGTGGGTAGGGCGGTCACGGCCCATAGACACCTGTGGGACATGCTATGCCGTCCTGCTTCGTTTAGAGCCACCCGCCGCGGGGACTGCATAGTACGCCCCATGTCATTAAAGGATTAGAGGGTTTTTTAAAAATTCTTTTCAGATGTCTTTACCATAGGACACCGATGTAAGATTATATTTGTGTCACTATGACTATGAATGTCACGTACCTACAGATATTCCACACAATTGTCACCACCGGAGGCTCCGGTTAGAGCAAAGCCTTAGGCGACCGCCTACTGTGCCTAATTATACAGCTGCCTCTTCTGGCACCCCACCGCACCCCATCACGCTCAGACATAATGTGATCAGTCATTTTCTGACCTTTCATACAGATGGATTTTATAACTTGCAGGGGAGACATTACGAACATCTGAAAAGCCACAGGGACCTATGGGATCTTTTTGTTGCAGTCGGTGCTCTTTGTTCATCAGACGTCGTATGTGGTTAAAGGCCTTTCAATATATTTGGGGATAATTCTATGTGGCGATACTAGAATACCTGGGAGGTGGACGGCCTGTGCATGTGACCTCATAGTGCTTAGGTTAGGGTCCTCACTCCCCCCAACCTCATCCTGGCAACATAATGAGAGGGTCCTATACCTTGGTCATCAAGATGGTTTCAAGATATGGACTTGAATGGTCTTGTCCGTGCTCCTTTAGTGCCATGTGGATTCAGTGTCTGGAGTGAAGCGCGCTGAGGCTGTGATGTCATTTCTTAACTCATTCTGCCATTTTGGTGTTACATAACAAATGCAACTATATATTTTAATATTCCAGTAGCTGTATGTGTGTGAGGGAGGGGGGACAACGCAAATCCTTTAGCAAGTATTATAAGACCTGTAACAAGTATTCCCCGGTGTACAGATCAGACATGTGCACAATGAAAAAAATTTGTTAGAATTCGGATCAATTCGTTACATTTTTTTAATTTGTTTCGGTTCGTTTTGTTACCGTGATTCATTATTGCGTTTTGATTCGTTTTTCGGAATGGTGAAACGGATGAATTAATAAGTGTTAGATAAAGGTTTAAAGATACGTTAATCTCCCCGTCGTCCTTGGTGCTGAAATATGTTTTAGCACCAAGGGCAGCAGCATACGGGGTTCCGGAACAAAAAATCCCCCTGCCCTTGGTGCTGAAACAGGTTTCAGCACCAAGGGTAGCACCCACTGAAAGTTCTTTCAGACTGATAAAAACTCCAAAAACCTTGATTGATTCGAAAAAAAAAGTATGTAAACCTTTGCATTTGTACAAATATTGGGGTGAGGTCATGTGTTTGGTACAAATGGAAGAATATTGCAGTTTCTCTGGCATTAGATGAAGTCCTCAGTGTAAACACACACTTACGTTTTTATTTCGGATAAAGTGGATACAGTGTAGGGATGTGCGTTTCGGGTTTCGGAATTTCGGAATTTTCACGAAATTTCCCGATTCGTGTCTTCGGATTCGGCCGAATTTCCGAATTGGATCGGACCCGAAAACCGACAGATCCGAAAAGTTTTCTGAGCCGAAACGAAAATTTTTTGGATTTTTCGAATGGACTTGAAATGTGTCAAATCGAAATTTATTTTCGCTCTATTCGTGATTTCGGTTCCATTTCGGTAATTCTGGAAATCGTATATTTAACTATTATCGGTTATATCGCTGATTCTGTAAATTTTGTATTTGTAAATGCGTATCACTTGTTTCTTGTGGCATTCGGGTCAGTTTAGCGTTTTTTAAATCGTTTTGTTCATTTTTTTTGTTCCTTGGCTTTCATACCATTTTAATATGATTAAATAAAGTTGTGAAATGTATATTCAATTATTCATAAGAAAAAAAGGATCTTTATTTACTAAAAAAAAAACACGATAGAATCGCCAGAATTATCGTAGACACTTTGAAACGAGGAGAACAGACGTTCCGAAAAAACGAAAATTTCCAAAATTTCCGAAAAGTCGATACAGAAAACGAGCAAAGTGAGCCGAAAATACGAAAAATGGACGATATTCCGAAAAAAAAATGTACACGAAAAACGATCCGAACCGAATCGAAACAGAAATCGGTCGAAACGAGTCGAATCGAAAAGTTTAAACATCCGAACAAATCGAACCGAATCGAACCGAAAAAAAAATCGGTGCACAAGCCTAATACAGTGCGCCATGTTTTTATAATCTGAAACCCATTTAATGGGGGTTTTTTTTGGGGGGGGGGATGATTTGTTGTAGAATCTTCCCCGGCTGTCCAGTTGGCCATTTCACGTGTCTGAATGAATTATTCGTATCTTCGGAACATTTGTTGTTTCTCAGTTTTGGAATTTAAGTGTTTTCTTTAATCTACTTTAAAAAAAAAAAAGGATCGAAACAATCAAACACATTTGGTGAACATCTGCGCAACATGACCGGCTCGTACATCTTACTTTAGTAGCATAAATAAATCCATATAATGTGACGGAGACACAAACACTGACTGGGTGATGGGACTGTGGGGCATAAGGGGTTATTCAGAGAGCACCAAAACGTAACCGTACGCTGAAATTCAGCATACAGTGACACTTCGTGGCCATTCGGCTATTCAGAGAACAGGAAGTTCGCCAAATGTTAGTGAATTGCCAGCAAGTTAGTGCCTGTTCGGCGGCAGTGAAATACAGTGTCTGTTCAGCGGCAGTGAAATACGGTGCTGTTCGGCGGCAGTGAAATCCCTCATAAAGAAGCAATGGTTAATCTAGTCACATTGAACAGCAGAGAAATGTCAGTGAAATGCCCTGATGTTCGGTGGTTTCATTCGACAGGTTTAATTAGACGAATCCCATAGGTTTCAATGTAAAAATATTCCCGTTTTAATCCAATATCTAATAAACCGTTTATTATATCAATCTGCAGCAAAAAGTCTCTTTATTTATAGAATTTTTTTTAGGCATTTTTTGGGATTTTTCAGCAAAAACGTGTTCCCGTTTTTTTTTTTTAAACCGTTTTTTCTTTTTTCTGTAACAGCCCTTTTTATTATCATTCATAGAATTTTATATGTAAATTCCAGACATTTTCGTTCAGTAGTTTTTTTGCGAAGAACAGTGTTTAAATTTTCAAACTTTCAAGCGTACTGTTTTTTTTTTTTTTTACCCCGTTCGTCAGCTTGTCGGCTTTTTCCGCCGGCTGGTCTGCGCTGTGATCGTCGGTTCGTCGGGTTATTCCGACATGTTCGGCATGGTTTTTGCAGCAGTTTCTGTAGGTTTTCAGCGAGTGTTCAACAGGTTTGAGGCAGGTTTTCCCTGCACTCTGTAGACCCTGCAGTGATTGAGTGATTGATTCCCCGAAGTGCAGGGAGGTGCGGGGAACAAGAGAGCACTGAAATCTCGGCAACATTTCTGTGCTCTCTGCATAACCTCTATAGTGATCGCCTCGTTACCCATTTTCCTGGACATGTTCTTTCACTAAAGCCTCATCTTGATGGGTTGCGTTGACGACCAACTTGTGTCAATTACCCGAGCAGGAGACAAAAATCTTAACATTATCAAGGAACCTGATAGTCTTTCAAAAAGTGTAGCCTTGATGAGAGATATGGACGACCTAGCAAGACGGCTTTGGTGGAATCCTGCTGATGGGGACCTCCTGATCACTGAAAAATTCCCAAGGACCATCTTGAGATCAAGGAATTGGAGTAAGCAGGTCAGGTGCAGTTTGGCTTTCGAATGACTATCAGATTCATAGAAAAAGTGTAACCTTGATGAAAGACATGGATGACTTAACAAGACAGTTTTGGTGGAGCCTTGCTGATGGGGACCTCCTCATCATTCATTGAAAAACTCTGAACGGCCACATTGAGGTCAAGGAATTGGAGTAACCAAGTGCAATTCTTCTTTGAGTTCTGTCATAGAGATATCTGGTGTTGGCATGTAGGTACAGATACCTCCTGTATGTCACTCAATCATTTCTATCACGTGGTTCGTTTCAGCTGTCTTGGTCATTAGTTAGAAGGTCTGTTGGTCTTCCTAAAGGTCTTGAATCCACAGAGTCACCAAGGAGGTAGGGGAAGTCTTACCATAGACCTAGAGTAACATCTAGACCTTCTGTAGAACCATAAACAAGTTCCAAGGGACAGGTAGATGAACACATGCTCCCAATAGGGAAATAACTCATTGTATGAGATCTTGACATCTAGAAGAGACCATGGCTGTTCACGTTGACTCGCTCAACCCATGAAATACTTCTTAGAAGCAAAAGTCTTCTAATAAGTCCAGGTTCTGCTTTTTCTGTATGTGCGATGTTGGCAGGAGATCACCATGTTCCTCACTTTAAAGTTACGCTCGTGTTTCATTCTGTGTTATGTTATAAAAGTGCAGAATCGATGTGGCTTTAGATCTAAAAGTGTCTGTAGGACTTTCCACCAGTTGACTTCGTTTTTAAGCATGTATTGCTGCGCGTCCTCTGTCTGTCGGGGGAAAAGAGTTAATACACTCTGTAAACATTCTGTGCATTTTTCTCTCTGGTTATGCATCACACACATGAATCCGTCTTGTTGTGTTGGCCGGGTGAGTGTGATGAATCGCAGAGCCAAATGGCTGGAGTCCGGCGGTTCTTGGAAAGTGCGACAAATAATTGCAAAACCATATGGAGAGCCAGAAATCATGGCGTGCCAAGACGTCTTCACCCGCCCCTTCTGCGCGTTTCTCCCCGTGTGTAACGGGACGCCATACATCTTTACATCAGCACAATACGGACACAATGCAGGCAACGTGATACACTATAACGAGATACACTATAACGAGATACACTATAATGAGATACACTATAACGAGATACACTATAACGAGATACACTATAACGAGATACACTATGAGATACACTATAACGAGATACACTATAACGTGATACACTATAACGAGATACACTATAACGTGATACACTATAATGAGATACACTATAACGAGATACACTATAACGAGATACACTATAACGTGATACACTATAATGAGATACACTATAACGTGATACACTATAACGAGATACACTATAATGAGATACACTATAACGTGATACACTATAACGAGATACACTATAATGAGATACACTATAACGTGATACACTATAACGAGATACACTATAACGTGATACACTATAACGAGATACACTATAACGAGATACACTATAACGTGATACACTATAATGAGATACACTATAACGTGATACACTATAACGAGATACACTATAATGAGATACACTATAACGTGATACACTATAACGAGATACACTATAACGAGATACACTATAACGTGATACACTATAACGAGATACACTATAACGAGATACACTATAACGAGATACACTATAACGAGATACACTATAACGACATACACTATAACGAGATACACTATAACGAGATACACTATAACGAGATACACTATAACGAGATACACGGAGCGTTTCCTCTTTCGTGTTTTCCTGTCATTCTCCGTCATGTGTCCTACTAATAAAAAATGCTTAAAACGAGCCAGCTGCTGCGTTTTGCTTTGAAAATACACGGATTTTTACAAACACCAGGTTGACACGTCTCTCCCGACGCACATTTAAAGTAACGACACACCTTTAAAGTAACAACGTGTCAAAATTTCCATAATTCACCAAAAAACAAGGATAAATGGACAGGCGCCCAAACGTTGCCGCTTCTCCCGACGAGTATGACCGTGTCCATAATGTCCCTGCAACTACCAGGATACATGTGATGCTTTATGGGAGACCGTTAAGTTGACTGTCGGTTGGCCTCAGGTTGACCCCACTCATCCATTACCGTACAGAGCACCAGGAGCTCATGCAACGTTGTCACAGGGAACATCAGGAGGTTTTAAAATGGTCTTCAGAATCACAAAGAAACCAGGGGGTTCAGCAACCTTGGCCCCTCACAATGTTTTGGAACTACATTTCCCATGAAACAAAAGCAATCTAATGAGTGGCTGAGCATCATGGGAGATGTATCTCCAAAACATCTGCAAAGCCAAGGTTGCTGTCCCCGTTTGATACGGTGGAGAATTGCATTTTGGATTGGATTTATGATACCGGCTCTGGTGTCTCTCCCTCACTTTGAAGATTTCAGCCTAAAATGTGCAGTTTTACAATAAAACCGTTGCTTTAAGGTGAAGAATTTAGAAAAAAAAAAATATTAGCTGATTTTGTTCACTTCAAGTTTATTCTCCGGTCATACACCTCTGCCCTCCACTTGGCCAAACAATCCTTCTTCTCATCTCTTATATCTACGCTGTCCTCCAACCCTAAACGGCTCTGGTCCACCTTCAACACCCTCCTCTACCCACCTGCACCTCCCCCCACAGCTGCCTTCAGCGCTCAAGACCTGGCAGACTACTTCCTCAGTAAAACTCTAAATATCAGACGCAACATCCCAACACAAGATAGTTATCTGCCACCTCCACTCCCACAGGTCCCCTCTGCCACCCTCTGCCGCTTCCTCCCAGCCACTGAGGAGGAAGTCAATTCCTTATTGTCCTCCTCACATCTCACCACGTGCCCGCTCGACCCCATTCCCTCACATCTAATTCTTTCCCTCTCCTCCTCCCTCACCCCTGCTCTCACACACATCTTCAACCTCTCTCTCTCCACTGGCTCCTTTCCATCCGCCTTCAAACACGCGCTAGTTACCCCTTTACTAAAGAAACCATCCCTAGATCCCAACTCTCCATCCAACTACCGCCCTGTATCCCTGCTTCCCTTCACATCAAAGCTCTTAGAAAAACTAGTCTTCAACCGCCTCTCCCTCTTCCTGTCCTCCAATTCCCTACTTGACCCCCTGCAATCTGGCTTCCGTCCCCTACACTCAACTGAAACTGCCCTCACCAAAGTCACCAACGACCTCCTAACTGCTAAAAAACAATGCCACTATTCTATTCTCATCCTGCTTGACCTCTCGGCTGCTTTTGACACTGTTGACCACCCCTCCTTCTACAGACCCTCAACTCTCTGGGTCTCGGTGACACTGCACTCGCTTGGGTCGAATCCTATTTATCCAACAGGTCCTTCTGTGTGTCCTTTGCTGGTAACTCCTCCTCCTCATTGCCTCTATCTGTTGGTGTACCTCAAGGCTCTGTCCTTGGTCCTCTGCTCTTTTCCATCTACACCTCCTCCCTGGGCAAAATCATCAACAGCTTTGGCTTCAATTACCACCTCTACGCTGATGACACTCAGATCTACCTCTCTACCCCTGATCTCTCTCCCCCTGTCCTTTCAAAAGTCAGTGACTGTTTATCTGGCATCTCCTCCTGGATGGCCTCCCACCACCTAAAGATCAACATGTCGAAGACTGAACTCCTACTTATTCCTCCCTCCAATGCCTCCCCACCTCCTGACTTCTCTATCACGGTGGAGGGTATCACCATTTCCCCATCAAACCAAGTTCGCTGTCTTGGAGTTACACTTGACTCTGCTCTTTCCTTCATCCCCCACATCAAGTCTCTTTCCTCCTCCTGCCGATACCAACTGCGTAATATTTTCAGAATTCGGCCATTTCTTACCGCTGTCGCCACAAAACAACTCATACACGCCCTGGTAATCTCCCGACTCGACTATTGCAATAATCTCTTATCTGGCCTCCCTCTGTCCCGCCTCTCCCCCCTAAAATCCATCCTGAATGCCTCCGCCAGACTAATTCACCTCACCCGCCGCTCTGTCTCTGCCGCTCCCCTCTGCGAGTCCCTTCACTGGCTCCCCATCCACTGCAGAATTAAGTTCAAAATACTTATCCTTACCTACAAAACCCTCACTAACTCAGCTCCCCACTACCTGTCCTCACTAATCACCAAATACACCCCAGCCCGCTCCCTAAGGTCAAACAGTGACCTGCGCCTAGCTTCTCCCCGCATCACCTCTTCCCATGATAGACTGCAGGATTTCTCACGCGCAGCCCCCACTCTCTGGAACGCTCTCCCTCGTACTGTCAGACTTTCCCCTAACTTCTCTTCCTTCAAACGCTCCCTGAAAACATTCCTATTTAGGGAAGCCTACCACCCAACTCACTGACGCAACCATCAATCACGCTCACCTTACAGTCCTCTCCTCCTGTTTCCAACCCCAACCCTCCCAGATTGTGAGTTCCTACGGGAATAGGGCCCTCATCTCCTCCTGTACTGTTTGTCAAATGTTGTTCAATGTATTGTAACCCTGTCTATACTGTGCTTATTGTACAGCGCTGCGGAATATGCTGGCGCTTTATAAATAAAGAATAATAATAATAATAATAATAATTACCATCGACAAAAATAATTATAAACAACAAGAACTTAAATAAAGTAAAAAAAAAATGTATAAAAGTATAATCTGTCCTCTGTGTAATATGATCCCTGCGCTCAATGCATAGAATAGTGTGTGCTTCAAATCCACACGTCCAAACCTGGGAGAGGGCGCCGAATGTACATCTCAGGAGCCTGTGTGCACAGAAAGCCGGAGCACCCTCCCGAAAAAAAAGGAAACGTGCCAAAACTGAAAGACTTTTTTTAATCTTTTGCTTTTGTGTAAAGGGAAAAATGATGATAAATTAAAAAATAAAATAATAAACCCTGTGTGACGGAACGGCCGCCCCAATGTTTATTTGTGTTACATTTTCTTACATTTCTTTGCACCTGTATATAGGGTAGAGTGTTGTGTGATACACTGTGCTGCTTTCCCTGTGTGTATCTGCATGTTACAGTTACAAGTTTTTATAAAGTGCTAACAAGTTCCGTAGCGCTGTGCAATGGGTGAGACAGAATAACATTGTGCATACAAGTTGGACATTCAGAACAGTAGGAGAGGACCCTGCTTGAGAGCTTACAATCGTCTGCTTCCACCCCTCTCCACCAGAAACTGATTTAGACTGGATATCACAGCCTTTGTCTGTAGAACAGAGTTGTGAGGGGAGGCGGGGGTTTGCAGCTGGGAAACGCTGGGGAGTGGTTTTTACTTTTGAATGTCTAAGTGACAACCTTCTGAATAAAGGCATTCCGAGTTTGGTCTTCATTCGGCAAGGATCATCTCACGGTCTATGTGCCGTCAAGTCTGTGGGGGTACGATCACCTCCTTGTACAGCAGAAAGGGGCGCCGGATTGAGGTACCGATCGTGTGGGGTACCAGGATCCATAACAACCTGGAAAGCAGTTTCTCACTGCGCTCGCATCAAAAGAAGGAGCAGAATCTGTTACCTTAAAATGAAGCAAAGATGCAACAGAATGTTAGGGCTCGGATCAACCTTAACCCTAAGCACAAGCACAAATAGTAACCTAACCCTAACCCAAATTTCTAAGCCTAACCCTAACCCTTTTTTTATTTTTACACATTACATGGTCATGTTTTGTATCGGTGAAAAAGTCAGACTCCGACCTTTCCAATGACACCTCACTTGATCTAGTGCAGTGTAAGGATAAGAGACACAGAGCTCCAAAGACCCCCAGCCTCTCCTCACTGTATTGCAGCGGCCTAGGTTTTAGATGAATCAATGCGTAATAATGCATAGTGCCATCTCCTCCGCACTTGCTGGCAGCATCGGAAATGAGAAGGTGAGTTAGTGCAGCATCACTGTGCACTTTATAATTGAAACGTGAGCAACAGTGCGGTGTTAGAAAAAAGAAGTAATGTTTGTATTTTATTTATTTGTTATTTTATTTTTAAATAAACCTGGTCTTGTTTGATGTCACTTTAAAGGCCGTCTCCTGGCCTTTCCATCGAAACCTAATATGATCCTGTAGCATGTAGGCTACTGGAGATATAGGGATCCCTTTAAAGTGCACGTTTTTTTCTACAGAGCATGGTGCCCCCATCTGTACGTACATGCGTATTCTGCCCAATTATAACCTGTCTGGGTGTTCCATCATTTCAGCGGATCCACGACCAAACGAGACCCATGTCACAGCTTGTGTTGTGAAATCTGCTGTGCGGCTCCAAAGCCACACAATGTGCACACGTGCTGCAACAAAAGGCACACAATGTGCACGCACGCAACAACAAAAGGCACACAATGTGCACACGTGCTGCAACAAAAGGCACACAATGTGCACGCACGCAACAACAAAAGGCACACAATGTGCACGCACGCAACAACAAAAGGCACACAATGTGCACGCATGCTACAACCGAAGCCACACAATGTGCACTCATGCTACAACAAAAGGCATACAATGTGCACGCATGCTACAACAAAAGGCACACAATGTGCACGCATGCTACAACAAAAGGCACACAATGTGCACGCATGCTACAACAAAAGGCACACAATGTGCACGCACGCTACAACAAAAGGCATACAATGTGCACGCATGCTACAACAAAAGGCACACAATGTGCACGCATGCTGCAACAAAAGGCACACAATGTGCACGCACGCTACAACAAAAGGCACACAATGTGCACGCATGCTACAACCGAAGCCACACAATGTGCACTCATGCTACAACAAAAGGCATACAATGTGCACGCATGCTACAACAAAAGGCACACAATGTGCACGCATGCTACAACAAAAGGCACACAATGTGCACGCACGCTACAACAAAAGGCACACAATGTGCACGCATGCTACAACAAAAGGCACACAATGTGCACGCACGCTACAACAGAAGCCACACAATGTGCACGCACGCTACAACAGAAGCCACACAATGTGCACGCACGCTACAACAGAAGCCACACAATGTGCACGCACGCTACAACAGAAGCCACACAATGTGCACACACGCTACAACAGAAGCCACACAATGTGCACGCACGCTACAACAGAAGCCACACAATGTGCACGCACGCTACAACAGAAGCCACACAATGTGCACGTGCGCAGCGTGAGCGTCACATATGTTGAGAACAGACCCTTTTTTTATCCCACTCAAAAAGCTGATAACTTTAACTGTATTTCCCATGGTGCACAGCCGGCCTTACTCCCCCAGATATTACAGGACTGCATTTCCCATGGTGCACAGCCGGCCTTACTCCCCCAGATATTACAGGACTGCATTTCCCATGGTGCACAGCCAGCCTTACTCCCCCAGATATTACAGGACTGCATTTCCCATGGTGCACAGCCGGCCTTACTCCCCCAGATATTACAGGACTGCATTTCCCATGGTGCACAGCCGGCCTTACTCCCCCAGATATTACAGGACTGCATGTCCCATGGTGCACAGCCAGCCTTACTCCCCCAGATATTACAGGACTGCATTTCCCATGGTGCACAGCCAGCCTTACTCCCCCAGATATTACAGGACTGCATTTCCCATGGTGCACAGCCAGCCTTACTCCCCCAGATATTACAGGACTGCATTTCCCATGGTGCACAGCCGGCCATAATTCCCCAGATATTAAAGGACTTTCAATTATCTATGTTCCTTGTTACCATTTGTAGAAGTGTTTGCAGGTTTTTATACGAGGGTTTCAGGCTACGCACACGCACGGCTTTATGGCAGCGCCTTATAGCTACACACACGCACGGCTTTATGGCAGCGCTTTATAGCTACACACACGCACGGCTTTATGGCAGCGCTTTATAGCTACACACACGCACGGCTTTATGGCAGCGCTTTATAGCTACACACACGCACGACTTTATGGCAGCGCTTTATAGCTACATACACACACAGCTTTATGGAAGCGCTTTATAGCTTTGCACACGCACGGCTTTATGGCAGCGCTTTATAGCTTCACACACACACGCACGGCTTTATGGCAGCGCTTTATAGCTACACACACGCACGGCTTTATGGCAGCGCTTTATAGCTACGCACACGCACGGCTTTATGGCAGCGCTTTATAGCTACGCACACACGGCTTTATGGCAGCGCTTTATAGCTACGCACACACGTATAGCTCATGGATATACTGCCCCAGCTCATGGATATACTGCCCCAGCTCATGGATATACTGCCCCAGCTCATGGATATACTGCCCCAGCACATGGATATACTGCCCCAGCTCATGGATATACTGCCCCAGCACATGGATATACTGTCCCAGCTCATGGATATACTGCCCCAGCTCTGCCCCAGCTCATGGATATACTGCCCCAGCTCATGGATATACTGCCCCAGCTCTGCCCCAGCTCATGGATATACTGCCCCAGCTCTGCCCCGGCTCATGGATATACTGCCCCAGCTCTGCCCCGGCTCATGGATATACTGCCCCAGCTCTGCCCCAGCTCATGGATATACTGCCCCAGCTCTGCCCCAGCTCATGGATATACTGCCCCAGCTCTGCCCCAGCTCATGGATATACTGCCCCAGCTCTGCCCCAGCTCATGGATATACTGCCCCAGCTCATGGATATACTCACCTCCTCTGCTGCCGCCGTTGTTCCTCTGAGGTGAGCGGCCGCTGAAAGCATGCAGCCTGGCCGCTCACCGGAAACCACCTGACCAGCGCAGCCGAGTTCTCGCGAGATCTCGTGCGCTGGTCAGCTAGTTCCCATCCCACGCCAGCGGGCCGCTCGCAGGGAGGGGAACAGCCAGCGGCGCTGCTCCCAGATTCCAGCGCTTTTTGCCAGAATCTGGCGGCGGCGCTGGGCCCCCCTCCAGTGGTGGAATGCCAGGGCCCGGTCGCAACCGCGACCGCTGCGACCCTGGTGCTTCCGCCACTGGCTACGCACACGCATGGCTTTATGGCAGCGCTTTATAGCTACGCACACACACGGCTTTATGGCAACGCTTTATAGCTACGCATACACGTGGGTTTATAGCTGCGCTTTATAGCTATGCACACACACGGCTTTATGGCAGCGCTTTATAGCTATGCACGCGTAGTTTTATGGCAGCACTTTATAGCTATGCACACACGACTTTATGGCAGCGCTTTATAGCTACACACGCGTGGTTTTATGGCAGCACTTTATAGCTATGCACACACACGGCTTTACAGCAGCACTTTATAGCTACGCATACACGTGGGTTTATGACAGCATTTTATAGCTACGCACACACACGGCTTTATGGCAGCACTTTATAGCTACACACACACATGGCTTTATGGCAGCACTTTATAGCTACACACACACGCGGCTTTATGGCAGCGCTTTATAGCTACACACACACATGGCTTTATGGCAGCGCTTTATAGCTACACACACACACACGGTTTTATGGCAGCGCTTTATAGCTACACACACACACACGGTTTTATGGCAGCGCTTTATAGCTACACACACACACACGGTTTTATGGCAGCGCTTTATAGCTACACACACACACACGGTTTTATGGCAGCGCTTTATAGCTACACACACACACACGGTTTTATGGCAGTGCTTTATAGCTACACACACACATGGCTTTATGGCAGCGCTTTATACGCGCTTTAATTGGAACAAACAGAACATAAAACTCTTTCCACAGGTTCATAATCTGCAAAAAATAACATGTGGATAAAGCTCAGATGTAAATGATTATCTCCATCCTCTCCATGTGACGCTGCCAGAAATCTGTCTACTCAGAACGTTCCAGACGGCCCCCGAGGATCAACTCCAGAACGAGCACCAGTTAACCCCCTCCACTCCCAGAATTGAGATAACTCGTTTTTGCAATGGAATACATTGAAGAGCGCTCATTAGCATAACAATTCCTCATTTGCATATCTTTTTAAAGAAAGTGTAGTGTGCTGCCTGTGGAGAAACTAAATCCACAGTCTTATCTCTCTCCTGTCACCTTGCATTACTGTAAAAAGCTACAAAGAGCAGCCCCCACACTCACTGTAACAAAAGCTCAGCAAACTTTACTGCAGCATTCCAGCAGCTCGGGAGTTGAAAGAATAGAGGGAGAGCTGTGGGGTCAGTCACTGAACAGGGATAAGATTCAGGGGGTTATAATGAGTGTAAATCCCTGTACAGTAAAAATACAAGTTGTTGCTATAATTGCCATACACAGGCATTATGCAGCACATACAGATACAAGGTGTTGCTGTAATTGCCATACACAGGCATTATGCAGCACATACAGATACAAGGTGTTGCTGTAATTGCCATACACAAGCATTATGCTGCACATACAGATACAAGGTGTTGCTGTAATTGCCACACACAGGCATTATGCAGCACATACAGATACAAGGTGTTGCTGTAATTGCCATACACAGGCATTATGCAGCACACACAGATACAAGGTGTTGCTGTAATTGCCATACACAGGCATTATGCGGCACATACAGATACAAGGTGTTGCTGTAATTGCCATACACAGGCATTATGCAGCACATACAGATACAAGGTGTTGCTGTAATTGCCATACACAAGCATTATGCTGCACATACAGATACAAGGTGTTGCTGTAATTGCCACACACAAGCATTATGCAGCACATACAGATACAAGGTGTTGCTGTAATTGCCATACACAGGCATTATGCTGCACATACAGATACAAGGTGTTGCTGTAATTGCCACACACAAGCATTATGCAGCACATACAGATACAAGGTGTTGCTGTAATTGCCATACACAGGCATTATGCGGCACATACAGATACAAGGTGTTGCTGTAATTGCCATACACAGGCATTATGCTGCACATACAGAAACAAGGTGTTGCTGTAATTGCCATACACAGGCAGTATGCGGCACATACAGATACAAGGTGTTGCTGTAATTGCCACACACAGGCATTATGCGGCACATACAGATACAAGGTGTTGCTGTAATTGCCATACACAGGCATTATGCTGCACATACAGATACAAGGTGTTGCTGTAATTGCCATACACAGGCATTATGCAGCACATACAGATACAAGGTGTTGCTGTAATTGCCACACACAGGCATTATGCTGCACATACAGATACAAGGTGTTGCTGTAATTGCCATACACAGGCATTATGCAGCACATACAGATACAAGGTGTTGCTGTAATTGCCATATACAGGCATTATGCTGCACATACAGATAAAAGGTGTTGCTGTAATTGCCATACACAGGCATTATGCAGCACATACAGATACAAGGTGTTGCTGTAATTGCCATACACAAGCATTATGCTGCACATACAGATAAAAGGTGTTGCTGTAATTGCCATACACAGGCATTATGCGGCACATACAGATACAAGGTGTTGCTGTAATTGCCATACACAGCCATTATGCGGCACATACAGATACAATTTGTTGCTGTAATTGCCACACACAGGCATTATGCAGCACATACAGATACAAGGTTTTGTTGTAATTGCCACACACAGGCATTATGCGCACATACAGATACAATTTGTTGCTGTAATTGCCATACACAGGCATTATGCAGCACAAACAGATAGAAGGTGGTCCTGTAATTGACATACACAGGCATTATGCGGCACATACAGATACAAGGTGTTGCTGTAATTGCAATACACAGGCATTATGCAGCACATACAGATACAAGGTGTTGCTGTAATTGCCATACACAGGCATGATGCGGTACATACAGATAAAAGGTGTTGCTGTAATTGCCATACACAGGCATTATGCAGCACATACAGATACAAGGTGTTGCTGTAATTGCCATACACAGGCATTATGCAGCACATACAGATACAAGGTGTTGCTGTAATTGCCATACACAGGCATTATGCGGCACATACAGATACAATTTGTTGCTGTAATTGCCATACACAGGCATTATGCAGCACAAACAGATAGAAGGTGTTCCTGTAATTGTCATACACAGGCATTATGCGGCACATACAGATACAAGGTGTTGCTGTAATTGCCATACACAGGCTGTGCTGTTACAGTTATTCATTTAGATGGGGATTTATATTGTATAGATAGTCCTTATGCTGCCTTATGCTGCCACCTAGTGGTCTTTCTGTATTGTACATGTTTTCTTCTTTTTTCCCTCGCTTTATGATGATGCACTTCCTGCGTGTGTTTAGTTCCACCCTTCCTTCTTGTAAGAGCTGCAGCATGGTGTAGTTATCCAGCAGCACATGTATATTCATCTGCAAGCTAAGGACAGTATCATCTTTTGACCGCAAAGAACATCTCATTCCATTATCTGCTGTATCCTGTGACCTGCTGTAACCTGATATATGGAATAAAGCAAGTCGTGGAAAGAAACTGTGTTTTGGTGAGTTCAGCTATCTGATAAAGATTGTCCTCGGTGATTGCATCTACTTATACAGGCCAGGCATAGAGGTCTCTGCAAGGGATAAATCGCTATACAACGATCAGAGTCAGAATATTCAAAAGATTTTTAGAATCCTACAGCCTGCTACTATATATGTGTGTGTTTAATCTGCAATCAAGCTCAGTGCCGTCGGCCATCTTGGGGAAGCACATGATCGCACAAGCTTACTGCATCTCACTTCTACTGCATCTCACTGAATATTGAAACGGTTTCTCTGTATTTAACTGTGTTACCTGCCTGTCTAAGCTGCCGTTCATCTTCTTAAAGAGACAGTACTATTTTTGCAAAAACGTATAAAATGTCCAGACAAGGTTCTGTGCACTCTATTATGGCTGAACCGACGCAGATTCATCACGTCCCTGAACCTGCAGACGTACAAGGAGCAGATTCTGCAGAGTTTGCCGAACAGAGTGTAAAACCCAAACGCACAGTAAAACCGACACAGAAACTCAGAGAAAACTATGAATGCACTAGAGATGAGCTCTCCAGCAATCTGTCAGACCTGTGGGACAGAACGTCACAATGCATGTCAGTTTTACCACACTTTAACGATCACCCAGCTGAATTAAGAGACTCTATAGATCGTCTGTCTGCTGCATATCAACGTTACCAGAGGCTGTCAGAAAAATACACAGACTTCTTGCAGGACTCTAATATGAAAGACTTTTCAGCAGAACTGACCAAGACTGATGCACTAAATCAACAAAGAGACCTCTTAGTGCAAGTTGCCAAAGAACGGGCAGAACTCCGCATTGCTCAACTGCAAGAGACCAGATCGCACAGATCCACATCAACCAAGCTCACTGCACATTCTTCCAGATCCTCTCGCTCCAGACATTCAACGTTAAGCGACAAGCTAATAGAGGCCCTATGCTGAAGTGGGGTCAAAGAAAGTGCAAAGCTCCTTTGCTAAAAAACAAGCAGAGTTAGAAGCTCACAGCAAAGTCCACCAAGCAGAGACGGAATCCCAAATCAAGATTCTGCAAATGGAAAAGGAGGAAGCAGGTGCCGTAGCGAGGCTGAAGGTCCTCGAAGAAGCAATGGGACAAAGTACTAATGCAGACTTCCCTATCCCAGCAGAACTGGAAGACCCAGTCGAACGCACTAGCAAATACGTTTTACAGCATAACATTTGCAACAATACACAGTCATCTCCTGTACCTCCTAACACTGTTCTGATTCTCAATGCAGAGACCTCTCAGCTCCAAATGCCTGAGCCTCTTCCAGTCCACAACACAAGAACATCTACGCAGCAAATCACATCAACTCCGTCTGCCAGCAAGGTGAATCGCAGTTGCTCAAGCCGCAGCCAGCAGAAGCCTTAGAGACTACTAGACATGTGCACAGCACAAAATTTCGTTTTGAACTAATGGATTAGTCCTAAAATGCAATTTATTTAGTTACTAAAGAAATTCGTTTTCAGTTCTTTAGTATGAAAACTAATTTCATTCATCCGAAAACCAATGTATACAATTACTATTGTAGTGGCTCCTCAGAGGGCTGAGATCGCTGCTTGTTACAGTATCTCTCACTCTCAGCACAATGTGGGCCATATTACATAGTTGGTGCTAACATAACCAGAGCTGTTGTAAACTTCCCAGAGCCATTAGAGCCTATGGAGGTTTTCAGTTTACAACAGCTCTGGTTAAGTTATTACCAACATTGTAATACTGCCCCGTATCAGGCAAAGCTGTTACAATTACTGACTGTTCGCTGCTCATCACAGCGCTCAGAGTTTCAGTAAAACTAGTAAATAATATTTTTATATATAAGAGGTTAGAACAATATTATTTCCTTGTTTTACTGAAACTCTGAGTGCTGTTACAGTCAGTTACTGTAACAACTGAGCCTGATACATTGTACTGAGAGATAATGTAACAAGCAGCCAATCTCAGCGCTCACAGCCACAGGATTTAAGGGCTGAAAAAAAGGATCCTCTCTGTATAATGTTTAGAACATCCTCCTACATTAATACCCCTGTCTGTATAATGTATACAACATCCACCTGCATTAATTAATACCCCTCTCTGTATAATATATAGAACATCCTCCTGAATTAATTAATGTCCCTCTCTGTATAGAACATCCTCTTCAATTTATACCTTTCTCTGTATAATGTATATAACATCCTCCTGCATTAATACCCCTCTCTGTATAATGTATAGAACATCCTCCTTCATTAATTAATGCCCCTATCTGTATAGAACATCCTACTGCATTGGCATGTGGAGGGTGCAGAACTTCGGATGTTGCACTCTTCATTGCTGGTCTCCTTCACTCATCAATGTAATATCACAAAAAGGACTGAAACTAAAATGTAGTGCATTTTATTTTAGTTTCTTTCGTTTTTTGTACTGAGCAGTTTCGTTTCTCTTGAGTCATACTAAAACTAAATTATCCCAAAATTCGGACTAAATCGTTTTAGTACTAAAACGAATGCACATGTCTAGAGACTACACCAAAGTTAAACGCTCTTGCAACGTCATTTTATCCTGGTAAACCTCACCCTTCATCACCAGAGAACTTTAACACCCAAGCGGTTCCTCAAGTTACTTCGGCACCAAAGAGTGAGAGATCAGACTTGACTGACTTCGCCAGATATATGATACGCCGAGAGCTAATTAACACAAGCCTCTCAAGGTTCGACGACTGTCCAGAGAGCTACAGGGCCTGGAGATCAACCTTCAAGGCTGCTATTGCTGATCTGAACCTTACTACCAAGGAGGAACTTGATTTGCTCATAAAGTGGCTGGGGCCAGAATCCACCGATCGTGTTAAAAGACTGAGAACAGTACATGTTGACCATCCGGATGCAGGTCTCGTTGCTGCGTGGGCAAGACTTGAGCAAGCTTATGGCAGCGCTGAAGCCATAGAAGGCGCTCTGTTCAAGAGACTGCAAAACTTCCCAAAAATGGGTAACAAAGACTATCGCAAGCTCCAAGAACTGAGTGATCTCCTCATGGAGCTAGAGTTGGCAAAGACAGACCCACGTCTACCTGGACTAAGCTTCCTGGACACTGCTCATGGTGTAAATCCAGTGGCGTCTAAACTGCCATACGGCCTGCAAGAGAAATGGGCGCAACACGGCTCAAGATACAAAAGAGACTATAACGTATCCTTCCCTCCATTCTCATATTTGTGCAGGTTCATCAGTGAACAAGCCTGGACAAGAAACGATCCCAGCTTCAGCTTCAGCGAAACCAACTTGCCAGCTTCATCATCATCACCAGCATCCTCATCAAGGTATGATAACACAGCGGCTACACGTAGAGACTTTAATAGAACAATATCTGTTAAAAGGACAGACAGCTCACCACCGTGTCCTCTCTTGCAAACCAGAGGGATTCAGGTGATAGCGATAAAGACCCTAATCTTCAGTGCCCTATTCACAAGAAGCCTCACCCTTTAAAGAAATGTCGTGGCCTTAGGGCAAAGACTTTACAAGAGCGCAGGGAGATTCTATAAAAACTTGCGGTATACTACAGGTTCTGCGCCTCTTATGGACATTTTGCTAAAGACTGTAAAGTTGTCATCAAGTGCACAGAATGCAGCAGCGACAGACATGTTACGGCTATGCACCCCACTCCACTTCCAGACAACCCACAGCAGCTACCTACCTCTACACCTGTCTCAAATCATGGCGGGGAGCAACAAGGTAATGCTTCAGCTATAGGGAATATTTCTTCTTCATGCACGGAAGTCTGCGGAGAAGGCTTAGATTACAAATGCTGTGCCAAGGTATGCGTAGTCAAGATATATCCAGAGGGTCAACCTGAGAAAGCCACGAAGATGTATGCCATATTAGATGAACAGAGCAACAGATCACTTGTTAAGCCTAATTCTTTGAGATCTTCGGCATAAAGGGACACGCAACACCGTATACTCTCAGAACCTGTTCTGGTCGGGTAGAGACTTTCGGCAGAAGGGCCAACGGGTTTATGGTCTCTCACGTCAAGGGGAGAGAGGGAATACTCCTACCAACATTAGTTGAATGTGACCAGATACCAGAAGAAAGGGAAGAGATTCCTACTCCAGAGGCTGCATATCACCATCCGCACTTAAGGCATCTTGTAGATGAGATTCCAGTAATGGACATGAATGCTGAAATCTTGGTCCTGCTAGGAAGAGACATTCTCAGAGTACATAAAGTACGCGAACAGTGCGACGGACCAGACGATGCTTCTTATGCACAAAGACTTGACCTGGGCTGGGTAATAGTGGGCAATGTATGCTTGGATAAAATGCACACGTCATCTGAGATCCACTCCTTCAAAACTCACGTGTTAGGAAACGGACGTGTATCCCACTTCAAACCGTGTCCTCACCATTATGACATAAAGGAGAAGCCTCTTGACATTATCTGCGCGTCTGACGTCACTCCTATCCTCTGTGATGACAACCTAGGTACCACAGTGTTCTGTACTACAAGCGATGACAACAAAACAGCTTTATCAGTTGAAGACAGAGAATTTATCAAAGTAATGGACAAAGAATTCTTCAAGGATGAGTCTAACAGCTGGGTAGCACCATTACCTCTTCGTGCTGCAAGGGTCAAACTCCCAAACAATCGTGAACAGGCTTTATCCAGAGTCAAGTCACTACAACGAACACTAAAAAACAGACCTGAAATGAAGGACCATTTCATCACCTTTATGAAAAGAATCTTTGACAATAATCACGCTGAGCCAGCTCCACCTCTTCGAGAACATGAGGAGTGCTGGTACCTGCCTTTCTTCGGAGTGTATCATCCACGTAAGCCAAAACAAATCAGGGTAGTATTTGACTCCAGTGTCAAGCACCAAGGCATATCCCTGAACAATGTTCTTCCCACTGGTCCTGACCTGACCAACAACCTCGTAGGTGTACTCATGAGGTTCAGAATGAAGCCAGTCGCCACACGCTGCTACACTTCAGCTTCTCTTGCTACAAGTCAGAGAAAGGAACTTCACATCTTCTCAGATGCATCTTCTGACGCCATAGCAGCTGTCGCCTACCACAAGGTCCGGAATTCCTGCTGGATCATCCAGAAGAAACAACAGCTGACGTATTTGGTCTTCAAAATCCTGACGAAGATCCAGATATTCCTCTTGAAGCCAAAACTCTTGTCACCAGAACTGCACAAAGACTCGTCTTGGGCTGTCAACACTTTGAACGTTTCTCCATCGCGAGAAGCATCTGCCATAATCAATTCTAGACCACTTGTTCCAGTGTCTACAGATCCAGAGAACCCAACCATCCTTACTCCAGCTACTCTTCTTACCCAGAAACTCGGGACTGTTCCTGTTCCACCTGGAAACTTTAAAGCAGGAAAAATGTGCTACAACCAGTGGAAGCGAGTACAACACCTTGCCAACTGCTTCTGGAATCGTTGGAAGATGGAGTATCTTTCCACTCTGCAAGGACGCAGGAAATGGCAACGCCTGAACCCGAACGTTCAAGTTGGAGATCTCGTTCTCCTCAAGGACCAGCAAGCCGAAAGGATAGAGTGGCCTATGGGACTTATTAAAAAGAGCATCTCTAGCGATGATGGTAAGGTACGTAAGGTGGAGGTGAAGGTCGCAAGACAAGGAACTGTAAAGACTTTTATCAGACCTATCACGGAACTTATTTTGCTCTTACCGCTTGGAGATTGATCTTACTTAGGTCTTCAAGACATCTAGCAAATTACACTGTCGTTATTTGCGCTTGCATAACTACCGTTATGATGTTTATATATAGTGACATTTTCAATGCCAGACGGGGAGTGTGCTGTTACAGTTATTCATTTAGATGGGGATTTATATTGTATAGATAATCCTTATGCTGCCTTATGCTGCCACCTAGTGGTCTTTCTGTATTGTACATGTTTTCTTCTTTTTTCCCTCGCTTTATGATGATGCACTTCCTGTGTGTGTTTAGTTCCACCCTTCCTTCTTGTAAAAGCTGGGTGTAGTTATCTAGCAGCACATGTATATTCATTTGCAAGTTAGGACAGTATCATCTTTTGACCGCAAAGAACATTTCATTCCATTATCTGCTGTATCCTGTGATCTGCTGTAACCTGATATATGGAATAAAGCAAGTCGTGGAAAGAAACAGTGTTTTGGTGAGTTCAGCTATCTGATAAAGATTGTCCTCGGTGATTGCATCTACTTATACAGGCCAGGCATAGAGGTCTCTGCAAGGGATAAATCGCTTTACAACGATCGGAGTCAGAATACAGGCATTATGCAGCACATACAGATACAAGGTGTTGCTGTAATTGCCATACACAGGCATTATGCGGCACATACAGATACAAGGTGTTGCTGTAATTGCCATACACAGGCATTATACAGCACATACAGATACAAGGTGTTGCTGTAATTGCCATACACAGGCATTATGCTGCACATACAGATACAATTTGTTGCTGTAATTGCCACACACAGGCATTATGCAGCACATACAGATACAAGGTGTTGCTGTAATTGCCACACACAGGCATTATGCGGCACATACAGATACAAGGTGTTAATGTAATTACCATACACAGGCATTATGCAGCACATACAGATACAAGGTGTTGCTGTAATTGCCATACACAGGCATTATGCGGCACATACAGATACAAGGTGTTGATGTAATTGCCACACACAAGCATTTGCAGCACATACAGATACAAGGTGTTGCTGTAATGGCCATACACAGGCATTATGCGGCACATACAGATACAAGGTGTTGCTGTAATTGCCATACACAGGCATTATGCTGCACATACAGAAACAAGGTGTTGCTGTAATTGCCATACACAGGCAGTATGCGGCACATACAGATACAAGGTGTTGCTGTAATTGCCATACACAGGCATTATGCGGCAGATACAGATACAAGGTGTTGCTGTAATTGCCATACACAGGCATTATGCGGCACATACAGATACAAGGTGTTACTGTAATTGCCATACACAGGCATTATGCGGCACATACAGATACAAGGTTTTGCTGTAATTGCCACACACAGGCATTATGCAGCACATACAGATACAAGGTGTTGCTGTAATTGCCACACACAGGCATTATGCAGCACATACAGATACAAGGTGTTGCTGTAATTGCCATACACAGGCATTATGCAGCACATACAGATACAAGGTGTTGCTGTAATTGCCACACACAGGCATTATGCAGCACATACAGATACAAGGTGTTGCTGTAATTGTCATACACAGGCATTATGCTGCATGTGACGGAATGGGTGTTGTCTGCCTGCGGGTGTGCTCCTATCTGCCCCTCCTGGTGCGCTCACCGCCCGACCCTACTACCGAGTGGCACGACACTCGGCGTCTCGAGCGGCCTGGAATGACCCTGGGGAAGGGTTGGCGGGATACAGGGTGGGACCCCTGCAAGAGACCAGCCCGACTACCAAGCGTCACGGCACTCGGCGTCTCGAGCGGCTGATCCACTGAACTTGGGGAAGATGGGTCCGTCTGCTGGGTTAGCCGCTCTGGAGGGAAACGTGTCGGCTGTGCAGCGTTTCGAGTAGTCGATGCGCGGACGAAGCGCCGCTGCTCCGATTCGGGGTGCGGAGTTACAGCGGATCCGGCGGTCCGTTGGGCCGATGCGCGGACGAAGCGCCGCTACTCCGATTCGGGGATGCAGAGTTCGTGGATGCGGCCGTTCGATGCGCGGCTCAGCCACAGGGGTCGCGGAATCAGTACCTGGGCAATGGGTGTACAAGAGACTGCGGGGAATCTCATGTAGGGAAGGCTCAAGGAAGACACCAGGCGAAGCTGTATGTACAGGTTGAACTGAACTTTACTGAAAACTTCACATGTATTTATCAACAGTCATACAAAGACAAGACAATGGAATCCCTGCCCGCCCCCCATGGGTCTCATTGGCCCTTTCTCGAGTTGGGGACATTGGTCCCGATTCGGATTGGTCGCCCCCAAATCGAGGTGGTGCCGATTCGTTACCGGACGTTCCGAATCGGCCATTTTACGATTCGGCCACTTTTCGTTTCGACCACCTTTCGACCGGATCCAGCTCGGCCCCCATTTTGAGCCTGGAATCTTTGTTCTCTCCAGACCCACGAGGGGATGGGCAATGGCGACGGGCAGAATCCTACAAGGGGTGTCTTACATACTTTACACGGTTATACATACAGGGAACACTTTTATTACATCACGCAATGACAACCACATCTAATAAAGAAATCAAGGTGTTCCTACGGTGCAACGGCACTTAAGAGTCCACAATAACACAAACGCCATTGAAACTGTCCCTGGTTGAGAGTCCTGGGCTTTGCTGCCGAGCCTCCTGGGTCATTCCGTGACACTGCACATACAGATACAAGGTGTTGCTGTAATTGCCATACACAGGCATTATTCTGCACATACAGATACAAGGTGTTGCTGTAATTGCCATACACAGGCATTATTCTGCACATACAGATACAAGGTGTTGCTGTAATTGCCATACACAGGCATTATTCTGCACATACAGATACAAGGTGTTGCTGTAATTGCCATACACAGGCATTATGCAGCACATACAGATACAAGGTGTTGCAGTAATTGCCATACACAGGCATTATGCCGCACATACAGATACAAGGTGTTGCTGTAATTGCCATACACAGGCATTATGCAGCACATACAGATACAATTTGTTGCTGTAATTGCCATACACAGGCATTATGCGGCACATACAGATGCAATTACAGCAACAAATTGTATCTGTATGTGCTGCATAATGCCTGTGTATGGCAATTACAGCAACAAATTGTCATACACAGGCATGATGCGGCACATACAGATACAAGGTGTTGCTGTAATTGCCATACACAGGCATTATGCGGCACATACAGATACAAGATTTTGCTGTAATTGCCACACACAGGATTATGCGGCACATACAGATACAATTTGTTGCTGTAATTGCCATACACAGGTATTATGCGGCACATACAGATACAAGGTGTTGCTGTAATTGTCATACACAGGCATTATGCAGCACATACAGATACAAGGTGTTGCTGTAATTGCCATACACAGGCATTATGCTGCACATACAGATACAAGGTGTTGCTGTAATTGCCACGCACAGGCATTATGCTGCACATACAGATACAAGGTGTTGCTGTAATTGCCACACACAGGCATTATGCGGCACATACAGATACAAGGTGTTGCTGTAATTGCCATACACAGGCATTATGCGGCACATACAGATACAAGGTGTTGCTGTAACTGCCATACACAGGCATTATGCAGCACATACAGATACAAGGTGTTGCTGTAATTGCCATACACAGGCATTATGCTGCACATACAGATACAATTTGTTGCTGTAATTGCCACACACAGGCATTATGCGGCACATACAGATACAAGATGTTGCTGTAATTGCCATACACAGGCATTATGCGGCACATACAGATACAAGGTGTTGCTGTAATTGCCATTCACAGGCATTATGCAGCACATACAGATACAAGGTGTTGCTGTAATTGCAATACACAGGCATCATGCAGCTCATACAGATACAAGGTGTTTCTGTAATTGTCATGCACAGGCATTATGCGGCACATACAGATACAAGGTGTTACTGTAATTACCATACACAGGCATTATATGCGGCACATACAGATACAAGGTAGGGATGGGCTGCCGGTTCTAATCGGTTCGATGTTCGCATCGAACATCAGCTGTTCAAAAGTTCGCGAACTTCGAACTTTTCAGGCCGTTTGCAAAAAGTTTGAAAAAAAAATTGTTTGGAATTTTTTTAAAAAAAAATCCTAAAAAATCTAGAGATAAAGAGACTCTTTACCGCAGAATATTATAAGCTACGGTTTATTAGATATTGAATTAAAATGGAAATATTTTTAACATAGAAGCCTATGGGATAAAACAATCTTGTTGCTACAACATCAGGCAGACGAGGCCCTCTAATCAGGCACTGTAGAGGGCAGCCCGCCGGGGCCTCCCAAGGATCCCTTGAGGAGCATGAGGCCGCCGGATGACAGAGCTGTGACTATGCGGGCAGGCCGGCCGTGTGCATGTGGCAGAGAGGTGGCGCAGGGAGGGAGCCACTGTACCTGCGACCACAGCAAACCCCCACCCCCCACAACCAGGATCCAGGGAGCCTCCACTGACTGACCGCCAGGCTAAGGTAAGGCGACACATTTCTAAAAAAAATAAAATCTGAGGACATTTTTAAATGTCCCAAGGAACATAAAATAAAACTTTTTTTTTCTTTCTAATACTAACCTGATTCCTGGATCCACCAACAAGCGCAGCCTCCCGTCTCCCACGCTGTTAGACGCTGCAGACATCGGCGCGCTGTGTGCAGCTTCTGAGAAGATACGCTATTAGTGTAGAGGGAGCGATGCAAAATGCGCAGCCGGCTTCCCCGCTACACTAAAAGCGTATCTTCTCAGAAGCTGCACACAGCGCGCCGGTTAAAGCTAGCATCAGACTGTAGAGGTGCTGCCCGGCAGTGTGCAGAATCATATGCTGCATTATACTGTAGAGATGCTGCCCGGCAGTGTGAGGATTCATATGCTTCATTAATTATTCTTCTTACAAATTCGTTTACTTAACCTGTTTGCATTTGGATTGTAATATTGTGACATCCAGGGCCCCGGGTGGCGATCGGGTGGCCCCTGGACACATGGTGCCGCCAGCTGGCCAAATGCCAGGAGCTCCGGTGGCACCTGGCGCAGCTGTGAGTGATCAGGGGGCAGGGCGAGGCGTGATGACGCGGAGCCGCCGGGACCTTTAAATCAGAAGCGCACTTACACCTCGCCTTGCCGTGGAGTTTCATTCCCACATCACTAGTTTACCGAATCAGTTTGTTTACTTGTTACTTACCCTGATCTCAGTCTGTGGTGTATATTGTTGGTGCTGTCTCCCTGGCCTGTGTGGCTGCTAGAGGTTAGGTTTAGTGGTCACGAGTCCCGACCATCCCCAACCCCAATGGGGTTCGAGCCCCATTGACTTGCATTGTGTTCGAATCGTGTTCGCGTTCTAATTCGAACTTTTTCAAATGTTCGAGTTCGAATGCGAACTGAACACGGGGGTGTTCGGCCCCTTCCCTAATACAAGGTGTTGCTGTAATTACCACACACAAGCATTATGCAGCACATACGGTGGTTTAATTCGACAGGTTTATTCAGGCGAATCCCATAGGCTTCAATGTTAAAAATATTCCCGTTTTAATCCAATATCTAATAAACAGTTGATTATAAAATTCTGCAGTAAAAAGTCTCTTTATAGATTTTTTTAGGATCTTTTATGCATTTTTTGGGATTTTTCTGGCAAAAATGCATAACTGTTTGTTTTTTTAAATTGTTTATTCCTTTTTCTGTAACAGCCCTTTTTATTATCATTCATTGGATTTTATGTAAATTTCAGACATTTTCGCTCAGTAGTTTCTTTGCAAACAGCGTTTCACTTTTCAAACATTCAAGCAAACTGTTTTTTTTTTTCACTCCATTCGTCTGCGGTGTCGGGTTTTTCCGGCGGCTGCTCTGCGCTGTGATCGGCGGCTAGTTGGGTTTCTCCGGCATATTCGGCGGGGTTAATCCATCTGTTTTCTGCGGGTTTCGGTGAGTGTTCGGCGAGTGTTTGGCGGGTTAGCAGCGGGTTTTCCCTGCACTACGGGGGGACCCTGCGGTTCTTGCTGAATACACCGCAGGGTTGACGAAATAGGATCGCCGAATCGCACCGAATTGCAGGGAACGGAAAGTCACTGAACGTGCGGTGACTTTTCGAATCCCTTTGAATAACCTTGATAGAGTTTAGAGCTTTTCATCTCAGAACTATTTCTGTAGGATAAAAGATAAACCAATACATGAAATATTAAAAATTAGAAAATTTACAGTATTTAAAGTTTCTATTTAACTCAAAAATCTCCGAACAACAATTTCTGAGCAAACTTTCTATTTTACTTTATATTTAATTGTTAACTTCGCATCCCATGCTTGAAATAAATGTTATGATAAAGGTTTTTTAACAAAAGGTGCATGGTAGTGAAGGGGTTAAATGGGTCAATACATGGTACCAGGCAGCAGAAAGTAATGGATAAAAAACACAAAGCACTTAGGAGGTCCCAAAGATACAGACTCGTGCACCCCCTCTATATGTTGTAATATGGTACCTTCGTGAACTGAAATTAAAGGGGTTATTCAGAGAGAGCCGAACTGGCCCCAAAATCTCAGCGAAAAGTGAGTTTCCTTGTACGGGGACATTTCACGGCCATTCAGCTATTCAGAAAGCTGGCAAATTGCCAGTGATATACAGTGCCTGTTTTTCGGCAGTGAAATACAGTGTCTGGCGGCAGTGAAATACGGTGCTGTTCGGCGGCAGTGAAATACGGTGCTGTTCGGCGACAGTGAAATACGGTGCTGTTCGACAGCAGTGAAATACGATGTCTGTTCGGCGGCAGTGAAATACAGTTTTGTTCGGCGGCAGTGAAATACGGTGCTGTTTGGCGGCAGTGAAATACGGTGTCTGTTCGGCGGCAGTGAAATACGGTGCTGTTCGGCGGCAGTGAAATATGGTGCTGTTCAGCGACAGTGAAATATGGTGCTGTTCGACAGCAGTGAAATACGGTGTCTGTTCGGCGGCAGTGAAATACGGTGCTGTTCAACGGCAGTGAAATACGGTGCTGTTCGACAGCAGTGAAATACGGTGTCTGTTCGGCGGCAGTGAAATGCGGTGCTGTTCGGCGGCAGTGAAATGCGGTGATGTTCGCGGCAGTGAAATACGGTGTCTGTTCGGCGGCAGTGAAATACGGTGCTGTTCGGCGGCAGTGAAATACGGTGCTGTTCGGCGGCAGTGAAATACGGTGCTGTTCGACAGAAGTGAAATACCCATAGAGAACCAATGGTTAATCTATTCACATTGAACAGCAGAGAAATGTCAGTGAAATGCCCTGATGTTCAGTGGTTTCATTTGACAGGTTTAATCAGGCGAATCCCATAGGCTTCAATGTTAAAAATTCCCTGTTTTTATTAAATATTTATTCTTTTCACTTGCAGCAAAAATTCTCTTCATTTATTTATTTATTTTTAGGCATCTTTTAGGATTTTTTTCTGCAAAAATTTCCCGATTTTTCTTTTCAAAAAAATTACAGATTTTCTTTTTGTAACAGACCTTTTTATTATTATTCATAGGACCTTATATATTATTTCCAAGCATTTTCTTGCAGCTGCTTTTTTTTTTCAAACACCTTTTAAAAGTTGTTGTTTATTTACCCCTGTTAGGCGGTTTGTCAGCTTTTTCCGGTGGCTGGTCAACGCTCTGTTCGACAGGTCCTTGGCTTTTTTCATTTCTATTCGGCGGTTTTTGAAGCGGATCGTCGGATGCATTCGACAGGTTTTCGCCGGCTTTTGGGAATCGATCCAGCGGGTTTTCAGCATTTATTCTGATTGATTTGGCGGTTTTGCAGTGGTTTTGAGGCAGAACGTCAGATGCATTCGGCAGGTTTTCAACGGCTTTTGCGAATCGATTCAGCGGTTCTTCCGATAGATACGGCAGTTTTGCAGTGGTTTTGCAACTGTTTTCCAGATGCGTTCAGTTGTTCCCTGCACTTCAGGGACCCTGCGGTGAATGCTGAATTCACCGCAGGGTTAGTGAATGGGACTCACCGATGTGCAAGGAAGGGGAGAGCACTGAAATGTCGGTGACATTCCAGTGCTCTCTGAATAACCCTGTAAGCCGTTTTATTTAATTTTTAAGAAAAATTCGCCCAGTTTGTGCCTTACTGAGAAAATCACAATATATGAGCAATCACATCTAAATAGAGAGACTAGAAAATAAAAAATATGACGCTGAGAGAAAAAGAATAATATCGAGAGATAATACAGCTCCAAATAATCACGTTATGAAATATCAGATATAATCATAAAAGCAGCTGCAGACATTAAAGAGATTTTACTGCATTTATACCGACATGATCAGTTTATTTTATAAACCAAGAAACACAAGATCCTACGTTCCAATAAAACACCAACAAACACATCGACACGTTTTACTGCACTCAGTATCGAGAAGAGGCCAAGAACCTTCACGTCGCCCATTTACAAACCACAAAAATATAAAACACAGCTTTAAAAATAAAAAATAAACCTGATTTATATCAAGAATTACAAACAATGAAAAGAAAGAGGGAACTGATAAAGAAACGGCGCGTTACACAAAATAATGGAGAGAGGGAGGTGATAAAGAGGAAAAAAACAACAATTACACCAAAAAGTACAGAAGAAATAAGGAAAAAAAGAAACCAGGATTACAATGAACACCTAAAATGAAAAGAAAGAATGAGCCAATAAGAAAAGAAAAGAGAAACCTCAAATTACACAAAATGAATCGAGGGAGCTGATAAAAACAGTGAGAAATGATACGAATAATTACACCAAGAATTACAAAGAAACAATAAAAAGAAAGGAAAGAGGGAGCTGATAAAAAGAATGAGAAATGATACGAAGAATTACACCAAGAATTACAAAGAAACAATAAAAAGAAAGGAAAGAGGGAGCTGATAAAAAGAATGAGAAATGATACGAAGAATTACACCAAGAATTACAAAGAAACAATAAAAAGAAAGGAAAGTAGGGATGTGCGTTTCGGGTTTCGGAATTTCGGAATTTTCACGAAATTTCCCGATTCGTGTTTTCGGATGCGGCAGAATTTCCGAAAATTTTTAGATCCGAAAATGTCAGATCCGAAACGTTTTCCGAGCCGAAACAAAATATTTTCCGATTTTTCGAATGGACTTGAAATGTGTCAAACGACGTTCCGAAAAAACGAAAATTTTCCGAAAAACGAAAATTTTCTGAAAACGAAAATTTTCTGAAAACGAAAATTTTCCGAAAAACGGAAAAGTCGATACAAAAAACGCGCAAAGTGACACGAAAAATACGAAAAATTGTCGATATTCCGAAAAATGTACAATTCCGAAAAACGAAAATTTTCAGAAAAACGAAAAGTCGATACAAAAACCGAGCACAGTGACACGAAAATACGAAAAATGGTCGATATTCCGAAAAAAAATGTACCCGAAAAACGAGCCGAACCGAATCGAATCGAAACCGAAATCGGTCGAAACTAGCCGAATCGAAAAGTTTAAAAAGCCGAAAAATCAAACCGAATCGAACCGAAAAAAAAAATCGGTGCACAAGCCTAAAGGAAAGAGGGAGCTGATAAAAAGAATGAGAAATGATACGAAGAATTACACCAAGAATTACAAAGAAACAATAAAAAGAAAGGAAAGAGGGAGCTGATAAAAAGAATGAGAAATGATACGAAGAATTACACCAAGAATTACAAAGAAACAATAAAAAGAAAGCTAAAAAAATGAAATAAGAATCTAGAATTAAAAAAAAACAACAGAAAGAGGGAGCTGATAAAGAAATAAAATAAGAATCCAGAATGTAAAGAAAAAAAAGAAAAGAAGAAAAACGAATGGAAAGAGGGAGCTGATAGAGAAAATAGAGACATGAATTATACTGAAATCTATAAACAATCAATAAAGAGAAAAGAAAGCTGAAAGGGGAAAGAAGAATCATAAACAACAAATTATGGGAAGAATTATAAAATAATAATAAAAAGGAAGGAAAGAGTGAGCTGATATAGAAAATAAAAAATAGCCTGTGAATTACACCAAAAATTTACAAACAATCAATAGAAAGAACGAAAAGAGGGCGCCGATAAAAAAATGAAATAAGAATCTAGAATTAAAAAAAAAACATGAAAAAAATCAACAGAAAGAGGGAGCTGATAAATAAAATAAGAATCCAGAATGTAAAAAAAATAAGTAAAAAGAAAAGGAAAAAAACGAATGGAAAGAAGGAGCTGATAGAGAAAATAGAGACATGAATTATACTGAAATCTATAAACAATCAATAAAGAGAAAACAAAGCTGAAAAGGGAAAGAAAAAACATAAACAACAAATTATGGGAAGAATTATAAAATAATAATAAAAAGGAAGGAAAGAGTGAGCTGATAAAGAAAAAAGAATAGAGAATTAAAAAAAGAAAAGAGGGAGCTGATAAAGAGAAGAAAAAAGAATACAGAATTATGAAAAAAATTAAGAAAAAAGAGAAAAGAAAAAATAATCCAGAATTACAAAAAAAATGAGAACAAACAAAAGGGAAGAGGGCGCTGATAAAAAAAAGGAAAAGAATACAGAATTACAAAAAAATGAAAAAGAGAAAAAAAAAACAAAGAAAGACGGAGTTGATAAAAAAAAGAAAAAATAATCCAGAATTAGAAAAAAACGCAAAAAAAACCAAAAGGGAAAAGGGGAGTTTATAAAGAAAAGAAAAAATAATCCAGAATTACAAAAAGAAAAAGAAAAAAAAACAAAAGGAAAGAAGGAGTCTGTAAAGAAAAGAAAAAAAGAATCCAGAATGTAAAAAAAAAAAAAAAAAAGGAAAAAAACTAATGGAAAGGGGGCGCCGATAAAAAAATGAAGTAAGAATTTTAAAAAAAACAACAGAAAGAGGGAGCTGATAAAGAAATAAAATAAGAATCCAGAATGTAAAAAAAAAACTAAATAAAAAGAAAAGAAAACAGCGAATGGAAAGAGGGAGCTGATGAAAAAATGAAATAAAAATCCAGAATTACAAAATAAAAAGAAAAAAAAACGAAAAGAAGAGGGAGCTGATAGAGAATAGAAAAAAATAAACTGTGAATTACACCAAGAAGTAGCAGCAAACAACAGAAAAAACAAAAAGAGGGCATCGATAAGGAAAAGAAAAAAGAATCCAGAATTACAAAAGAGCAAGAAAAAAGAAAAGAAAAAAATGAACAGAAAGAGGAGCTGATAGAGAACTGAAAAAAATAAACCGTGAATTATGTTAAGAATTACAAAGAAATGATGAAGAGAAAGAAAAGAGGGCGCAGCAAGAGAAAAACATAATTACAAAGAAATAATAAAGAGAAAAGAAAAAATAAACCACCATTTTCACCAAGAATTACAAAAAAGCAACAGAAAGGAAAGCGGGAGCTGATAAAGAAGAAAAAAAACAAACTGAGAATTACACCAAGAAATACCAGCTAACAATAGAAAGAATGAAAAGAGGGCAGCGATAAAGAAAAAACAATCCAGAATTACAAAAAAACAGAAAAAAAAAACAAAGGAAAGAGGGAACCGATAAAGAAAAGAAAAAAGAATACAGAATTACGAAAAAATGAAAGAAAAAAAAACAAGGAAAGACGGAGTTGATAAAAAAAGAAAAAATAATCCAGAATTAGAAAAAAAAAACAAAAAAAACTACAAAAGGGAAAAGGGGAGTTTATAAAGAAAAGAAAAAATAATCCAGAATTGCAAAAAGAAAAAAAGAAAAAAAAAAACAAAGGGAAGAGGGAGCTGATAAAGAAAAGAAAAAATAATCCAGAATTACAAAAAAAATTAGAACAAACAAAAGGGAGCTGATAAAAAAAAGGAAAAAGAATACAGAATTACAAAAAAATGAAAGAAAAAAAAACAAGGAAAGACGGAGTTGATAAAAAAAAGAAAAAATAATCCAGAATTAGAAAAGAAAAGGAAAAGGGGAGTTTATAAAGAAAAGAAAAAATGATCCAGAATTACAAAAAGAAAAAAAAAGAAAAAAAAAAAAAAAAGGAAAGGAGTCTGTAAAGAAAAGAAAAAAAGAATCCAGTATTACAAAAAAATGAGAAGAAAAAAAACCAAAGGGAAGAGGGAGCTGATAAAGAAAAGAAAAAAATAATCTAGAATTACAAAAAAAATGAGAACAAACAAAAGGGAAAAGGGAGCTGATAAAAAAGGAAAAAGAATACAGAATTACAAAAAAATTAAAGAAAAAAAAAACAAGGAAAGACAGGGGTTGATAAAAAAAAGAAAAAATAATCCAGAATTAGAAAAAAAAAACAAAAAAACAAAAGGGAAAAGGGGAGTTTATAAAGAAAAGAAAAAAGAATCCAGAATTACAAAAAAATGAGAAGAAAAAAAACCAAAGGGAAGAGGGAGCTGATAAAGAACAAAATAATTCAGAATTACAAAAAAAATGAGAACAAACAAAAGGGAAGAGGGAGCTGATAAAGAACAAAATAATTCAGAATTACAAAAAAAATGAGAACAAACAAAAGGGAAGAGGGAGCTGATAAAAAAAATAGGAACCACAAATTACAACAAGAATTACAAACAAAAGAAAAGAAAAACAGAAAATAAAAAAGAGACGAATGTTATCAGATGTCACGAAACCCTCTCCTCTAAATAAAGTTAAATGCGAGTATAAACATTATCACTCGACTCGTTATAAACAGAAGAACCCAACAAACCATCTACTAATCACGAGCAGAAACATCCTAATGATCCAGCACCAGAAGAGTTAACCTGGAGCCGCGCTTTGGTGTTTCTTTAAAGGTGGATTCTGCTCCTTGCTCCTCAGACCTCCAGGTACCTGACCTCACTGCAGAAAGCCATAGTGGCTGCGGTGCTCAGAGCGTCCCTTTAAAGCGTCTTGTTTTACACAAGCTGTCACTGGGTGGCACTTTATCACCAGACAATAAAAGCCGCAGCTTCCCAAAAATCACACATATAGGACGTGTACGTACATATAGGACACGTACATGTGTAGATATCCCAGAAAAGAGCGACGTGCGGAGCCTGAAACATCAACGTGTCATCAAAAAATAGTATGTGACATCGAAGTAAAACAAGCATGAAGTGACGCACGCCAACATTTACTCACAGGGTTATTCAAAGAGACCGGATCTGGCCCTGAAATTGCACTGAACAGTGACTTTCCCCCTACAGTGACATTTCGTGGCAGTGAAATACGGTGCCTGTTCAGCGGCAGTGAAATACGGTGCCTGTTCGGCGGCAGTGAAATACGGTGCCTGTTTGGCTGCAGTGAAATACGGTGTCTGTTCAGCGGCAGTGAAATATGGTGCTGTTCAGCTGCAGTGAAATATGATGCCTGTTCGGCGGCAGTGAAATACGGTGCCTGTTCGGCGGCAATGAAATACAGTCTTTGTTCGGCGGCAGTGAAATACGGTGTCTGTTCGGCGGCAGTGAAATAAGGTGCCTGTTCGGTGGCAGTGAAATACGGTGCTGTTCGGCAGGAGTGAAATACGGTGCTGTTCGGCAGCATTGAAATCCCCATAGAGAAGCAATGGTTAATCTATTCACATTGAACAGCAGAGAAATGTCAGTGAAATGCCCTGCTGTTCAATGGTTTCATTCGGCAGGTTTATTCAGACAAATCCCATAGGTGTCAATGTAAAAAATGTTCCTGTTTTAATGCAATTTTAATGCAATTCGACAGCAGTGAAATACGGTGCCTGTTCGGCGGCAGTGAAATACAGTGCTGTTCGACTGCAGTGAAATACGGTGCCTGTTTGGCGGCAGTGAAATACGGTGCCTGTTCGGCGGCAGTGAAATACAGTGCTGTTCGACTGCAGTGAAATATGGTGCTGTTCGGCGGCAGTGAAATACGGTGCCTGTTCGGCGGCAGTGAAATACGGTGCCTGTTTGGCGGCAGTGAAATCCCCCATAGAGAATTAATGGTTAATCTATTCACATTGAACAGCAGAGAAATGTCATTGAAATGCCCTGATGTTCAGTGGTCCTGACGAATTGCCTGCACATTCGGTGCCTGTTCGAGGGCAGTGAAATTCCCATGAAAAAGCACTGCTTCGACTATTCAGAGAACACAAACCAGCAGTGAAAGGTTCCCCTAATGCCCTGCCATTCAGTGGTTTCATTCAACAGGTTTATTCAGAATCCCATAGGTTTCAATGTTAAAAATATTTCCGTTTTAATCCAATATCTAATAAACCGTTTATTATTTTAATCTGCAGCAAAAATTTATAGTTTTTTTTTAGGATCTTTTAGGCATTTTTCAGGATTTTTTTCGGCAAACTTTTTTCTGTTTTTTTTTAATAGCGTTTTTTCTTTTTTTCTGTAACAGACCTTTTTATTATCATTCATTGGATCTTTTATATGTAAATTCCAGACATTTTCGTTCAGTAGTTTTCAATTTTGATATTTTCAATCATAGTATTATTTATTTATTTATTTTACCCCGTTCGTCAGCTTGTCGGCTTTTCCTGGAGGCTGCTCTGCGCTGGGATTGGCAGCTCGTTGGCTTTTTCCAATGTGTTCGGTGTGTACTTTGCAGTGGTTCCGGTGGGATTTTGGCAGGTGTTCGACAGCTTTTCGACAGGTGTTTGACAGGTTTTCCCTACACTCGGGTGACCCTGCGGTGAATGCCGAATACACCACAGGGTGGGGAACTTTGATTCCCTGAAATACATGGAAGCGCAGGAAATGTTGGTGACATTTCATGCGCTCTCTGAATAAACCCCTTCAGAAAGAAAGAGAACATAAGAAAGAGATAAGGAAGAGTAAAGAAGGGGAAAGAGAAAGAAGAGAATCGGAAGAAAAAAAAATATTTACATTTCTTAACTATCTCAGAAAAACTATTTCTGGGCAAAATGTCTATTTTCCCTCGTATTTAATCGATTGCGTCTCATCACACGTTTCCAATAAACGTTATGATAAAAAATACTTTCAATAAAAAGTGCTTGGTAGTGAAGGGGTTAATAAAAGCATAATTAAACTTGTTTTGGGGTAAGGGTCGGTTTATTTGTTATTTGTAGAGGTTTAGTAACTTTTTATTGTCATAAATTCAGGTAGGTGCGTGAAATTAATGATGGCGGTGGCTGGTGATGATGCATCGAGTGAGCGACACTCGCCCGGTCCCGAGCTCAGCGAGTTTTGTAAACGAATAGACTTTTTTTTTTTCTGGCAAGTTCCCAAAAAGACTGGATTAATGATGAGATTATAAAGTGACTTGTTTGACAAATGATTTTTAGGAATGCCAAGCCGTACGGCTTTATAATAAGGTGAGGACGAGTTGAACTTTAACCCCTTAAGGACCAAGGGTCTTTAAAGTCAATGCATTTATGATGGAACAGTTTCATTGATCCTTAAGGGGTTAACGGGAAGTGAAACATTATACACAAGAATAAGCAAATTCCAGCGCGGGAAATTAATCGTCATGTTTACATAACACCATATACAATAAAAGCTCAGACACTGGCATTAATTATATTGTCAAATAACATCATACAACACCAATGGGCGGAGAAGGAACCCACCACCCCCACATGGGAAGCTGGAAGGGGGAGAAATATGGGTATTTCTTTTTCCTTATACATTTTTTCTCATTCTGATCTCTGGAAAACACCTAAACCACAAAAAAAAGGAAGAAAAAAATGAAATTACCTCCGAGCGATGGCTAAAGGCATTTTGACATTTGGTGGCATCATCTTATTGCCATTTGATAACCGATACGTCTGACGGCTGGGCTGGTGGATTCTCCAAACAAGAGCTTTATTGGTGTGCCGAGTAGGGATGAGCCGAACACCCCCGTGTTCGGTTCACATTCGAACTCGAACAATTTCAAAACTTCGAATTCAAACGCTAACACGAACCGAACGCAATGCAAGTCAATGGGACTCAAAATTTCGATTTTAAGAGTGCCCTCCAAGAGGGCATATATGCAAGATGTTTGCCATAAAAGGTGTATGGGGGACCGGGTAGTGCCCGAGGGGACATGAAACAAGGACAAAAAGTAAAAAAAAAAAAGTTTTTAAAGGAACAGTGAGTTTTCCATGAAATAAGGGTTAAAAATAAACACGAAAAATTCCTTCAAATATCGTGCCTAGGAGGTCCCCATAACCTGCCAGTGAAGTGGCGGATTTGTAGGATGTATAGAAACATTTAAAAACAAAACAAAATCCCATTTCAAATGACGGTAAATGGTTTTCCTTTAATCTATTCATGAACAACTGCTTGGGGCGGCAGTCTTTATGAAAAGAGGAGAAATTTTAAGACACGCAGAACAAGTTTAGTAATTTTTTTTGGCTAAATTATGGTGAAACTTATGCAGGCTTTGGATGAAAGTAACAATAGGTGCTTTAAAATTGGGCCTTTAGCATCGGCAACAGTGCCGTCACTCCGTAACCCTTTTGTGGTATTGTGGAAGAGTGCAGGGTTGGACCCTGTGGTCCAAAAAATTAAAATGATATGAATCTGGTACAGGCGTCAGTGTAGCCAAATATTGTGCCTTTGGTGCCAGCATGTGCCTTCACACCGTAACCCTTTTGTGGTATTGTGGAAGAATGCAGGGTTGGACCCCGCGGTCCAATATTAAAATGATATGAATCTGGTAAAGGTGTCAGTGCAGCCAAATATTGTGCCTTTGGTGGCAGCAAGTGCCTTCACACCGTAACCCTTTTGTGGTATTGTGGAAGAGTGCATGGTTGGACCCTGCGGTCCAAAAAATTAAAATGATATAAATCTGGTAATATAGGTGTCAGTGTCAGTGTACCCAAACATTTTGCCTTTGGTGGCAGCAACTGCCTTCACACCGTAACCCCTTTGTGGTATTGTTTAAGAGTTCAGTGGTGGAGGTTTTGTGAATGCAGAAGAAATCCCCGATCTATTCTGTTACATCAGCATCAGGGGATTGATAGCTGCTGATCCAGGACTGATTCATTTTTATAAACACAGAGTCGGTGGACAGACGCACTCTTTTGTCTGTGACAAAACCTCCAGTGGCACTGAACGTCCTTTCAGAAAGCACGCTGGATGAAGGGTAACCTAGTAGCTGCATAGCATGTTGGCTAAATTCTGGCCAGTGATCCAATCCCAACACCCAGTAAGCCAGTGGATCATCTGCTGTAAAGGTATCCAGGTCTGCCCTTGCCCCTAGGTAGTCCTGCACCATAAGAAGAAGACGCTGGCAATGGTTGCCTACATTTGACGTCCCTGGACGTCGTGGACTAAAAATACATAAAAAGGCATTAGTCAGCAGGCGCCGGCCTTCACCACTATTCCTCTGATCATCCGCAGCCTCAGAAGCACCTGTGTCATCACTTGGTAACCTACCAGTGCCTGGAAAGGTGTTACACAAGTGTCCCTTTAGAGCGTCCTCAAGCTTTTTCATCCTGTCCTCCCTCTGTGTGGGCAGGATGAGCTCTGCAACTTTACCCTTGTATCGTGGCTCAAGAAGGCTTGCCAACCAGTAATGATCCCTCTCCTTGATAGCACAAATCCTGGGGTCCTTTACCAGGCTGTTCAGGATAAGGGAGCCCATGCAGCGTAGGTTGGAGGTGGCATTAGCTTCCGAGTCTTCCTGGTCAATGAGGAAGACCCCATCGTGCACTTCCTCCTCCCAGCCACATACTAGTCCTTGGGTTTCTGGGCACACAAAACCCTCCCTTGAGGAATCCCCACCTTCAATGCCCCCACTACTTAAATATTCCTCATCCTCCTCATCCTTCTCCTGTCTGATCTGAGGAGGACCCGCTGGAATGTAGTTTGCAGAAAGACTGGGGCCTTGAGAGCTAGGGAAGGCCTCCTCTTCCTCCCGCTGCTCTGCCTCTAGAGCCACATCTATAATTCCCTGCAGAGTGGGCTCCAGCAGGAACACTAAAGGATTTGTGTCACTGATGTATGCACTGTCCCTGCTCACCATCCTCATTGCCTCCTCAAATGGTGACAGTACAGTGCATGCATTCTTGATCATCAGCCACTGCGGGGGAAAAAAAAAAAGTTGACCTGAACCTGTCCTTTTGCCATACTCACACAGGTACTCGTTGATGGCCCTCTGCTGCTTGTGCAGACGCTGCAGCATTGCTGATGTCGAGTTCCACCTGGTGGGCATGTCACAGAGCAGACGGTTTGTGGGAAGGTGGAATTCTCTTTGAATTTCTGCTAGGCGAACACTTGCTGGGAATGACCGTCTGAAGTGGCAAGCTCTGCCAGCCCTGGGTACCTTGTTAGGAAACGGTGTACCACTAGATTTAGGCTGTGTGCTAGGCATGGTACAAGTGTCAATTTACCCTTGCGTAGGGCGGAGAGAAGGTTGCTGCCATTATCACAGACGACCATTCCCAGCTCAAGCTGGCGTGGTGTTAACCATCTCTGCACCTGCCCCAGCAGAGCTGACAGAATTTCTGGCCTGGTGTGTCTCCTGTCCCCTAAACAAACCAGCTCAAACACAGTATGGCATCTTTTTGCTTGAGCCATTGCGTAGCCCCTGCCATGCGTCGGTTTAGCTGCCACTTTGCCAGAGACAGAGGAGGAGGAGGAAGAGGTGGTGGAGCAGACAGACCTCTTACAAGCAGCTTTCTGGAGGCGTGGTGGATGAACAAGCTCCAGCACAGAGCCCTGTCCTGGATCCCTCCCAGTGTGCCATGAAGGAAATATAACGGCCCTGTCCATGCTTGCTGGACCACGTGTCTAAAGTCACATGCACCTTGCTGCTGACTGCCTTTCCCAATGACTCCATAACATTGTCTTCCACGTGCTGGTGTAGTGCTGGAATAGCCTTCCGTGAAAATAAATGGCATTTTGGAACCTGCCACTGTGGTACAGCACATTCAGCAAATTCACAGAAGGAAGCAGAGTCCACCAGCTGGAAATGCAGCAGCTGCAATGCAAGTAATTTTGCTAAGCTGGCATTTAGACGCTGTGCTTGGGGATGGTTGGGACTATATTTTTTCTTACGCTGCAGCAGCTGGGGCAACGTAATCTGACTGCGGAAATCTTCAGCTGATGGGATGCTGTCACATTGTGAGGAAGGACCTGGTACATCCATTACTGTAGCATCATCCCTGTCAGTGGAGGTTGGAGTCAATGACATGGCAGGACATATAGTGGTAATAATAAAGATGAAAAAGCAAGATCTCAAGTGAAAATAAAGTGTTTTATTCGGGAACAGCAAGCCCCATCAAACAAAAGTGGTGTGACGTTTCGACCCTAAGGTCTTAATCATACATGCACACTGAAGTCAGACATCTTCTTAAATACCTTCTGTTGTCTCCTGTGTTCAATTAACCAATTAATCAGATACTTAATCAGACCATGAGAGAAACAACCTGAGTATAAATAGAAAAAAGATATAAACTGCAGTATCACAATCAGAAATATATAGACAATTCGACAATAGTACTATGCGTAAATAAAGTGAAAACACAGTTAAAAACAAGATGATGAGGGGTACAAAAACATATAAGTTGGCTAATATTCAGATCATGAGAAATATACGATACATTTTTTAAAAACATAGAATTTTTTTTTTTTAGTATTCTCCACTTTATAACAATTGCCAGCTCAATAATATGAGCACATATATGCATACAATTACATAAAATCAATGCCATATAAAGTATGCTGGAAAAAGAAAAATTTCTTGGAGAAAGAAGAATTTCATGGAATGCAGGACAGGCCACACCAGGATATCCCTATAGCCGCAGGGGAGACATACTACTGCTGATGGTACGAGGGGCGCACAGATCAAAAGCATACACTAAGATCAAACTCTCTATTTAGATACACTTTGGCCCATGGGATTAATCTATGTATCCATAATTTTTCTTTACGTTTCAAGAGGCGGGTTCTATCGTCCCCCCGTCTAAGGGGTGGAACATAATCTATAACTTGAAAACGCAACTGAGCAACGCTATGAGCGCAAGTGTGGAAATGTTCTGCCACCGGCAGCTCTACATGTTTTGTCCTGATAGTGGACTTGTGTTTGCTGATCCTATCCTTAATCCTCTTGGTGGTTTCTCCTACATACAAGAGACCGCAAGGACATTTTAGCACATATATGACAAAAGAAGAGTCACATGTAAAAAATCCATGAATAGGGATTTTCGCCCCGTGTGTGGATGCAGGAGGAATTCACCCTTGATGACAGCATTGCATGAGGCGCAGTGCAAGCAAGGGAAAGTGCCTTTGTTCTGTGGTGCCAAAGTGTTTTGTACATTCTTTTTTGTATAACCAATGTCTGCCTTAATCAGGGAATCCCTCAAATTTTTATTTCTTTTATAAGTGAACATGGGCATCATTTGAAAAAATGGAATATCCCCATAAGCCTTCTGTAAGATCTGCCAATGTCTTTTAATGATTTGATTAATAGACCTGTTCGCTTGATTATACTTGGATACAAATGGGATACGGGATTCCTTACATCTATTATTTTTATTTTTATTACGTTGAGAAATAATAATAGAACGATCCAAAGATTTAGATCGGAGATATTCTTTATCAAATAGGTCTTCAGGGTAACCCCTCTCCAAAAATTTCTTAGTCATTTGCTGTAATCTATCCTCTCGTGTATCAGGGTCTGTCCCATTCCTAATAACTCTAGTATACTGACTGCGTGGTAGTGATGTAAAGGTGGTTTCTGGGTGAAAACTGCAAAAGTGGAGCAGACTGTTTCTATCAGTGGGCTTAACATATAAATCACTGATAAGATGATCACCTTCAATTTTAAGAGTCAGGTCTAGAAAATTTATTTGTAACTGATCATAGGCCATAGTAAATTTTATATGGGGATTAACTAGGTTCATATCTTTAAAGAAGATCAGTAGGTCAGTTTCACTGCCCATCCAGACCCCAAAAATGTCATCAATATATCTCCACCACGTGTGGAGACAGTTAATAAAGAGATGGTGTGGATAAACAAATGAATTCTCGAATGCGTCCATATACAAATTCGCGTATGATGGCGCCATATTAGACCCCATAGTCATGCCCCTAAGTTGTTTATACACTGTATCACCAAATAAAAAAAAGTTGTTATAAAGAACTAACTCAACCAATTTCATCAAAAATGAACGGTGTTCATCTGGGAAGGAGGCTTTCACTAGGGCTCCGTGAATGGCCTCCCTTCTACATTAGGGATAGACGTGTATAAGCTTGTAACGTCCCACGTAAACAGGATGACTAGACTCCTAAAGGTAAGGTCTGTGATGCGTTTAAGAACATCCATACTGTCCCATAAGAAGGATCTGGTCTGGGTGACTAGGGGCTGGAGAACCCTATCAAGGAAGATCGATATAGGTTGGAGCACGGAATCCGAGCTCGCCACAATAGGTCTCCCTGGAGGGTTCTCCAGCCCTTGTGTATCTTAGGTCAGGGCTCAAAATTTCAGGTCCTGAGCTACTAGCCAGGTCTTCTATGTTACTTGCCATCAGTTAACCTACCTAACCCAGTCCCATGCTGCACATTTTCCTTGCAGGGATAGTCACTGCTCTATGTAAAACATATATGGCACTGAAGGGGTGTTTGTTTCAGTAAATCCCGTTATCCACTGAATCCATTCAGTGGATGATGGGTATTATACAGAGGGGGTCTGTATTAGAGACCCTCTCTGATTCCGATTAACCTGTCACCATCCAGAACGGATGGTGATCATTTAAACATTACAGATAGCCCTGCAGGGCTTTTCATATGGTCCAGGGCTCTCTGCATCACTCAGCCCTGGATGTAAGGCAGTGCAAGGGCTCCTGTGCCTGCCTGTGTGTGTGTGGTGAGGTGCAGGGGGTGTGGAATGAGACCATTCTACCCTTATGCTGAACGTGTGATGCAGGCTAGCGATGCCGGTGTTACATTATTTTCTATGGCAGAACTAATATATGAAAGGGTGCAGGGCAGCGTGCAGCCAATGTATACAGCCAGGGCCAGACCATGACATTGTGTTGCCTGGGTCCAAAGATGATATGTGCTGCCCCCCAAAACTATTCCCACAATACACACCCATGCGTATCACAGAGCTCCACACCAATAAAACTCACAGTAATACTGTGTAATAATGTGTGACATGAGGGCTGCATTTATATATGGGGGCTGTGGTTACATATGGGGGCTGTATGAATTTGTGGGTGCTGTGAAGGTATGGTTGATTTGGGGACCAAGAAGGGCTGTATAGAAGATGTGTTAAGGAGGCTGCGTCCCCACTGTAGAGTCACAGGGTTATTCAGAGAGTGGTGAAAAGCAGGAGAATTACTGGAGAACTGAAAATTCTAGGTCAAAATATCCAATTCTGAAAGTGAGAGAAATTGGAGAATTTTTCTGGTTTGGCTATTTTAACCTAGAATTTTCACTTCCCCAGTCATTCTCCTGCTTTTCACCGCTCTCTGAATAACCCTGTCAGTGTGTGGATGCATTTGTGATTTGTGCACTGTTTAAAATGGCAAGGAGAGCCAGGAAGGAGTTAACTGCAAAATTTAGAAGAGCTGATTACTTCCCATGCATTCCTCCCTGAGCCCCCCCTGCAGTGTCCACTCACCTCAGCTGTGATCAGGGAATGTGACATGAGTTTGTGGCTCTACAGATAGTGGCAGAAAGTCCTCTCCTCTTGGGAGCAGTGACAGAGGGAGCAGTGACAGAGGGAGCAGTGACAGAGGGAGCAGTGACAGAGGGAGCATGACAGAGGGAGCAGTGACAGAGGGAGCAGTGACAGAGGGAGCAGTGACAGAGGGGCCAGTGACAGAGGGGCAGTGACAGAGGGAGCAGTGACAGAGGGAGCAGTGACAGAGGGAGCAGTGACAGAGGGAGCAGTGACAGAGGGGCCAGTGACAGAGGGAGCATGACAGAGGGAGCAGTGACAGAGGGAGCAGTGACAGAGGGAGCAGTGACAGAGGGGCCAGTGACAGAGGGAGCAGTGACAGAGGGAGCAGTGACAGAGGGGCCAGTGACAGAGGGAGCAGTGACAGAGGGAGCAGTGACAGAGGGAGCAGTGACAGAGGGAGCAGTGACAGAGGGAGCAGTGACAGAGGGAGCAGTGACAGAGGGAGCAGTGACAGAGGGGCCAGTGACAGAGGGAGCAGTGACAGAGGGAGCAGTGACAGAGGGGCCAGTGACAGAGGGAGCAGTGACAGAGGGAGCAGTGACAGAGGGAGCAGTGACAGAGGGGCAGTGACAGAGGGGCAGTGACAGAGGGAGCAGTGACAGAGGGAGCAGTGACAGAGGGGCCGGTGACAGAGGGAGCAGTGACAGAGGGAGCAGTGACAGAGGGGCCAGTGGACCAGACAGCTCTGTGATTTCCTGCCTAGTTTCTGTTTAAGTGGAATCACCTGATCACAGCTGAGGTGAGGGCGCACTACATTGCAAACAATGGGCTGCACACATTTTTACATTTAACTCCTTCCTGGCTCCCACTGCCAATTTAAACAGCACACATCACACAAAATAAAGGGCAATAAGAAAGTATTTTTTTCTGGGGTTTATATTAAGAAAATCTGTTTCTTGTTTGGCAAATAAAGTAATTTCCCCCTTCTTCCGATTTCGGGGGGGGGGTGTCAGGTGATCATACCTCAGGTAGAGATTGTTTCTTGCACAGGCCCTTTCCAACATGCTGCCTTGAGGAGGCACCACTGCCTGTTGTTCTTACCTTCCATCCAGATTGCACTCTGTGACGTGTGACCTGCCCCTGCCTGACACGCTGTACAACTGCCGGGGAGTACAGGAAGAGATGAGATGTCACATGGTCTCTGTTGTGACAGCATCATGGAGGACCCGCACGAGGCAGGGGGGGGGGGAGACACAGTATTTATTTTCAAAGCCTGAAAGGAAGGGATATGAATCTCTCCTCCAGCAGACAATGACTAGCCGGCAGGTAAAAAGCCCTGATTAGTGCTGGTGTCAGCATGGAGCCGACACTACCACCTAAAAGGGATTACAGACCAATTTTCACTCCTGTCTTAGGTAATACATAAAACACGGGCAACATAGCGTGTTCCTTTCTCAAATATTTGGATAGATCATCATCAATGAGATTCTGTCTCACCGCCTCCAAAACCAAAGATTCAGTAGATTTCTCTAATTGAAAAACTGCCCCAATATGACTCACAACATATGTGTCCGTGTCATTAAGGTGTCTTCCCTCACATAGTCAGTGCGATTCATCACCACTAGGGCCCCTCCTTTATCGGCAGGTTTAAACATCAGGTCACTATTCTTTTTCAAAGATCGCAATGTCTGCCATTCAATTCTAGAGAAATTAGGATTTTTTTTTATCTCTAAAATTACCCAAAAGACTATCTACATCCTGTTTAACAAATTGTATATACGTATCAATAGGTGAAGTAGACGGTGGCGAACAATCACTAGTATTCCACAGCTGGAGTGCTTTAGCTCTAAAAGGGACATCGGAGGAAGCTACCTCACCAGGTTCCTTACAATGAAAAAATATCTTAAGTTTCACATTCCGGAAAAAAAATTCAAGATCTACACGCAAGGAAAAGGAATCAATGGGAGCAGTGGGACAAAATGAAAGACCCTTTGACAATACCTGATGTTCAATATTAGTAAGCATATAGTCTGAGATATTGACTACTAACGGCGCCGAGTGGCGTTGTACATTTTCAGGTGATAAGTCTTTTTCGTTCGTCCTGGATTCAATCTTGTCCCCATATTTACATCGCCTCCTTCTCCTCCTCCTCCGTCTTGTCTTGGTTGGTCTCTGGCTAAAAAAGAAGTGACATTAGAAGTGGACTGTGTAAACAGCTGGTCATCTGATGTATCAAGATCTGTGTCTGTGGTCTCCTGGCCTTGGCCCTGATTATTTCTGAAATTCCTCTTCTGAGGTCGAGATCTTTTTTGAAAAGAGTATCGTCCCGGTGCATTTCCAAAGGTGGTGTTATATAGAGTCCATCTATAAACTCGACCCTTTGTATAGTCCTCTAGATCTCTCGCGAACTTAATCCGCTTTCCATTCTCTATCTGAATTCGCATCTCGTCCATTTGTTTATTGAGTTGCGCTTGTAATTGTTCTAATGACTCCACAGTAAGCATGCTTTTAAATTGAATCTCAAGAGCTGCAATCTCGCCTTCCAACGTGTCAAGTTCCTTTTTAAGCTGTTCAATAGTCAACAGCATCAAATCAAATGAGCATTTGTTAAAAAATCATCTTGTTTTTAACTGTGTTTTCACTTTATTCACGCATAGTACTATCGTCGAATTGTCTATATATTTCTGATAGTGATACTGCAGATTATATCTTTTTTGTATGTATACTCAGGTTGTTTCTCTCATGGTCTGATTAAGTATCTGATTAATTGGTTAATTGAACACAGGAGACAACAGAAGGTATTTAAGAAGATGTCTGACTTCAGTGTGCATGTATGATTAAGACCTTAGGGTTGAAACGTCACACCACTTTTGTTTGATGGGGCTTGCTGTTCCCGAATAAAACACTTTATTTTCACTTGAGATCCTGCTTTTTCATCTTTTTTGCTACCCATCTGGACTGGCAGCGTCCTACCATAGCAGTGACCTCGTGGATATCGTGGATTTAAGGTGGGGCTCCTCCTTGTGTGTACCGCAGTGTTTTCTATTTGCATATAGTGGGGGTAGAGACAGGTGAGGAGGACCTACGCAAAGTTTTGCGCCAACGGGATGCGTGGCAGGTGGTCACATGGCGCCTTAAGCACGTGGTACCCAAGCGTCTGGTGTCTTTCCCACGCTTGAGCCTCATCTGACATAGATTACAAATAGCAATGGTGCGGTCTGCTGCACATTTCTTAAAATACTCCAAGACAGCAGAGTTCCTGGATGTGTGCTTTGAGACAACAGCGCTCTGCACCTGAGCAGCTCTGACATCTGATGCCTTGGACTGGCTAGTGTTATGGTTTGTCATAGAGGATGTTGTGCCTCGTGTTTGTTGTGCCTCCTCCTCCTCACTTGACACCTCTGTCCGATCAGGCACTGTCACGGTTCACGCCGTCGCCGCTGTGGCAAGAAGGCCAAAGGTGGTACTGCACCCTCCTGAATGGATCAATACAGCATCTCTCTGGCTACGCCACCTTGCACTTTCCCTCAGGCTGTGTGAACTTTAGGTGCTACCACTAATAGACCTGTCATTCCCTTTATAAGGGTGGAGCACCCATGATCCAGTGCTGCATTGTCTCACTTATTCCCTAGTAGCCTTCCTTCTAGACCTGTTCCCATATTCTGCTATTATTGATTCCCCGTGTACCGACTTCTTGCTTTCAACATTGACTATGTTTGCCAGCCGCCTGCCACGACCTATTGCATGGACTATATGACCAACGAATACCGCCTGCTGCTACCAAGCATCCAGTGCCCACTGCTACCGAGCATCCAGTGCCCGCTGCTGCCAAACATCCAGTGCCTGCTGCTACCAAGCATCCAGTGCCTGCTGCTACTAAGCATCCAGTGCCCGCTGCTGCCAAGCATCCTGTGCCCGCTGCTGCCAAGCATCCTGTGCCCGCTGACAAGCCTCCTGTGCCCTCTGCTTCCAAACCTCCAGTGCCCTCTGTTTCCTGTCTCGTGTTGTATGTAAGTCTCCTGTTGTGTTTTCCCTCAGTGTCTCCCTGTGTCTGGTTCCTCCCTGCATTGCCTCCCCAGACATCTCCATTCCTGCCCTGTCCATATTGTTGTATATTTACAATAAACCCCCTTTTTACTTTATCTACGTGGCTCAGCTTGTTTATCACCGCACATCGGGCTCATACCCTATTCCCCTCTGCCAGGCCCGTGACAGAACAATGCAGCCATTACAAATTGAGCCCGCGGTGATACAGGTCCTTACAGGGTTAATCCACAAAGCCTTCCATGAACTGGTGGACCTGGTGGACCTGCTTAACGAGTTGTTGCAGAAGCTTTGGAATCCCTCACCTAATGTGTGTATACAAACGCCCAAACCTAGGCACAGAGACCCATTGTCTGCTGAAGAACAAGCCAGAAGGCGTGCTGCCAACTTGTGCCTGTACTGTGGGGATTGCCGGCATTGGATATCACAATGCCCACTGCGGCCACCCAAAAGCCTTGTTTCCATGCCCCAACCAGCTCCTATGCCAAAGCTGGCTTCTTTCCCTGAATCTACCCCTGTGTCAAAGTCTGTTCCCAAGAAATCCATCCCCAAGAACTCCTCACCCCCCAAAGCTGGTACACCCTCCAAGACTAAGGCCTCTACCCGGCCTAAGATCTCTGCCAAGCCTAAAGCTGCTGTCCCTGCTATGTCCAGGAGATCCTTATCCCTGGAGCATGTAAAAACTTTGCTTGAAGAAATTATGCAGGAGACTCCTAAGGGTGGTTCTGAAGTGAACAATATTCCTATTGTGCCCATTGAGACTGAACCAACCCTGCCCGAGGAGTATGACCCTACCGTGCCCATGGAGTTGGAGTCTGATCATGCTGAACCCATGGATATCATGTCCCTCCAGACAGCAAGTAAGAAGACTACCACTCCCACAACTCTCAGGCAGCAGTCTAAAGCATCTGTCTCCCCTTTGTCTCCAGTCTGTATGTGTGCTGTGGCATCTGAACCCAGATCTCTGGAAGCTGATCCCGGTCCTGCTGGCGTTGAGGATAACCAGGTGGTTGAGCCTGAACTTCCTGAAACACCCGCTGCTGAGACTTCGTTCCCCATGGAGATGCCATCTGCGGAGGTGCCACAAGCCAGGACTGTTGCTACTGAAGTATTGTCTGTGGAGAATGCTGCTGAGACCTGTCCCCTTCTACCCAATTCTACCACCACAGTGCCAGCCTCTGATACTGCTGTCCTGACTTTGAAAGACCCAGCGAATATTGCCACCGTTACTGCCCTCGCTACCCAGGTCGGTACCCTCCTCCAAAATGTACAGGACCTGCAACGCGATAATGCATCCCTGCGATCACAGCTACAGGACACTCTGGTCTCCGTTTATATGCCAACACCAGAGCCAACTACTACCTCCAGAAACCCCCGTCCTCAATCCCCGGAGGAGATGTCCCTTATATCTGAGACACCCACAGAAGCTGAATCGGTCACCGACTCAGATGATGAACCCTCCCTACAAACAGCACGGCGCAGCCAAGGACCGCCTGGCCCAGGAAGGGCTTACCTTGGCACAACCAGTGCTGTGCCATGCGTCAATCCAGCCACTTCCCTAAGAGACGCTGTTACCCCCAAGATCTCTAGCGCGGCTGATGTAGACTTTATTTTTCCCCGCAGTTGCTTTTCACCTGATGAGACCGATGATGAGGCCTGCATGGCTTATGGTTGCCCTGAAACTTGTATAAAGACGAGCCAAAAAGGTCCAGAACTGCCTGGACAACGAACTTTATTTGCTGGCACGATTATCACAGATGCTGACCCCTTGCCAACGAACTGTGTGCTTGCTTCCAATGGAACTGTTGTACGCCAGGAGGACCTGCAGACCTTTGAACAGGCTCTGTCCGCACGGAGTGGGTCCTTAGAGAGGGGCATCTGTCACGGTTCACGCCATCGCCGCCGTGGCAAGAAGGCCAAAGGTGGTACTGCACCCTCCTGAATGGATCAATACAGCATCTCTCTGGCTACGCCACCTTGCACTTTCCCTCAGGCTGTGTGAACTTCAGGTGCTACCACTAATAGACCTGTCATTCCCTTTATAAGGGTGGAGCACCCATGATCCAGTGCTGCATTGTCTCACTTATTCCCTGGTAGCCTTCCTTCTAGACCTGTTCCCATCCTCTGCTATTATTGATTCCCCGTGTACCGACTTCTTGCTTTGAACATTGACTACGTTTGCCAGCCGCCTGCCACGACCTATTGCATGGACTATATGACCAACGAATACCGCCTGCTGCTACCAAGCATCCAGTGCCTGCTGCTACCGAGCATCCAGTGCCTGCTGCTGCCGAGCATCCAGTGCCTGCTGCTGCCGAGCATCCAGTGCCTGCTGCTGCCGAGCATCCAGTGCCTGCTGCTACCAAGCATCCAGTGCCTGCTGCTACCGAGCATCCAGTGCCTGCTGCTGCCGAGCATCCAGTGCCTGCTGCTGCCGAGCATCCAGTGCCTGCTGCTACCAAGCATCCAGTGCCTGCTGCTACCAAGCATCCAGTGCCCGCTGCTACCAAGCATCCAGTGCCCGCTGCTGCCAAGCATCCTGTGCCCGCTGCTGCCAAGCATCCTGTGCCCGCTGACAAGCCTCCTGTGCCCTCTGTTTCCTGTCTCGTGTTGTATGTAAGTCTCCTGTTGTGTTTTCCCTCAGTGTCTCCCTGTGTCTGGTTCCTCCCTGCATTGCCTCCCCAGACATCTCCATTCCTGCCCTGTCCATATTGTTGTATATTTACAATAAACCCCCTTTTTACTTTACCTACGTGGCTCAGCTTGCTTATCACCGCACATCGGGCTCATACCCTATTCCCCTCTGCCAGGCCCGTGACAGGCACCCAGGTGGAGTCAGTGACCTCATCATCATTGTCATCACCCCCTATCTCCTCGTCACTGGAGCCAACTTGGCAGTATGCTGCAGCTGCTGGGGCAACATGAGTGCCAGTTATTTGTGTGTCATCACTGGCACCTCCTTCCTCTAGGTTGATTATACTCCCTTACTCAACCTCAGAGATTGAATCAGAGCACTGTACTTGCTGCGCATCCTCAAGCAGCATGTCACTCTCATTGTAGTCAAACAATTCAGCTGACTCCTCCGTGTGTGATAGCGAGGCTACGGCAGGAGTAGCTGTGGACATGGAGGCTGCATTAGATACTTTGGCAGCGGAGGTGGACTGTAAAGCACTAGAAGCCTGGCTGGCAGAGGACTCGGAGGATGAGGATGGCCTGGTTAGCCAATCCACCAAATCCTCTGTATGTTGCTGCTGCTTAAGATGGCCAGCACCAGTTAGAAAGGACAAGCGTGCCCCTGCAGAGGATGCACCACGTCCACGACGACCAGAGGCACAGCCTCCCGACACAGAGGCTGCTTGCCCTCTTACAGTCAGGTCCAAAAATATTGGGACATCAACACAATTCTAACATCTTTGGCTCTATACACCACCACAATGGAGTTGGAATGAAACAAACATAATGTGCTTTAACTGCAGACTGTCAGCTTTAATTTGAGGGTATGTACAGCCAACTCAGGTGAACGGTGTATGACTTACAGCAGTTTGCAGATGTGCCTCCCACTTGTTAAGGGACCGAAAGTAATGGGACAATTGGCTTCTCAGCTGTTCCATGGCCAGGTGTGTGATATTCCCTCATTACCCCAATTACAATGTGCAGATAAAAGGCCCAGAGTTCATTTCAAGTGTGCTATTTGCATTTGGAATCTGTTGCTGTCAACTCTCAAGATGAGATCCAAAGAGCTGTCACTATCAGTGAAGCAAGCCATCATTAGGCTGAAGAAACAAAACAAACCCATCAGAGAGATAGCAAGAACATTAGGCATGGCCAAAATAACTGTTTGGAACATTCTCAAAAAAAAGGAACGCACCAGTGAGCTCAGCAACACCAAAAGACCCGGGAGACCACGGAAAACAACTGTGGTGGATGAATGAAGATTTCTTTCCCTGTTGAAGAAAACACCCTTCACAACAGTTGACCAGATCAAGAACACTCTCCAGGAGGTAGGTGTATGTGTGTCAAAGTCAACAATCAAGAGAAGACTTCACCAATAGTAAATACAGAGGGCACAAGATGTAAACCATTGGTGAGCCTCAAAAACAGGAAGGCCAGATTAGAGTTTGCCTGACAATACCTAACAAAGCCTTCACAGTTCTGGAACAAGATCCTATGGACAGATGAGACCAAGATCAACTTGTACCAGAGTGATGGGAAGAGAAGAGTATGGAGAAGGAAAGGAACTGCTCATGATCCTAAGCATACCACCTCATCAGTGAAGCATGGTGGTGGTAGTGTCATGGCGTGGGCATGTATGGCTGCCAATGGAACTGGTTCTCTTGTATTTATTGATGATGTGACGGCTGACAAAAGCAGCAGGATGAATTCTGAAGTGTTTCGGGCAATATTATCTGCTCACATTCAGCCAAATTCTGCAGAACTCATTGGACGGCGCTTCACAGTGCAGATGGACAATGGTTGCTTTTGCAGTATGCTTTGAGTCAAAGAATTTTTGAAGGGACAGAAGTGGAATGTTATGCAATGGCCAAGTCAATAACCTGACCTGAATCCCATTGAGCATGCATTTCACTTGCTGAAGACAAAACTGAAGGGAAAATGCCCCGAGAACAAGCAGGAACTGAAGACAGTTGCAGTAGAGGCCTGGCAGAGCATCACCAGGGATGAAACCCAGCGTCTGGTGATGTCTATGCGTTCCAGACTTCAGGCTGTGATTGACTGCAAAGGATTTACAACCAAGTATTAAGAAGGGAAAGTTTGATTTATGATTATTATTCTGTCCCATTACTTTTGGTCCCTTAACAAGTGGGAGGCACATCTGCAAACTGCTGTAAGTCCTACACCGTTCACCTGAGTTGGATGTACATACCCTCAAATTAAAGCTGACAGTCTGCAGTTAAAGCACATTGTGTTTGTTTCATTCCAACTCCATTGTGGTGGTGTATAGAGCCAACGATGTTAGAATTGTGTTGATGTCCCAATATTTCTGGACCTGACTGTATCTGTGTCTCGGAGCATCTGCCTGTCCATTTTGGTCTTTCTGACATGGTGAGTGATATATAGATTAAAGATATACAGAACTCTGATTCAACTCTGTTATAAAAATTGGAGATATGCTGCAGAACTTTGATTCAACTCAGGTATAAAGATTAAAGATTTCCAGAACTCTGGTATAACTCAGTGAGACACCCTGATAGCTGGCAGCCAGTGACAAGACACAGATTACAATTCGCAGAAACTTCCTATAAAACAGTGAGACCCCCTGATGGGTGGCAGTGACAAGACACAAATTACAAATCCCAGGAACCTCCTATAAATCAGTGAGACCCCCTGATGGGTGGCAGTGACAAGACACAGATTGCAAAACCCAGGATCCTCCTATAAATCAGTGAGACCCCCGATGGGTGGCAGTGACTGACAAGACACAGATTACAATTCCCAGGAACCTCCTATAAATTAGTGAGACCCCCTGATGGGTGGCAGTGAGAACACACAGATTACAACAATTCCCAGATATTTTGTATAAATGAGACCCCCACAATTGCTGGTGGCAGTGAGAACACAAAGATTAGAACAATTCCCAGATATTTTGTAGAAATGAGACCCCCAAAATAGTTGGTGGCAGTGAGAACACAAAGATTAGAACAATTCCCAGATATTTTGTATACATGACTGACCCCAAAATTGCTGGTGGCAGTGAGAACACAAAGATTAGAACATAACAAAGAAAAAAATGTCATCTGCGCTTATTGTCATTATACCTTGTGAAACTAAACACAATTAGAGGTTTGGTTTCTTATTAATGGCCATTATAAGATTAAGATCGCCCGCCAGCGTCAAGGCACCTCTAATGAGGGCGAGTCCTATCCAAAATTGAAACCACAGGCTGCTACATAGCGAACCATACCTGCTCATGCTGTTTGTCAAACATGAGGTAGACTGGTGGGCCCTTATTTATGCTCCCCCAGAAACAAAATCCACTTTGGGATCGAAAACAAAGACACGGAGCGGAACCTTGCTGCAGGGATGACCTGGCTGGAAGTACATTGAAACATCTAGTACAGGAGGGGTGGGGTCGCGCCTATTCCCCGATGGGGCGGCTGCAACCACCAAATGCATCCAGCCCAACAACATGTGTAAAACATAACGAAGTAACATTCCCATTATACCGTGTGAAACTAAACACAATTAGAGGTTTGGTTTCTTATCAATGGCCATTATAAGACTAAGCTCGCCTGCCAGCGTCAAGGCACCTTGTTATGTTTTACACATGTTGTTGGGCTGGATGCATTTGGTGCAAGGCTGTAGCCAATTACAAACTTCAGGCCAGTGGAAAAGTGCATTGTGGTCCATTGTGGTGCATTGTGGGTGAACATGCGGCGAACACGCGGAAATGTTCGTAGTTCGCGAACATGCGACCAGGCGATGTTCGAATCAAAATCCGAACCGATCGAACCGAACAGCTCATCCCTAGTGCCGAGCTGTAAAGCTCTCGCAGAACTCATGCTGTGTTGATATATGCTTGCTTTATGATTAGGGTTATGGTAAGGGCAATGTTGCTTTTTTATGGTTAGGGTTACTGTTTATGCCTGCTTTATGATTAGGGTTAGGGTTACTGTTTATGCCTGCTTTATGATTAGAGTTAGGGTTACTGTTTATGCCTGCTTTATGATTAGGGTTAGGGTTACTGTTTATGCCTGCTTTATGATTAGGGTTAGGGCTATTGTTAAGAGTAGGGTTACAGTTAATGCTTGTTTTCTGATTTGGGTTAGGGTTACTATTTCTGTTTGCCTTATGATTTGGGTTATGGTAAGAGCAATGTTATTGTTTGCTTCTTTTATGATTTAGGTGTAGTTAGGGTTACTGTTTATGCTTGTTTTATAATTAGGGTTAGGGTTAGTGTTAGGGTTACTGTTTATGCTTATTTTATGATTAGGGTTTGGGTCAGTGTTAGGGTTACTATTTCTGCGTGTTTTATGATTAGGGTTAGGGTTGTTATTTCTGCTTGTTTTATGATTAGGGTTAGGCTAGGGTCAGACTAACGCAGTATCAACGTGCGTTTAGGAGCACTAAATCACGGCCGTGCTAGCAGCAAATGACGTCCAATGCCGGGCAGCATACGAAGAACGGCCGCACAAAAGTGCGGCTGCGCAATGCAAGTGGCAAACGAATGCATTTTTTCGAGAACGTGAAACCGCTAGTACGGACGTACAGAGTGCGCTGCGTCTGCTAGCGGCGTGTGTGCGTGATTGGGAGACGTCAGACGCTGCTAATGTCCGGCCAACATAACTTCCAGACACAAAGTGTTTCATTGATGATCCGTACAAAATCACGGACGAAAATGCACATCGTATGACCGCTATCGCGTATTCCGTGAAAAAATACGTCCATTCGTTCGAACGCACTTTTTCACGGACAATGCGAAAAATGCGTTAGTCTGACCCTAGCCTTAGGGTCAGTGTTAGGGTTGCTATTTCAGCTTGTTTTATGGTTAGGGTTACAGTTATTGGTAGGGTTACTGTTATGGTTACTATTTCTGCTTGTTTCATGGTTAGGGTTAGGGTTACAGCTATTGGTAGGGTTACGGTTAAGGTTACAGCCTCTGCTTTGTTATGGTTAGGGTTACAGTTAGCGGTAGGGTTACTGTTTAGGGTTAGGGTTACAGCCTCTGCTTGTTTTATGGTTAGGGTCAGTGTTAGGGTTACTATTTCTGCTTGTTTTATGGTTAGGGTTAGTGTTAGAGTTACTATTTCTACTTGTTTTATGGTTAGTGTTAGGGTTACTATTGCTGCTTGTTTTATGGTTAGGGTTACAGTTATTAGTAGGGTTACTGTTAGCGTTACATCCTCTGCTTGTTTTATGATGAGGGAATTTGCATTACACAGTGAGTGCAATTGATGTTGTTCATCTGAATCATTCTGATTACACTAGGACTGTTTCAGATCGATATCAGAAGCAATTTGGTTTGGCGGTTTGGTGTTTTGGAAATCAGATTTTTTGAACCGCCAAAATTCAACTCAATTCATATTCAGACCAAACCGAATCGCAAAAGTCTACTGTATGCTTAAGAAGATGGACTTCACATAAGGCTGGGGTCAGACTAACACATTTTGAACGTGCGTTGAGCCGCACTTTATCACGGCCGTAGCAGCAGCAAATGAGGGCCAATGACGGGCAATATACGAAGTACGGCCGCACGAAAGTTCGGCCGCACAACGCAAGCGGCAAACTAACGCATTTTTGCAAGAACGTCGAACCGCTAGTACTGACGTACAGAGTGCGCTGTGTCCGCATAGCGGCATGTGTGCGTGATTAGGAGACGTCAGACGCTGCTAATGTCCGGCCAACATAACGTCCAGACGCAAAGGGTTTTATTGACGATCCGTACAAAATCACGGACGAAAATGCGCATCGTATGACCGCTTTCGCGTCCACAGTAAAAAAATATGTCAATGCGTTTGGACGCACTTTTTGACGGTCGATGCAAAAAATTCGTTCGTTTGACCCTAGCCTTAATGCACTAAAGTGCTGATCGTGGTCAAGCAAGGCTATGAGTCCTCCATGTTTCAATGTGTGGGTTCGATCCTCAATACATTCACCTTTGTTCGTTTTATGTGATTGAACTTGAGATACTATTGAGAACGGAGAAGCATCTCTGAACTTATTGTGGAGTTTATTATAAGGGGTTATTCAGAAAGCACCGAAATTGCATTGACAGTCTGGCGCTTTCTTGTTCGGTGCAATGCTGGTATTCACTATTCACCGTAGGGTCCCCGAAGTGAACTGAACATGGAGTAACTGAAGACCGCCAAATCTCTCCAGACTGCCGAACTACAGGAAAAAGAAAACTGAACTCTGCTATTCTTCTAATAAGTGTTTAAACCAATAAAAATGCATGAAAATGTGCGGAATTAATATAAAAAGGTCCTTTATCCACTTCGATGCGGAGGATGCGCTCAGCACGTCCAGCCATCTCTGCACATGACTGCAGAGAGCGCACTGAGCACATCCTCCCATTACAGCCGCGATCGGCCAGGATTCCAGCCGATCGCTGCGGCCCCCTGATGCGGGCTGACATCCTGGCTTTCAGCCCAGACTCCGGGACCCCGGCCGAAAAAATAACGTCATCGTGCTATGCGCAATGACGTCTATTCCAGTCACCCCCTCCCAGCCAGTGCAGGGAAGGTGCCTGAAGGGGAGAGGGGGGAGGTCCTTTGGACCTCTCTCCCTCCCGATCTGCTTGGGGTACGCACAAAAGGCAGGCACCGCTTGGAAGGGCACAGCCTGCCCTTCCAAGCGGTGGCTGCCTTTAACCCCTTGGGGGCTGGATCACGATTTGGCACCCACAGCCGCCAGAGCATGGTTCACTCCCAGAGCTGACTGACATCTTGGATGTCGGTCAAGCTTCTGGGACCTCCCCCTGCCAACTGACATCATAATGCAGGGACGCGATGATGTCAGCGCGGGAGTTAACCCCTAGCTGCCAACTATGGTGGAGATAGGGGGTTCCAATGAACCCCTATCTCCCGATCCCTGGCAGCTAGGGGTTAATGTTTGGTATCAATGGAACGACCAGAGCTTGGCCTTTCCAATGATACCAACATGACCATGTTAAATGTAAAGTAAAAATAATTAAAAATATAAATAAAAATAAAAAAATACAGGTTTTTTGTTTTATTAATTCAGCAATATTGTTGCCATATCAATTATAATGTGAACAATGATGCGGCACTAATTATTTTTTCTATGAGGGGCATTTGCTAAAAATCATGTAATTTCCCCCCCAAAAAATTTAATGAATTCCCATTTCAAATTTTTTTAACAAGCGCACCCTATAGAAAATATAACCGCAAAGGCTCGCCTGATAAAATGTGAAATAAAAACACTGTAGATTAGATTATTGAAAATTCTAATTTTATTGTATTTCTTGTTATAATATAAAGACAGGACATGACGTATACATATAATAATGACATATTATGAATCTGCCGAGTCTCCCGGAAAGAACGATATATAATATGTCTGGGTCATATATTAAAATAAGGCTTCAAATCGCGTTTAAACATGATGAGCGAAACCGGTAAAAATGAGCTCAGCACAGAGGCGTGAAATGGCTCAGCAGCGAAAGGGTTAAAAAAGAATGAAGAGAGGGGGCGTGGCTGGCTCTGAAAGGGACAAGACGTGTCGTGAGGGAGCTCTGCTGGATTCGCCTGATATTGGGGTTTTTTAGCTGGAGCCCCTCATCAACTTGCCCATTATTAGGGTCCCTGGACGGCTAGCCATAACGGGGATTGCTCCGGTGACCGTTTTTTGCCCCCCACCCGGAGCACAGCAGAGTTTTAGCCTGGCGGGTCTGATTCCCTGGCGGCCATCTTGCGGCCTACCCATCTGCCTCCGGGTGCTCGTTGTCCCTCCTGCTCCACTTGTAGAGAGCCTGACCCGGTGCTTGGTGGATGCAGACTGAGAGGATGGAGGGCCCCTGTCTTCCGGCTGTATCTGCGATGCCTGGGGACCTGATATTGACGGAGCGAGTGGGATGGAGCGGCCTGGACCGAACCCCCCCCCCCGCCGGTGGCATGGAGGCTGCGTTTGCGGCCCTTGAGGCCTGCTTGGCGCAGATGGGGGGGAGGAAGAGAGTCCGATTTCCCAAGGCTCGTGGGGGCGACTGATGGCCGCGTGGAGGACAGGCCGGGTGACCGCAGACCGGAGAGTGGATGCAGAGATCCAGGAGGTGGATGCTCTCGGAGAAGATCCAACCTCGTGCCCCGCTGGACCCTGCTGGACTGTGACTGATGCTATGGAGAGGTACGTCGGGATCGGCGACCTGACTGGGACGCTGACCCCGGGGCTGTCTGGAGGGGGCGAGCTGGAGTCTTGCGACGTCCAGGTGGCGCTGGATTCACCGGACCCGGAGATGCCGTACTCCAGACATAAGCCTGCGGAGACTGAACCCCTGCCGATGGCCGTTCAGACGGCACCGCGGTACCCACTGACACGTGCAGCTGTACCCCGAGCATCTGACGTAGGAGGGTATGAAGAGTGTCAGGTCCAGAGGCGACTTGGAGGTCAGCTTTGTGACTGCAGGCTCGCTGTGCTTGGAAGCCCCGCTCGCATGCACTGTACTACCTGTCTTACGTAAGCTACCATTTCGGGACACAGGGTGATGAATCTTTTATTTTCTGGATGACCTGTTGTTTTTTCTCCTGCGACCATTTTCTTTCACACCGATGACTCTTATTTGGATTCTCCTCTTGCTGTTTAATCTTTATCCTGCTGGTCCGGAGACGCTTCGGCCACTATTTTATTTTATTTTTTCTTGATGACATTCCCCGGCCGGGGATAAATTTTGAGACTTTAGTTTTGTGTACCCAAAGTTTTTTTTTTTCGCTGACTTTTGCTTTGACCCCCTCCCCCCCTATTTTTCGACTTCTTGCTGATTTTTCCTGTGACCCCCCCCTCCCCCCTTTTTATGTTATAAGTGAGTTTTATGAGAGTACAATATTTAACCCTGCGAGGCCAACTATGATGGTCGGTTTGTGACCTCTTTTTGCTTTGCAAAATAAAAATCTTAAATATAAAAAAAAAAAAAGAATGAAGAGGTCTGTTACAGAATTTTAAAAACCACCATTAATAAAAATCGGGAAACAAAAATTTTGTCTAAAAGATACATAAAGGTGGTCAAAAAAATAAATACATAAAAAGACGTTTTGCTGAAAATGAAAAGAATAAACGTTTGAATAAAAAATTAATAAAAAAACATACTGTTTGTTAACATTACTTCTCTATGGTGCAATTTCACTGCTTTTATGTTGCGTAGCATATTATATATTATTCAATTATATCTTGACGATATAAGTATATATGAAAGGGTATCTTCACTGAAGCCGGTTGGGTTAAGCTTGGATTTTGGGGTGTTTTCTCAGGGTTTTGGTAAGTTTTGAGGAGGTGCTGTTTGCTTGGTTTATGGCTATAAATCATTGTTTATTTACTGACATTTCTAGCTCGTTGTTTTTTCCAGTAATCAGACATACAAACCAGAAGGGGGTGACATTACGTTACTATGTCTGGGCTCGTGCAGGGACTTTCCATGTTTTCCCAGAATTAATGGCATTCACCGTAAGTGTAAAGCAAGAAGTCAAAACATAATCACAAGCCAAGCTCTGCGGTAAACAAGTTTTTCGTCGCTGAACGCCTCGATTTCTCATGTTCTTCTGCAGAGCTTTGCTGTCCCTCTTGTCCCCATTGTTTTGATTTGTTGTCTGTGTAAAACCTGGAGAATTGCTGGAAAATCGAGAAAAATCGGAAGAATCGCGTTGGTATTTTTTAAACAACTTTTTGGTAGAAAGAGCAGAAAACACTAAAGGGAATTTTATTAAAAGCCAGGATTAACATAATGTTATAAGTAACAGAAAAAGAGTAAAACACAACCCAGCTTAGGCTAGGGTCAGACGAGCGTGATTTCTACGGGCTGTACGTCCGTGCAGTACGGACATCGTCAGTACGGATGACGCAGTAGTGGTCACACAGTCCGTTTTTTCACTGAAGTTATTTTTTGACGGATGTAGGAGGGGAAAATAAATTACAATGAAAAAACATTCTGTCCGTCAAAAATGCTGGACGTATAAATGCAGTCCGTCTGACCATGCTCCATCACTCACACACAAAGCTATGCAGACGTTGTGGACGTGGCGCACTCCGCACGTCCGTTCTAGCAGTATTACGTTCTTGCCTAACCTGCGTCCGTTTGCAGCGTCCCTCATGCGTCCGCAGTTCAGTGCGGACGTACTTCATGTGTCAGGCTCCAATGGACTTACTTTCATGCTATCACGGACGTACTTTTAGGCGCAATCACGGACGTGAACACTACGCTCGTCTGACCCCAGCCTTATACTGATGTTCCGGTGTAAAAAATGTGCTTCCTCAGGCTGATCTACCCGCTGTGATGTCACTGAACCTTCCTTGAAGCCCATCTATCCAAACGCTTCCATTAGGAAACATGCCAAATTTCACACTCGAACACAACAATCCGTCATATTAACATGTTGCACCTTTTTAGTCAATAAATCAGCTGCCATGTTTTTTGAAGACACATTACTCCATCATGCAGAGGGGGAACACAGGGAAGGAGCTGCCCTGTAACATGAAGGAGAGAAGTCAATTACTTAATCATGGCATTCATGATGAACAAATTGGCCTCCTACCTGCTGTATATGGGTTCTACAAATGGCAGAACAAGAGGAGATAAAAGCTGAAGATTTATGTTCAGCTCACCAAGTGGTGATAAAGACTAATGGCTTACGTTGAGCTCACCAAGAGGAGATGAAGGTTTATGTGGAGCTCACCAAGTGGTGATTAGGGATGAGCCGAACACTCCCCGAGTTTGGTTTGAAGCCGAACCCGAACTTTCCAAATGTTCGGATCCGAACCCGAACTCAAACCCCATACAAGTCAATGGGGCTGAAAATTCGGTTTTTAGAGTGCCCTCCAAGAGGGCATATATGCTAGATATTTGCCATAAAAGGTGTATGGGGGTCCGGGTAGTGCTCTGGAGGACAGGAAACAAGGACAAAAAGTTTAAAAAAACACTTTTTAAAGGGACAGTGAGTTTTCCATGAAATAAGGGTTAAAAATAAAAACGAAAAATTCCTTCAAATATTGTGCCTAAGAGGTCCCCATAACCTGCCAGTGAAGTGGCGGATTTCTAGGATGTATAGAAATATGTAAAAACCAAAAAATGACATTTCAAATGACGGTAAATGCTTTTCCTTTAATCTGTCCATAAACAACTGCTTGGGGCGGCAGTCTGTATGAAAAGAGGAGACATTTTCGGACATGCAGAAAAAGTTTACTGATTTTTTTTGGCGGTGAAAAGCAGAATGACTGGAGAATGGAAAATTCTAGACCAAATAGCCGATTTGGAAAGTGAGATAAATGGGAGAATTTTTCTGGTTTGGCTATTTTGACCTAGAATTTTCTCTTCAGTCATTCTCCTGAGTTTCACCTTTCTCTGAATAACCCTGTCAGGGTTATTCAGAGAGCGGTGAAGAGCAGGAGAATGACTGGAGAATGGAAAATTCTAGGTCAAAATAGCCAAACCAGAAAAATTCTCCCATTTAGGCTAGGGTCAGACTAGCGAATTTTTAACGTGCGTTTAGGCGCACTTAATCACGGCCGCACTAGCAGCAAATGACGGACAATGACGGCCAATATACGAAGTACGGTCGCATGAAAGTCCGGCCGCGCAGCGCAAGTGGAAAATGAACGCATTTTTTCGAGAACGCAGAACCGCTAGTACGGACGTACAGAGTGCGCTGCGTCCACTAGCGGCGTGTGTGCGTGATTTGGAGACGTCAGACCCTGCTCATGTCCAGCCAACATAACGTCCAGACACCCAAAGTTTCCTGGTTTGGATCCGTAAAAAATCACGTACAAAAATGCACATCGTATGACCGTTTTCGCGCATTCCGTGAAAAAGTAAGGCAATGCGTTTTTTGACAGTCGCTGTGAAAAATGCGTTAGTCTGACCCTAGCCTTATCTCACTTTCCAAATCGGCTATTTGGTCCAGATTGTTCTCTTTTCCTGCCATTCTCCTGGTTTTCACCTTTCTCTGAACAACCCTGAGAGAGAGGTGAAAGCCAGGAGAACTGGCAGGAGAAGAGAACAATCTAGACCAAATAGCCGATTTGGAAAGTGAGATAAATGGGAGAATTTTTCTGGTTTGGCTATTTTGACCTAGAATTTTCACTTCTCCAGTTATTCTCCTGCTTTTCACCGCTCTCTGAATAACCCTGTAAATGTTTAATCCCGAGGTGAAAAATAACATTGCTTAAGGCTGGGGTCAGACGAGCGCAGTTATCACGTCCGTGTTGCCGCACATTTGTACGTCCGTGGCAGCATAGCATTCTGACCAATGGAGCCCCACACACGAAGTACGTCCGCACAGAAGTGCGGGGGCTGGCGGACGCAGCAAACGGACGCAGGTTAGGCAAGAACGTAATACTGCTAGAACGGACGTGCGGAGTGCGCCACGACCGCAACATCCGTGTAGCTTAGTATGTGAGTGATGAAACAAGGTCAGACGGACTGCATTTATATGTCCAGCATTTTTGACGGACAGAATGTTTTTTCATTTTAATTTATTTTAACTGCTACATCAGTCAAAAAATACGTCACTGAAAAAAACGGACTGTTTGGCCACTACCTTGTTGTCAGTCAGTAAGTACGTCCGTACTGCACGGACGCACAGTCCGTACAAAATGCGCTCATCTGACCCTAGCCTTAGATGTTATTTTGAAATTTTTTCAAACACCAGTTAACCACTTGGCTGCTATGGACGCGCTCAGCGCGTCCAGCCAAGTGGTTCTCCTGTGCTATGGATGCGCTGAGCGCGTCCATGCACAGGAGGCAGCAATCCGCCGGATTCCGGTGGATTGCTGCGCCCCCCGGTGCGGGCTGACATCTTGGATGTCAGCCCAGCACTCTGGGACCCCAGCAGAGCAATTAGATGTCATTGCGGCGGCGCGATGACATCTAATTCAGGCGCCCCCCGCATGTGCGGAGGAAGCGCCTGAAAGGGAGGGGGGGAGGTCCTTTGGACCTCTCTCCCTCCCGATCGCCGGGGGGCAGAGGGTTAATCCAGGCACCGTTTGGAAGGGCACAGCCTGCCCTTCCAAACGGTGGCTGTGATTGACCCCTGGGGAGCCGGATCACGAATCGGCGCTGAAAAGCGCCGGATCGTGATCCTCTCCTGGAGCTGGCCGACATCTTGGATGTCGGCCAAGCCTCCAGGAACTCCCCCTGAGGACTGGCGTCATCGTGCATAGCACGATGACGCCAGTCCTGGAGTTAACCCCTAGCTGCCACCAATGGTGGAGATAGGGGGTTCATTGAAACCCCTATCTCCCGATCCGTGGCAGCTAGGGGTTAATGTTTGATATCATTGGATCGGCCAGAGCATGGCCTTTCCAAGGATACCAAACATGAGCATGAAAAATGTTTTAAAAAATATATATATATTTTAAAAAAAAATCTAAAAAAAAAACAATTTTTTTTTTGTTTTTGTTTTGTTAATGCAGCAATATCGTTCCCATTTCAATTATAATGTGAACAATAATGCTGCACTAACGATTTTTGTATGCGGTGCGTTTGTTAAAAAAAGCTAAATTTTCCCCAAAAAAAAATGTAACGAGACCCCATTTCTAATTTTTTTAACAAGCGCTCCCCATACAAAATATAACCGCAAATGATCGCATGTTAAAATGTGAAAAAAAAACCTTTACACATAATAAAATATTGAAAATTCCAATTTTATTGCATTTTTGTTATAATATACAGACATGACATAACGTATACATATAATAATGACATATTATGAATCTGCCAAGTCTGCCGGAAAGAACGATATATAATATGTCTGGGTCATATATCAAAATATGGCTACAAAACGCGGTTAAACATGATGAGCGAAAGCGGTAAAAATGACCTCAGCACAGAGGTGTGAAAAGCCTCAGCAGCGAAAGGGTTAAATGCAGCATATTAGGATGTTTTAGGGAAATGAATTCTCAAATCTCAATCAGAAGCAGACACCACCCCACCCTCAATATGGTGTACAATGTATCAAATTGATTACCAGACTAAAAACACCTGGTGTTATGCCCGTTTGTGAACAGAGGTCATTTAGAGTTGATAATCTTTCTACGTACACATTAGTTTTTAATTCAATATCTAATAAACCGTTGCTTATAATATTCTGCAGTAAAGAGTCTCTTTATTTCTAGATTTTTTAGTATTTTTTTAAGCATTTTCTATACTTTTTTCAAAATTTCTTTTTTTTTCGAACTCGAACCGAACACACCCAAAAAGTTCAAAATTTGCAAACTTTCGAACTGCCAAAGTTCAGGTCGAACTCCGAACCGTCCGAACCCGAACAGCTCATCCCTAGTGGTGATAAAGACTAACGGCTTACGTTGAGCTCACCAAGAGGAGATGAAGGATGAAGGTTTATGTTGAGTTCACCAAGAGGAGATGAAGGATGAAGGTTTATGTTGAGTTCACAAAGAGGAGATGAAGGTTTATGTTGAGCTCACCAAGAGTAGATGAAGGTTTATGTTGAGCTCACCAAGAGAAGATAATAACTGGAGGTTTACCTTCAGCTCACCAAGAGGAGATGTATGCTGGACAAAATTAGATAAAAGTTGAATGTTTATGATGGAATAACCAAGAGGAGATGAAGGCTGGAGGCTTCAGATGGACTAACCAAGAGGAGATGAAGGCTGGATGCTTCAGATGGACTAACCAAGAGGAGATGAAGGCCTGAGCTTTTCGAAGGACTCACCAAGAGGAGATATAGGCTGAACAAGAGCAGATAAAAGCTGAATGTTTATGTATAGCTCGCCAAGAGGAGATTAAAGTTGAAGATTTTCAATGAGCTCACCAAGAGGAGATGAATGCTGGAGGCTATGATGAGCTTACATGAGGAGATGAAGGCTGGAGGTTTACATTGTACTCACCAAGGGAAGATTAAGGCTGGAGGCTATGATGAGCTCACCCAGAGGGAGATGAAGGCTGATGTTTACATTGTGCTCACCCAGAGGAGATGAAGGCTGGAGGTTATGATGAGCTCACCAAGAGGAGATGAAGGCTGGAGGCTATGATGAGCTCCCCCAGAGGAGATGAAGGGTGGAGGTTTACATTGTGCTCACCAAGAGGAGACAGAGGCTAGAGGTTTGATGAGCACCCCCCTGAGGAGTTGAAGGCTGGAAGTTACATTGTGCTCACCCAGAGGAGATGAAGGATGGAGGTTTATGTTGAGCTCACCATGAGGAGATGAAGGATGGAGGTTATGATGAGCTCACCAAGAGGAGATGAAGGCTGGAGGTTTGTTGAGCTCACCTAGAGGAGATGAAGGCTGGAGGTTTGTTGAGCTCACCTAGAGGAGATGAAGGCTGGAGGTTTGTTGAGCTCACCAAGAGGAGATGAAGGCTGGAGGTTTGATGAGCTCACCTAGAGGAGATGAAGGCTGGAGGTTTGTTGAGCTCACCTAGAGGAGATGAAGGCTGGAGGTTTGTTGAGCTCACCTAGAGGAGATGAAGGCTGGAGGTTTGTTGAGCTCACCAAGAGGAGATTAAGGTTGAATTTGAGGAGGTAAAGGCTGGAGGTTTATGATGAGTTTACCCAAAGGAGATAAAGACTGACGGCTTCATGATCAGAGATGCTGGTGCTAGTATGTTACTATGGCAATAATGTATACTCGTTCACCAGCGCCACCCAATGATAAATATAGGTACCAATTGCTAGCACTCAAATACTGCTCACCATCAAGCAGTAACAATCAATAAGAAAAAAGATAGCTAACATAGAGTGCAGCGCTTAAGCAGACATTAATTACCTTGTAGGAAAGGTTTTCAGTCACCACTGATCATGTTTTTCATGCTTTTTAACCTCATATTTTCTCAATCAGCATTTGACCACATTTTCCTCTAAAAAACACAATATTATGGAGTCTTTTAAGTGTATCACTGTTTTACAGCGGATATTTTTCTTAAAAGCTGGCGCTTTATAAAAATAATAATAATACGAGGATTTTATATACTAGGGTTTCCTGTAACTTTATTTTTACCATTTGTTTTTCACGTTTCAGTTCATATAATTCTTGTAAATAACATGAAATCCCTATACCCCCCCCCCCCATCCTGGGTCACAGTTAGGAGCCGGAGCCAGCATCGCAGTTTGGCAAAGCACGAGGGGGGGGGGTGGTTGTAAAACGCTCAGAGACTGATGTGGGTTTTCCACAACCTTCACAGCCAGCTCGTCCATGGGCAGGTACCCACCTTAATTGTGTACACGCCTCATAATGTGCCATTCGGGAAGCACCTGAAAGCCCTGAAACAGAGTAACGCTGTGCCTCATCCTTCAATGATTAACATGAGCTGATTGATATATAGGAATACAGATACAATACCGTTTTTACGCCTCCTGGGGGGGGGGGGGTTACTTGCAATAAAGTGCTCAGCATCGCAAAAAAAACCAGCAGAAATGACAGGTGTGGTGTATAATGTAAAGAACATCCAAAACAAGGTTCCACAGGTGACTGCCGGCTCTGATCGACTTACATTAAATCAGGCTAGATTGAGGATATCGCCCAGTCCTATTGTCACGACCCATGCCCGGTGCCACAGGATAACCTTAGGAAGAGCTGGGACGGAACTGGGGCAGCCATGGCCTGACTCCAGGCAGCCCTCTACATGTCAAGTATATTCCAGACCTGAATTCATATACGTATCTGGCAAGCACAAATGAATGATCTGGGGTTCAGATGACTCTTACGTTCTCACATTCTATAATATGGTTATAAAAAGAAGCAAAGGAAGACATAATAGTGCAATATGAATGATACACTTTTGCAATAATTAGATACAGAAGTTACACTCACAAATGCAGAGCCCCAACACTGGCTCTGAGAGGGACTTGGCTTTTAGGTACTTTTATTCTTCCTTATAGAGAGGTGACCCCCACCTTATGGTACGATGTTCTCAAATCACAGAATATACAGTCATGGCCGAAATTGTTGGCACCCCAGACATTTTTCCAGAAAATTAAGTATTTCTCACAGAAAAGTATTGCAGTAACACATGGTTTGCTATACACATGTTTATTTCCTTTGTGTGTATTGGAACAAAACAAATAAAAGGAGGAAAAAAAGCAGATTGGACATAATGTCAAACAAAACTCCAAAAATGGACTGGACAAAATTCTTGGCACCCTTAACTTAAAATTTGGTTGCACACCCTTTGGAAAAAATAACTGAAATCAGTGGCTTCCTATAACCATCAATAAGCTTCTTCCACCTCTCACCCGGAATTTTGGACCCCTCTTCCTTTGCAAACTGCTCCAGGTCTCTCTTATTTGAAGGGCGCTGTCACGGTTCCCGGATCCCACCACGCAGTCCTTAAAGCCCAACACTCCACAGAGCCCAAAAGCTACCAACAGGGTAGCCGTGGAAGAATCCCTAACTGTCTGGTCCTTAGAATTGGCCAGATATACTAGCTAGACAGAAAGAGTTAATAAAAGACAATGTCGTAATACAAAACCAGGTCAGCAACATGGGGGTAGTCAGACGAGCCAGAATCAGGAATACAGAGTATAGAATAGTCAAAGGGAACAGCCGGGTCGATATCAGTGCAGGAGCATAGTACAAGAAAATAGTCTAGGGCAATGGAAGGCAGAATAGTCAGAAAACAAGCAGAGATCAATAACAGGTTAAATCACGAGAGAATATAAGTACAGGGAGCTCAGGTATGGATAACCACGATCTGGCACTGCTTAGAAGGAACTGTTGGATTTTAAAAGACCTGGACTCCTCTGGTAGGTCTGCGTCACCAGACCGCGCCCCCCTCTCAAGCCGCGCCTCATGCAACCACCTCCCTGCCTGTCTCTATTTAAACCGGGCACTGGTAAGCGAGCAGCATCAGACATGCTGCCGCCGAGCACACCGGAGGGGCTGGAAGCCCCCAACATTACAGGCGCCACTTCCCAACAGCTATTTTAAGATCTCTCCACAGGTGTTCAATGGGATTTAGATCTGGACTCATTGCTGGCCACTTCAGAACTCTCCAGCGCTTTGTTGCCCTCCATTTCTGGGTGATTTTTGACGTATGTTTGGGGTCATTGCCCTGCTGGAAGACTCAAGATCTCGGATGCAAACCCAGCTTTCTGACACTGGGCTCTACAGTGCGAACCAAAATCCTTTGGTAATCCTCAGATTTCATGATGCCTTGCACACATTCAAGGCACCCAGTGCCAGAGGCAGCAAAACAACCCCAAAACATCATTGAACCTCCACCATATTTCACTGTAGGTACTGTGTTCTTTTCTTTGTAGGCCTCATTCTGTTTTCAGTAAACAGTAGAATGATGCGCTTTACCAAAGCTCTATCTTGGTCTTATCTTTCCACAATACGTTTTCCCAGAAGGATTTTGGCTTACTCAAGTACATTTTGGCAAACTGTAGTCTTGCTTTTTTATGTCTCTGTGTCAGCAGTGGGGTCCTCCTGGGTCTCCTGCCATAGCGCTTCATTTCATTTAAATGTCGACGGATAGTTTGCGCTGACACTGATGCTCCCTGAGCCTGCAGGACAGCTTGAATTTCTTTGGAACTTGTTTGGGGCTGCTTATCCACCATCCGGACTATCCTGCATTGCAACCTTTCATAAATTTTTCTCTTCCGTCCACGCCCAGAGAGATTAGCTACAGTGCCATGGGTTGCAAACTTCTTGATAATGTTGCGCACTGTGGACAAAGGCAAATCTAGATCTCTGGAGATGGACTTATAACCTTGAGATTGTTGGTATTTTTCCACAATTTTGGTTCTCAAGTCCTCAGACAGTTCTCCTCTCCTCTTTCTGTTGTCCATGCTTAGTGTGGCACACACAGACACAAAATGCAAAGACTAACAGGGTTATTCAAAGAGATCCGAATTGCTTGAGAAAGGTAGCCAAATGCTGAAAATCAGCGTTCGGTTACCTTTCTTGGCCATTCGGCTATTTAGAGAGCAGGCAATTCGCCAAATCCTGGCGAATTGTATGACTATACGGTGCCTGTTCGGTGCCTGTTCGAGGGCAGTGAAAACCCCATGAAAAGCACTGCTTCGGCTATTCAGAGAACACAAACCAGCAGTGAAAGGTTCCCGAAATGCCCTGCCATTCGGTGGTTTAATTCGGCAAGTTTATTCAGGAGAATCCCATAGGCTTCAATGTTAAAAATATTCAATATCTAATAAACCGTTCATTATAAAATTATGCAGTAAAGAGTCTCTTTATTTATTTTTTTGAATATTTTAAGCATTTTTCTTAATTTTTTTTTTTAAAAGTCCGATTTTTTTTTTTTTTAAAGTTTACTTATTTTTTCTGTAACAGCCCTTTTTATTATCATTCCCTGGATCTCATGTGCAAATTTCAGCCATTTTCGCTCAGTAGTTTCTTTGCAAACAGTGTTTCACTTTTCAAACATTCATACAAACAGGTTTCCTATTTTATTCACTTCTGTCTGCGGTCTCAGCTTTCTCGGCTTTTTACGGCAGCTTCGCTGCGGGTGATCGGCTCCTGCTCAGGTTTTTCTGTGGTTTTCGGCAGGTTAATCCAGATGTTTTTGGGATTTTCGGTGTGCATTCGCTGGGTTTTGCGGTGAGTTTTTGGCAGGTTTGCGGCAGCTTTTCCCTGCAATTCGGGGGCCCTGTGGTGCTTGCTGAATACACCGCAGGGTCGCTGAAATGGGATCGGCAAAAGGAACCGAATTGAAGAGAACGAAAAGTCACCGAACGTGCGGTGACTTTTCGAATCTCTTTGAATAACCCTGTAAGTGAACTTTTCTCCTTTTTATCTGCTTTCAGGTGTGATTTCTATATTCCATGTACAACAAAACTGAGGTTTTTGTTTGTTTCAATGGCCATTGCAACGTAAGCTCACTCGCCACTTCACAGAGTGAGTACCTAACATGTACCAAAAGGCCGCTCTACTGAGCAGCTCCAAGCCCCTCCTGCTGCTTTTCAGCCAAGGAGAGGCAAAGATATGGTGGGTTTTATTTATACACCCACCAAACCCTTCCCATTTGGGATTAAAAACAAAAACATGGAAAGAGGAACAGCTGCAGAACGACGGACTGGTGTTACAAGCATGATATACATAAATACAGCGCAACTCCATTTTTTCTGTATTTATGTATATCATGCTTGTAACACCAGTCCGTCGTTCTGCAGCTGTTCCTCTTTCCATGTTTTTGTTTTTAATCCCAAATGGGAAGTGTTTGGTGCGTGTATAAATAAAACCCACCATGTCTGCCTCTCCTTGGCTGAAAAGCAGCAGGAGGGGCTTGGACCTGCTCAGTAGAGCGGCCTTTTGGTACATGTTAGGTACTCACTCTGTAAAGAGGTGCCGTGAAGTGGCGAGTGAGCTTACGTTGCAATGGCCATAGAAACAAACAAAAACTTCAGTTTTGTTGTACATGGAACACATAGAAACGAGCGCAGATGACACCTTTTTTCCTTGTTATGTTTTATACATTAACTGGGCTGTTACTCCTGGCAGTTGCTGCCGCTCCGGTGAGTATGGGCGCGACGCCATTTTTTCTGTATTTATGTGATTTTTATATTGCCCACACCTGTTACTTGCCCCAGGTGAGTTTACAGGAGCATCACATGCTTGAAACAATATTATTTATCCACAATTTTGAAAGGCTGCCAAGAATTTTGTCCAGCCCATTTTTGGAGTTTTGTGACATTATGTCCAATTTGCTTTTTTCCCTCTTTTTTTTGTTTTGCTCCAATACACACAAAGAGAATAAACATGTGTATAGCAAAACATGTCTTACTGCAATACTTTTCTGTGAGAAATACTTGATTTTCTGGAAAAATGTCTGGGGTGCCAACAATTTCGGCCATGACTGTAATTGAAAAGAAACAAGGGGAGGGTAGAGAAAACACTCTCCTAGTGTACTTCTGAGTAATTCAACTGCAAGATCCCTGTACAGAAACAAATCCTGCCTGGGCCCCGCAGTTTTAAAACGCCTTTTAAAAGTAGCAGTTTGTTTTTGTTTTGTTTTTACCTCTGTTTGGCGACCGTTCTGTATTTTTCAGCTGTGTTTGAAGATCTGTTCGGCGGGTTATCGGCTGCGTTCGGCAAATAGGCAACTGCGTTCGGCAGTTTGTTCAGTGGTCGGCGGCTTTGTTCGGTGAGTTAATCGGTGGATCTCTTTGGGGACCCTGCCATGAATGCTGAATTCACCAAAGGGTCGACGAATTCCATTTGCCAAAAGCCGTCAAGGGAGAGAGCACCGAAATTTTGTCTAAAAAAGACAGAGTAGTTCTGAAAAAGCATTCATTGGATGGATGAAACTAAGATTAATCTGTACCAGAATGACGGGAAGAAAAAAGTGTGTGAGGAGGCTTGGAACAGCTCGTGATCCAAAGCACACAACGTCATCTGTAAAACATGGTGGAGGCAGTGTGATGGCATGGGCATGTATGGCTACCAGTGGCACTGGGTCATTGGTGTTTATTGATGGTGTGACAGAAGCAGCCGGATGAATTCAGCAGTGATTAGAGATATACCGTTAGCCCAGATTCAGCCAAATGCAGCAAAGTTGATTGGATGGCGCTTCACAGGACAGATGGACAATGATCCAAAACTGAATGCAAAAGTAATCCAGGAGATTTTGAAGGAAAAGAAGTGGAATATTCTGCAATGGCTGAGTCAATCATCTGATCTCAACCCAATTGAGCAGCATTTTATTTGCTGAAGGCAAAGCTAACGGCAGAAAGACCCACAAAGAACAACTGAAGATGCTGCAGATAGAGCCTGGCAAAGCCTCAGAAAGGAGGAAAGCAATTCTCTGGTAAAGTCCATGGGTTGCAGACTTCAGGCAGTCATTAAAGCCAGTAATGGATTCTCAACAAAATATTAAAAATGAACATTTTATTTATGATTATACTAATTTGTCCAATTACATTTGAGCCCCTAAAATTGGGGGGGGGGGGTGCTGTGTATAAAAATGGGAAGACTGTGTATACAAATGGTTGCAGTGTATAAGTATGAAACATGTGAGTGTGTCCAAATATATATGGACCTATCTGTATATCTACACACAGATTTATCCAGTTCCCCTAGTCCAGCGATGATGAACCTATGGCACCCGTGCACATGGGGCCCTCTTTGCAGGCACGGGAGCCATAGGTTTGCAATTGCCAGGGCTTTTTTTCCGCTGGTACGTGCCACTACTCAGTACCAGCACCTTCTGGCTGGGCAGACATTCCTCTGCTAGGATGCAGTGCACCTCTGCAGCCCATGGTAGAAGTTGCGAAGTTACGCTGATTGACGCCAACGTGGCGCTGATTGAGTACTTCTTCCACAGCGGGCTAACATGTTGGATTTTAGCCACACCTGTGGGATCTATCCCCCAGCCCAATGAAGTCACCATGCATGGGCGTGATGATGTCAGATGTGGGAGGGCTTCCACCCCGCCAGACAGGGAATTCCCTATGGAACAGATAGACAGATCTTTTGGATCCCAGTATCTCTGGACACAGGAGTTCCATGGGAGTGCTGTTCTCATGGCTGTGCAGTTCTTGTGGCTGTGCTAGCATCTGTTGGGTGCTTCCAGCACGTACTGGGATGTAATGTGCTCAACATAAGAGGAGGTACATTTCCTCAAACTCTCATCAAATTCCTTTCATTCGTTCAAAATCTATAACAAAAAAATTGGGTTCAGGTCTATATGAATCATCTTGTACTAGGTTGGTCGGCTCCTAGTCCTCTTAATATAGACATGACTTCTTTTCAGTACCATGATGGGGATGGTGTAACTGGTGCCACCATGTCCTCATCGGAGACACTTTGTCATGAAATTTCCTCTTATAAATGTATAATTTCCATTGGTCTGTGCTTTTGATTGGTTGTATTGGTGAGGTTGGTAGGATGTGCAGAGCTGGCAGTGTACGCGGCTCCGGTTCCCTGTACTGGCTCATACCGGCTCACGGTTATTGTTTAAGTGAGGTGAATAGATATTGGCTCGCGGTATCTGCAACATCTGGGAAAACAATATATAATTGATCCAAACTATTGGAGAAAAGTAACGTTGCCTCAATGTGAATTCTCGGCATAAAACAAGTATTGGTTCAATCAAAGCGATGACTTTTAACCCCGCGCTGGCACCAGGCCGGGGTGAATGTTTTAGGAACAGGACGGTAATTGTGTGATGCTCCAGCTCGGGTGTTTATATCCTGTTTTTATTTTTAAAGCATTTCATACATAATGAAAAATTAATTATTAGAACAAAGAGACACAAAAACCAACGGAAATCGGAAAATGATCTCTGAATCCTGGCTTTCCTGCCGTGGTGTCGTTTTGTTGATTTTTATGTATATTCCTGTACTTTAATAACTAAGGGGGTTATTCAGTGAGCACCGAAATGTCGCCGACATTTCGGTGCTCTCTCGTTTCCTGCTCTTCCCTGCACTTTGGGGAATCAAAGTTCCCCACCCTGTGATGAGTGAATTCAGCATTTGCCGCAGGGTCCTCGGAGTGCAGGGAAAACCCGCCGGAACCACCACAAAAAACACGCTGAACTCATAGGAAAAAGCCGACCTCAGGGTCCCCAGAGTGCCATCACAAAGCCACCGCACACCTGCCAAACACCTGCCAAAATCCCACCGAAAACTCGCTGGAACCACCGCAAAAAATCGCCAAACACGTCAGAAAAAGAGACTTTTTGCTGCAGATTAAAATAATAAACAGTTTATTAGATATTGTAGAGAAACGGGAATATTTTTAACATTGAAAACCATGGGATTCTCCTGATTAAGGCTAGGGTCAGACTGGGGCAGTGCGAACGTGCGTGCAGGCGCACTAAATCACGGCCGTAGTAGCAGCACATGACGGCCAATATACGCAGTACGTGCGTACAAAAGTGCATCCACGCCACGCAACCGGCAAATGAACGCATTTTTCGTACAACGTGATACCGCTAGTACAGACGTACAGAGTGCGCGGCGGCCGCATGGCAGCGTGTGTGCGTGATTAGGAGACGTCAGACGCTGCTATTGTGCGGCCTACATCACGTCCAAACAGCCAAAGTTTCCAGGTTTTGTTGGAGCGTACCTGCGACTGTCGAATGTCTGCTGGACCAGAGATCGACGTGGAGAGGCTGATCAGCGCTGTGGGGGAGCATCCTGAGATATGGGACACGGCCTGCGACAGGTACAAAGACAAGGGGAAGAAGGCCAACGCATGGGTCGTGGTGTCCCGTGTCGTGTACCCTGATTATGATACGTGGTCCGAGAAAGAGCAGCATATCCAGAGTGAGTATTTGATTATTTTAATCATAATCCCATACATGTAAATCACAATAATAATAACAAAAACAAATATGTAATCATTGAGGTGAAATCTCAAATGCTCCCCAGCTGCCAGGGCACCTGACCTGCATCACTCGTAAAATAATTAGACAGAGCATCGCGAAACCTGTTGCTGTATCTATTCACAGCTATGATGTCATCGTTCACATCATCTTCAAGACCGACAACTGTGAGGGTATCGACAAAATTAAAACCATCCCTGGCCCGCACATAATTATGTAGGATGCAACAGCATTTCACTATATCCACACAGAAATCAACCTGTACATCCAGCGGTCTATGTAGAATCCTCCACTTGTTGGTCAGTATGCCAAAGCTACACTCCACATACCGTCTCGCCCGCGACAGCCTATAATTAAACACCCGCTTCCTCACAGTCAGGTGTGTCCCTGAGTAGGGCCGTAGGAGATGTGTGGATAGGCCGAATGCTTCGTCACCCACGAAGGCATAGGGGACTGCCACGTCACTGCCAGGCAATGGTGCGGGTCTGGGGATGTGCAGGGTCCCACTCTCGAGCTCATCCCACAGTGTAGAGTTCCTGAACAGTGTGGAGTCAGAGTCCTTGCCGTATGATCCGACATCCACATACACAAAATCATAGTTGGCATCTGACACCGCCAATAGGCCAATGGAAAAGTAATGTTTATAATTCTGATACAGTGAGCCACTGTGCGGTGGCTTCACTATGCGGACATGTTTGCCATCCACGGCTCCAAGGCAATTGGGGAAGTTGGCTCTCCCCCAGAATCCTGCTGCAATTGCTACCCATGCCTCGTCCGTGGGTGTTGGTAAACATTGCTCCTTCATGGTTTCCCATATTGTTTGGCACACCTTGCGGACCATCTCACCAGCTGTTGATCTGCCAACGCGGAAGTTATAATGCAGATCCTTCAAACTGCATCCACTAGCGAGATACCTAGAAGACAAAACAAGAATGTTTGAATATGATCACATACCATGAACACAAGCTAATGTCACACTCATCATGTTTTGCAGCACAAGAGGCGATGAACAAATGGCGCACAGTACGCGACAACTATACGCGGGTGCAGAAGAAGCAGGCCATGGCTGCGCGCTCTGGAGCTGGTGGGAAATAGGTCCGTGGATACATCTATACAGAGCAACTGTCGTTCCTCCGAAGGACCCAGGAGCCGCGCAGTAGCGTCAGCAGCATCGACCAGCCATCGACCTCCGGCTCACAGGTCCAACACATGGTGCCAGGAGGTTCTGCCAGCTGCCAGGAGGAGGTGAACCGGGGTGGTGCAGAGTCGCAACTGGAGGAGGATGTGGAGACAGGACAGGTGGCAGGTACCGCAACAACGGACAGCACCAGACCTGCACAGAAGTGAAGGGCACCATCTACAGACCTGGAGCAGGCCATGGTTACCTTCATGGAGGCTCAAACCAACCATCCACACCAACGCTGCATGCTTGCGGACTCCGTGGACATGTCATTCTTCAATTCCTGTATGATCCTCCTAAACAAGATGAGCGAGGCTGAGAAGGTGGAGTACCGGCGCAGATCTCTGGCAATATTGGACGACATCCTTTCCCGTCCCCATCACGCAGCCGGTTACAATGCTGTGCCACAATCCACCATTGCCAGTGGATCTTCCCTCCCCAGTGAGGTGCTGTCCACCCACCCAGCCATGCCCCCTGGAGCCAGGCCACACACAGAGTCGGAGTCCTGCTCTAGCCACACCACCGGCCCTCATGACCCAGATGCTCGGCGGTATCATGATCTGTGATACATGTCATGAATATGTTTTAGTTTTGTTTGTCATGTGTTATTTGGTTTCATGTTTAATATATCCTGACCTTCAGTTAACAAGGTATAATATATGTCGAGAATATATTACTGTTATTTTATTTCATGTTTCATATTATATTATTATTTTGGTCTACATTGTTGTCGGAGTCATTTATGATTATGTACGTGTGATGTGATGCCTGTGTGTGTGTGTGTGTGCATGTGACAGTGGGCATGTGACTACAGACATGATGCACTCATGTCAGGTGACTGGCAGCGATGTCATGTATGCAGGTGTTTGACAGTACGTACCGCAAAGTGATGACCAGCATCTCCTCCGGTGGTATGGCGGCCCGCATGTTGGTGTCCCTCTTGGTCAGCGGCTCGCGTACCCGCGACAACAGTTCATCAAAGGAGGGGATGGACATCCGCATGTAATTGAAAAACTTCACGGGGTCCCTCTCTCGCAGTGGCCTGTACAGCGTCACAAAGTGTCCATGCGTGGGTCTGGCAGCGTTGATTTCATGAACCCAGGTTCGCCGCTTTCTCTTCCTCCTAAGGTACAGGTACCCCATTGCAGCAAACACAAAGACGTGTACTGGATCCATCTTTGAAAAACGCCACCATACCCAAAATGGCTTTTTATGTCCCTACCCCTTATTTTTTCATTCATCAATTAATTGGATTCATGTTTTTTTTTTTTTTTTTACAGCTCCGTCATGAAATACGTCCAGAATTGCGCATCGTCTGACCGCTTTTGCGTATTCCGTGAAAAAATGCGTTCGCACGCACCAACGTACGTTTTGACGCTGGACGTCAGAAATGCGTTCGTCTGACCCTGGCCTTAACCTGTCGAATGAAACCACCGAACATCAGGGCATTTCACTGACATTTCTCTGCTGTTCAATGTGAATAGATTTACCATTGCTTTTCTATGGGGGATTTCACTGCCGCCGAACAGCACTGTATTTTAGACATGTGCATTCGTTTTAGTACTAAAATGATTTAGTCCGAATTTTGGGAAAATTTAGTTTTAGTATGACTCAAGAGAAACGAAACTGCTCAATACAAAAAACGAAAGAAACTAAAATAAAATGCACTACATTTTAGTTTCAGTCATTTTTGTGATATTACATTGATGAGTGAAGGAGACCAGCAATGAAGAGCGCAACATCGCAACATCCGAAGTTCTGCACCCTCCACATGCCAATGCAGTAGGATGTTCTATACAGAGAGGGACATTAATTAATTAAGGAAGATGTTCTATACATTATACAGAGAGGGGTATTAATTAATGCAGGAGGATGTTCTAAACATTATACAGAGAGGAGCCTTTTTTTTGTAGCCCTTTAAATCCAGTGACTGTGAGCGCTGAGATCGGCTGCTTGTTACATTCTCTCTCAGTACAATGTATCAGGCTCAGCTGTTACAGTAACTGACTGTAACAGCGCTCAGAGTTTCAGTAAAACAAGGAAATAATATTGTTCTATCCTCTTATATATAAAAATATTATTTACTAGTTTTACTGAAACTCTGAGCGCTGTGATGAGCAGCAGACAGTTACTGTAACAGCTTTGCCTGACACGGGGCAATATTACAATGTTGGTGCTAACTTAACCAGAGCTGTTGTAAACTGAAAACCTCCATAGGCTATAATGGCTCTGGGAAGTTACAACAGCTCTGGTTAAGTTAGCACCAACTATGTAATATGGCCCACATTGTGCTGAGAGTGAGAGATCCTGTAACAAGCAGCGATCTCAGCCCTCTGAGGAGCCACTACAATAGTAATTGTATCCACTGGTTTTCGGATGAATGAAATTATTTTTCATACTAAAGAACTGAAAACGAATTTCTTTAGCAACTAAATAAATTGCATTTTAGGACTAATCCATTAGTTCAAAACGAAATTTTGTGCTGTGCACATGTCTACTGTATTTCACTGCTGCTGAACAGCACCGTATTTCACTGCCGCCGAACAGGCACCGTATTTCTAAACTAAAGGTTTTTACAGATGGTTCCAGGTTTCACTTTCAGTATTAAAGCATCGCTGCAGTAGTTAATATGAAGGTTATTTAGGGGAAAAGGGTATTTTCTCATAAACTCACACCCCCCCCCCCAATGAACTGCTTTTCCTTAACAAATATAAAAAACACCCTTTCACAATGTCTGATAAAGAGCTGTGCTGCTGGGGACTTTCTAAAGATCTCCTTTTTCTGGGTACCAAAGGGCATCTTTACTGGATTTCCAGCTGTTCCTGCAGTCAGCACGGAGAGGTCAGCAGTGATTGGTCAGCACTGATTAGTCAGCACTGATTGGTCAGCGTAAAACGGGTTCATATAGAAAGTGAAAGTTTGTATTTCTATAATAATAATATTATTCTGAGCTCGGAATACAGAGACTTGTGCTGCTCGGAATACAGAGACCAGGGCCAAAATGGGGATAAAAACCAGCCCTGGAAATAATTCCATACCAGCCCCAGTAATGTGCCGTGTGTTTGAGGGTATCACAGAGCTGTACAGTAATGTGCCGTGTGTTTGAGAGTATCACAGAGCTGTACAGTAATGTGCCGTGTGTTTGAGGGTATCACAGAGCTGTACAGTAATGTGCCGTGTGTTTGAGGGTATCACGGAGCTATACAGTAATGTGCCGTGTGTTTGAGGGTATCACAGAGCTATACAGTAATGTGCGGTGTGTTTGAGGGTATCACAGAGCTATACAGTAATGTGCCGTGTGTTTGAGGGTATCACAGAGCTATACAGTAATGTGCGGTGTGTTTGTGGGTATCACAGAGCTATACAGTAATGTGCGGTTTGTTTGAGGGAATCACGGAGCTATACAGTTGTGCGGTGTGTTTGTGGGTATCACAGAGATACAGTAGTGTGCGGTGTGTTTGTGGGTATCACAGAACTATACAGTAATGTGCCGTGTGTTTGAGGGTATCACAGAACTATACAGTAATGTGCGGTGTGTTTGTGGGTATCACAGAGCTATACAGTAGTGTGCGGTGTGTTTGTGGGTATCACAGAGCTGTACAGTAATGTGCGGTTTGTTTGAGGGAATCACAGAGCTATACAGTAATGTGCGGTGTGTTTGTGGGTATCACAGAGCTGTACAGTAGTGTGCGGTGTGTTTGTGGGTATCACAGAGCTGTACAGTAATGTGCAGTGTGTTTGTGGGTATCACAGAGCTGTACAGTAATGTTCAGTTTGTTTGAGGGAATCACGGAGCTATACAGTAATGTGCGGTGTGTTTGTGGGTATCACAGAGCTATACAGTAATGTGCGGTGTGTTTGTGGGTATCACAGAGCTATACAGTAATGTGCGGTGTGTTTGTGGGTATCACAGAGCTATACAGTAGTGTGCGGTGTGTTTGTGGGTATCACAGAGCTATACAGTAATGTGCGGTGTGTTTGAGGGTATCACAGAGTCGTACAGTAATGTGCGGTGTGTTTGTGGGTATCACAGAGCTATACAGTAATGTGCGGTGTGTTTGTGGGTATCACAGAGCTGTACAGTAATGTGCGGTTTGTTTGAGGAATCACGGAGCTATACAGTAATGTGCGGTGTGTTTGTGGGTATCACAGAGCTGTACAGTAATGTGCAGTTTGTTTGAGGGAATCACGGAGCTATACAGTAATGTGCGGTGTGTTTGTGGGTATCACAGAGCTGTACAGTAATGTGCGGTTTGTTTGAGGGAATCACGGAGCTATACAGTAATGTGCGGTGTGTTTGTGGGTATCACAGAGCTGTACAGTAATGTGCAGTTTGTTTGAGGGAATCACGGAGCTATACAGTAATGTGCGGTGTGTTTGTGGGTATCACAGAGCTGTACAGTAATGTGCGGTGTGTTTGTGGGTATCACAGAGCTATACAGTAGTGTGCGGTGTGTTTGAGCGTATCACAGAGCTCGTACAGTAATGTGCGGTGTGTTTGAGGGTATCACAGAGCGTACAGTAATGTGCGGTGTGTTTGAGGGTATCAAGAGCTATACAGTAGTGTGCCGTGTGTTTGAGGGTATCACAGAGCGTACAGTAATGTGTGGTGTGTTTGAGGGTATCACAGAGCGTACAGTAATGTGCGGTTTGTTTGAGGGTATCACAGAGCTGTACAGTAATGTGCGGTGTGTTTGAGGGTATCACAGAGCTATACAGTAGTGTGCGGTGTGTTTGTGGGTATCACAGAGCTATACAGTAATGTGCCGTGTGTTTGAGGGTATCACAGAGCTGTACAGTAGTGTGCGGTGTGTTTGTGGGTATCACAGAGCTATACAGTAATGTGCCGTGTGTTTGAGGGTATCACAGAGCTATACAGTAATGTGCCGTGTGTTTGAGGGTATCACAGAGCTATACAGTAATGTGCGGTGTGTTTGTGGGTATCACAGAGCTATACAGTAATGTGCGGTGTGTTTGTGGGTATCACAGAGCTGTACAGTAATGTGCGGTTTGTTTGAGGGAATCACGGAGCTATACAGTAATGTGCGGTGTGTTTGTGGGTATCACAGAGCTGTACAGTAGTGTGCGGTGTGTTTGTGGGTATCACAGAGCTGTACAGTAATGTGCAGTTTGTTTGAGGGAATCACGGAGCTATACAGTAATCTGCGGTGTGTTTGTGGGTATCACAGAGCTGTACAGTAGTGTGCGGTGTGTTTGAGGGTATCACAGAGTCGTACAGTAATGTGCGGTGTGTTTGAGGGTATCACAGAGTCGTACAGTAATGTGCGGTGTGTTTGTGGGTATCACAGAGCTATACAGTAGTGTGCGGTGTGTTTGAGGGTATCACAGAGTCGTACAGTAATGTGTGGTGTGTTTGAGGGTATCACAGAGTCGTACAGTAATGTGCGGTTTGTTTGAGGGTATCACGGAGCTGTACAGTAGTGTGCGGTGTGTTTGAGGGTATCACAGAGTCGTACAGTAATGTGCGGTTTGTTTGAGGGTATCACGGAGCTGTACAGTAATGTGTGGTGTGTTTGAGGGTATCACAGAGCTATACAGTAGTGTGCGGTGTGTTTGTGGGTATCACAGAGCTGTACAGTAATGTGCCGTGTGTTTGAGGGTATCACTTCTTTCCGGGCAAGGCCTACCCCGAAATAGGTATGGTAACACAGAGATGGTAAGAAATATCTGTTAGAATCTCTCCTGGGGGTTTACGTGTGTCCCTCATCTCAATTACAGCTCTCTGGTCATCTGTTTTGATCCCTCAGGCAGAGCAATGATGATCGTGCGCAGGAAAACGAAAGAAACACAGACAAGCTACTATATGTCATCCAAATTCAAATTGTGTTCATTTAGATCAGTGTATGTATACCCTCGCATGCAATTGGGTGGAGTAGAGGTAACATCACTGCTCTGCATGGACAGAGCCTGTGGAGACATGGGTTCGATCCGGACGAGCACCTCTCCAGTAAGTGTCCTTGGTCAAGACACCTAACGGTACATACTCGCCACCCAGGACATACTTGAAACCGAGAGAAATCTCAATGTATCCTTCCTGGTAAAATCCTTTCTCAAAAGATAAATAAATAAATAAATTGAGGAAGGCGATGTCATAGAAACAATAGGAACCAATCAGAATCTGCCAAGCGGACACGGCAACATATACAGAGGATATAGCATCTACTGCTATGTTTGGTGATAACAATAGATGTCATTGGAATGTTATCTGCAACAAGTTCCTTTGGCGGATAAACGGGTGAGTCTCAATTCTATAGATATGTATCTTAAAGCAAAACCAGAAACAGGAATTAGCAGGCACATGGAGGGGTGCATTGGGACAGATGGCTTATGTGATGAGGAAAATAAATTGCATATTTCAATTATTTATATTTTGGATAAATTGTAAAGTACTTTAGAGCATCTGCAGGCACACTTTATCTTACTTACATTTTACCCAACACTACAGAATAAGGATCGTGGTCCGCACGCAGGACGTGCCCCTCACTATAATAATCTTGATGGTTTTCTTCTGACTACACCCAGCTCCCCTTATCTTAAAAATGTCTGTTTAATGACCTTATCACATGTCACTGTCTCCACACGCTGCATGTTACTACATCGATAGGGGCTTATTCACTAAACTGGGTGCTACGGTGAATGTTACAAGGAGCAATGCAGAGACAAGCTTCTTGGAGATATTAGACTGCTGTAACGTTGGGGGCTTCCAGCCCTACCTGTGTGCTTGAGGACAGCAAGTCTGATGCTGCTCGCTGACCACTGCCCGGTTTAAATGGAAACAGGCAGGGAGGTGATTGCATGAGGTGTGGCTTGAGTGGGGGGCGTGGTCTGGTGAAGGTCTTTAAAAACCCTCAGTATAGTTTCAGAAGTTGCCAGATCGTGGTTATCCATACCTGAGCTTCTTGTACCTGACTGCTATATTGATTTAACCTGTTACTGACCTCTGCTTGTGTTCTGACCATTCTGCCTTCTGTTGCCCTAGACTATTTTCTTGTACTACGCTACTGCTCTGATACCGACCCGGCTATTCCATTTGACCATTCTGAACTCTGTATTCCTGATTCTGGCTCGGCTGACTCCTCTCCGTATTGTTAACCCTTTTCTGTCTAGCTAGTTTACCTGGCCAATTCTAAGGACCAGACAGATAGGGATCATTCACAGCTACACTGTTGGTAGCTTCTGGGTTTTGTGGAGTGTTGGGGGTTAAGTACTGCGTGGTGGGATCCGGGAACCGTGACATTACGATCTGGCCAATATGGATCCCGCAGATTTAACACAGTACTTGGCTACCTTTGTATCCAGACAGGATGAGCAGGATCATAGGATGGATCAGTTTGCCATTGCCTTACAAACTATCCTGAATCGTACTGCACACCTGGAACCGGTTGGGGTTGCACCCCCGCCTGCTATACCTGAGCCCCCTGTCGTTCAGACATCCCAGGTACACATGACCGCTCCTATGAGGTTTGACGGTACTCCCTCTGAGTGCCGGGGATTTTTGGTCCATGTGGATATCCATTTAAATTAAATCCACAAATGTTTTTCTCTGACATTGCCAAAGTGGGGTTTATTATTAACCATCTGTCTGGCAGAGCGTTGACATGGGCGACTCCTTTATGGGAGGCAGAAAGACCTATTGTACGGGATTATAAAGAATTCATAGCCGAGTTACAACGTACATTTAATCCTACCAGAAAGGCCACGATAGCCGGCAAATCCTTGTTCCGCATACGTCAAGGGAACAGGACTGTGTCTGATTATGCCATAGAATTTAAAACCTTAATTTCTGATGTGAACTGGACAAATGAGACACTGGTTCTGGCTTTTATGGAGGGGTTATCAGAGTCGTTGATGCATGAATTAGCTCCACGTAAACTACCTGAGGTATTGTGTGAACTCATTGATTACTGTATAGATCTGGATAATCAGATAAGGGATAGAAGGACTCCAAGAGAGAGACCCAAGAGACCGTTACCTAGGTTGGCCCCTGTCCTTCAAGCACCACCCAGAGAGTTATCACCCCCCTCAGAGCCTATGCAACTAGGCCGTACTAGGCTTACAGAGGAGGAGAGAACAAGGCGTTTTCGTGAGGGATTGTGCCTGTATTGTGGTTTGGAGGGACATGTACGATTTCAATGTCCTACTCGCCCTAAGCTGCATGATAAGCCGGAAAACTACCGCACCTAAGGCAGCTGAGGAGACAGGCTTGGGTGTGACATGCATGTCTCCTATCAAAGACACTAAACTTATGTTACCAGTATCCTTGGCTTGGGAGACCAAGACCACACATAACACCGCTTTTGTGGATTCTGGGGCTGCTGGTAACTTTATTGATGTTAACTACGCTTCTTCCATTTCTCTACCTCTGGTTGTAAGAGAGACACCCTTAGCCGTTGAAGCCATAGATGGCAGGCCGTTATCCTGCCTAGGATTACTCACGATACGATTACAGTAGTTCTTACTACTGGTCTCTTGCATAAAGAAAAGATCATATTCCAAGTTATCCATTCACCTTCCAATCCTGTTGTACTTGGTTTCCCCTGGTTGGTGGAACACAATCCCGTTATTGATTGGGTTAAAGGAGAGATACTGTCTTGGAGTTCTGCATGTTTTGGGACTTGTTTAATACCCATTCAGCATGTCGGTGCCCTGAACACACCCACAGCCCCTCCATTGTCTACTGAAGTTCCTGAACAATATGCAGACCTCAGGGCTGTATTTGATAAAAGAGAGGCAGACAAACTACCTCCACATAGACCATATGATTGTGCTATTGATATTCATCCGGGTACCATGCCTCCTCGAGGCAAAGTATATCCTCTTTCCATAAAGGAGAACCAAATTATGGAGGAGTACATCAAGGAGAATTTGGAGAGAGGTTTTATCCGACGTTCCTCTTCTCCAGCAGGGGCTGGATTCTTTTTTGTGTCGAAAAAAGAGGGAGATTTACGCCCGTGTATTGATTATAGGGGGCTTAACAAGATCACCATTAAGAACGTGTACCCTATCCCTCTCATATCGGAACTGTTCGACAGGTTAAGAGGTTCAGCAGTATACACTAAACTTGATTTAAGAGGAGCTTACAATTTGATACGCATAAAAGAGGGGCACGAGTGGAAAACAGCATTTAACACCAGGAGTGGGCATTATGAATACTTGGTCATGCCTTTCGGTCTTTGTAATGCTCCAGCGGTATTCCAGGATTTTATTAATGATGTGCCCAGAGATTTCTTGCAAACCTTTGTTATAGTATACCTAGACGATATATTGATTTACTCTCCCGATCTGAAAACCCACCATGCACATGTCAGACAGGTATTAGCTAAATTTCTGGACAATGGTCTTTATTGCAAACTAGAGAAGTGTTTATTCGACATTACTACTGTGAAATTCCTTGGGTACATTATCACTCCAGAGGGTTTTGAGATGGATCCTTCTAAACTCACGGCCATCTCAGAATGGCCTCTTCCTCAAGGTCTCAAAGCCATACAGAGGTTTCTGGGGTTTTCTAACTATTATAGGAGATTTATCAAGAATTATTCCGCTATAGCCTCCCCTATCATTAATATGACACGTAAAGGTCTGAAGTACCAGATCTGGTCTTCTCAATCTAAACAAGCATTCGAAGCCCTCAAACAGGCTTTCACTTCCGCTCCCGTGTTACGGCATCCTGATCCCAGGATTCCGTTTATTCTTGAGGTTGATGCTTCTGAGATAGGCATTGGGGCTGTCCTGTCTCAAAGAGAATCTCCAGGGAAACCACTACATCCTTGTGGGTTCTTTTCAAGAAAATTATCACCAGCAGAACGCAATTATGATATTGGCAACAGAGAATTGCTTGCTATTGTGTCTGCCCTATCAGAGTGGAGACATTTGTTGGAAGGTACTCTTGATCCTTTGTTGATAATCACTGATCATAAGAACCTTACGTACATCGGGGATGCTAAACGTTTGAACTCGAGACAGGCCAGGTGGTCATTGCTACTGTCTCGGTTTAATTTTGTATTGACTTACAGACCAGGTGACCGCAATGTAAAGGCTGATGCCTTATCTCGTCAATATGACCCATATGAATCTAATACACAAGAGCACAATCCTATAGTTCCTCCTGAACGTATTGTGGCTTCCACAGTCTTGTCTGTCTCCTCGCCTTTCCTGGAACGCCTCCAGGCAGCTCAAGTGGGGGCTCCACCTGACAAGCCTCCAGATATGTTGTTTGTACCTGAAAAGGAAAGACAAGAATTACTCATAATGTTTCATGATTCTAAACCAGCAGGTCATCCTGGTATTACTAAGACTCTTACCAGTATTCCAGACAGTTCTGGTGGCCCACCATGCGACAGGACGTACGCCTGTTTGTTTTGGCTTGTCAAGTCTGTGCCAGAAGCAAAACCAGTAAATCCTTGCCTGTCGGTCTATTGCAGCCTTTACCCACGCCTAAGAGGCCTTGGTCTCATCTATCTATGGATTTTATTGTGGACTTGCCGAAGTCCAAAGGTCATACTGTGGTTCTGACAGTTGTAGACCGCTTCTCCAAAATGGCTCATTTTGTCCCTTTACCTAAGCTTCCTACAGCCAAAGAACTGCCGGTTGTCTTTGCTAGAGAGATTGTACGAATACATGGGGTTCCGTCTGAAATAGTCTCTGACAGAGGAGCTCAGTTCGTCTCTCGTTTCTGGAGGGTTTTCTGTGCAGAGATGGGGGTGCGATTGGCCTTCTCTTCAGCATACCATCCACAAACCAATGGGGCAGCAGAGAGGGCAAATCAGGGTCTCGAGCAGTACATACGTTGCTTTACCACACAACAACAAGACAATTGGTCGGAGTTGTTGCCCTGGGCTGAGTATGCACGTAATAACGCTGTTAATGAGACCACTGGCCACTCTCCTTTTTCTGCTATCTATGGTTTTTTCCCTCCGGCTCTACCGCTTCAGTTTAATGAACAGGCCATCCCGGCTCCGATGACCATCTCACTCAACTACAAGAGATTTGGAGACAGATTCGCGTAAATATGGAGCGCAATGTTGCTGTCCAGAAACGCAAGGCTGACAGGCATAGGTTACAAGCTCCCTCCTATAACGTGGGGGATAGAGTTTGGTTGTCTACTAGGAACGTGAAGTTACGGGTGCCTTCTATGAAAATGGCACCTCGGTTTATTGGTCCATATAAGATCATTCGCCGCGTTAACCCTGTGGCTTATGCTCTTGCCCTTCCTAAACATCTTCGCTTGCACAACGTCTTTCACACCTCCCTACTGAAACCTTTGTTGTGTAACAGGTATACGCGGGTCGTTCCTCCTCCTCCACCTGTTCAGGTTGATGGTGAATCAGAGTATGAGGTTAGGAGGGTTTTGGATTCTAGGCTGTGCAGGGGTGTTCTGCAGTACTTGGTCGATTGGGTGGGCTATGGCCCGGAAGACCGGTCCTGGATTCCAGCTTCCGACATGTCTGCCTCTAGGTTGGTCAGGGCGTTCCATGCCTCGCACCCCGATCGCCCTGGTGGTCGTATTGCCGCTCGTCCTGTTGGTCGTCCGGTGGCCTCCCGTGGAGAAGGGGGTACTGTAACGTTGGGGGCTTCCAGCCCTACCTGTGTGCTTGAGGACAGCAAGTCTGATGCTGCTCGCTGACCACTGCCCGGTTTAAATGGAGACAGGCAGGGAGGTGATTGCATGAGGTGTGGCTTGAGTGGGGGGCGTGGTCTGGTGAAGGTCTTTAAAAACCCTCAGTATAGTTTCAGAAGTTGCCAGATCGTGGTTATCCATACCTGAGCTCCTTGTACTGACCTGCTATATTGATTTAACCTGTTATTGACCTCTGCTTGTGTTCTGACCATTCTGCCTTCTGTTGCCCTAGACTATTTTCTTGTACTACGCTACTGCTCTGATACCGACCCGGCTATTCCATTTGACCATTCTGAACTCTGTATTCCTGATTCTGGCTCGGCTGACTCCTCTCCGTATTGTTAACCCTTTTCTGTCTAGCTAGTTTACCTGGCCAATTCTAAGGACCAGACAGATAGGGATCATTCACAGCTACACTGTTGGTAGCTTCTGGGTTTTGTGGAGTGTTGGGGGTTAAGTACTGCGTGGTGGGATCCGGGAACCGTGACAACTGCAAGCTCATGTGAGCAGGCCCTGAGCACCTCTGCTTTCTCTCATCTCAAATCTTTAGCAATCTTTCTCCTCTATTTCCCAGTTGGATATTGTACTGCGCCGCAGGAAAGGTTGGAGCTACGTTAATGATAATAATAGCTTTTCCTAAGCTCTATTGGTGACTCCGAGCACTTTTTATATCTCAGTGTAACGCGGCATTTAGAGAGATGAAGATATAAACATTTTAACATATAACTGATCTTTTTCTCCTCCCGTGTGGTCCCCTCCCTGTGCAATGAACATCTGGCCACTTAGAAAGAGTTTTTGGAGATTTTGAGATTGTGATTTCCGGCAGATTTTTTTTTTTTTTTGGGATGAGATCACACTGGCTCCGTCCCAGACTCACTTCCATGGTTTATTTCACAGATAATTATTGTCCTGTTCCAAGACGTAAGGGATAGTTGTGTCGTTTTGCATGAAATGCCCTCACGAGCCTTTACTAGTTTCTGTACTGCAGCTGTGATGTCATAACAGTTGCATCAGAACTCTAAAGGGGTTATTCAATAAGAGCCGAACTTGCCGCCAAAGTGCACTGAACGGTGAATTTCCCCGTATCTGCAATGCCGTGGCAGTTCGTCTATTCACTAAATTGTCAATTCTCCAAATACTGGCGAATTGAGGGTGAAATACGGTGCAGTTCGGCACAATTCGGTGATCTTTGGCGGCAGCGAAATTGTCCCATAGTGAATTAATGGTTAATCTGTTCACAGAACGAATAACTGCTCCGACATGTCAGTGAAATGCACTGATTTTCAGTGATTCAGTTCGTCAGGTTTAATCAGGGAATCCCATAGCATTCAATGTTAAAATAAATATCATCGTTTTATAAAAAACTAATTTTAAAAAATGCTCATTCTTTTCATTTTCAGCCAAAAGTCTTTTTATTTTTTTTTCCTTAGAACAACTTTTTGTATATTTTAGACAAAATGTTTCTTTATCAATTTTTTAAAAAGGTGTTTTTTTAAATTCTGAAATAGGCCTTTTTATTATTTATGCACAATTTAATACATTTTTATTGGTTTATAAAAATATTAGGAGAATAGCAGAGTTCCTTTTTTCCCCCACAGTTCGGTGGATATTGCCAAGGTCACTTCTGCACTCGTCGGTGGTCTTTGATTCTTTTCGGTGCCGTTCAACCAATTTTTCATGAGGGTTTGGCGACTCCATTTTCGACGCACTACGGTGATTCTAGTGAATAGTGAACTCACTGTAGTGTCGGCGCAATGGAAGTGCGCCGAAGTGAACAGCTTTGTGAACATGAGCCAATAAAAGGCTTCACCATTATCACTTTCTGCTGCCTAGTGACTTCATTCCTCTTCTATCACAATCCTGACCAGTGGCAACACTAGGGTTGTTGTCACTCGGTGCGGTAACTCGTGGTGTCACCCCCCCCCCACCGAGTTTTACGGTTCCTTTTTTTAACTACTCTTACTCATAAATCAGAACTCCCATATAACACTGAATTCTCATACACACTGCACATTACTGTGAGGTTTATTGCTGTGGAGTTCTGTGATACGCTCATACACACTGCACATTACTGTGAGTTTTATTGCTGTGGATTCTGTATGCTCATACACACCGCACATTACTGTGAGTTTTATTGATGTGGATTCTGTATGCTCATACACACCGCACATTACTGTGAGGTTTATTGCTGTGGAGCTCTGTGATATGCTCATACACAATACACATTACTGTGAGGTCTATTGCTGTGGAGCTCTGTGATATGCTCATACACACCGCACATTGCTGTGAGGTTTATTGCTGTGGAGCTCTGGGATATGTTCATACACAGTGCACATTACTGTGAGGTTTATTGCTGTGGATCTCTGTGATACAATCATACACACTGCACATTACTGTGAGTTTTATTGCTGTGGAGCTCTGTGATACGCTCATACACACTGCACATTACTGTGAGGTTTATTGCTGTGGAGCTCTGTGATACGCTCATACACAGCACACATTACTGTGAGGTTTATTGCTGTGGAGCTCTGAATACGCTCATAAACTGCGCACATTACTGTGAGTTTTATTGCTGTGGAGCTCTGTGATATGCTCATACACACTGCACATTACTGTGAGGTTTATTGCTGTGGAGCTCTGTGATACGCTCATACGCAGCGCACATTACTGAGTTTTATTGCTGTGGAGTTCTGTGATATGCTCATACACACTGCACATTACTGTGAGTGTTATTGCTGTGGAGCTCTGGGATACATTCATATACACTGCACAGTGCACATTACTGTGAGTTTTATTGCTGTGGAGCTCTGTGATATGCTCATACACACCGCACATTACTGTGAGTGTTATTGCTGTGGAGCTCAGTGATACGCTCATAAACACTGCATATTACTGTGAGGTTTATTGCTGTGGAGCTCAGTGATACGCTCATACACACCGCAAGTCCTAGCTAACAAAATCGTGACGAGCGAAGGGAAAGCGTACCAGGGATTACAGCTCCAAGTCTCTGGGCTTACTAACTCTACCCGCTCAAAGGGCCCAAGTTAAACCAACCTAACCCCCTTAAACCATACACACCCTTACAAGTATATGCTGCCACCACAAAAGTAATAGGGCACTTTCGAAACCTCCACTAGCTGTATACCCACCCAATCCAGGAGCCCAACCATATACAGCTAATATATATATTTTCCAAATGTTAAATACTATGCTAATGATAAGCCAAGCGTTCTGTTCGAGAAGCATGAATTATCTAGAGCAGAGACAGTTTTAAAGTTTTATTGGAAGAAGATAAAAAAATACAAACTTTACACAGTGCCGATATCACAAAACAAGACATACAAAATATATCCTTTGGATTCCCTTATCTCCCGATCTGTGGCAGCAAGAGGTCGATATGCATGGCCTTTCCAAGGATACCAAACATGACCAGGTTAAAAGTAAAAACAAATATTAGAAAAATTAATTTAAAAATTTTTTTTTTTCTATTTAGTTTTTCTTATTAATGTGGTACTATATTGTTCACATTTCAGTTATAATGTAAACAATGAGGCTGCCCAACGATTTTTTTTGGGGGGGGGGGTTTAACTAAAATCACATAATTTCTCAGAAAAAAGTAACAGGTTTCCAGTTCGAATTTTTTTTAACAAGCGTTCCCACAGAATAAAAAAACGCAAAGGCTGGGATGATAATATGTGAAAAATAATTTCACACGCTTTAGATGATTGGAAAGTCACATTTTTTGAAACATTTTTTGTTATAGCATTCTGGCAGGACATAACGTATACATATAATAATGACAGATTATGAATCTGCTGCGGAAAAAATGATATATAATGTGTCTGGGTCGTTTAATAAAACGTGGCTGCAAATCGCATTTAAACATAATGAGCAAAATCGGTAAAAAATGAGCTCAGCACACAGGCGTGAAATGGATCAGCAGTGAAAGGGTTAAAAGCGCTGGTTATTAATTGTTATTGAGTCGGGTGTTACTGTGCATCAATATATAACCATACATGTATGTATCTCCCATGTGCGCCAGCTTGGCCTTGCGGGTGTAAAAGGCTGATTTAACCCTTTCAGTGCTGTCTTACTACGAGACAGACATATTTCCCGGCTCAGTGATTTTAGTAATGAGTGGAAAGCTGTGTGTGTGACTCGCAGGGGATCAGTGGAGGATGTTCAGAAAGTCGGCGTGGAAAGCCCCTTGGTCTCTGGGCGCAGACAAGCTCCTTGAGTAACTTGAAAAGGATTTTGGGGAATTTAGATTTTCTGCAGAATTAAAAAAAATATATATATATGAAATAAAACTCCTAGAATTCCTGCAACGACAAAAAGCCACTGACTTTACTGACCTTCCTTCCCCTGGTATCCTGTGAGGGTTTATCAGCGTCGCGTCACCCGTCAGCGTCCCTCAGCTTCCCTCGGTGGTTTCCAAGCCCACCTGGTGAGGAGCCGCCCGGACCAGTGTGATGGGAGTTGTACGGATTAGCGCAGATGGGGTGTATTTTATGGGAATCTGGAGCTTTTGGCATTTTTAAAAGGGAAACAGTCGGGAAAACGTCTGCATTTTGATGTAGCGGGTCCCCAGTTGGATTTGGGGGGGGGGCTCTTTGAAGTGAGATTTAGAAGGTTATTCTCCAACGTCTGAATTTGACACCGAGTTGCACCGAACGGTGAAATTTAGCCGTGTTTTCAATTTTGGGGGTGATTCGATTTTTCACAAACCTGTTTTTTTCCCAAATACGGGTGAATTTACAGCGAAACACAGTGCCTTTTGCCACAATTTGCTGCATTTTGGTGCAATTTCGCGGCACCGTATTTGTGCCTCAGAGAACTAATGCTGAACCAGGAGAACCGGTTCCAGTATCACATTTCTATTCATTAACGCGTTCTTGTTATATACTTTATTTTTTATGAATTCGGTGCAATTCCCCGAGGCCGATTCGCTTGACGGTGCTTTTTGAAAGCTTTCAAGAAATTCTTCGGCAATTCCATTTTTGGTGCAATATGATGAACAACAATACATATATACAGTATATACTTTGTACTAGGGACCTGCGAAGCTTCGAAATTCGATTCGAAATCGAATCGCTGGTCGAATTCGATTCGAATTCGAACTAGCAGCTCGATTCGAAAAATTTTCGAATTTGGAAGATCCCATCCAGCTCACCTGTCACCGCCGGGTTAGGCTCCCTCTGAGCGTCCGTCCGGCGGCAGGAAGCTTGGGCACTCGCCTGGGGGAGCCACGTGACCGCGATCTCGCGAGATCGCGGTCACGTGGCTCCCCCAGGCGAGTGCCCAAGCTTCCTGCCGCCGGACGCACGCTCAGAGGGAGCCTAATGCGGCGGCGACAGGTGAGCTGGGGCACATCCATGAGCTGCTGGGGCACATCCATGTTGGGGGCAAATCCATGTTGTGGGCAAATCCATGAGCTGGGGGACAGTGTCCATGAGCTGGGGACAGTATCCATGAGCTGGGGGCAGTATCCATGAGCTGGGGGACAGTGTCCATGAGCTGGGGGCAGTATCCATGAGCTGGGGGCAGTATCCATGAGCTGGGGGACAGTATCCATGAGCTGGGGGACAGTATCCATGAGCTGGGGGACAGTATCCATGAGCTGGGGGACAGTATCCATGAGCTGGGGGACAGTATCCATGAGCTGGGGACAGTATCCATGAGCTGGGGGACAGTATCCATGAGCTGGGGGCAGTATCCATGAGCTGGGGACAGTATCCATGAGCTGGGGGACAGTATCCATGAGCTGGGGGACAGTATCCATGAGCTGGGGACAGTATCCATGAGCTGGGGGGCAGTATCCATGAGCTGGGGGACAGTATCCAAGTATTCGATTCGATATTCGATTCGAGTTCGAACCATTACAGCCGATTCGATTCGTGATTCGATTCGAGCGAAAATTTATGATTCGCAGGGTCCTACTTTGTACCACAACTCTGGCAGTCAAAGGGTACCTACAAAACCCTCACTAACTCAGCGCCCCACTACCTGTCCTCACTAATCACCAAATACACCCCAGCCCGCTACCTAAGGTCAAACAGTGACCTGCGCCTAGCTTCTCCCCGCATCACCTCTTCCCATGATAGACTGCAGGATTTCTCACGCGCAGCCCCCACTCTCTGGAACGCTCTCCCTCGTACTGTCAGACTTTCCCCTAACTTCTCTTCCTTCAAACGCTCCCTTAAAACATTCCTATTTAGGGAAGCCTACCACCCAACTCACTGACGCAACCATCAATCACTCTCACCTTACAGTCCTCTCCTCCTGTTTCCAACCCCAACCCTCCCAGATTGTGAGTTCCTACGGGAATAGGGCCCTCATCTCCTCCTGTACTGTTTGTCAAATGTTGTTCAATGTATTGTAACCCTGTCTATACTGTGTTTATTGTACAGCGCTGCGGAATATGCTGGCGCTTTATAAATAAAGAATAATAATAATAATAATAATACTCCATTTTGCCGGTGCTCTGATCGACGTAAGAAACAAGGAAGCAAAAGAGGATTTGTGTCTTGGGTATTTAAACTGGTTGGTTTTGTTTTGATATTTAGAACCTGAAGAAAGTTACAGCAGTATCTGAAACGTAAACGTTTACCTTTTTCACAATAGATTTTGGATTATAAGAAGTCCCAGGAGTGCAACTCTATTTTGCTTCCATATATATATATAATCTAGCTAATACCTAACTGCATCATAATTATTGTTTACAAAATAGTTCGCTAAATTATGTATTTTTTTTTATAATTTCAGAATAATACCCTGCAGTTTCTGCTTGTTTACCGCTACACTATCTCCTTATCAAATGACTTCCTTCATTTCCTCAACAGTGGTGGAAATGTCCTGGTGCAAACAGGATAAATAAGAATCAGACCTCTGCAGGTCAGCTTAAGGTGTTAAGGTTTTTATTTCTGCTTGCTTTATAATCAGGGTTAAGGTCAGTGTTAGGGATTTTATTTCTGCTTGTTTTATGATTAGGGTTAGGGTTCATGTTAGGGTTACTATTTCTGCTTGTTTCATGATTAGGGTTAGGGTCCGTGTTACTATTTCTGCTTGTTTTATGATTAGGGTTAGGGTTCATGTTAGGGTTACTATTTCTGCTTGTTTTATGATTAGGGTTATGGTCAGTGTTAGGGTTACTATTTCTGCTTGTTTTTTGATTAGGGTTAGGGTCCGTGTTAGGGTTACTATTTCTGCTTGTTTTATGATTAGGGTTATGGTCAGTGTTAGGGTTACTATTTCTGCTTGTTTCATGATTAGGGTTAGGGTCCGTGTTACTATTTCTGCTTGTTTTATGATTAGGGTTAGGGTTCATGTTAGGGTTACTATTTCTGCTTGTTTTATGATTAGGGTTAGGGTTCATGTTAGGGTTACTATTTCTGCTTGTTTTATGATTAGGGTTAGGGTTCATGTTAGGGTTACTATTTCTGCTTGTTTTATGATTAGGGTTATGGTCAGTGTTAGGGTTACTATTTCTGCTTGTTTCATGATTAGGGTTAGGGTCCGTGTTACTATTTCTGCTTGTTTTATGATTAGGGTTAGGGTTCATGTTAGGGTTACTATTTCTGCTTGTTTTATGATTAGGGTTATGGTCAGTGTTAGGGTTACTATTCCTGCTTGTTTCATGATTAGGGTTAGGGTCCATGTTAGGGCTACTATTTCTGCTTGTTTTATGATTAGGGTTAGGGTCAGTGTTAGGCTAGGGTCAGACGAACGCATTTTTCACGTTGTCCGTGAAAAAGTGCGTTCGAACGTACGTATTTTTTGCCGGAATACGCGATAGCGGTCATACGATGCGCCTTTTCGTCCGTGATTTTGTACGGATCGTCAATAAAACACTTTTTGTGTCTGGACGTTATGTTGGCCGGACGTGTGCAGCGTCTGACATCTCCTAATCACGCACACACGCCGCTATGCGGCCGCAGCGCACTCTGTACGTCAGTAGTAGCGGTTTGACGTTCTCGAAAAAATGCGTTTGTTTGCCACTTGCGTTGCACGGACGAACTTTCGTGCGGCTGTTCGTCGTATGTTCCCCGGCATTGGACGTCATTTGCTGCTTGCACGGCCGTGATTTTGTGCGGCTAAACGCACGTTAAAACTGCGTTTGTCTGACCCTAGCCTTAGGGTTACTATCTCTGCTTGTTTTATGAGTAGGGTTAGGGTCGGTGTTTGGGTCACTATTTCTGCTTGTTTTTGATTAGGGTTAGGGTCCATGTTTAGTGATGAGCCGAACACCCCTGTGTTCGGTTCACATTCGAACTCGAACAATTTCAAAAGTTCGAGTTCGAACACGAACCGAACTCAATGCAAGTCAATGGGACTCGAAAGTTCGATTTTTAGAGTGCCCTCCAAGAGGGCATATATGCAAGATATTTGCCATAAAAGGTGTATGGGGGTCCGGGTAGTGCCCGGGGGGACAGGAAACAAGGACAAAAAGTTTTAAAAAAAACGTTTCTAAAGGAACAGTGAGTTTTCCATGAAATAAACGTTAAGAATAAAAACGAAAAATTCCTTCAAATATCGTGCCTAGGAGGTCCCCATAACCTGCCAGTGAAGTGGCGGATTTGTAGGGTGTATAGAAACATTTAAAAACAAAAAAATGACGTTTCAAATGACGGTTAATGCTTTTCCTTTAATCTATTCATAAACAACTGCTTGGGGCGGCAGCCTGTATGAAAAGAGGAGACGTTTTAGGACACAGAACAAGTTTAGTGATTTTTTGGCTAAATTATGGTGAAACATATGCAGGCTTTGGATGAAAGTAACAATAGGTGCTTTAAAATTGGGCCTTTAGTGTCGGCAACAATGCCGTCACACCATAACCCCTCTGTGGTATTGTGGAAGAGTGCAGGGTTGGACCCTGCTGTCAAATATTAAAATGATATGAATCTGGTGCAGGCGTCAGTGCACCCAAATATTTTGCCTTTGGTGGCAGCAAGTGCCTTCACACCGTAACCCCTCTGTGGTATTGTGGAAGAGTGCAGTGGTGGAGGTTTTGATAATGCAGAAGAGATCCCTGATCTATTCAGTTACATCAGCAGCTATAACAAAACCGGGTCAGTAATGCTTAGGCACTTGTACTGCGCTACTGTATATGGTGAGAATCGGCTCACACTAGTAGCAACAGGAAGCAAACAGAACAGGCAGGGAATACACAGAGAGAATAGACAAATGGCATGCTAGCAGGGTTATCCAAAGAGATTTGAAAAGTCACCGCACGTTCGGTGACTTATCGTTCTCTTCAATTCGGTTCCTTTTGCCGATCCCATTTCGGCGACCCTGCGGTGTATTCAGCAAGCACCACAGGGCCCCCGAATTGCAGGGAAAAGCTGCCGCAAACCCGACGAAAACTAACCGCAAAATCCACCGAATGCACGCCGAAAACACGCAAAAACATCTGGATTAACCTGCGAAAACCACAGAAAAAGCCCGAGCAGGAGCCGATCGCACACAGCCGAAGCAGCTGAGACCACAGACAGAGGGAGGTGAAAAAATTAGCAAAACCGTTTGTATGAATCTGTGAAAATGAAACGCCGTTTGCAAAGAAACTACTGAGCGAAAATGTCTGAAATTTACACAGGAGGTCCAGGGAATGATAATAAAGAGGGCTGTTACAGAAAAAATAAGTAAACTTAAAAAAAAATAAAAAATCTGACTTTTAAAAAAAAAAATTGAAAAATGCTTAAAGTATCCTAAAAAAATCTATAAATAGACTTTTTGCTGCAGAATTTTATAATGAACGGTTTATTAGATATTGAATTAAAACGGGAATATTTTTAACATTGAAGCCTATTGGATTCGCCTGAATAAACTTGCCGAATTAAACCACTGAATGGCAGGACATTAGGGGAACCTTTCACTGCTGGTTTGTGTTCTCTGAATAGCCAAAGCAGTGCTTTTTCATGGGGATTTCACTGCCCTCGAACATTCACCGTATGTGCAGGCAATTCGCCAGGATTTGGCGAATCGCCTGCTCTCTGGATAGCCGAATGGCCAGGAAAGGTAACCGAACGCTGATTTTCAGCGTTCGGTTATTATTATTATTATTCTTTATTTATAAAGCGCCAGCATATTCCGCAGCGCTGTACAATAAGCACAGTATAGACAGGGTTACAATACATTGAACAACATTTGACAAACAGTACAGGAGGAGATGAGGGCCCTATTCCCGTAGGAACTCACAATCTGGGAGGGTTGGGGTTGGAAACAGGAGGAGAGGACTGTAAGGTGAGAGTGATTGATGGTTGTGTCAGTGAGTTGGGGGGTAGGCTTCCCTAAATAGGAATGTTTTCAGGGAGCGTTTGAAGGAAGAGAAGTTAGGGGAAAGTCTGACAGTACGAGGGTTACCTTTCTCAAGCAATTCGGATCTCTTTGGATAATCCTGAAAGTCAGCAACAGATCGGGTCCTCAGAACAAGAAGGATCAGTAACAAGTATACAAACTGATTCGGAAGCTAGCGATGCGGGAATAAAGGCTGAGACACACTGAGCGTGTAGCCACGCACAGCGTAGCGAAGCGAAGACAAACTCCGCTCCGCCTCACAGTGTGCCTACACTGCATTACGTTTGCTTCTCACCGCACTGTACAGGAATCCACTAACTAAATTAAAATGTACACACAAAAACGTTTTATTTTCACAAAGCACATGTTATATAGGCAAAAAAAAGTTTCTACTGAATAAAATACATCAAAAATTACAGTTAATACCTGCCCTTACCTTCCCCTATAAATTTGCTAAAAATATACACACAAAAAAAACAAACCACTGCCTGAGACCCCGCGCAGCTCACATGCCACCCCCCTCTACCTGGCTGAATGTATCTAATATATATAATTAAATACATTCAGCAAGGTAGAGAAAGAAAAAAAAAGGTTTTATTTTATGTTCCCGGGGACATTTAAAAATGCCCTCAGATTTTATTTTTTTTAGAAATGTGTCGCCTTACCTTAGCCTGGTGGTCAGTGGGGGCTCCCTGGATCCTGGTTGTGGGGGGGGGGGGTCTGCCGTGGCCGCAGGTGCAGTGGCTCCCTCCCTGCGCCACCTGTCTCTGCCACATGCACCCGGGCGGCTAGCCCGCACAGTCGCAGCTCTGTCATCATGCTCCTCAAGGGGATCCTTGGGAGGTCCCGGCAGGCTGCCCTCTACAGTGCCTGATTAGAGGGCCGTGTCTGCCTGATGTTTTAGTAACAAGAATGTTTTATCCCATAGGCTTCAATGTTAAAAATATTCCCGTTTTAATTCAATATCTAATAAACCATTGCTTATAATATTCTGCAGTAAAGAGTCTCTTTATTCCTATATTTTTTTAGTATTTTGTAAGCATTTTTTATACTTTTTTAAAAAAAATTATTTTTTTTCGAACTTTTGGCGAACGTCCCAAAAAGATCGAAGTTTGCAAACTTTCGAACGGCCATTGTTCGAATCGAACTCCGAACCAAACAGCTCATCCCTATCCATGTTAGGGTTACTATTTCTGCTTGTTTTTAGATTAGCTGTAGAGTGAGTGTTAGGGTTTTTATTTCTGTTTGTTTTATGATTAGGGTTAGGGTCAGTGTTAGGGTTACTTTTTCTGCTTGTTTTTTGATTAGGGTTAGGGTCCGTGTTAGGGTTTTTATTTCTGCTTGTTTTATGATTAGGGTTAAGGTCAGTGTTAGGGTTACTATTTCTGCTTGTTTTATGATTAGGGTTAGGGATTTCTGCTTGTTTTATGATTAGGTTTTAGGGTTTTTATTTCTGTTTGCTTTATAATTAGGGTTAGGGTCCGTGTTAGGGTTTTTATTTCTGCTCATTATATGATTAGGGTTACTATTTCTGCTTGCTTTATGATTAGGGTTAGGGTCCGTGTTAGGGTTTTTATTTCTGCTTGTTTTATGATTAGGGTTAGGGACAGTGTTAGGGTTACTATTTCTGCTTGTTTTTTGATTAGGGTTAGGGTCCATGTTAGGGTTACTATTTCTGCTTGTTTAAGATTAGGGTTAGGGTCCGTGTTAGGGTTACTATTTCTTCTTGTTTTATGATTAGGGTTATTGTTAGGGTTACTATTTCTGCTTGTTTTATGATTAGGGTTAGGGTCAGTGTTAGGGTTACTATTTCTGCTTGTTTCACGATTAGGGTTAGGGTCAGGGTTAGGGTTACAATTTCTGCTTGCTTTATGATTAGGGTTAGGGTCAGTGTTAGGGTTACTATTTCTACTTGTTTTATGATTAGGGTTAAGGTCAGTGTTAGGGTTACTATTTCTGCTTGTTTTTAGATTAGGGTTAGGGTTATTGTTAGGGTTACTATTACTGCTGGTGTTAGGGTTTTTATTTCTGCTCCCTTTATGATTAGGGTTACTATTTCTGCTTGTTTTATGATTAGGGTTAGGGTCAGTGTTCGGGTTACTATTTCTGCTTTTTTTATGATTAGGGTTAGGGATTTCTGCTTGTTTTATGATTTTGTTTTAGTGTTTTTATTTCTGCTTGCTTTATAATTAGGGTTAAGGACAGTGTTAGGGTTTTTATTTCTGCTCGTTTTATGATTATGGTTAGGGTTACAATTTCTGCTTGCTCTATGATTAGGGTGAGGATCAGTGTTAGCATTACTATTTCTGCTTGCTTTATGATTAGGGTTAGAGTCAGTAACCATAACACTATTTCTGCTTAGGGTTAGGGTTACTATTTCTGCTTGTTTTAGGATTAGGGTCAGTGTTACTATTTCTGCTTAGTGTTAGGGTTACTCTTTCTACTTGTTTTATGATTAGGGTTAGGGACGAGCCGAACACCCCCCGAGTTCGGTTCGGGCCCGAACCCGAACTTCCCATATGTTCGGGTCCGAACCCGAACCCGAACTCGCGAACTCACTGCAAGTCAATGGGGCTATAAATTTGGTTTTTAGAGTGCCCTCCAAGAGGGCATATATGCTAGATATTTGCCATAAAAGGTGTATGGGGGTCCGGGTAGTGCCCTGGGGGACAGGAAACAAGGACAAAACGTAAAAAAAAAAGTTTTTAAAGGAACAGTGAGTTTTCCATGAAATAAACGTTAAGAATAGAAACGAAAAATTCCTTCAAATATCGTGCCTAGGAGGTCCCCATAACCTGCCCGTGAAGTGGCGGATTTGTAGGATGTATAGAAACATTTAAAAACAAAAAAATGACGTTTCAAATGACGGTAAATGCTTTTCCTTTAATCTATCCATAAACTGCTTGGGGCGGCAGTCTGTATGAAAAGAGGAGACATTTTCGTACACGCAGAAAAAGTTTACTGATTTTTTTGGCTAAATTAGGCTAAGGTCAGACTAACGCAGTATTAACGTGCGTTTATCCACACTAAATCACGGCCGCAGTAGCAGCAAATGACATCCAATGCTGGGCAGCATATGAACAACGGCCGCACGAAAGTCCGGCTGCGCAACGCAAGTGGCAAATGAACGCATTTTTTCGAGAACGTCAAACCGCTAGTACTGATGTACAGAGTGCGCTGCGTCCGCTAGCGGCATGTGTGTGTGATTAGGAGACGTCAGACGCGGCAAATGTCCAGCCAACATCACGTCCAGACGCAAGAAGGGTTTTGTTGATGATCAGTACAAAATCATGGACGAAAATGCGCATCGTATGACCGCTATCGCGTATTCCGTGAAAAAATACGTCCATTCGCTCGAACGCACTTTTTCACGGACAAAGCGAAAAATGCGTTAGTCTGACCCTAGCCTTATTGTGAAATTATGTAGGCTTTGGATGAAAGTAACAATAGGTGCTTCAAAATTGGTCCTTTAGCGTCCCCAACAGTGCCGTCACACCATAACCCCTCTGAGGATATGAATCTGATACAGGCGTCAGTGGCAATGCACCCAAATATTGTGCTTTTGGTGCCAGGCCGGCAAGTTTTATCATACAGTAACCCCTCTGTGGTATTGTGGAAGAGTGCAGGGGTGGACCATGTGGTACTATATTAAAAAGATATGCATCTGGTTAAGGCGTCAGTGCACCCAGATATTCTGCCTTTGGTGCAAGACTGCCAGGCCAGCAAGTATCATCATACAGTAACCCCTCTGTAGTATCGTGGAAGAATGCAGGGGTGGACCGTGTGGTCCTATATTGAAAAGCTATGATTCTGGTCAAAGCGTCAGTGCACCCAGATATTGTGCCTTTGGTGCCAGGCCAGCAAGTGTCATCATACAGTAACCCCTCTGTAGTATTGTGGAAGAATGCAGGGGTGGACCATGTGGTCCTATATTGAAAAGTTTTTTATTTGGTAATGGGCGTCAGTGCACCCAGATATTGTGCTTTTGGTACCAGGCCTGCAAGTGCCATCATAATACAGTAACCCCTCTGTGGTATTGTGGAAGAGTGCAAGGTTGGACCCTGCGGTTCAAAAAATTTAAATTATATAAATCTGGCACAGGCGTCAGTGCAGCCAAATATTGTGCCTTTCATGGCAGCAAGTGCCTTCACACCCTTTTGTGGTATTGTGGAAGAGTTCAGTGCTGGAGGTTTTGTGAATGCAGAAGAGGACACCCCGATCTATTCCATTACTTCAGCATCAGGGGATATATAGCTGCTGATCCAGGAATGATTAATTTTTATAAATGTCAGCCGGTCTACAGAGTCGGTGAACAGACGCACTCTTTTGTCTGTGACAAAACCTCCACCGGCACTGAACGTCCTTTCGGAAAGCATGCTAGATGAAGGGCAACCTAGTAACTGAATAGCATATTGGCTAAGTTCTGGCCAGTGATCCAATCTCAACACCCAGTAAGCCAGTGGATCATCTGCTGGAAAGGTATCCAGGTCTGCCCTTGCCCCTAGGTAGTCCTGCACCATATGGTGAAGACGCTGGCAATGGGTGCCTACATTTGACGTCCCTGGACGTCGAGGACTAAAAATATTTAAATTGCATCAGTCAAGCGGCCCTGGCCTTCACCACTATTCCTCTGATCATCCGCAGCCTCAGAAGCACGTGTGTCAGCACTTGGTAATCTACCAGTGCCTGGAAAGGTGTTACACAGGTGTCGCTTTAGAGCGTCCTCAAGTTTTTTCATCCTGTGCTCCCTCTGTGCCGGCAGGATGAGCTCTGCAACTTTACCCTTGTATCGTGGATCAAGAAGGGTTGCCAACCAGTAATGATCCCTCTCCTTGATAGCACGAATCCTAGGGTCCTTTAGCAGGCTTTGCATCATTAGGGAGCCCATGCAGCGTAGGTTGGAGGTGGCATTAGCTTCCGAGTCTTCCTGGTCAATGAGGATGACCGTATCGTGCACTTCCTCCTCCCAGCCACGCACTAGCCCTTGTGTTTCTGGGCACACGAAACCCTCCCTTGAGGAATCCCCACCTTCAATGCCCCCACTACTTAAATATTCTGCCTCCTCCTCCTCATCCTCCTCCTGTCTGATCTGAGTAGGACCCGCTGGAATGCTGTCTGCATAAAGACTGGGGCCTTGAGAGCTAGGGAAGGCCTCCTCTTCCTCCCGCTGCTCTGCCTCTAGAGCCACATCTATAATTCCCCGCAGAGTGTGCTCCAGCAGGAACACTAAAGGAATTGTGTCACTGATGCATGCACTGTCCCTGCTTACCATCCTCGTTGCCTCCTCAAATGGTGACAGTACAGTGCATGCATCCTTGATCATCAGCCACTGCGGGGGGGGAAACCAAGTTGACCTGAACCTGTCCTTGTGCCATACTCACACAGGTACTCGTTGATGGCCCTCTGCTGCTTGTGCAGACGCTGCAGCATTGCTAATGTTGAGTTCCACCTGGTGGGCATGTCACAGATCAGACGGTTTGTGGGAAGGTGGAATTCTCTTTGAATTTCTGCCAGGCGAACGCTTGTTGGGAATGACCGTCTTAAGTGGCTGCAGACTTTTCTGGCCTGGATGAGAAGCTCTGGCAGCCCTGGGTACTTGGTTAGGAAATGCTGTACCACTAGAATTAGGACGTGTGCTAAGCATGGTACATGCGTCAATTTACCCTTGCGTAGGGCGGAGAGAAGGTTGCTGCCATTATCGCAGACGATCATTCCCAGCTGAAGCTGGCGTGGTACTCTGCCCCTGCAGAGCTGACAGAATTTCTGGCCCGGTGTGGCTCCTGTCCCCTAAACAAACCAGCTCAAGCACAGTATGGCATCTTTTTGCTTGAGCCATTGCGTAGACCCTGTCAGGCGTCGGTTTATCTGCCACTTCGCCAGAGACAGAGAAGGAGGAGGAAGAGGGAGAGGTGGTGGAGCAGACAGACCTAATACAAGCAGCTTTCTGGATGCGTGGTGGATGAACAAGCTCCAGCACAGAGCCCCGTCTTGGATCCCTCCCAGCTGCAATCAGAGTTACCCAGTATGCCGTGAAGGAAATGTAATGACCCTGTCCATGCTTGTTGGACCACGTGTCTAAAGTCACATGCACCTTGCTGCTGACTGCCTTTCCCAATGACTGGATAACATTGTCTTCCATGTGCTGGTATAGTGCTGGAATGGCCTTGCGTGAAAAGTAATGGCGTTTTGGAACCTGCCACTGTGGTACAGCACATTCAGCAAATTCACGGAAGGGATCAGAGTCCACCAGCTGGAAAGGCAGCAGCTGCAATGCGAGTAATTTTGCTAAGCTAACATTTAGACGCTGTGCTTGGGGATGGTTGGGACTATATTTTTTCTTTCGCTGCAGCAGCTGCGGCAACGTAATCTGACTGCGTAAATCTTCAGCTGCTGGGATGATGTCACATTGTGAGGAAGGACCTGGTACATCCATTACTGTAGCATCATCCCTGTCGGTGGAGGTTGTAGGCAATGACATGGCAGGACATACAGTGGGGGTAGAGACAGATGAGGAGGAGGAGGACCTACGCAAAGTTTTGCACCAAAGGGATGTGTGGCAGTTGTTCATATGTCGCCTCAAGCACGTGGTACCCAAGTGTCCGGTATCTTTCCCACTCTTAAACCTCATCTGACATAGATTACAAATAGCAACGCTGCGCTCTACTGCACATTTCTTAAAGAACTCCCAGACAACAGAGTTCCTGCATGTGTTCTTTGAGACAACAGCGCTCTGCACCGGAGCAGCTCTGACATGTGATGCCTTGGACTGGCTAGTGCTACGGTTTGTCACAGAGGATGTTGTGCCTCGTGTTTGCTGTGCCTCCTCCTCCCCCTCTTCCTCACTTAATTCCTCTGTTCGATCAGGCACCCAGGTGGAGTCAGTGACCTCATCATCATTGTCATCATCACCCCCTATCTCCTCGTCACTGGAGCCAACTTGGCAGTATGCTGCAGCTGCTGGGGCAACATGAGTGCCAGTTATTTGTGTGTCATCAATGGCACCCCCTTTCTCTAGGTTGATTATACTCCCTTCCTCAACCTCAGAGATTGAATCAGAGCACTGTACTTGCTGCGCATCCTCAAGCAGCATGTCACTCTCATTGTAGTCAAACAATTCAGCTGACTCCTCCATGTGTGATAGCGAGGCTACGGCAGGAGTAGCTGTGGACATGGAGGCTGCATTAGATGCTTTGGCAGCTGAGGTGGACTGTAAAGCACTACAAGCCTGGCTGGCAGAGGACTCGGAGGACTCGGATGGCCTGGTTAGCCAATCCACCAAGTCCTCTGTATGTTGCTGCTGCTTAAGATGGCCAGCACCAGTTAGAAAGGACAAGCGTGCCCCTGCAGAGGATGCACCATGTCCACCACGACCAGAGGCACAGCCTCCCGACACAGGGGCTGCTTGCCCTCTTATCTGTGTCTGGGAGCGTCTGCCTGTCCTTTTTGTTCTTTCAGACATGGTGAGTGATATATAGATTAATATATACAGAACTCTGATTCAACTCTGGTATAAAGATTTAAAGAACTCTGGTATAACTCAGTGTGACACACTGATAGCTGGCAGCCAGTGACAAGAGACAGATCACCTCAATTCACAAATGTTTTAAAGAAATTAGTGAGGCCCAAAAAGACTTGCTGGCACAATGACAAGACACAGAAGATCCCCTCAATTCACAAATGTTTTAAAGAATTTAGTGAGACCCAAAATACTGCATGGTACTGGTTGTGTGACAAGACACAGATCACCTCAATTCACAAATGTTTTAAAGAAATTAGTGAGCCCCAAAAAGACTTGCTGGCACAGTGACAAGACACACATCACCTAAATTCCCTGATATTTGGTAGAAATGAGACCCCCCCAGACCCCCCAGTAGCATGGCAGACCTGCAGTAACAACATACAACTATCTCCTCTGAAATCTCCTCTGAAATGCGTGCAGAATCGGCGCGTGGAAACGTTATATAGTGTGCTGCGGGACTTAGCTCTGTGAGCCCATGATTGGGCAAAATTTGCCCAATCAGGACTCTGAGCCGTGATTGGCATACTGTTGAACCTGTCTTGCACCAGACCTGTGGTCAGGTGCAAGGCTGTAGCCAATTACGAGCTTCAGGCCAGTGGGAAAATGCATTGTGGTCCATTGTGATGCATTGTGGTCGAACATGCGGCGAACAACCGGAAATGTTCAGTGTTCGCAATTTAATCGAACAGGCTAAGTTCGGGTCGAACTCCGAACCGTCCGAACCGAACAGCTCATCCCTAGTTAGGGTCAGTGTTAGGGTTACTATTTCTGCTTGTTTTATGATTAGGGTTAAGGTTACTTTTAGAGTTACTGTTTTTATTACGGTTAGGGTTACTGTTTCCTTGTTTAACAATTTTTTTTTGTAAAAGTATTTTCCCAGGAAGGATACATTGAGATTTCTCTCATTTTCATTATGTCCTGGGTGGTGAGTTTGTACCGTTAGGTGTCTTGCCCAAGGACACTTACTGGAGAGGTGCTCTTGCCGGGATCAAACCTGTGTCTGCAGTCTCTCTCCACGGTTACAGAGCAGTGATGTTACCTCTACTCCACCCAGCCGGCACTAATTAGGGTTAGAGTTACAGTTTATGCTTAGGGTAAGGATATTGCATTGCACAGTGGATTCAGTTTTTTCAGTCATCCCAATCCATACGAATCGATCTGATGATAGTTTGATTATATTAGGATCAATTTGGTAAATTTATTTTAAAATGCTTCTGAACAGGGGAGGACTGATAACTGTTGGGGCCCCCGGTCAATAGGAGATAATGGGGGCCACGGTCAATAGGAGATAATGGGGGCCCCCCATAGTTCCTGCACCATTGCCGGTCACATCCACATACTATCATTGGTCATAAGTACACTGTTGTATTACAGTATTTATGTCTCCACACTATGCAAGTATGGAAAAGACACAGACACTGACAAAAACACAGACAGTCCAACCAACAGGCACGAGATCGACACAAAGACACTAAGACCCTGAAAAACACAGACACTTGCAGGGACGCATGGATTGATTTATTTCTGTGTTTGGCATGGAGGCCTGATCTAGCCTTAGCAGGGCCTCATAGGTCTCCCATCTAGGCCAGGACCCTCGGGCAGTGCCCTATTACCCTAATGGTCAGCCCACCCCTGCTTCTGAGTCTACAATATTTGGCCTAATTTATATTCAGCTCGGACTGAATCAATAAAGTTTATACTTTAGGGGTTATTCTCTCGCCTCCAAATTGACCCTGAAATTGCGCTGAATGGTGAATTTCATCTCAGGTGCAATTTCGGGGCAATTCGCCTATTCACAAATGGGTTATTCAGAGAGCACCGAAATGTGCTCACTTAACATTTTGGTGCTCTCTCGTTCCTCGCATTCCCTGCACTTCAGGGAAACAAAGTTTCCCACCATGCGGTGAATTCAGCATTCAGCGCAGGGTCCACAGAGTGCCGGGAAAACCTGTCAATCCTGCCGCAAACCCGCCTCAATCCCACCAACAACCCGGAAAAAAAAAGCGCCAGAACCGCCGGAAAAAGCCGGCGAGCCGGCGATCACAGCACAGAACTGCCGCTGGAAAAAGCCGACAAGCCGGCGAAGGGGTAAAAAAAACCAAAAAACAATACGATTGAAAGTGGCAACAATGTTTGCTAAAAAACTACTGAACGAAAATGTCTGGAATTTACATATAAAATCCAATGAATGATAATAAAAAGGTCTGTTACAGAAAAAAGATTTTTTTTAAAAAAAAAATAGAGAAAAAATTTTGCCGAAAGGATCCCAAAAAATGCTTAAAAGATCATAAAAAAATAATCTATAAATAAAGAGACTTATGAATCAGTGCATTCACTGGCTTTGCATTTGAAGGTTCTGCAGTTTCTTAGTATCCGTGTAACACTTTTCATTGGAATCTCCGTGCAGTATTTGTGTTTTGTTTTTGCTACTTTCTTGTTTAATGACCTTTGAAAGCAGAACTTTATATGTACAGGACGTTCCTCTGAATGTAAACGAAAAAAAAGACAAACATATCTGGGACATCTGCACAAATGTGGAAAACCTTTTAAGAAAATGCAAAAAGCTCTTTCAAAAAATCAATTTTTTTAAACTTTTTGTAAGAAATGAAAAGAATAAATGGTCATAAAAAAAAAGGATATTGAAACCCATGGGATTTGCCTGTTTGAAGCTGATGAACTGAAACCCCAAAAATCAGGGCATTTCACTGTAATTTCGGTGCAATTCGGTGTTCTGAGAATAGAAGACACTATGACAATTCGGTGCCAGTGAATTGCACCATGTTTCAGTTTGCCTGTACTTGGCGAATTGACAGCTTTATGGGTTATTCAGAGAGAGACGATCTGGCCCCGAAATTTCACCGAACAGTGAATTTCCCCTTACGGTGACATTTCAGTGTCAGTCGTCCATTCAGGGAGCCGGCAGTTCTCCAAACATTGGTGAATTGCCAGTGAAATACGGTGTCTGTTCAGCGGCAGTGAAATACGGTGTCTGTTCAGCGGCAGTGAAATACGGTGTCTGTTCGGCGGCAGTGAAATACGGTGTTTGGCGGCAGTGAAATACTGTGTCTGTTCAGCAGCAGTGAAATATAGTGCTGTTCGGCAGCAGCGAAATACGGTGTCTGTTCGGCAGCAGTGAAATACGGTGTCTGTTCGGCGGCAGTGAAATACGGTGTTGTTTGCTGGCAGTGAAATACGGTGTCTGTTCAGCGGCATGAAATACGGTGTCTGTTCAGCAGCATGAAATACGGTGTCTGTTCAGCAGCATGAAATACGGTGTCTGTTCAGCGGCAGTGAAATACGGTGCTGTTCGGTGGCAGTGAAATACAGTGCTGTTCGGCAGCAGCGAAATACGGTGTCTGTTCGGCGGCAGTGAAATACGGTGTTTGTGGCAGTGAAATACGGTGTTTGTGGCAGTGAAATACGGTGTCTGTTCAGCGGCAGTGAAATACGGTGCATGTTCGGCGGCAGTGAAATACAGTGCCTGTTCAACAGCAGTGAAATACGATGCTGTTCGGTGGCAATGAAATACGATACCTGTTTGGCGGCATTGAAATACGGTGTCTGTTCAACAAGAGAGAAATACGGTGTCTGTTCGGCAGCAGTGAAATACGGTGCCTGATCGGCGGCAGTGAAGTATGGTGCCTGTTCGGCGGCAGTGAAATACGGTGCTGTTCGGCGGCAGTGAAATACAGTGCTGTTCGCCAGCAGCGAAATACGGTGTCTGTTCGGCGGCAGTGAAATACAGTGCTGTTCGCGGCAGTGAAATACGGTGCCTGTTCAGCGGCAGTGAAATACGGTGCCTGTTCGGCGGCAGTGAAATACGGTGCCTGTTCGGCGGCAGTGAAATACGGTGCCTGTTCGGCGGCAGTGAAATACGGTGCTGTTCGGTGGCAGTGAAATACAGTGCTGTTCGGCAGCAGCGAAATACGGTGTCTGTTCGGCGGCAGTGAAATACGGTGTTTGTGGCAGTGAAATACGGTGTTTGTGGCAGTGAAATACGGTGTCTGTTCAGCGGCAGTGAAATACGGTGCATGTTCGGCGGCAGTGAAATACAGTGCCTGTTCAACAGCAGTGAAATACGATGCTGTTCGGTGGCAATGAAATACGATACCTGTTTGGCGGCATTGAAATACGGTGTCTGTTCAACAAGAGAGAAATACGGTGTCTGTTCGGCAGCAGTGAAATACGGTGCCTGATCGGCGGCAGTGAAGTATGGTGCCTGTTCGGCGGCAGTGAAATACGGTGCTGTTCGGCGGCAGTGAAATACAGTGCTGTTCGCCAGCAGCGAAATACGGTGTCTGTTCGGCGGCAGTGAAATACAGTGCTGTTCGCCGGCAGTGAAATACGGTGCCTGTTCAGCGGCAGTGAAATACGGTGCCTGTTCGGCGGCAGTGAAATACGGTGCCTGTTCGGCGGCAGTGAAATACGGTGCCTGTTCGGCGGCAGTGAAATACGGTGCCTGTTCGGCGGCAGTGAAAAACGGTGCCTGTTCAACAGCTGTTCTTTTTTCTGTAACAGACCTTTTTATTATCATTAATAGGATTTTATATGTAAATTTCATACATTTTCTTCAGTAGTTTTTTTGCAAACAGCGTTTCACTTTTGACACTTTCAAGTGTACTGTTTTGTTGTTTTCGTCAGCTTGTCAGCTTTTTCGGGCAGCTGGTCTGTGCTGTGATCGGCAGCTCGTCGGCTTTTTCCTATGAGTTCGGTGTGTTTTTGTTACAGTTCCGGCAGGTTTTCCCTGCACTCCGAGGACCTTGTGCTCAATGCTGAAGTCACCACAGGGTGGGAACTTTGATTCCCCAAAGTGCAGGGAAGTGCGGGAAACGAGAGAAATGTTGGCGACATTTCGGTGCTCTCTGAATCACCCCCATAATCTCATAATAAATGCTTTGTATAAAGTAAAGTTCTATTGTTTCTTTAACATGAAAACACATTTTCTCTTTCTGGAATTGTCTGTAGAAGAAACGGAAAATCGCAACCTCTGCGAAATGCGTCGGAATTCTATTTGATCCGATGTTACAAACGGGAATGCAGGAGCTTCTTTTCTTAACGTAACATGTTCTACTGGGCATGTAGGGGTTAATGTAATAATGCAAAAAAATGCAAACGATTACAAAAAGGGAACGCAGACAACAATCACACATGAAACAGTATATCACAACATATTCAGGGTGACGAGTAGGGGATCTGTGGCAGATCATGAAATGATACAATGTGCTGCTCCAGACTCAGCACTATAAATGCTTGTAACAGTAACTAACAAGTTCCGTAGCGTGGTACAATGGGTGAGACAGAATAACAAATTAACATGGAAGGTAAACAGACAGGACAGTAGGGGAGGGGACCCTGCTCCAGAGCTTACAATCTAAGAGGAGAGGGGACCCTGCTCCAGAGCTTACAATCTAAGAGGAGAGGGGACCCTGCCCCAGAGCTTACAATCTAAGAGGAGAGGGGAACCTGCTCCAGAGCTTACAATCTAAGAGGAGAGGGGACCCTGCTCCAGAGCTTACAATCTAAGAGGAGAGGGGACCCTGCCCCAAAGCTTACAATCTAAGAGGAGAGGGGACCCTGCTCCAGAGCTTACAATCTAAGAGGAGAGGGGACCCTGCCCCAAAGCTTACAATCTAAGAGGAGAGGGGACCCTGCTCCAGAGCTTACAATCTAAGAGGAGAGGGGACCCTGCTCCAGAGCTTACAATCTAAGAGGAGAGGGGACCCTGCTGCAGAGCTTACAATCTAAGAGGAGAGGGGACCCTGCTCCAGAGCTTACAATCTAAGAGGAGAGGGAACCCTGCTCCAGAGCTTACAATCTAAGAGGAGAGGGGACCCTGCCCCAAAGCTTACAATCTAAGAGGAGAGGGGACCCTGCTCCAGAGCTTACAATCTAAGAGGAGAGGGGACCCTGCCCCAAAGCTTACAATCTAAGAGGAGAGGGGACCCTGCTCCAGAGCTTACAATCTAAGAGGAGAGGGGACCCTGCTCCAGAGCTTACAATCTAAGAGGAGAGGGGACCCTGCCCCAGAGCTTACAATCTAAGAGGAGAGAGGGGACCCTGCTCCAGAGCATACAATCTAAGAGGAGAGGGGACCCTGCTCCAGAGCTTACAATCTAAGAGGAGAGGGAGACCCTACCCCAGAGCTTACAATCTAAGAGGAGAGGGGACCCTACCACAGAGCTTACAATCTAAGAGGAGGGAGGACCCTGCTCCAGAGCTTACAATCTAAGAGGAGAGGGGACCCTGCTCCAGAGCTTACAATCTAAGAGGAGAGGGGACCCTGCTCCAGAGCTTACAATCTAAGAGGAGAGGGGACCCTGCTCCAGAGCTTACAATCTAAGAGGAGAGGGGACCCTGCCCCAAAGCTTACAATCTAAGAGGAGAGGGGACCCTGCCCCAGAGCTTACAATCTAAGAGGGGACCCTGCCCCAGAGCTTACAATCTAAGAGGAGAGGGGACCCTGCCCCAGAGCTTACAATCTAAGAGGAGAGGGGACCCTGCTCCAGAGCTTACAATCTAAGAGGAGAGGGGACCCTGCCCCAGAGCTTACAATCTAAGAGGAGAGGGTACCCTGCCCCAGAGCTTACAATCTAAGAGGAGAGGGGACCCTGCCCCAGAGTTTAGAATCTAAGCAGAGAGGGGAACCTGCCCCAGAGTTTACAATCTAAAAGGACGCAGCGTGGTGACGTCATCGTGCTCGCCAGCCCCTCAACGCAGAGGGGCAGGCTTCCTCCCTGCCAGATCGCCGTTGGAACCAGCAGGGAGGTAAGTATTCGGGCTGGAGGGATTGTAGGAGCTGCTGAGGTACTATGTACGTCAGCGGTCCTTAAGTGGTTAAAGTAATGTGTTTTCAGAGACTTCTTGAAGGACTGGAGAGACGGTGAGAGTGTAATGTTGCGGGGACGGAGTTCCATAGAAACGGGGCAGCTCGGGAGAAGTCCTGAAGGCGGGAGTTGGGGTTCGGGTACAAGGAACTGATAGCATCAGATCATTGGACGAGCGAAGTGGTCAGGTGGGATGTACCTGCTAATAAGGGAGGAGATGTAGGCAGCGGTGCGGATATGGAGAGCTTTGTATGTGAACACCAATATAATTAATCGGATTCTAAAGGAAAAAGGAGCCAGTGAAGAGATTGACATGGAGAGGTGAGGTGTGAGAGGTGCGGGATGTGAGGTGTGAAAGGTGCGGAAGGTGAGGTGTGGGAGGGTAGGGATGAGCTGTTCGGAGTTCGCATCGAACATCGGCCGTTCGGCTGTTCGCGAACTCCGAACATTTCCGCGTGTTCGGTTCGAGTTCGCCCACAGTGTACCACAATGGACCATAATGTACTTTTCCACTGGCCTGAAGCTTGTAATTGGCTACAGCCTTGCACCTGACCATAGGTCAGGTGCAAGACAGGTGCAAGACTATGCCAATCACAGCTCAGAGTTCTGATTGGGCAAATTTTGCCCAATCATGGGCTTACAGAGCTAAGTCTCGCAGGACACTATATAAGGCTTCACACAGCCCCAGCACGTGTTTTTTGAGAGGAGATTGTTCTGTTAGTATGTGTTCTCACTGCCAGCAGCTGTTGGGGGGGGGGGGTCTCACTTCTACGAGATATCTGGGAATTGTTGTAATCTGTGTGTTCTCACTGCCGGCAGCTATGGGGGGGGGGTCTCACTTCTACAAGATATCTGGGAATTTTAATCTGTGTCTTGTCACTGCCACCCATCAGGGAGTCTCACTGATTTATAGGTGTTTTCTGGGAATTTTAATCTGTGTCTTATCACTGGCTGCCAGCTATCAGGGTGTCTCACTGAGTTATACCAGAGTTCTGGAAATCTTTAATCTAGATAACACAGTTGAATCAGAGTTCTGCATATCTCCAATTTTTATAACAGAGTTTAATCAGAGTTCTGCATATCTTTAATCTATATATCACTCACCATGTCAGAAAGACCAAAAAGGACAGGCAGACGCTCCCAGACACAGATAAGAGGGCAAGCAGCCTCTGGTCGTGGTGGACATGGTGCATCCTCTGCAGGGGCACGCTTGTCCTTTCTAACTGATGCTGGCCGTCTTAAGCAGCAGCAACATACAGAGGATTTGGTGGATTGGCTAACCAGACCATCCTCATCGTCCTCTGCCAGCCAGGCTTGTAGTGGTTTACAGTCCACCTCAGCTGCCAAAGCATCTAATGCAGCCTCCATGTCCACAGCTACTCCTGCCGTAGCCTCACTATCACACACGGAGGAGTCAGCTGAATTGTTTGACTACAATGAGAGTGACATGCTGCTTGAGGATGCGCAGCAAGTACATTTCCGGGTGTTCGCCGCATGTTCGACCACAATGGACCACAATGCATTTTCCCACTGGCCTGAAGCTCGTAATTGGCTACAGCCTTGCACCTGACCACAGGTCTGGTGCAAGACAGGTTCAACAGTATGCCAATCACGGCTCAGAGTCCTGATTGGGCAAATTTTGCCCAATCATGGGCTCACAGAGCTAAGTCCCGCAGCACACTATATAACGTTTCCACGCGCCGATTCTGCACGCATTTCAGAGGAGATTTCAGAGGAGATAGTTGTATGTTGTTACTACAGGTCTGCCACGCTACTGGGGGGTTCTGGGGGGTCTCATTTCTACCAAATATCAGGGAATTTAGGTGATGTGTGTCTTGTCACTGTGCCAGCAAGTTTTTTTTGGGTTTACAACTTTCTTTAAAACATTTGTGAATTGAGGAGATCTTCTGTGTCTTGTCACTGTGCCAGCAAATCTTTTTGGGGCTCACTAATTTCTTTAAAACATTTGTGAATTGAGGTGATCTGTCTCTTGTCACTGGCTGCCAGCTATCAGTGTGTCACACTGAGCTATACCAGAGTTCTTTAAATCTTTATACCAGAGTTGAATCAGAGTTCTGTATATATTAATCTATATATCACTCACCATGTCTGAAAGAACAAAAAGGACAGGCAGACGCTCCCAGACACAGATAAGAGGGCAAGCAGCCCCTGTGTCGGGAGGCTGTGCCTCTGGTCATGGTGGACGTGGTGCATCCTCTGCAGGGGCACGCTTGTCCTTTCTAACTGGTGCTGGCCGTCTTAAGCAGCAGCAACATACAGAGGACTTGGTGGATTGGCTAACCAGGCCATCCTCACCCTCCGAGTCATCTGCCAGCCAGGCTTGTAGTGGTTTACAGTCCACCTCAGCTGCCAAAACATCTAATTCAGCCTCCATGTCCACAGCTACTCCTGCCGTAGCCTCGCTATCACACACGGAGGAGTCAGCTGAATTGTTTGACTACAATGAGAGTGACATGCTGCTTGAGGATGCGCAGCAAGTACAGTGCTCTGATTCAATCTCTGAGGTTGAGGAAGGGAGTATAATCAACCTTGCGGAAGGGGGTGCCAGTGATGACACACAAATAACTGGCACTCATGTTGCCCCAGCAGCTGCAGCATACTGCCAAGTTGGCTCCAGTGACGAGGAGATAGGGGGTGATGACGATGATGAGGTCACTGACTCCACCTGGGTGCCTGATCAAACAGAGGAGTCAAGGGAGGAGGAGGAGGCACAACAAAAACGAGGCAGAACGTCCTCTATGAGCAACCGTAGCCAGTCCAAGGCATCAGAAGTCAGAGCTGCTCAGGTGCAGAGCGCTGTTGTCTCAAAGCACATGTCCAGGAACTCTGCTGTCTGGGAGTTCCTCTACACATGTGCAGCAGACTGCAGAGTTGCTATTTGTAAGCTATGTCTGAAGAGGATCAAGCGTGGGATAAACATCAGATGCTTGGGTACCGCGTGCTTGATGTGACGTATGACCACCTGCCACGCATCCCGTTGGCACAACACTTTGCATAGGTCCTCCTCATCACCTGTCTCTACCCCCACTATATGTCCTGCCATGTCATTGTCTACAACCTCCACTGACAGACATGATGCTACAGTAATGGGTGTACCAGGTCCTTCCTCAGACTGTGACAGCATCCCATCAGCTGAAGATTTACGCAGTCAGATTACGTTGTCCCAGCTGCTGAAGCGTAAGAAAAAATATAGTCCCAACCATTCCCAAGCACAGCGTCTAAATGCCAGCTTAGCAAAATGACTCGCATTACAGCTGATGCCTTTTCCAGCTGGTGGACTCTGCTCCCTTCCGTGAATTTGCTGAATGTGCTGTACCACAGTGGCAGGTTCCAAAACGCCATTTCTTTTCACGGAAGGCCATTCCAGCACTATACCGGCACGTGGAAGACAATGTTATGGAGTCATTGGGAAAGGCAGTCAACAGCAAGGTGCACATGACTTTAGACATGTGGTCCAGCAAGCATGGACAGAGCCATTATATTTCCTTCACAGCACACTGGGTAACTCTGATTGCAGCTGGGATGGATCCAGGATGGGGCTCTGTGCTGGAGCTTGTTCATCCACCACGCCTCCATAAAGCTGTTTGTATGAGGTCTGTCTGCTCCACCACCTCTTCCTCCTCCTCCTTCTCTGTCTCTGGTGAAGTGGCAGTTAAACCGACGCGTGGCAGGGGCTACGCAATGGCTCAAGCAAAAAGATGCCATACTGTGCTTGAGCTGGTTTGTTTGGACAGGAGCCACACCGGGCCAGAAATTCTGTCAGCTCTGCAGGGGCAAGTGCAGAGATGGTTAAGACCACACTAGCTTCAGCTGGGAATGGTTGTCTGTGATAATGGCAGCAACCTTCTCTCCGCCCTACGCAAGGGTAAGTTGACGCATGTACCATGCCTAGCACACGTCCTAAATCTGGTGGTACAGCATTTCCTAACCAGGTACCCAGGGCTGGCAGAGCTTCTCAGCCAGGCCAGAAAAGTCTGCAGCCACTTCAGACGGTCATTCCCAGCAAGTGGTCGACTGGCAGAAATTCAAAGAGAATTCCACCTTCCCACAAATCGTCTGATCTGTGACTTTCCCTCCAGGAGAAACTCGACATTAGCAATGCTGCAGCATTTGCACAAGCAGCAGAGGGCCATCAATGAGTACCTGTGTGAGTATGGGACAAGGACAGGTTCAGGTCAACTTGGTTTCCCCCCCCGCAGTGGCTGATGATCAAGGATGCATGCACTGTACTGTCACCATTTGAGGAGGCAACGAGGATGGTGAGCAGGGACAGTGCATGCATCAGTGACACAATTCCTTTAGTGTTCCTGCTGGAGCGCACTCTGAGGGGAATTATAGATGTGGCACTAGAGGCAGAGCAGCTGGAGGAAGAGGAGGCCTTCCCTAGCTCAAGGCCCCAGTCTTTACACAGACAGCTTTCCTGCGGGTCCTCAGATCAGACAGGAGGAGGAGGAGGAGGAATATTTAAGTAGTGGGGGCATTGAAGGTGGGGATTCCTCAAGGGAGGGTTTTGTGTGCCCAGAAACCCAAGGACTAGTACGTGGCTGGGAGGAGGAAGTGCATGATGGGGTCATCCTCATTGACCAGGAAGACTCGGAAGCTAATGCCATCTCCAACCTACGCTGCATGGGCTCCCTTATCCTGCAAAGCCTGCTAAAGGACCCCAGGATTCGTGCTATCAAGGAGGGGGATCATTACTGGTTGGCAAGCCTTCTTGATCCACGATACAAGGGTAAAGTTGCAGAGCTCATCCTGCCCCTCCAGAGGGAGGACCGGATGAAACAACTTGAGTACATTCTAAAGCGACACTCGTGTAACACCTTACCAGGCACTGGTAGGTTTCCAAGTGATGACACAGGTGCTTCTGAGGCTGTGGATGATCAGAGGAAGAGCAGTGAAGGCCGGGGCCGCTTGACTGATGCCTTTTTAAAAAAATGTAGTCCACGACGCCCAGGGACGTCAAATGTAGGCACCCATTGCCAGTGTCTTCACCATATGGTGCAGGACTACCTAGGGGCAAGGGCAGACCTGGATACCTTTACAGCAGATGATCCACTGGTTTACTGGGTGTTGAGATTGGATCACTGGCCAAAACTTAGCCAATATGCTATGCAGCTATTAGGTTGCCCTTCACCCAGCGTGCTTTCTGAAAGGACGTTCAGTGCCGCTGGAGGTTTTGTCACAGACAAAAGAGTGCGTCTGTCCACCGACTCTGTAGACCGGCTGATATTTATAAAAATGAATCAGTCCTGGATCAGCAGCTATCAATCCCCTGATGCTAACGTAACTGAATAGATCGGGGATCTCTTCTGCATTACCAAAACCTCCACCCCTGCACTCTTCCACAATACTGCAGAGGGGTTACGTTGTGAAGACACTAGCTGGCACCAAAGGCCTAATATTTGGGTGCACTGCCACTGACGCCTATACCAGATTCATATCATTTTAATATTGGACCGCAGGGTCCAACCCTGCACTCTTCCACAATACCACAGAGGGGTTACAGTGTGACGGCACTTTTGCCGACACTAAAGGCCCAATTTTAAAGCACCTATTGTTACATTCATCCAAAGCCTGCATAAGTTTCACCATAATTTAGCCCAAAAAAATCACTAAACTTGTTCTGCGTGTCCTAAAATGTCTCCTCTATTCATACAGGCTGCCGCCCCAAGCAGTTGTTTATGAATAGATTAAAGGAAAACCATTTACCGTCATTTGAAATGTCATTTTTTTGTTTTTAATTGTTTCTATACATCCTACAAATCTGCTACTTCACTGGCCGGCTATGGGGACCTCCTAGGCACGATATTTGAAGGAATTTTTCGTTTTTATTCTTAACCTTTATTTCATGGAAAACTCACTGTTCCTTTAAAAACGTTTTTTTAAAAACTTTTAGTCCTTGTTTCCTGTCCCCCAGGGCACTACACCTTTTATGGCAAATATCTTGCATATATACCCTCTTGGAGGGCACTCTAAAAATCGAACTTTCGAGTCCCATTGACTTGCATTGAGTTCGGTTCGTGTTCGAGTTCGAACTCGAACTTTTGAAATTGTTCGAGTTTGAATGTGAACCGAACACGGGGGTGTTCGGCTCATCACTAGTGAGAGGTGCGGGAGTTGGGGTGGTGAGTCTGGCACATGCGTTCATTACATCCTGTAGTGGAAGAATCTGGGATCTCTTAAGGCCAGAAAGAAGGACTTTACAGTAGTCAAGGCGGGAGATAATAAGAGCTTGGATGAGCATTTTAGCAGAGTCCTGATTAAGAAAGGGGAGTACACATGGTAGAGGTGATCTCACACCAATAGGAGAAATCAAACAAAACCAGAAGGAAAACATGGATGGCAAGTACATACGGCTAAGGAGCCAATGGTATAAGTAGTTGTTTTTGTGAAAAGTATTTGTAACAACAGTTTCCTCCTCCTTTGTGCCCTCACTTTCCAGGGTACATGTCTCAACCTTGCCCACACTATAGGCCTCTGTGCTCGTTGGAGAATTGTGGATGCCGGCTGCCTGCCAAGAGACCGTGGACCAATGTCTCAAAGCCAAATCTAACAGACAGTGGGCATATAAGTGTTAATGCCATATTAAGTATTTGTGATGTATAACTGGTTGTGTCTACACAGCATTTCCTCAAGCTCTGGCTGAGGGTTGTGGAGACACGAAAACTGCTGCAGATCTGATTCACCTGGGAGAAGGTATGAACGCTGTAACAGGTTTGGGGCTGGTCCTCAATCCTGAAACCAGCTGCCCCATGCTCCTGTCACAGTAATCTTCTAAGCGGGGAACCGTCTGGGGGGGGGGTAAATGTGACCTCCTAAATCAGATTGTGAAAATCCATGGGTCCAATAAAACCAACAGGTTAGTATCGAAGTAATCTTTGAAGGCCACAGAAGTTGATCATCCATGATTAAGACAAAGATAACCACATTTTTATCAGTCGTGTCTGACTCGAATACGGGAATTGTTTACTTCTCGGAAAAGCAAAGATTATTTGCAAGAATCGCGTTGTGCTGTTTATTCAGGTGTAGTAGAAGGTTTGCTTGTTTAGTCCAACTCTGTATGGTGCGCTCTACAATAGACCAAAAAATTCCCCATAACCTTCACATCGTTAATGTGATGGAAAAACCCTTCCTTGGTTCAATGTCAACAGAACAAATGTACTTTAGAACTTGGAGGAGCTGATTAGAGTAAAGCTCGATGGAGAGCACAGAGCAGCAGACATGGGCAACATGACTGGGAGGTCTATCGGGGTTACCAAGAGCATGAAGACCAGCTGGATTGAGCTCTCAGTCAAGATTCCCGCATTCTGACCTCCTGACACAATCAATGTGTCCATAGTTAACGGCTTTTGCAACTGTAACAGCCCAAATTTCTACATATTGACCCCAAATTTCTAAACGATGGAGGATGAAAGAAGAGGATAAAAGAGTGGAATATGCAATATGCAGAGCTCACACGCTCACTCCCCTTCGATACAAATCTTCCGACTATAAATCGGCCAGATACCAATTTAATCAAATCAATCTATTGGGACTGAATCTGAAAAGTAAAAAACAAACAAACATAAAAAAAGGTAATGTCACGCTCAGCCACTATGGCGGTACCCGGCATGCGCCAAGTAGGGCCCAGGTAAGAGGAAAAGCCGCTATACGCAGAGATGCGTGACACAACAATCAGGATAAGGAAATAAACCACAGTAGACACTGGGGACCTCTGCACAGCTAATACCGAAGGAGCCCTATACTGATAGATCGGTCCTTAGAGTGGCCGCATCTGCACTAATGGAAAAAGGTTACCTTGTAGCCGTGCAGAGTCCTGGGAAAAACACAGACACCTAAAGGAGATATACTCAACAACTTGCAGGGAAGGACTTCAATATACAAAAGCCGTGGTCAACAGGGATACACAACATATAATTCAATATGCACAGAACAGCTAGGGATGTCCAGAAGAGTCGTCAATAAATAAGCCAGGAGTCAAAACCAAAACGTATACCTTGAGCCAAAGCAGGGATACAGCACCAGAGAAAATCCGTCAGCCAGGCCAGAGGGTCAATACCAGGAAGTCAATCAGAACATGAAACTCAGACAATGGGGAAACACTGAAATAGAACTAGGACAGAATAACAGGGAGCTCTCAGGAACAAAACAGTAGCTGAAGTGAACCAGGATGCAAGAGCATGGTGATATGGGCCCATGGCTTTATATAGGGGAGTAATCAGCCCATATCACAAGCAGAAGCTCAACGAGCAATGAACTTAACCCCTGAGCTGCATGACAGGGAAAGCAGCACAGGGAAATACATGGAAACACAGACATAAGGAATACAGAGGGCAGGGAGACAGGGTTGGAACGTGGGAACGTGACAGTAGCCCCCTCCAAAAAAGGTGACCTCAGGGCACCTAAAACAACAAACATGACAGACAGAATCAGGAAACCAGATCACGAACACCAGTCACCAAAGTCCTTTGAGGTCCCACTCAGAGTCGTCATCCTCCTCCACAAGACGCCCCCGTCTATGAGGGTTCCTTTGAATGGCAACCCAGTGGTCCCTCCTGAACACCAGTCCAAAGGGCGACTGCACATAGCCCTCAGGGACATGACGGGGTAGGGGGATCTTGGCATCAGTTAGACTGGACATAGAATCAGTGGGACTAGGGTTAGACACCTTTTCCCGTCTTCTCCTTGAACGAGATCTAGAATTGGTGACCACCCCCACACGACACGGCAACAGTGGGAGTAGGCTCGCCTACCTGTGCCTTACCATGAGGTTTGGAAACCTCGGACTCTGTGGGGCATGGGTACAGTGGTGTTGCAATGTAGCTCTGGCACTGCTGACACACAGCTTGACTGGGTTTCCGGAACCGCTGACACACAGCTTGACTGGGTTTCTGGAACCGCTGACACACAGCTTGACTGGGTTTCTGGCACCGCTGATACACAGCTTGGGACTGGCACACAGCTTAGGACTGGCATCGCTGGCACACAGCTTAACTGGGTTTCTGGCACCGCTGACACACAGCTTGGTACTGGCACACAGCTTGGGACTGGCACACAGCTTGGGACTGGCACCGCTAGCACACAGCTTGGGACTGGCACCGCTGACACACAGCTTGACTGGGTTTCTAGCACCGCTGACACACAGCTTGGTACTGGCACACAGCTTGGGACTGGCACCGCTGACACACAGCTTGGGACTGGCACCGCTGACACACAGCTTGGGACTGGCACCGCTGACACACAGCTTGGGACTGGCACCGCTGACACACAGCTTGACTGGGTTTCTGGCACCGCTGACACACAGCTTGGTACTGGAACACAGCTTGGGACTGGCACCGCTGGCACACAGCTTGGGACTGGCACCACTGGCACACAGCTTGGGACTGGCACCACTGGCACACAGCTTGGTACTGGCACACAGCTTGGGACTGGCACCGCTGACACACAGCTTGGGACTGGCACCGCTGACACACAGCTTGGGTCTGGCACCGCTGGCACACAGCTTGGGACTGGCACCGCTGGCACACAGCTTGGGACTGGCTTGACTGGAAGCTTGCCAGCCACAGGTGTGACAACGTCACTGTCAGACAAAGGCAACATGATAGCAGTTCTCCCACCAAACTCCTTGGCTGTGACCCCATCGCCAGACCCCATAATTGTGGCCTTGCTACCTGGCACTATGAGTGCGGTGGGTGATGCAGATAAGCGTACAGCACCGCAGGTAATACAGCCTGTAACAATCTTACGCCCTGGACCACCATTAGGGTGTCTGGCCGTTTGGCGAGGCCACATACGAGAGGCATTAATGGGAATAACCTCCATGGCTTCATCCTTTGACTCCCTGGCCGAAAAGGAGTCAAACTCCATTTGTACCTCGGGATCAAAAGGGGAATACTCGACTGGGTCTGAGATGTCAGTTACCCCCTCCACAGACCTGGTTACCCCTGGAAGGGCTCTCCTAGGCCTGGACGGTAAAGGGGGTCTGACCTTGGATACATGGCAGGGTCTGATGCCATCTGTCCCAGTACGGGGCCTGGTACCATCTGACCCATCGTCAGAATATTCAGCAAGGTCAGTAACATCAGTTGCCCCCTCCACAGGTCTGGTTGCCCTAGGAAGGGCTCTCCTAAACCTGGACGGTACAAGGGGTCTGATCACTTTAGTTTTATAATGGGAACTGGCCTTGGTGACTCGACTGTGGGTCGCGGGCACCTTGCCAGTTTCGGCATGCACTGGTGTCTTGCCTGTCCCAGTGCGCACTGGCTGCTTGCCAGTCTCGGCATGCACTGGCATCTTGCCAGCCTCGGCACGCACTGGCATCTTGCCAGCCTCGGCACGCACTGGCATCTTGCCAGCCTCAGCGCGCACTGGCTTGAGCGGGCACCATGAAATAAAATGCAATGAACTGGCACAATAGAAACAGAGCTTGTCAGTTCGCCTTCTATTCATTTCCTCAGGGGAAAGCGGACCACGTACCCTGCTTTCTAGCACAGTTTGATCATTAGAAGGGAGAAAAGCTGTGTCCATTAACCCCTTCCACTTAGACATGAAATCATCAAACAGGTGCAGCATGGATTCAAACAATTTACGCAACTCTGCGGGCTTTATGGTTGGCTCTTGCATTATGTCACGCTCAGCCACTATGGCGGTATCCAGCATGCGCCAAGTAGGGCCCAGGTAAGAGGAAAAGCCGCTATACGCAGAGATGCGTGACACAACAATCAGGATAAGGAAAGATACCACAGTAGACACTGGGGACCTCTGCACGGCTAATACCGAAGGAGCCCTATACTGATAGATCGGTCCTTAGAGTGGCCGCATCTGCACTAATGGAAAAAGGTTACCTTGTAGCCGTGCAGAGTCCTGGGAAAAACAGACACCTAAAGGAGATATACTCAACAACTTGCAGGGAAGGACTTCAATATACAAAAGCCGTGGTCAACAGGGATACACAACATATAATTCAATATGCACAGAACAACTAGGGATGTCCAGAAGAGTCATCAATAAATAAGCCAGGAGTCAAAACCAAAACGTATACCTTGAGTCAAAGCGGGGATACAGCACCAGAGAAAATCCGTCAGCCAGGCCAGAGGGTCAATACCAGGAAGTCAATCAGAACATGAAACTCAGACAATGGGGAAACACTGAAATAGAACTAGGACAGAATAACAGGGAGCTCTCAGGAACAAAACAGTAGCTGAAGTGAACCAGGATGCAAGAGCATGGTGATATGGGCCCATGGCTTTATATAGGGGAGTAATCAGCCCATATCACCAGCAGAAGCTCAACGAGCAATAAACTTAACCCCTGAGCTGCATGTCAGGGAAAGCAGCACAGGGAAACACAGACATAAGGAATACAGAGGGCAGGGAGACAGGGTTAGAACGTGGGAACGTGACAGGTAACCCTAATCCTAGCCCTAACACTAATCATAAAATCAGTAGGAACTGTGACCCTTGCCTGATATTTTATAATTCTGAAATAATCCAAACCAATTATTTTGCTCTGCACATCTAGATTCCCACCCCCTGCTGTAAACCAGACAGTCATCCAAGGCCGAGGCACAGGGCTCCTGCAGGCTGCTGAATACACAGACGTAGACAGACAGTACGTAAATATCTTCAATTGCTAAATTGCTTCTTTTACCATGTTGATTTATCAACATAAACTTTAATAACCACCAGAACGAACCTTATTATTACTATTATACAGTCATGTCCAAAATTGTTGGCACCCCAGAAATTTTTCCAGAAAATCAAGTATTTCTCACAGAAAAGTATTGCAGTAACACATGTTTTGCTATACACATGTTTATTCCCTTTGTGTGTATTGGAACAAAACAAAAAAAGGGAGGAAAAAAAGCAAATTGGACATAATGTCACACAAAACTCCAAAGATGGGCTGGACAAAATTGTTGGCACCCTTAACTTAATATTTGGTTGCACATCCTTTGGAAAAAATAACTGAAATCCGTGGCTTCCTATAACCATTAATAAGCTTCTTACACCTCTCACCCGGAATTTTGGACCACTCTTTCTTTGCAAACTGCTCCAGGTCTCTCTTATTGGAATGGCGCCTTTTCCCAACAGCAATTTTAAGATCTCTCCACAGGTGTTCAATGGGATTTAGATCTAGACTCATTGCTGGCCACTTCAGAACTCTCCAGCGCTTTGTTGTCATCCATTTCTGGGTGCTTTTTGACGTATGTTTGTGGTCATTGTCCTGCTGGAAGACCCAAGATCTCGGATGCAAACCCAGCTTTCTGACACTGGGCTCTACAGTGCAACCCAAAATACTTTGGTAATCCTAAGATTTCATGATGCCTTGCACACATTCAAGGCACCCAGTGCCAGAGGCAGCAAAACAACCCCATAATATCATTGAACCTCCACCATATTTCACTGTAGGTACTGTGTTCTTTTCTTTGTAGGCCTCATTCCATTTTCGGTAAACAGTAGAATGATGTGCTTTGCCAAAAAGCTCTATCTCAGTCTCATCTGTCCACAAGACGTTTTCCCAGAAGGATTTTGGCTTACTCAAGTACATTTTGGCAAACTGTCGTCTTGCTTTTTTAGGTCTCTGTGTCAGCAGTGGGGTCCTCCTGGGTCTCCTGCCATAGCGTTTCATTTCATTTACATGTCGACGGATAGTTTGCGCTGACACTGATGCTCCCTGAGCCTGTAGGACAGCTTGAATTTCTTTGGAACTTGTTTGGGGCTGCTTATCCACTATCCGGACTATCCTGCGTTGCAACCTTTCATCAATTTTTCTCTTCCGTCCACGCCCAGAGAGATTAGCTACAGTGCCATGAGTTGCAAACTTCTTGATAATGTTGCGCACTGTGGACAAAGGAAAATCTAGATCTCTGGAGATGGACTTGTAACCTTGAGATTGTTGATATTTTTCCACAATTTTGGTTCTCAAGTCCTCAGACAGTTCTCTTCTCCTCTTTCTGTTGTCCATGCTTAGTGTGGCACACACAGACACACAATGCAAAGACTAAGCAAACTTCTCTCCTTTTTATCTGCTTTCAGGTGTGATTTTTATATTGCCCACACCTGTTACTTGCCCCAGGTGAGTTTACAGGAGCATCACATGCTTGAAACAATCTTATTTATCCACAATTTTGAAAGGGTGCCAATAATTTTGTCCAGACCATTTTTGGAGTTTTGTGTGACATTATGTCCAATTTGCTTTTTTTCCTCCCTTTTTTGTTTTGTTCCAATACACACAAAGGGAATAAACAGGTGTATAGCAAAACATGTCTTACTGCAATACTTTTCTGTGAGACATACTTGATTTTCTGGAAAAATGTCTGGGGTGCCAACAATTTTGGACATGACTGTAAATTGTAATTATAATAAATTTATTATTATATTATTATTAATATTATTATAAATTATAATTAGTGTGAATTATTATTATTATTATTATTATTCTAAGCTTCAAAAAAAGGGATATAAATCTAAAAATAAAATAAAATATATATAGGGTAATATCCCACAAACTGGGTGTACGCAGAATACACTTGGTAACTACCTTTGTGAGTTGTCAAGTGTATTCTGCGTACACCCAGTTTGTGGGATATTGCCCTATATATTTTTTCTTTTATTATTATTCTAAGTTATTATTATTACTAATTAGTGTGAATTATTACTATTACTATTATGAATTATAATTAGAATAAATTATCATTATTATTATTATTATAAATTAGATTTAGTGTGAGTTATTACTATTATTATTAAAATAAGTTATTATTAATTATAATTAGTGTGAATTATTGCTATTAGAATAAGTTATTATTATTATTCATTATATTTATTGCAAGCTATTACTATTATTATTATGAATTATAATTAGAATAAAATATTATTATTATGATTATAAATTAGAATTAGTGTGAGTTATTATTATTATTATTATTATTAAAATAGGTTATTATTATTCTTATAATTAGTGTGACTTATTACTATTATTAGAATAAGTTATTATTAATTATAATTAGTGTGAGGTATTACTATTTTTATTAAGAATTATAATTAGAATAAATTATTAATAATTACAATGAGTACATATTATCACTATTCCATACTATTCACATAATTAATGAGATCTTAGTGAATCGTATCTTACCATGATGCATGAGAGATTCCATAAATTAAGCTAAACTGCTCCAACAATCAGATGATCCATTGCAACTCAAGTGGCCAAAACAGACAGCCAATCACATCCACCCAGCAGATATGCCATGACTTGAGTATAGGTAACAAAACTTGGTATTGTCACGGACCCCTATGTCTGCCTGTTCGGCTCTCCAGACACTCGCTCACCAAGATCCGGATTCGATGCCACGAGCAGCCGATCTGCTCCTTAGGTCCGCTGCTCCTTGCGGCTGGATGGAATGGAGGAACCTCTGAGTGCCTTCCAGGGTAGGTGATGTAGTTCTGAATGAGACACCAGGCAAGCTGTATGTTCAAACAGGAGATCTGGTCTGCTTTATTGGGACACACACAGGGTTTTTATGGTGACAACAATCAAACTTCCCACCCATCCCAACGGTTCCCATTGGCTAGTTTCAAGACCACTGCAGGCTTCACTCTGGTCCTCTTCATGAGTCTGTGAGTCTGTCAGGCTTAAGCAGATGAGGTCTTGAACTGCCGGCAGGTTACTCCAGGGTCAAGCACACGCAATCGCAATCAGTGATCACACACAGTAATTTACATAAACCCTTGCCCCAATAAATCAGATTGGGGCAGTGTTTGCTTGACAAGGGTAGATTACAACTCCTCAAACATGCAGCAGATAAACAGATAGACAATAGCATTCTTGCACAATCACAGATTCAACACAAACATTCTGCACAAATGAGGCCATTGAAAATAACTTCAGGCTTGAACCTTCAAAACACATCTCCAAGATCACATTAAACATTGTATAAGAAGGGGAATGGGTTCTAAAATAAGGGAACACAAAGGGAATAATGTCCGTCTGTACCTTCAAGCAGGGGAGCGCAATGATTGGTCCGTGACAGGTACTAATTGGAATTTGTGAACTTTGGAACTTGTGGGGAGTGCAGTATCTTGCAAGGTGTGTATCCTGGGGCATAGTAAACAAGGGAAAGGGAGAAATACCCCCAGAATTTACATCAAGAGGAGGAGAGTCCTCTGCAAGTCCGTATGAATCCCCTTTGTGTCATTCAAGTATTGTCATGACATTTGTTTGTGTAATTGTGATACTTTTTTGCTGTATTGCAGAATTGGCTTGTCTTTACCCAGTGTACCTTTGTACGGCGCTGTGGATTGTGTTGGCGCTTAATAAATAATAATAATTAATGCATTTCAAATAGAACTGTGAAACATGGGGGTCACTTTGTATCCGGCGAATCCCTTTAACTACAAGCTTTAAAAAGGACAAAATATTATATAATACAGAAACATATATATTTTTTTAACAATCTATTGATTCTTAAATAGAACATAATGATAATGTGATATATATATATATATATTAGTAATTTGAAGCATAATAATGAAGCTCTGATATCTGCCCACAGGATTTTACTCTGAGTACAGATTTTTGTTTTTGTATTCTTGGGTGGATTTTGAGAAAAAATAATATGGTTTTGTGGGTTAATACTAGTAGACTTTGGTTAAAATGGGGAAATGGCACAAATGATATGAAAGCCAGGATTTCACTTCTGCAGAAAAACCGCGGAAATACAAATTCACTAGTTCCTGCAGCTCAGGACGATTCAGAAAACGAGCAGTATTTATAAATCGCACGACATTCCCTGTAACAAAATCACGCGGTGGTTTCTGTTTCTGCTGCGGGACGGCCTGTCGAAAAACACCTAAATTGTGTCTGATTTTTTTAAATACCGGTATATGTTCTTGTTTTCTTATTTGATATTTGTTTGGGTTTATGGGATGAGTTTAAACTGTCTTTATTGTAAAAATTGGCATTTTCCAAAAAACTGAACATTGACTTATTACTATTATTATTATTATTATTATTATTACTATTTTTACTAATATTAAAGACTAACACAGGACACAGAGAGCAAGGCACTGGAAATCACAAGGGGTAAGAAACCTAAGGAACTTGAGGAGGGCCTCGTAGGAACTTGAGGGTCTCATAAGAACTTGAGGAGGGTCTCGTAGGAACTTGAGGAAGGGTCTCATAAGAACCACACAGACGTGTTTCCTGAGGTCCCCTGATAATACTATTTGATCTCCTGTGTACCAGACCCCCTGCTTTGACAACTACTACCACATTCTGCCTGCCTCTGATCTACGGACCGTCCCTGACTATTTTTTTTGGAGTGACCACCTGTACCTCGCCTGGAGTCCCCTTTGTGTCTTGTCTGCCACCCCAAAGTCTATTCCAAGTATCCTGGTCTCTAGTGTCTGTGTATCTGTGAATCCCTGCATAATGGGTTCAGACCACCCTGCAGACCATTACATAATGCAGAAGGCAAGCTATACGATTTGGAGGTGGTCCGTGCCATCTCCAGGGACACGGCAGAGGCAATGTCTATGGTGTTATCAGGGTCACACTCTGTGGTGGTCTTCCTATCCAAATCTGGCCACCTGAAACTCTATGCTCCCTGGTCTGGCAAGCAGAGAGGGTAGATTCCCTCTTGGTCTGGGTGTGTTTCTGGGTGCTGGAGGTTCTCTAGTGGCAGGCTTGGGCCTGGGTTCAGCCTTTGGTGCAGGAGCCCTTCTGGTTTCATGCCTGGGCCGGGGTTCAGCCAAAGGAACAGAAGTCCTTCTGGTTTCATGCCGGGGCCGGGGTTTCCTGGAAGGTCTGAACATCAGGGTTTGCCATCTGGTGGGTCTCTGAGGGCACTCTGAGAGCATCTGGCGGCATGGAGCTTGGGCGCTCGCCTGGGGGAGCCACGTGACCAGCCGCGATCTCGTGAGAACTCGGCTGGTGACGTGTTTCCCCCAGGCGAGCCCCAAAGATGCATAGATTCGGACGCTCGCAGGGAGCGAACACGTGGCACAGGGTGAGACACCCGCCCTTAGGGTGACGGTGTCACCCTAAGGGCGGTTGTCACCTGGTGCGGGCCGCACCTCCCGCCCCCACGTAGCAACGCCCCTGGTTATGAGGACCTCCTAGGCATGATATTTGAAGGAATTTTTCATTTTTATTTTTAACCCTTATTTTATGGAAAACTCACTGTCCCTTTAAAAACGTTTTTTTTTACTTTTTGTCCTTGTTTCCTGTCTCCCAGGGCTCTACCCGGACCCCCATACACCTTTTATGGCAAATATCTTGCATATATGCCCTCTTGGAGGGCACTCTAAAAATCAAACTTTTGACTCCCATTGACTTTCATTGAGTTCGAGTTTGAACTCGAACTTTTGAAATTGTTCGAGTTCGAATGTGAACCGAACACGAGGGTGTTCAGCTCATCCCTAGTTGCAGCTCATGAAAACCCCAAATCCACAATCTCAGAGAATTAGAATATTGTGAAAAGGTGCAATATATTCTAGGCTCAAAGGCCATTCAAAAGTGTTGGACTTTCACAAGGAGTGGACTGAGGCTGGAGTCAGTGCATCAAGAGCCACCACAAACAGACGGATCCTGGACATGGGCTTCAAATGTTGTATTCCTCTTGTCAAGCCGCTCCTGAACAGCAAACAACGTCAGAAGCGTCTTACCTGGGCTAAAGAAAAACACACCTGGTCTGTAGCTCAGTGGCTCCAGTCCTCTTTTCTGATGAGACCAACTTTTGCATCTCATGTGGAAACCAAGGAGCCAGAGTATGGAGGAAGAATGGAGAGGCACACACTGCAAGATGCTTGAAGTCCAGTGTGAAGTTTCCACAGTCTGTGTTGATTTGGGGAGCCATGTCATCTGCTGGTGTTGGTACATTCTGCTTCATTAAGTCGAGGGTCAACACAGCCGTCTACTAGGAGATTTTGGAGCACTTTATGCATCCTTCCGCAGACAAGCTTTATGGGGATGCTGACTTAATTTTCCTGCAGGACTTGGCACCTGCCCACACTGCCAAAAGCACAAAAACCTGGTTCAATGACCTGGGATTACTGTGCTTGATTGGCCAGAAAACTCGCCTGACCTGAACCCCATAGAGAATCTATGGGGCATTGCCAAGAGAAAGATGAGGGACATGAGACGGAACAATGCAGAAGAGCTGAAGGCCACTATTGAAGCATCCTGGTCTTCCATAACACCTCAGCAGTGGCCACAGGCTGATAGCTTCCATGTCACATTGAGGCAGTAATTGATGCAAACCGAGCACTGAGTACATCTGCAGCTTATACTTTTCACAGGTGCCATATTGTTCTATGTACAATCCTTGTTTTATCGATTACATGGAATATTCTCATTTTCTGAGATTGTGGATTTGGGGTTTTCATGAGCTGTAACCAGAATCACCACAATTATGACAAATCACGGCTTGAACTGAGTCTCATATATTAGTTTCACCTTTTAAGTTGCATTACTGAAATAAATGAACTTTTGCACCATGTTCTAATTTTTCGCGTTTCACCTGTAAATATGAATTGTAGTAATAATACTGAATAATAGTATAAATAGTAATAATAGCAATAATATGAATAAAATAATAATCATGAATAATAATATAAATAATATTAGTAATGATGATAATATGAATAAAAATCTAAATAATATTACTATGAATGGGACTTTCCTCGGGAATGTAATTGTCCAACTGCCTTGAAAAATGAGACCCATTTATTCATTAATTTATTCATTTGCTGTATTTCCATACAGTAGTTTATGTGTTTGTCTGCAATTTTCTTAAATTAAGAATAAAATATAATTTCTGCTGGAAAGTCCCCGTCTGAGGATGTGCTGATGAATAAGATTTTATCATCACACAAAATAACCTAAGGGTAAGCGACTCACGGTGGTCTGTGACATTAAAATAAGTGTTTAAGACTAATGACCTCTTGTTTTATGGAATTAAAGATTCATTAATATAAAATTAAACACTGTAAATACCTAAAAGGGCAAAGGCGAATCAACAGAGAAAAAAAGAGAAATCAGGGGGAATAAACTCATGATTAACCGGCAAGAACTACAATAATGTTATATCGTTATTATGCGTGACTGCGAATGTCAGTTTCAGATATTTAATTAGGAAAATACATATTGGGGTTTATTCAGAGAGCACCGAAATAGAGCCGAAATTTCGGTGCTCTCTCGTTCCCCGCACGTCAAGGAATCAAATTTCTCCGCCCTGCAGTAAATTCAGCATTCACCGCAGGGATACCGGAGTGCAGGGAATCGGCTGCCGAATGCCACCGGCTGCTGCCACAAACCCGCCGCAGACCTGCTGCGAACCCTTCGCCTGCCACCACCAGCCCACCGAACATCCACCGCAAACCCACCGGAGGGCTGCCAAACGCAGCCAACAAGCCGCCGGACAGGTAAAAAAAAAAACAATATGATTGAAAGTGTCAAAAGTGAAACGTTGTATGCAAAAAAATTACTGAACGAAAATGCCTGGAATTTACATATAAAATCTTATGAATGATAATAAAGAGGGCTGTTACAGAAAAAAGGAAAAAACGCTATTTAAAAAAAATCAGAGAAGAAATTTTTCTGAAAAATGCCTAAAAGATCCTAAAATCAATAAATAAATAAAGAGACTTTTTGTTGCAGATTAAAATAAGAAACAGTTTATTAGATATTTAATTAAAACAGGAATATTTTTAACATCGAAGCCTATGGGATTCTCCTGATTAAACCTGCCGAATGAAACCACTGAACATCAGGGCATTTCCCTGACATTTCTCTGCTGTTCAATGTGAATAGATTAACCATTGTTTCTCTATGGGGGATTTCACTGTCGCCGAACAGGCACCGGATTTCACTGGCAATACTTTAGCTCAATAACGACACAACGTGATTTTCACAATTACTTTCTATGGTCCAGATGATTGTTACGTTACCATAACACTGAAATATAAGAAAGGCTGATAAGTGACTGATTTCCAGCTCTGCTCTCTTATTTGTTACGTTGAAATCCAACGAGCTTCCTGTGTCCAAGCACACCTGGACTGTACCCAGGACTCAATATAATCTGGCCCGATCTCCAGTGATTATCCGTCAAATGAGCCCGGTTTGCTTTTGGCATTACAGGTTCACGTTAACCTCCTCCAGCGTCAGAGGTGATTATTTTGGAGGGGGTTTTATTAGACATGTGAAAAACAGAAAATTTTGTTTCATTTCGGTGCAATCCGTTATATTTTTCAATTAGTTTCGGTGCGTTTGTTACTATGATTCGTATTTTGGATCGATTCATTATTTCATTTTTATTAGTGATTCTTATTTTGGATCAATTCGTTATTTCGGACAATCGGTAATTCATATTTCAGATCGTTTCATATTTTGCTTTTGTTAGTTATTTCGGATCGATTCGTTATTTTGTTTTTATCAGTAATTCATATTTTGGATCGATTCGTTATTTCAGACAATCGGTAATTTGTATTTGGGATTGTTTCATATTTTGTTTTTATTAGTTATTTCCGATCAATTTATTATTTTGTTTTTATTAGTAATTCGTATTTTGGATCGATTCCTTATTTCGGACAATCGGTAATTCATATTTCAGATCACTTTATATTTTGCTTTTGTAACTGCACGTTATAGTTTGCTGTAGATAGTCGAGTATACCACTAGATTTTGGTGACAAAAAATTACGTTAAAATTGGAGGAGTTGCGTTATATTCTAGACATCTGCATTGCGTGTAAAAAATAATAATTATAATAATAATAAATAAATAAAAAACTTGCCTTGCTCTGGATTCCAAGTCTCCTGGAAGTTCCAGTAGTCTTACTGAATTGAATGCAGGCTCCCTGATGCTTGCAAACATTTCAGGAATTCCCGGATTCCGGAGAGGTGGGATCCATCAATGCCAGAGGGCATGCTCAGTTTAAGCCAATCTTTCACCGTGCTCACCTCCGCCGGCCATCTAATCACTAGTAAAGAAGACGGGTGGCTGGCAGCTTCATACTTAGTAACAAATGCAATCATTCTTGATAGAACACCATGGCCTGAGGGGTAGCCTTACTGTTAAGAGAACCTGGAAAGATCTTTAATTGTTTACCGGTACAGTAAAATTTTGTTCCTCGTGTTATATTTGAGTCTTGAGTAGTCTCTCATTTCCATAATAAATCTCTATCGATCGCGTTATATTCGGGTCGCACTATGCTCGAGTATCTACAGTAGTTATTTTGGATCGATTTGTTATTTTGTTTTTAGCAGTAATTCTTATCTTGGATCAATTCGTTATTTTAGACAAACAGTAATTTGAATTTCGGATTGTTTCATATTTTGTTTTTATTAGTTATTTCCGATCAATTTATTATTTTGTTTTTATTAGTAATTCGTATTTTGGATCGATTCCTTATTTCGGACAATCGGTAATTCATATTTCAGATCACTTTATATTTTGCTTTTGTAACTGCACGTTATAGTTTGCTGTAGATAGTCGAGTATACCACTAGATTTTGGTGACAAAAAATTACGTTAAAATTGGAGGAGTTGCGTTATATTCTAGACATCTGCATTGCGTGTAAAAAATAATAATTATAATAATAATAATAAATAAAAAACTTGCCTTGCTCTGGATTCCAAGTCTCCTGGAAGTTCCAGTAGTCTTACTGAATTGAATGCAGGCTCCCTGATGCTTGCAAACATTTCAGGAATTCCCGGATTCCGGAGAGGTGGGATCCATCAATGCCAGAGGGCATGCTCAGTTTAAGCCAATCTTTCACCGTGCTCACCTCCGCCGGCCATCTAATCACTAGTAAAGAAGACGGGTGGCTGGCAGCTTCATACTTAGTAACAAATGCAATCATTCTTGATAGAACACCATGGCCTGAGGGGTAGCCTTACTGTTAAGAGAACCTGGAAAGATCTTTAATTGTTTACCGGTACAGTAAAATTTTGTTCCTCGTGTTATATTTGAGTCTTGAGTAGTCTCTCATTTCCATAATAAATCTCTATCGATCGCGTTATATTCGGGTCGCACTATGCTTGAGTATCTACAGTAGTTATTTTGGATCGATTTGTTATTTTGTTTTTATCAGTAATTCTTATCTTGGATCAATTCGTTATTTTAGACAAACAGTAATTTGAATTTCGGATTGTTTCATACTTTGTTTTTATTAGCTATTTCGGATCAATTTTTTGTCTTGTTTTTATTAATTCGTATTTTGGATCGATTCGTTATTTTGGACAATTGGTAATCTGCATTTTGGATCATTTCATATTTCGTTTTTGTTAGTTATTTCTTATTGATTCGTCATTTTGTTTTTGTTAGTAATTCGTATTTCGTATCGATTCGTTATTTCGTTTTTATTAGTAATTCGGATTTTAGATCGATTCGTTATTTCGGACAATTAGTAATCCATATTCCGGAATGCTTCATATTTCATTTTTATTAGTTATTTTGGATCGATTCGTTATTTTGTTTTTATTAGTTATTTAGTTTTTAATAGTTATTTTGGAATGTGAAACAGACAAATTAATTAGTTAGATTAGGGTAAAACAAAAAAGAGATACATAATCCCCCTGTCTTTGATTCTGAAACCTATTCAGCACTGAGAACAGCAGCTCCGCGGGGTTCTGGAGCCCCACGTGGCTTCTGTCCTTGGTGCTGAATGGGTTACAGCACCATAGAAAGCCCCCGCCGAATGCAGCCAGACTGAAGGAAGGGGAAAATAACCGCTGCGTTCAGCAAAGAGAAAAAGCCTCATTTTAAAATTATTAGGAATCCAAAATTTTCACCAAAAAATTCCCAAAAACTACCTAAAAAATCCTAAGAAATAAAGAGTCTTTTTGCTGCAAGTAAAAAGAATAAAAGGTTTATTAGATATTTACGTTGAAACCTATGGGATTTGTCTGATTAAACCTGCCGAATGAAACCACCGAACATCAGGGCATTTCACTGACATTTCTCTGCTGTTCGGTGTTTCTGAATAGATTAACCATTACTTCTCTATGGAGGATTTCACTGCTGAATCTAAGTGAACCGTTACAACGAATTGTTTCGTAAAAACGTAATCAATTTGTTGTATTTTGTTTCATTCCATTTTGTTTCGTTTCCTTTTCATTCCGTTCCGGACAGATCCGATGTGTTATTTCGGACGTGTATCTGAAATACGAATCAGCAAATTTCTTCAGAATTTTGATTCGAGACGAAACGAACCGCACATTTCTAGTTTTTACCCACTTTGAAACAATTTCATGTTGACTTGGACATGAAAGCTGGACAATCTAGAGTCTTCTGCAGAGGATTGATAAAAAGTTTTCTAGGATGTCATCACCAGCAGCGATGGGCAAGATGTGCTGATGTTACTCGAAGAAAAGGTAATTTTACGGTGAATAACTAATGAAATGTTACTTTATAATTTAATGCAAGAATAAAATTCTGCTAGAAAACCCATCTTCGATGAGGCCATCATTTTGGGGTTCCAATGTGCGGGACCTAGTAGTAAACATACAGGGTTATCCAAAGAGATTCGAAAAGTCACTGCACGTTCGGTGACTTTTCGTTCTCTTCAATTCGGTTCCTTTTGCCGATCCCATTTCGGTGACCCTGCGGTGTATTCAGCAAGCACCACAGGGCCCCCGAATTGCAGGGAAAAGCTGCCGAAAACCTGACGAACACTAACCGAATGCACGCTGAAAACAAGCAAAAACATCTGGATTAACCTTTGAAGAAGCCGAACAGGAGCCGAACAGGAGCCGAACAGGAGCCGAATCACACAGAGCCGAAGCAGCTGTGACGTAGAGGAGGCAGTGAATAAATTAGAAAAACCATTTGTATGAATCTGGGAAAATGAAACGCTGTTTGCAAAGAAACTACTGAGCGGAAATGTCTGAAATTTACACAGGAGGTCCAGGGAATGATAATAAAGAGGGCTGTTACAAAAAAAATAAGTAAACTGAAAAAAAATAAAAAAAAAATCGGACTTTTAAAAAAAAAAAAAAAAAATATCAGAAAAATGCTTAAAGTATCCTAAAAAATCGATAAGTAAAGAGACTTTTTGCTGCAGAATTTTATAATGAACGGTTTATTAGATATTGAATTAAAACGGGAATATTTTTAACATTGAAGCCTATGGGATTCTCCTGAATTAACTTGCCGAATTAAACCACCGAATGGCAGGGCATTAGGGGAACCTTTCACTGCTGGTTTGTGTTCTCTGAATAGCCGAAGCATTGCTTCTCTATGGGGATTTCACTGCCCTCGAACAGGCACCGAACAGGCACCGTATGTGCAGGCAATTCCGAATGGCCAGGAAAGGCAACCGAACACTGATTTTCAGCATTCGGTTACCTTTCTCCAGCAATTCGGATCTCTTTGGATAACCCTGTAAGAGTTAGGAGCCAACGAGTAACTGGAAGCATTAACATAACAATATATAACAAAACCTAAACATATACCGTGTATGCCACAAACAACAGAGTAAACACCCGAGGATTGCTTGGACATGAAAGGGAGTTTTTGGAGCTGCCATGAGTGGGAGGGGGGTACCAGGAATAAGGAGCTGTGTTCTGGGCTGGGTCTGTACAGAAATGAAAGTGAGAGTTGGGTCAGATGCTCATAAATAGAGGGAGGATGCGGGACAGACTCCCAGAGGCTCACAGAGTGTGACAGGACATCTCCTTCACAGCTGTGCTTGTCTATCCCTCTGCCAAGACATGGCATTCCACGGCTCCATCGTATTCCTGCTGCTGGCATCTCTCTGGGCAGCATCGCAAGGTAAGGACGGGCACAGCCTGGCTCTGCATGATCTGCTGGCACCAGGTTTAGATCAAACTCGGTTATCTGTAATCTGGGATATAATGTATCGGTGCAGATAATAATGAGGGCAATTATTGTGAATTTCACTGCCAGCTCTGCAAACCAGCGCACCTGCTGCTTCACTTCCCTTCATTAAAATGGAACAGGTAATCCTGCAATTATAATATATACCATACAAAACATATAGCACATCGGCACACATAAACCATATAGCACATCGTCACACATAAAACATATAGCACATCGTCACACATAAACCATATAGCACATCGTCACACATAAAACATATAATATATCATTCACAAAAAAACATAATATATAATCTAAAACATATAGAATATATCATCCACATAAAATATATGTAATGTATCATCCAGATTACACATATATGCTTTATGTAGATGATATTTTTTATATCTTCCACATAAATATATATATCTCCGCTTGTGAGATTTAATATAAATTTAATATGCATCGCTGAAAGCATTGTAAGTAACCCCTGTATCTATGTATCTAACTGTATCTATCCACCCATCCGTATCTGTATTTATCATATCTATCTGTATCTATCTATCTGTTTAACATATCTCTATCTATCTGTATCTATCTGTCTATATCTATCTCTGTATCTATCTATCTGTATCTATGTATATCTATCTGTATCTATGTGTATCTATCTGTATCTATGTGTATCTATGTATCTATCTATCTGTATCTATGTATATCTATCTGTATCTATCTATCTATCTATCTATCTGTATCTATCTACCTATCTATCTGTATCTATCTGTATCTATCTGTATCTATCTGTATCTATCTATCTGTATCTATCTGTATCTATCTGTATCTATCTATCTGTATCTATCTGTATCTATCTATCTATCTGTATCTATCTACCTATCTATCTGTATCTATCTATCTATCTATCTGTATCTATCTATCTATCTGTATCTATCTATCTATCTGTATCTATCTATCTATCTATCTGTATCTATCTATCTCTATCTATCTGTATCTATCTGTATCTATCTATCTATCTATCTGTATCTATCTATCTCTATCTATCTGTATCTATCTGTATCTATCTATCTCTATCTATCTGTATCTATCTGTATCTATCTGTATCTATCAGGGTTATCCAAAGAGATCCGAATTGCTTGAGAAAGGTAACCGAACGCTGAAAATCAGCGTTCGGTTACCTTTCCTGGCCATTCGGCTATCCAGAGAGCAGGCAATTCGCCAAATACTGGCGAATTGCCTGCACATACGGTGCCTGTTGGTCCCTGTTCGAGGGCAGTGAAATCCCCATAGAGAAGCACTGCTTCGGCTATTCAGAGAACACAAACCAGCAGTGAAAGGTTCCCCTAATGCCCTGCCATTCGGTGGTTTAATTCGGCAAATTTATTTAGGAGAATCCCATAGGCTTCAATGTTAAAAATATTCCCGTTTTAATTCAATATCTAATAAACCGTTCAGTATAAAATTCTGCAGCAAAAAGTCTCTTTATTTATAGATTTTTTAGGATACTTTAAGCAGTTTTCTGATTTTTTTTTTTTTTTTATTAACCACTTCAATGCTAAGGACGCGCTCAGCGCGTCCTCAGCATTGCCCCTGGTATGCGGAGGACGCGCTGAGCGCGTCCTCGCATTGGGGTCAGCGTTCGGCCGGGTTCCGGCCGATCGCTGGCCCCTCCGGTGCGGGCTGACATCCTGGATGTCAGCCGGCATCCGGAGCAGTGGCCGCCATTATTATGTGTCATCGCGCCCCCGCGATGACACATAATTCAGGCGCCCCCCCGCATGTGCGGAGGAGGCGCCTGAAAGGGAGGGGGGGAGGTCCTTCGGACCTCTCTCCCTCCCGATCGGCGGCTCACAGGGGCTTAACCCAGGCATCATTTGGAAGGGCACAGCCTGCCCTTCCAAATGATGCCTGGCATTAACCCCTGGGGAGCTGGATCGCAAATCGGCGCTGAAAAGCGCCGATTTGCGATCCTTCCCGGGAGCTGGCCGACATCTTGGATGTCGGCCAAGCTTCCGGGAACTCCCCCAGAGGACTGGCGTCATCGTGCGCAGCACGATGACGCCAGTCCTAGCATTAACCCCTAACTGCCACGAACTGTGGAGATAGGGAGTTCCAATGAACTCCCTATCTCCCGATCCGTGGCAGTTAGGGGTTAAATTTTGATATCGTTGGATCGGCCAGAGCATGGCCGTTCCAACGATACCAAACATGAAAGTAAAAAAAATGTAAAAAAAAATAATAAATAAAAATAAAAATAGAAAAAATAAAAAAAAAAAAAATAAAAAAAAAAAAAAAATAAACACTTTTTTTTTTTTTTTTTGTTTTGTTAATGCAGCAATATTGTTCCCATTTCAATTATAATGTGAACAATGATGCTGCATTAACGATTTTTGTATGCGGTGCGTTTGTTAAAAATGGTGTCATTTTCCCCAAAAAAAAAATGTAACGAGACCCCATCTCTAATTTTTTTAACAAGCGCACCCCATACAAAATATAACCGCAATTGCTCGCATGTTAAAATGTGGAAAAAAAACACTTTACACGCTGTAAATTATTGAAAATACATATTTTATTGCATTTTTTGTTATAATATACAAACATGACATAACGTATACATATAATAATGACATATTATGAATCTACCGAGTCTGACGGAAAGAACGATATATAATATGTCGATGTCATATACTAAAATAAGCCTTCAAAACAGGTTTAAACATGATGCGCAAAACAGGTAAAAAATGACCTCAGCACAGGGGCGGGATAAGCCTCAGCAGCGAAAGGGTTAAAGGTCCGATTTTTTTTTTGATTTTTTTTCAGTTTACTTATTTTTTTTGTAACAGCCCTCTTTATTATCATTCCCTGGACCTCCTGTGAAAATTTCAGACATTTTCGCTCAGTAGTTCCTTTGCAAACAGCGTTTCATTTTCCCAGATTCATACAAATGGTTTTTCTAATTTATTCACTGCCTCCTCTATGTCACAGCTGCTTCGGCTCTGTGTGATTCGGCTCCTGTTCGGCTCCTGTTCGTCTTTTTCAAAGGTTAATCCAGATGTTTTTGCTTGTTTTCAGCGTGCATTCGGTTAGTTTTCGGTGGGTTTGCGGCAGCTTTTCCCTGCAATTCGGGGGCCCTGTGGTGTTTGCTGAATACACCGCAGGGTCACCGAAATGCAATCGGCAAAAGGAACCGAATTGAAGAGAACGAAAAGTCACCGAACGTGCGGTGACTTTTCGAATCTCTTTGGATAACCCTGTATGTGTATATATCTGTATCTATCTGTATCTATGTATCTATCTGTATCTATGTATCTATCTGTATCTATCTATCTATCTGTATCTATCTATCTATCTGTATCTATCTATCTGTATCTATCTATCTGTATCTATCTGTATCTATCTGTATCTATCTATCTATCTGTATCTATCTATCTATCTATCTATCTGTATCTATCTATCTATCTATCTATCTATCTATCTGTATCTATCTATCTGTATCTATCTATCTGTATCTATCTGTATCTATCTATCTATCTGTATCTATCTCTGTATCTATCTGTATCTATCTGTATCTATCTATCTATCTGTATCTATCTGTATCTATCTATCTGTATCTATCTGTATCTATCTATCTGTATCTATCTATCTATCTATCTATCTATCTGTATCTATCTACCTATCTATCTGTATCTATCTATCTGTATCTATCTATCTGTATCTATCTGTATCTATCTGTATCTATCTGTATCTATCTATCTATCTGTATCTATCTCTGTATCTATCTGTATCTATCTATCTATCTATCTATCTATCTATCTGTATCTATCTGTATCTATCTATCTGTATCTATCTGTATCTATCTATCTGTATCTATCTATCTATCTGTATCTACCTATCTATCTGTATCTATCTATCTATCTATCTGTATCTATCTATCTGTATCTATCTGTATCTATCTGTATCTATATATCTATCTATCTATCTATCTCTGTATCTATCTCTGTATCTATCTATATCTATTTGTTTAACATATCTCTATCTATCTGTATCTATCTATCTGTATCTATCTCTGTATCTATCTGTATCTATCTCTGTATCTATCTCTGTATCTATCTATATCTATTTGTTTAACATATCCATCACCATCTCCCCATCAAACCAAGTTCGCTGTCTTGGAGTTACACTTGACTCTGCTCTTTCCTTCATCCCCCACATCAAGTCTCTTTCCTCCTCCTGCCGATATCAACTGCGTAATATTTACAGAATTCGGCCATTTCTTACCGCTGTCGCCACAAAACAACTCATACACGCCCTGGTAATCTCCCGACTCGACTATTGCAATAATCTCTTATCTGGCCTCCCTCTGTCCCACCTCTCCCCCCTACAATCCATCCTGAACGCCTCCGCCAGGCTAATTCACCTCACCCGCCGCTCTGTCTCTGCCGCTCCCCTCTGCGAGTCCCTTCACTGGCTCCCCATCCACTGCAGAATTAAGTTCAAAATCCTTATCCTTACCTACAAAACCCTCACTAACTCAGCTCCCCACTACCTGTCCTCACTAATCACCAAATACACCCCAGCCCGCTCCCTAAGGTCAAACAGTGACCTGCGCCTAGCTTCTCCCCGCATCACCTCTTCCCATGATAGACTGCAGGATTTCTCACGCGCAGCCCCCACTCTCTGGAACGCTCTCCCTCGTACTGTCAGACTTTCCCCTAACTTCTCTTCCTTCAAACGCTCCCTGAAAACATTCCTATTTAGGGAAGCCTACCACCCAACTCACTGACGCAACCATCAATCACTCTCACCTTACAGTCCTCTCCTCCTGTTTCCAACCCCAACCCTCCCAGATTGTGAGTTCCTACGGGAATAGGGCCCTCATCTCCTCCTGTACTGTTTGTCAAATGTTGTTCAATGTATTGTAACCCTGTCTATACTGTGCTTATTGTACAGCGCTGCGGAATATGCTGGCGCTTTATAAATAAAGAATAATAATAATAATAATAATAACATATCTCTATCTATCTGTATCTATCTATCTATCTGTATCTATCTGTATCTATCTATCTATCTATCTATCTATCTCTGTATCTATCTATATCTATTTGTTTAACATATCTCTATCTATCTGTATCTATCTATCTGTATCTATCTCTATCTATCTGTTTAACATATCTGTATCTATCTGTATCTATCTCTATCTATCTGTATCTATCTCTATCTATCTGTTTAACATATCTCTATCTATCTATATATCTGTATCTATCTATCTATCTATCTGTATCTATATCTATCTATCTATCTATCTATCTATCTATCTATCTATCTATCTATCTATCTGTATCTATATCTATCTATCTATCTATCTGTATCTATCTGTATCTATGTGTATCTATCTGTATCTATGTGTATCTATCTGTATCTATGTGTATCTATCTGTATCTATCTGTATCTGTATCTATCCATCCATCTATATTTATCTATCTCTGTATCTATTATTCTATGTATTTATTTATCTGTATACATATACACAGTGTCTGTGCTCAAAAAACATGTCTTTGTTTGCCCATAATAAAATCAAAGTGCTCAATGCGCGTTTCGCCGCCTAGACATGCAGCTTCATCAGGAGCCAGTGGTATGCACTGGAATGCCGATGTATAGCAGGAGTTCGGATGCTCCATTTCTTCCTTTACTGCCTTTTACTTGTTATTTTTTTCTGTTTGGGGCGGCTGACCTTGGCATCATGCATCATGATTACGCTATATAGGGGGAGCCGATAGCCCCATCCTGCTGTACTGCTGGGTTAGGGGTAGGTTTTACATAGTGTGGTTATATCTCCGTACACGCAGACCAATTAAAAAAATGTAACTTATTTTTCAGGTTCATTTGTTTATTTTCAGTAATAAAGTATTAGTTTATGTTGTATTGTTATATGCCCTTATTTATTCCTTTGTTTGTACATTCAGTTGTCACCTCACCCACCCTCCCCCGACCGCCAGGTGAAGGGGAACGTTTTGTTTTTTACCTTCTGGTGCTTTTCTGTTTATGTGTCTGCCGAGTGGCTAGGATTCAATTCCAGAAAGGAGATGTTTGAGGAGAGGACCCATCTTTTTGCGGGTTGATGGACTGAGGGTCCTTCCAGTGATTATTCTCTTACTTGTGTTTGGTGTCACATATTCAAAACATTACAGTTAGGAGATAACTGAGTCCATTATACCAGCAGATAACACACTCCAAGCACTTATACAGAACATTTCCAGGATAAATAATGTAAAGGAGATGAAATGATTTTATATCAACAGAATGCATTTGACATTTTGCATGGTACTATATAGAGTAACACTGTGTGTAGTAATGGTGTAAAGGAAACAGTGTGTGTAGGAATATTATGGATGTTACAGTGTATGCAGTAATAGTATGGATAGTAATAGTATGTGGTGGAATAGTATTGCTGGCAACATTGTGTGTAGTACTAGTATGGATGGTATTGTGTGTGTAGTAATAGTATGGCTGGTATAGTGTGTGTAGTAATAATGTAATGTAGTTGGTAACATTGTGTGTAGGAATAGTATGTCTGGTAACATTGTGTGTAGTAATAGTATGGATGGTATTGTGTGTGTGGTAATAGTATGGTGGGTATAGTGTGTGTAGTAATAGTATGGCTGGTATTGTGTGTAGTAATAATGTAGTTGGCAACAGTGTCTGTAGAAATAATATGGCTGGTAACATTGTGTGCAGTAATAGTATGGATGGTATAGTGTGTGTAGTAATAGTATGGATTGTATAGTGTGTGTAGTAATAGTATGGATGGTATAGTGTGTGTAGTAATAGTATGGATTGTATTGTGTGTGTAGTAATAGTATGGCTGGTATTGTGTTTAGTAATAATGTAGTTGGTAACAGTGTGTGTAGAAATTATATGGCTGGTAACATTGTGTGTAGTAATAGTATGGATGGTATAGTGTGTGTAGTAATAGTATGGATGGTATTGTGTTTAGTAATAATGTAGTTGGTAACAGTGTGTGTAGAAATAATATGGCTGGTAACATTGTGTGTAGTAATAGTATCAATGGTATAGTGTGTGTAGTAAAAGTATCAATGGTATAGTGTGTGTGTAGTAAATAATAGTATGAATGTTAACAGTGTGTGTACTAATTGTATGGATGGTATAGTGTGTGTAGTAATAATGTAGTTGGTACCAGTGTGGGTAGAAATAGTATGAATAGTAACAGTATGTGTGGTAACAGTGTGTGAGGTAACAATAAGGCAGAAATCAGGGTGGTTGTAACAATATGGAGCAGAATAACAGCTTGTGTGTAGTAACAGTATGGAGGGTAACAGGCTGTTTAGTGACGGTATAGATGCGAGGTACCAGCGTGTGTAGTAATAGTTTGTATTGGGGGTCAGTACCCAGGGTGGGTATCCCCGTGTAGAAAGGCTTCCTCTTGTGAACAATATCCCGAAGGAGTACTAATTCTGGCCTAATCCCACCCAGTTAGTAGCTGGAGCTCCTTGTAGGGTGAACACAGAACTTAGACTGACTTTATTTAGCGTTTTCAATGGGACAACCCACAGAGTGGATAGGCAGATCAACAAAGGGTAAACACGGTCCAGCATTACCATGCTGAATAGCCTCCCCCTTCCACACACATGCCCTGCTGTAACAGACAAAGAATAGGACTTCCCTGCCCAATATAGGAGGGAGGAGAAAGGCCCGGTTACAAAGTAGCTTCCAGTAGTTCCTGGGGGAGGCGGCAGAGATCTGGTTTAACACAGTTGTTGGGGACTAGAGTACAAACAAACATTTAGGATAACAAAGGAACAATTAGGCACGCGTTACAACTAAGGGAAAAAGCACGACATATACAACACTCTGAAATAGACACATCAGGGAATAGCACAACACAAACATCAAGGGATAGGGCACAGAGAACACAAATCTACAAATGTGCGTACAGGGCGACCTTAACATAGGAGACAATTGGGGAATAACATGAATCATCTGACCCACCAGAACCTGCAGTCCCGCACCACTCAAAAAAATCTCAGGTCCAGGTGCCGAGTCCCGTGTCTTCTATCACACAGTAGTATCAGTTTGTGTAGTAACAGTGTGTAGTATTATTATGTGCCATTCAATATGTACAGTATTGGTAGTAATATTGGTAAGAGTATCTGCGGTGCGTTGTTTACATGGGGCAGGGTAACAGTGTATCTGTATTATGTGCCTCTCGTGATAATGTCTGCTGACGCTCTGGTGACGGGGTACACTATCGATACTGAGGTTATTTTGTTTCCGTTTCAGTCTCTGCAGCCAATGCTGCCGCCTCTGACTGCTGCCTGAAAGTCTCAAATACAAGAGTTCCCAAGCGTATCGTGAGCAATTACAAGATACAAGACGCCAACTCCGGCTGCGGCATTGAGGCGCTCGTGTAAGTGGAAAGCGAGTCTCTCTGCGCCACATGACCTTTGTCCTGTATGGAGTTACCATGTCAAAATAGCCAGAGAATATTACAGATTGAAAGTAATGTCAGTCTTAGTTCCTGTAACTCAGTCTTCCCAGTTAGGTGTAAACATACAGAGCCCTGTGAGGCCGAATTCCCAGTCAGGTGTAAACATACAGAGCCCTGTGAGGACAGATTCCCAGTCAGGTGTAAACATACAGAGCCCTGTGAGGACAGATTCCCAGTCAGGTGTAAACATACAGAGCCCTGTGAGGCCGAATTCCCAGTCAGGTGTAAACATACAGAGCCCTGTGAGGCCGGATTCCCAGTAAGGTGTAAACATACAGAGCCCTGTGAGGTCGAATTCCCAGTCAGGTGTAAACATACAGAGCCCTGTGAGGCCGAATTCGCAGTCAGGTGTAAACATACAGAGCCCTGTGAGGCCGAATTCGCAGTCAGGTGTAAACATACAGAGCCCTGTGAGGCCGAATTCCCAGTCAGGTGGAAACATACAGAGCCCTGTGAGGTCGAATTCCCAGTCAGGTGGAAACATACAGAGCCCTGTGAGGACAGATTCCCAGTCAGGTGGAAACGTACACAGAGCCCTGTGAGGCCGGATTCCTAGTCAGGTGTAAACATACAGAGCCCTGTGAGGTCGGATTCCCAGTCAGGTGTAAACGTACACAGAGCCCTGTGAGGACAGATTCCCAGTCAGGTGTAAACGTACACAGAGCCCTGTGAGGACAGATTCCCAGTCAGGTGTAAACGTACAGAGCCCTGTGAGGACAGATTCCCAGTCAGGTGTAAACGTACAGAGCCCTGTGAGGCCGGATTCCCAGTCAGGTGGAAACGTACACAGAGCCCTGTGAGGACAGATTCCCAGTCAGGTGTAAACGTACACAGAGCCCTGTGAGGACAGATTCCCAGTCAGGTGTAAACGTACAGAGCCCTGTGAGGCCGGATTCCCAGTCAGGTGTAAACATACAGAGCCCTGTGAGGACAGATTCCCAGTCAGGTGTAAACGTACAGAGCCCTGTGAGGCCGGATTCCCAGTCAGGTGTAAACGTACAGAGCCCTGTGAGGCCGAATTCCCAGTCAGGTGTAAACATACAGAGCCCTGTGAGGACAGATTCCCAGTCAGGTGTAAACATACAGAGCCCTGTGAGACCAGATTCCCAGTCAGGTGTAAACGTACGCAGAGCCCTGTGAGGCCGGATTCCCAGTCAGGTGTGGATGTATCAGAGCCATTGGTGTCTAGGGAAAGTTGTCAAGTTTACAGAACAAAAGCTCTGGTTAAGTTTACACGTGACTCAGAAATGAGTCCTTAGCTTCTTAAAAATCAATCCACGCAATGGCTTCATGGCTTTCTGGTCTGTCTGTTTACACTGAGGTCTGGCATGTAGGTGTCTCACTGTGTCACATAGAGGAGCTCGTGTGTCACACATTTTATTATCCTCTATTTATACACCTAATAAAATATTTGTTAAAGGGAAATGACCCGAAGAACGAGAGAACTCGGCCCCTGGGGTTTTTAGTTGATAATGTGAGGCTCGGTAATTATATCACCAGACCTCGAGTCGGGCTCGTTTTGTGAGCAGTAACTCCATGAGAAAACCTTCCGCTTTACTAGTGACCGGTTACATTTTTGGAATGGTTACACTCGAGATTAATGATGATTTACTCACTCCAGTCCTCATGCTGTTACAGGGTGATCACTGTTATGGGCAGACATCTCTGCGTGCCGCACGACGCCAAATGGGTGAAGAAAATCGTACAGGAGATCAACAACTCAAAACGGGTAAGAATTTCACCTCCCTCCTAACACGTTCCTTTCAGCATATCCTTCACGGGGAACAGTAAGGGGTGTCTTCTGCTAACCCCAAATCCTGGAAGGGTCCTCATAAATCATTTTTGTTCTTTTCTACCTTCAGAAGAGGCGCCACGTCGGCTGTCAATCAGAGGAGCGGTTTAATTAAGAGGGGAATTAAACCACATGATGAAAAACTCAGATCAATGGAACCTCCACCACTAGCAGCAGCTACCAAACCATCCCTGACACCAGGAATCAATGTGAATTGTCTCGTGTACTGTCTACATGTGTGTTTGTGGGTCTGTGTATGCGTGTGTGTCCATGTACTCTACAGACTATGATTGTTCTTTTATAATGTATCTGGGCTCCTGCCTCGTTGGTTGTCCTTGTTATACTCTGATGTACATCTTCTGCTCTGTGTTCTTCATTCCGGTGGTTACTTTGCCGCTCCATGAGACATATCCAAGACCTTATTACATGAAAAGTAAATAAAAAAATCATATAAATGAGTGGAGTAAGGTGGTGTACCTGGACGTGTCCTCCATAACTCTGCTCCTCGTCCTGTTTACATAAACTATGAGGACGTTACCCATCCCTAACATCAGCCTCTACACCCTATGTCCATGTAGACACCTCAAGAAGAGGATCTATGGGTTTTAAGAGGTTTCTCTGCTCCCAGTTTGCTTGGTTGAGCGCCCATGATTCCCCGGAAAATACCATTTCCAAAGAAAGTCCCAAAACAATTCCCCCCCCCCCAAATATCATCCAACTAAGCAAACAAACAAACGTGAACCTGGTACAAACCATTAAACCTCATTGTGATAGTGTACTGCATCATGGCGTTACGGGGACGTCTTGACACGACGGGCATAACTCAAGCTCAGGCTTGTACCTTGGCCTAGTTAGAGGTATGGAATGTCCTCGTCCAATGGAGCATCCCCTGGGAAGTCGGGAATATTATGTTGATCAGTTGAGAACCTGGAAATAGAACTGTATATAAAATATATACAAATACCAAAATGTAGATAATAAAACCTGATTTCTGGCTTTATGTTTTTGTGGTTTGAGCCGGAGACACATGTGACCTTAATAACAAAAAATCTTTTCCGAGGCCACAGAGCATGGAATGTCCAAAGCCCAGCAGAGCATACGGGATAACAATGTAACTATGTGATAGACTTCCTTTCTATTGTAATGTGAATCTTACACGTTTATACTGATCCGTATAAGCATGATATAACTCCGGCCCCCGAGATGTTTCTGAACTACAACTCCCATGATTCTCCAACCATTTATCCCATTCAAAGAATTCTGGGAATTGTAGGCAATAAACCTCTGGGTGGCCGGAGTTTGAGATCCTTGATTTAAGGTGTTTTATGTCGAACGATGAAATTTCAATTCTGAATAATGTGATGAAAAACATGTATAATAATTGATACAATTTGCTGTTTTTATACTTTGAAATCCTGCGCGTTCTGGGGGAAAAAAGTCTATTAAACCGAGGTAACTTTCGGCTTGCCGATACTTTGCATTCAGAACCGGCTGAATCGAGTAATTCGACTTTCTGACACTTTGAAAGTGAGAAAAATTCAGAAATTACAGAAATATCGGAAAAGTTTGATAAATTCAAATGTGTTTGATCTTCAGAAATATCAGGAAAAGCGCTGCCCTTATGTTCCATACGGTGAGTGTCTGCAGTGTACAATGCATGAAAAGGGCTGCCCTTTCTTATGTTTCATACGGTGAGTGTCTGCAGTGTACAATGCATGAAAAGGGCTGCCCTTTCTTATGTTTCATACGGTGAGTGTCTGCAGTGTACAATGCATGAAAAGGGCTGCCCTTTCTTATGTTTCATACGGTGAGTGTCTGCAGTGTACAATGCATGAAAAGGGCTGCCCTTATGTTCCATACGGTGAGTGTCTGCAGTGTACAATGCATGAAAAGGGCTGCCCTTTCTTATGTTCCATACGGTGAGTGTCTGCAGTGTACAATGCATGAAAAGGGCTGCCCTTTCTTATGTTTCATACGGTGAGTGTCTGCAGTGTACAATGCATGAAAAGGGCTGCCCTTTCTTATGTTCCATACGGTGAGTGTCTGCAGTGTACAATGCATGAAAAGGGCTGCCCTTTCTTATGTTTCATACGGTGAGTGTCTGCAGTGTACAATGCATGAAAAGGGCTGCCCCACAGTATAACGCGGTGATGTGTTTTAAACATCAAACACATCTGAATTTATACAAAAAAATCCGCATGTATCTGAGTTTATTCTGTAATATTTTTACGGATTTGTTTCAGTTCGATGATTCATCGATTCGGGTTTCTGGATTCGGGTTTCTGGATTCGGGTTTCTGGATGGTTCTGACGTTCTTTATCGCTGATAATTGGATGAATATTAATTCTGTCTGAACTTTCGCACAAGTGACATTTATTCCCCCACCATTACTATTGCCCCCCCCCAGCATGAACGATGCTGTAAGGCGGGGGGTCTGCAATCTTGGCTCTACATATGTTTTTGAATTACATTTCCCATGAGACTCAGCCAATGAGCTATTGAGCAGCTGAGCATCATGGGAGATGTAGTTCCAAAGCATCTGTAGAGCCAAGATTGCTGACCCCTGCCGTAAGATACAATTAATTTAGGATAGGAAAATGGTCCTCGGCCAACACAGTGTCTGCGCGTGTGATGGGCGTTGTGCGCAGTATCTGGGTGACGTCTGCAACAGGACCGAGAGGGTAAACAGATTTTTAATTTCCCCCAAGTTATCCGTTTACTAATTTCCAATAAACAAAAAGAAATGACGTCAAAGATCAATAAAACTCGAGTGAGAGAAGACGCAGCAAGCAGCTCCAAGTGAATGTATTACTAGCATGGTGTAATGGTGATACATTGTAGTGATTTGTGTATATGTGAGTTCTTTCCAGGCCAGTCGGGTCGCGCGGCGGCGGCGCCGTCTCTATTTTATAAGTCTGTTTAAGCTATCTGGGAGCGGGAATCAAAGCTTCTGTATTATATAAACTTTCTTTTAATAAAAAGGACATTTATAAGCTTTGCTTCTCGTACTTTTATTTTCCTCTAATGGATATTGTGATTGTGCTGGTTTTATTGTTACTAATTTTGTGGGTCATAAAAAACAAAAACAAAACAACTTTCTAAATCTTGATTGTTATTTGGGAGCATTTCTGCGATACGTTGACATTAGAACCAAATATCCATGAGCAGGGCAGGATAAAGATCTCTATGGGGCTGAAGATTTTGGTGGCTTTTTTTGGAATTTTGTGAAATGAAAACATATTTTTATTTATTTAATCGTGCAGATATGGGTATATCTAACCCGCCAGATACGGGGTGAGGAAATTTCCATTCAGATTTCAATCATTTAAAGCATGTAAAATTATCAGAATCAGTTCGTCCCTAGTCGGGATGTGCAATTCGTTTCGTTCCAAATTGAATTTCGTACGAAATTTACCATTTTCTTTCTTTCTGAAATGAAATATCGGCCGCCCGAAATTATGAAATCCCAAATCAAATTTTCAGCACAAACAAAATCATTTCGTTATGAGACCTAAACGAAATAAACGCAAATGATACGAAATGCTAAAAAAACAGAACGAAACGATCAAAAACTAAATAAATTTCATAACGAAATGAACTGAAGCGAAAAAAACTGAACCAAATGATCTGACATGAAAAAAAAAGAACAAAATGATTTAAAACGTACAAAAACTGAACCAAAAGGTCTAAACCGAAAAAAGAAAAAAAAAGAAAAAACGGAACTGGTCACTTTTTAATTAATGCAGATGCTAGACTTTTTTCTACTATAGTTTTCAATGTTAAAAAAATCCCCGTTTTTATTAAATATTTCTTAAACCATTTGATTTTCAATTGCAGCAAACAGACATTTTTTTTTTTTTTTTAGGATTTTTTGGCATTTTCGAATTGATATCAACTATCGAATTGATCTTAACTTACAATACAAGTAATAGTCAGCAAACGACTTTATGAAACAAATTAATTTTGTTTCACTGTTTAATTTGACTCAAATACTAAATCTGTGACACAGCTTAATATTTAACCCTATATTGTCTCTAAACAGCAAAATTTGATTAATTGGGGTTTTATTTAGTGATCCAAAATTCGAATTGATATCAACTACCGAATCGATGTATATTAACTATCGAATTGATAATTTGATATATTAATTCAAATCAAAATGAAATTGCGAGTCGATCCCAAACGAAACAAAATGAAACGAAATTAGTAACGAAATTCCAAAAACAAAATGATTTTGAAACGAAAAGAAACTAAATGAAACAGCGTTTTATGAATAATATGACTATGGATAAAATACTGACCTTGCTCCCAGCGTGAGAAATTAAAAGATGAGTAAAGGCAGTGGTATTGCTCATTTTATATGAGACAAATGGACAATGCCATCGCTTTGGAACTTAAAATAAATAAACTTAAAAATTTTTTTTTCTTCTTTTAGGATTTACATGGTCATGTTTAGTATCAATGCAAAGACCAGACTCTGACCTGTCCAATGACGCCTCACTTAACCTTTGCGGTGTAAATATTAAAGACACAGGGTTCCAAAGCCTCCCCAGTCCTCCTCGCTTCAGTGCGGCGGTTTAGGTTTTTGATGGAACAATGCGTAATAAAGGATTGTGCCATCGTCCATACTTGTTGGTGACATGAGAAATGAGATGGTGAGTTAGTGCAGCATCATTGTTCCCTTTATAATTGAAAAGTGAAAAATATTGCTGTGTTAGAAAGAAAAAATTAAATATTTATTATTTTATTTTTATTGTTATATAAAACCTGGTCATGTTTAGAATCATTGGAAAGGTCATTCTCTGGCCTTTCCAGTGATACCTCACACGACCCTGTAGCTGCTATGTAGACATGTGCACAGCACAAAATTTCGTTTTGAACTAATGGATTAGTCCTAAAATGCAATTTATTTAGTTGCTAAAGAAATTCGTTTTCAGTTCTTTAGTATGAAAACTAATTTCATTCATCCGAAAACCAGTGGATACAATTACTATTGTAGTGGCTCCTCAGAGGGCTGAGATCGCTGCTTGTTACACAATGTGAGCCATATTACATAGTTGGTGCTAACTTAACAGAGCTGTTGTAACCTTCCCAGAGCCATTATAGCCTATGGAGGTTTTCAGTTTACAACAGCTCTGGTTAAGTTAGCACCAACATTGTAATACTGCCCCATGTCAGGCAAAGCTGTTACAGTAACTGACTGCTGCTCATCACAGCGCTCAGAGTTTCTGTAAAACTAGTAAATAATATTTTTATATATAAGAGGTTAGAACAATATTATTTCCTTGTTTTACTGAAACTCTGAGCGCTGTTACAGTCAGTTACTGTAACAACTGAGCCTGATACATTGTACTGAGAGATAATGTAACAAGCAGCCGATCTCAGCGCTCACAGCCACTGGATTTAAAGGGCTAAAAAAAAAAAGGCTCATCTCTGTATAATGTTTAGAACATCCTCCTGCATTAATTAATACCCCTCTTTGTATAATGTAGATAACATCCTCCTGCATTAATGTCCCTCTCTGTATAGAACATTCTCCTCAATTTATACCTTTCTCTGTATAATGTATATAACATCCTCCTGCATTAATACCCCTCTCTGTATAATGTATAGAACATACTCCTGCATTAATTAATGCCACTCTCTGTATAGAACATCCTACTGCATTGGCATGTGGAGGGTGCAGAACTTCGGATGTTGCGATCTTCATTGCTGGTCTCCTTCACTCAATGTAATATCACAAAAAGGACTGAAACTAAAATGTAGTGCATTTTGTTTTAGTTTCTTTCGTTTTTTTGTACTGAGCAGTTTTGTTTCTCTTGAGTCATCCGAAAACTAAATTATCCCAAAATTCGGACTAAATCGTTTTAGTACTAAAACGAATGCACATGTCTACTGCTATGGAGTCTGACATACAGGGGTCCAAATGCCCATCAATGCAGACATACAAGGTTATTCAAAGAGATCCGAATGGCTCCCAAAAGGGAACCGAACACTGAAATTCAGCGTACGGTTACCTTTCTTGGCTATTCGACTATCTAGAGAGCAGGCAATTCGCTCAATCTTGGCGAATTGCCTGCACATACGGTGCCTGTTCGAGGGCAGTGAAATCCCCATAGAGAAGCAATACTTCATCTATTCAGAGAACACAAACCCAGCAGTGAAAGATTCCCTAAATGCCCTGTAATTCGGTGGTTTAATTCGGCAGGTTTATTCAGACAAATCCCATAGGCTTCAATGTTAAAAATAGTCCCGTTTTAATTCAATATCTAATAAACCGTTCATTATAATATTCTGCAGCAAAAAGTCTCTTAATTTATAGATTTTTAGGAAATTTTAAGCATTTTTCGGGATTTTTTTTTAACTTTACTATTTTTTCTGTAACAGCCTTTTTTTTATCATTCCCTGGACCTCATATGTCAAATTCAGACATTTTCGCTCAGTAGTTTCTTTGCAAACAGCGTTTGACTTTTCAAACATTCAAGCGAACTGTTTTTCTAATTTATTCACTGCATTCGTCTGCGGTGTCGGCTTTTTCCGGCGGCTGCTCTGCGTGTGATCGGCTCCTGCTCGGGTTTTTCCGGCATTTTTGGCAGGTTAATCCAAATGTTTTTGCAGGTTTCGGTGTGCGTTCGCCCTCGTTTTGCTGTGAGTTTTCGGCAGTTTTGTGGCGACTTGTCCCTGCAATTCGGGGACCCTTTGGTGCTTGCTGAATACACCGCAGGGTCGCCGAAATGGGATCGCCAAATCGAACCGAATTGAAGAGAACGAAAAGTCACCGAACGTGCAGTGACTTTTCGATTCTCTTTGAATTACCCTGATAGTTATCCTTTCTCTGGGCCTATTATGGGACATGGGCCTGGAGCAGCTGCTCCATCAGCCCCTATGTTAATCCAGCCCTGTCCATGAGATTAGATAGAGGAGCAGAGACAAAACAATGAAAAAGCAAACAAGAAAATAAACGCAGAGGAGTCAAAGTGACTCTCAATGCAAACCGAATGGTCAAATTGACCTGAGTGTCCTCTCCAGCTCCACAGGGGGTCCAGTTGGGCTGACTCAGGGTGTGGGGGATTTTCCTGCCTAGAAAGCTGTAAAAGCTGGAAAATGTTGCTAGAAAAGTGGAATTCTAAGAATGACTTTGTACTTTCATTTTTATTAAAAAGAATATGTTTCAATCGCTTCCAGGGAGGATCTGTCCTCCTAACGTGATCAAGGCTCCTGTTCCAGACGATAATACCTAAAACACAGATTTTATCATTTATTCTCCACAAAGTTACTGTGTATTAGCGTTAAATCCTTGTCTGAGGGCTATATTCCATAATGAGCGCCTGCAGATTTTACCTTACTGTCTCCATGTTAACATTGTATTCCGGGGAAGTTGTTATCTCAACACCTCGCCCTGGAACGCAGTGCTAACCTCCCTGATACATGCAGTCGAGCTTCCACGTCAACGCTAGTGTCAGCTTCTGGAGTCCATATGACAGCATAGAGGGTTGCTCTTCGGGGCCACGAGCTCTGCACAATCAATAAAGTGGACAGTATGAGTAGAGTGTCCCTTTAATCATCATAGGATGTCCATCCTTAATAATCTCGTTAAATAGATCAAATAGATCTCATTGTGCTGTATATCCTAGAGAGTATGACACTGCTAGCACCTCAGCCATAAGGAATGACATATGCTCCACTGTGGTTGCACACATTTAGGACAAATGTCCATCAAAATATGTGTATGGAATGTTCCTCTGCGAGGCTCCACATGGTGTTGTGTTCAAATATGGGCACCATTTAACAGCTCTAGATTGGCCTCCGCTTATGGTTTTGTGGTTAATTCTTGGTTTTGTCTTACCTTGATCTGAGATTTACACAAGATGGGGCAAAAAATGTTGTTCATAATTTTTGGTTCGTCGTAAATAGGGATGAGCCGAACACCCCCGTGTTCGGTTCGCATTCGAACGCGAACAATCTCAAAAGTTCGAGTTTGGACTCGAACCGGATCCGAACTCAATGCAAGTCAATGGGACTCGAACAATCGAATTTTAGAGTGCCCTGCAAGAGGGCATATATGCAAGATATTTGCCATAAAAGGTGTATGGGGGTCCGGGTAGTGCCCTGGGGGACAGGAAACAAGGAAAAGGTTAAAAAAGAAGTTTTTAAAGGACCAGTGATTTTTCCACGAAATAAAGGTTAATAATAAAAATGAAAAATTCCTTCAAATATCGTGCCTAGGAGGTCCCCATAACCTGCCCGTGACGGTAAATGTTTTTCCTTTAATTAATTCATAAACAACTGCTTGGGGTGGCAGGCTGTATGAAAAGAGGAGACGTTTTAGGACATGCAGAACAAGTTTAGTGATTTTTTGGCTAAATTATGGTGAAACTTATGCAGGCTTTGGATGAAAGTAACAACAGGTGCATTAAAATTGGACCTTTGGTGCCAGCTAGTGCCTTCACACCGTAACCCCTCTGAGGTATTGTGGAAGAAAGCAGGGGTGGACTCTGCATTCAAATATTAAAATGATTGAAATCTGGTACACGCGTCAGTGCACCCAAATATTGGGCCTTTGGTGCCAGCAAGTGCCTTCACACCGTAACCCCTCTGAGGTATTGTGGAAGAGTGCAGTGGTGGAGGTTTTGGGTACGGAGAAGAGATCCCCGATCTATTCAGTTACATCAACATCAGGGGAGTGATAGCTCCTGATCCAGGACTGATTCATTTTTATAAATGTCAGCTGGTCTACAGAGTCGGTGGACAGACGCACTCTTTTGTCTGTGACAAAACCTCCAGCGGCACTGAACGCCCTTTCAGAAAGCACGCTGGATGAAGGGCAACTTAGTAGCTCCATAGCATATTGGCTACGTTCTGGCCAGTGATCCAATCTCAACACCCAGTAACAATGTGGATCATCTGCTGGAAAGGTATCAAGGTCTGCCCTTGCCCCTAGATAGTCTTGCACCATATGGTGAATACGCTGGCAATGGGTGCCTACATTTGACGTCCCTGGGCATTGTGGACTAAAAAAATTGGAAAAGGCATCAGTCAAGCGGCCCCCTTCACCGCTCTTCCTCTGATAAACAGCAGCCTCAGAAGCACCTGTGTCATTACTTGGTAACCTACCAGTGTCTGGAAAGTTGTTACACAAGTGTCGCTTTAGAGTGTACTCAAGTTGTTTCATCCTGTGCTCCCTCTGTGAGGGCAGGATGAGCTCTGCAACTTTACCCTTGTATCGTGGATCAAGAAGGGTTGCCAACCAGTAATGATCCCTCTCCTTGATAGCACAAATCCTGGGGTCCTTTAGCAGGCTTTGCAGGATAAGGGAGCCCATGCAGCATAGGTTGGAGTTGGCATTAGCTTCAGAGTGTTCCTGGTCGCTGAGGATGACCGTATCGTGCACTACCTCCTCCCAGCCACGTACTAGTCCTTGGGTTTCTGGGGACACAAAACCCTCCCTTGAGGAATCCCCACCTTCAATGCCCCCATGACTTAAATATTCCTCATCCTCCTCCTGGATCTGAGGACCCGCAGGAATGCTGTCTGCGTAAAGACTGGGGCCTTGAGAGCTAGGGAAGTCCTCCTCTTCATCCCGCTGCTCTGCCTCTAGTGCCACATCTATAATTCCCCGCAGAGTGCGCTCCAGCAGGAACACTAAAGGAATTGTGTCACTGATGCATGCACTGTCCCTGCTCACCATCCTCGTTGCCTCCTCAAATGGTGATAGTACAGTGCATGCATCCTTGATCATCCGCCACTGCGGGGGGGAAAAAAACAAGTTGACCTGAACCTGTCCTTGTGCCATACTCACACAGGTACTCATTGATGGCCCTCTGCTGCTTGTGCAGATGCTGCAACATTGCCAATGTCGAGTTCCACCTGGTGGGCATGTCATAGATCAGACGGTTTGTGGGAAGCTGGAATTCTCTTTGAATTTCTGCCAGGCGAACACTTGCTGGGAATGACCGTCTGAAGTGGCTGCAGACTTTTCTGGTCTGGCTGAGAAGCTCTTCCAGCCCTGGGTACCTGGTTAAGAAACGCTGTACCACCAGATTTAGGACGTGTGCTAGGCATGGTACATGCGTCAACTTACCCAGGCGTAGGGCAGAGAGAAGGTTGCTGCCATTATCACAGACGACCATTCCCAGCTGGCATGGTGTTAACCATCTCTGCGCCTGCCCCTGCAGAGCTGACAGAATTTCTGGCCCGGTGTGGCTCCTGTCCCCTAAGCAAACCAGCTCAAACACAGTATGGCATCTTTTTGCTTGAGCCATTGCGTAGCCCCTGCCACGCGTCGGGTTAACTGCCACTTCGCCAGAGACATTGAAGGAGGAGGAGGAAGAGGAAGAGGTGGTGAAGCAGACAGACCTCATATAAGCAGCTTTCTGGAGGCGTGGTGGATGAGCAAGCCCCAGCACAGAGCCCCGTCCTGGATCCCTCCCAGCTGCAAGCAGAGTTACCCAGTATGCCGTGAAGGAAATGTAACGGCCCTGTCCATGCTTGCTGGACCACATGTCTAAAGTAATGTGTGCACCTTGCTTCTGACTGCCTTTCCCAATGACTCCATAACATTGTCTTCCACGTGCTGGTATAGTGCTGGAATGGCCTTCCGTGAAAATAAATGGCGTTTTGGAAACTGCCACTGTGGTACAGCACATTCGGCAAATTCACGGAAGGAAGCAGAGTCCACCAGCTGGAAAGGCAGCAGCTGTAATGCGAGCAATTTTGCCAAGCTGGTATTTAGACGTTGTGCATGTGGATGGTTGGGACAATATTTTTTCTTCCGCTGCAGCAGCTGGGGCAACGAAATCTGACTGCATAAATCTGCAGCTGATGGGATGCTGGCAGATTCAGAGGAAGGACGTGGCACACCCATTACTGTGGCATCATCCCTGTCAGTGGAGGTTGTAGGCAATGACATGGCAGGACATATAGTGGGGGTAGAGACAGATGAGGAGGAGGACCTATGCAAAGTGTTGTGCCAACGGGATGCATTGCAGGTGGTCATATGTCGCCCAAGCACGTGGTACCTAAGTGTCTGATGTCTTTCCCACGCTTGATCCTCTTCCGACATAGCTTACAAATAGCAACGCTGCAGTCTGCTGCACATGTCGTGAAGAACTCCAGGACAGCAGAGATCCTGGACGTGTGCTGTGATACAACAGCGCTCTGCACCTGATCAGCTCTGACATCTGATGCCTTGGACTGGCTATGGTTGCTCATAGAGGATGTTGTGCTTTGTTTTTGTTGTGCCTCCTCCTCCTCCCTTCACAACTCAGTTCGATCAGGCACCCAGGTGGAGTCAGTGACATCATCATCATTGTCATCACCCCCTATCTCTTCGTCACTGGAGCCAACCTCGCAATATGCTGCAGCTGCTGGGGAACATGAGTGCCAGTTCTTTGTGTGTCACTGGCACCCCCTCCTTCTAGGCTGATTATACTCCCTTCCTCAACCTCAGAGTTTGAGTCAGAGCACTGGAGTTGCTACGCATCCTCAAGCAGCACGTCACTGTCACTGTAGTCAAACAATTCAGCTGACTCCTCCGTGTATAATAGTGTGGCTACGGCAGGAGTAGCTGTGGACATGGAGGCTGAATTAGATGTTTTGGCAGCTGAGGTGGACTGTAAACCACTACAAGCCTGGCTGGCAGATGACTTGGAGGATGAGGATGGCCTGGTTAGCCAATCCTACAAATCCTCTGTATGTTGCTGCTGCTTAAGACGGCCAGCACCAGTTAGAAACAAGGACAAGCGTGCCCCTGCAGAGGATGCACCATATCCACGACGACCAGAGGCACAGCCTCCCGACCCAGAGGCTGCTTGCCCTCTTATCTGTGTCTGGGAGCATCTGCCTGTCCTTTTTTGTCTTTCTGACATGGTGAGTGATATAGAGATTAAAGATATACAGATTTTCCAGAACAATGCTATATCGTCAGTGATACAGCCTGGCTGATAGCTGGCAACATCCAGATTCTACTCTGAATAGATAAACAGATGAACTCTGATTAACTGTGTTATTGTATGGTATCTAGAATTAGATTAAAGATATACAGATTTTCCAGAACAATGCTATACGTCAGTGATACAGCCTGGCTGATAGCTGGCAACATCCAGATTCTACTCTGAATAGATAAACAGATGAACTCTGATTAAACTGTGTTATTGTATGGTATCTAGAATTAGATTAAAGATATACAGATTTTCCAGAACAATGCTATACGTCAGTGATACAGCCTGGCTGATAGCTGGCAACATCCAGATTCTACTCTGGATAAACAGATAAACTCTGATTAAACTGTGTTATTGTATGGCATCTAGAATTATATTAAAGATATACCGATTTTCCAGAACAATGCTATAAATCAGTGATACAGCCTGATAGCCTGGCAGCAGCTGGCAGTGCCAACACACAGATTACAATTCCCAGATATCTGATAGAAGTATGTGGGACCCCCTGATAGCTGGCAGTGAGAAGACACAGATTACAATTCCCAGATATCTGATAGACGTCTGTGAGACCCCAATAGGTGGCAGTGAGAAGACACAGATTACAATTCACAGATATCTTCTAGAAGTCTGAGAGACCCCAATAGCTGGCAGTGAGAAGACACAGATTACAATTCCCAGATAATTATCTGCTAGAAGAAAGTGAGACCCAATAGCTGGCAGTGAGAAGACACAGATTACAAGAAATCTGCTAGATGTCTGTGAGACACACTGAAAGAACAATGTAATCTCACTCCTGCAAAAAAACACATGCTGGGGCTGCGGGGAAGCTTATATAGTGTGCTGCGGGACTTAGCTCTGTGAGCCCATGATTGGGCAAAATTTGCCCAATCAGGACTCTGAGCCCTGATTGGCATAGTCGTGCACCTGTCTTGCACCTGACCTGTGGTCAGGTGCAAGGCTGTAGCCAATTAGGAGCTTCAGGCCAGTGGAAAAGTGCATTGTGGTCCATTGTGGTGCATTGTGGGCGAACACCGCGGAAATGTTTGATGTTCGCCGGACGGGCAATGTTCGATTCGAACTCATGTTCGGATCGAACCGCCAGCCCATCTCTAGTCATAAAGGTACGAATGCTTTGGTTCATCCGAATTATGTTGGACCAGTAAATTGGGGAGCAGGAGCCCCGGGCTTCACTTTAATACAATGTCCCGACAAATTACACTCGGGAGTGCATTGATGGGAACCAGAAGACGAAGCACAAGTTGAAATCATCCCCATCCCCATAGATTTCAGTTGGTTCATTGTCCTTTCGTTGACAGATCGACCAATCGCCCAAAATTTGGACAGATGTAAATTCATCCAAAAAGATTGCACATGGCTATTCAGCAAAATACGTTTTGGCTTCTAAAAGTCACCCCAAAGTCTTGACAGACGTTACTGTGCATACCTTGCATTTATCAGTAAGTTGGTGTCACCCCCATCATCACTATTTTCCTCTAGCAGCACCTTAGTGGTTTTACTACATGGCTACATTTTGCTTAAAGTGACTGTCTAGAAACTGATGAGTTATTTCATGGATTAATTGATGGAAAAAAGTAACAGTCACCTCCATATTGGGTTGGCAAACCATCAGCCACAAGGGTGTCCCTCCTTGAGACAACTCTTTTCTTCTGATATCTGGGGGACATAGACCTTTCCCAGGTCACAGAGTCACACTGCCAACATCATCTGGTGCCATTACTCAATGAAATTGTCACAAAGATTTGCACAAGTACATACAGCCTCATTTCTGGTCATTCGAAGTATACAGGGCAATCCAGACATGGACACCTTGCTCGAGGTGCCTAGAGGGGTGCCAGCTATACCCTACTGACAAGGCACAACAAGGCCGAAATGATCATAGGGGGTTGCTGCACATCTTATGGAGAGAGTACGTCCTTAGCATCTCAGCTCTGGCTGCCCTATCTGAGTGATGGAGGCTGATTTGCATATGGCATAGTCTTCTCTGTAATTGCACCATTGAGCTAAAACCTTGTGAGACCCGAGCGGGTCTTCACCGCAGAGCAGGACACTAGCGCTGTTGTTTGTTCTCAGGACCTTCACAAACCTTGTTTTTGCTCAATATACAGTAGGTGTACAGGGTAATCCATAGGTGGCCCCTTTGCTCGAGGTGTTTAGAGTGGTGTCAGCTATACCCTCCAGATGAAGCCAAACAAACATCAGGGGTTACTGCAACTCTCGTGCAGAGGAGTCTTCCTTGGCATTTTAGTCCGGGCCACCCTTTCTGGGTCATAGTGTTTGATTTGCATATGGACTCGTAAAAACCTTGTAAGACTTGAGCGCGCCCCACATACATCAGCACACTAGAGCTGTTGCTCCTCTTCAGGTCCCTCACATACCCTGGGTTATTACAAACCTAACGCTGATTGGGAAAACCGAGCTTGCAGATTTTCCTGTAGCGTCCTCATGTTAGTGTGGTATTCCGGGGCAGGCGCTAGCTCATCACCTCGCCACTGAAACACAGCGCTATCCGCAGTAATATTCACGGTAGCGCTTTCACGCCGCCGCGAGTATCACCTCCTGGAATCCATAGGACTACATGGAGGGATACGCTTCCGGGCCACGAGCCCTGTGTGACCTCACTCGAGAGAGAGAACGCAGCACCGCAGAGTGATCGCGAAGGGAGACTGGGAACTATTTGTTCCCAGTCTCACTCTGCTCGCGGCCAGAAGAAGCTGCGAAATGGGCCACCGTTCCTGCTGTGGGATGAGAGGTGAGTATGGGATTTAAGGGGGGTTTTATTTATTTATTTATTTATTTATAAAGGATTTTACCAGGAAGGATACATTGAGATTTCTCTCGTTTTCAAGTATGTCCTGGGTTCGAGAACATTGAGTGGTTACAGTTGTTACAGAAATACAAAGTAATAAAATGCAAGATATTAAAAACAAAACACAAATATACAGATTAACATATCATGGGAAGGGCTAGAACCTTGGGTTAATTAGGGTGATTTGCAAAGTGAAAGCAGCTGGAAAGTAAAGTACAAATTTCAGACCAGCACTGGGTGGGTGGGTGGATGGGGAGGGAGGGAGGGACAGCAGTGTCCAAAAACAAGCGCTGTGGCAGAGTGTGATGTGAGCTGGCTGCACACCTGTTTTAGGGGTGTTGAATGATTCTGAAATTAAAACCAGATTTTAGGAGGTGCTAACTTTTGGCTCTCCGCAACATCCCAACGGTAATTTGCGCCAGCACTTTGTAATACCTCACTTATCCTAACGCTAATTAATTATTGCGCTCCCCATGTTTAGTATAGGATGCGCAAAGTACAGGAAGCTCGCGGAAGCTCGTGCAAGCTCCGATGCGCAAACAGATTTCACCCCAGTATATCATCAAGAATGAAATGTGAATATCATGCGTTAAACTCACTTATCCTGGCGGTAATGCTTACTTATCTAGACGCTACGTTATCGCCAGCTATGGAATGGAGCCTTTTGTTTTTGCACACCCAGTGACTATCAGGGCTATTCAGAGAGAGCCGAACTGGCCCCAAAATGGTCAAATTTCGGGGCCATTCGGCTATTCAAAACCTGGCAACTCACCGAAATACGGTGCCTCTTCGGCGGCAGTGAAATAAGGTGCCTGTTTGGTGGCAGTGAAATAAGGTGCCTGTTTGGTGGCAGTGAAATGCGGTGCCTGTTCTGCGGCAGTGAAATAAGGTGCCTGTTTGGTGGCAGTGAAATACGGTGTTGTTTGCTGGCAGTGAAATACGGTGCCTGTTTGACGGCAGTGAAATACGGTGCTGTTCGGCGGCAGTGAAATACGGTGCCTGTTCGGCGGCATTGAAATCCCCCATAGAGAAGTAATGGTTAATCTATTCACATTGAACAGCAGAGAAATGTCAGTGAAATGCCCTGATGTTCAGTGGTTTCATTCAACAGGTTTAATCAGGCGAATCCCATAGGTTTCAATGTAAAAATATTCCCGTTTTAATCCAATATCTAATAAACTGTTTATTATTTTAATCCGAAGCAAATTTTTTTACGATTTTTTAAAATAGTGTGTTTTTCCTGTAACAGACCTTTTCATTAGCTAAATATATAAACGCGAAAGTCCTGACTGACTCTTCAACGCAGTGGCGTCGTAACGTGGGGGCGGTGGGTGCGGCCCGCACCAGGTGACACCCGCCTTTAGGGTGACACCGTCACCCTAAGGGCGGGTGTCTCACCGCCCGCACCGCCGCGTATTCGCTCCGTGCGAGCGTCCGAAGCATGCAGCTTCGGCGCTCGCCTGGAGGAAATACGTCACCAGCCAATCGCGGCTGGTCACGTGGCTCCCCTAGACTAGCGCCCAAGCTGCGTGCCGCCGGACGCTCAGAAGGAGCGAAAAACGCGGCGGAGAGGTGCTGCCTGGGCCGCTATCCATGTGCTGGGACCAGGACCAGGAGGTGAGCTGGGGAAAATCCATGAGCTGCTGGGGCAAATCCATGGGGGCCTGGGGCATATCCATGAGGAGCTGGGGCAAATCCATAACCTGCTGGGGCAAATCCATAACCTGCTGGGGCAAATCCATGAGGTGCTGGGGCAAATCCATAACCTGCTGGGGCAAATCCATAACCTGCTGGGGCAAATCCATGAGGTGCTGGGGCAAATCCATAAGCTGCTGGGGCAAATCCATGAGGTGCTGGGGCAAATCCATGAGGTGCTGGGGCAAATCCATAAGATGTTGGGGCAAATCCATGAGGTGCTGGGGCAAATCCATGAGGAGCTGGGGCAAATCCATAAGCTGCTGGGGAAAATCCATGAGGTGCTGGGGCAAATCCATGAGGAGCTGGGGCAAATCCATAAGCTGCTGGGGCAAATCCATAAGCTGCTGGGGCAAATCCATAAGCTGCTGGGGCAAATCCATGAGGTGCTGGGGCAAATCCATAAGCTGTTGGGGCAAATCCATGAGGTGCTGGGGCAAAATCCATGAGGAGCTGGGGCAAATCCATAAGCTGCTGGGGCAAAATCCATAAGCTGCTGGGGCAAATCCATGAGGAGCTGGGGCAAATCCATGGGGGCTGGGGCATATCCATGAGGAGCTGGGGCAAATCCATAAGCTGCTGGGGCAAATCCATGAGGTGCTGGGGCATATCCATGAGGAGCTGGGGCAAATCCATGAGCTGCTGGGGCAAATCCATGAGGAGCTGGGGCAAATCCATGGGGGCCTGGGGCATATCCATGAGGAGCTGGTGCAAATCCATAAGCTGCTGGGGCAAATCCATGAGGTGCTGGGGCATATCCATGAGGTGCTGGGGCATATCATGAGGAGCTGGGGATATCCTATGAGGAGCTGGGGGCATATCAATGAGCTGGGGCATATCCATGAGCTGCTGGGGCAGTATATCCATGAGCTGCTGGGGCAGTATATCCATGAGCTGCTGGGGCAAAATCCATGAGAGCAGCTGGAGCATTATCAATGAGAGCAGCTGGGGCAGTATATACATGAGAGGAGCTGGGGCAATATCCATGAGAGGAGCTGGGGCAATATCCATGAGAGGAGCTGGGGCATATCCATGTGTGCTGGGGGCAATATCCATGAGAGCTGGGGCAATATCCATGTGTGAGCTGGTCTGGGGCAATATATCCATGTGTGAGCTGGTCTGGGGAAATATATCCATGTGTGAGCTGGTCTGGGGCAATATATCCATGTGTGAGCTGGTCTGGGGCAATATATCCATGTGTGAGCTGGTCTGGGGCAATATATCCATGTGTGAGCTGAGGCGCAATATATCCATATGTGAGCTGAGGCGCAATATATCCATATGTGAGCTGGGGCAATATATATCCAGAGCTGCTGGGGCAATATATATCCAGAGCTGCTGGGGCAATATATATCCATGTGTGCTTTCACTGCCTTCGAACAGGCAACGTACTGCTGGCAGTTGGCAAAAAGTTGTGTGAGCATATGAGAGAGCTCCACAGCAATAAACCTCACAGTAATGTGCGCTGTGTGTATGAGCATTCAGTGTTATATGGGAGTACTGATTTAGGAGTAAGAGTAGTTAAAAAAAAAAATCTGAAACTCGGGGGGGGGGGGTGACACCATAAATTACCGCACCGGGTGACACCGACCCTAGTGACGCCACTGCTTCAACGCCCAGCTGAAACTGTTTACCCTAGGAACGTGAAATTTTGAAGGTGCACTGTTTTTTATGACGTACCACCCACTAAGGAAGGATTTTTGGCAACTCCGCCCCTAAAGGGCTGAGAAAGGGCTTTGAATATTTTAAACAGGATACCTATAGCTCAAAAACAGAAGATGTGAAAATCGGTATTTAGATTCTTCCTGAAAAATAAAAACAACACATATTTTACCATTTTTCAAAAATCAAAGTGGGGGGGGCGAAAAAATGGGGGTGAATATTTTAAATATTTTAAACAGGATACCTATATCTTAGAAACAGAAGATGTTACAGACGTGAAGATTGGTATTTAGATTTGTCTTGAAATATAAAAAAACACGTATTTTACCATTTTCTTAAAATTCCTTGAGGGGGGCTAAAAGGGGGGGTTGAATACTTTTATCATAAACGCAAAAGTCCTGACTGACTGACTGACTCATCAACGCCCAGCTGAAACCGTTTAACCTGCGAATGTGACATTTTGAAGGTGCACTGTTTTTATGATGTAGGCACCCACTAGGAAGGATTTTTAGAAACTCCGTAACTGAAAGGGTGAAAAAAGGGGTTGAATATTTTAAACATGATACCTATAGCTCAAAAACAGAAGATGTTACAGATGTGAAAATTGGTATTTAGATGCGTCTTGAAAAATAAAAAAAATATGTATTTTACCATTTTCCGAAAATCCAAGTTGGGGGGACAAAAAGGGGGGTTGAATACTTTTATTACCGATTGACTCCGGGATCCCCCTAATCTGGACATTCCTCCTGCGGTGCTGAACCTCTGCCGCCTCCACCGCACCTGTGAGAAGCAATACTTGGGATTGTAAGGCCTCCATTTGCGGCTCGAGGAGGGCCTGTTTCATTGCAGTCTCCTCAGCGCGCGTCTCGACAACCGAGAGCCGTCCTTTAACAGACCTCAATTCCGTCTGCATGGTCTTAAAATCGGCTCGCCACATAGCTCTCATGTCACGGTGGCCCATGTCCGGGGAAGTGTTGCGCCTTCGCCCCTGGTTGCAGTTGTCACAGCAGCTGATATCCGGAACACTTTATTCCCAGGTACTGTTTACCACCGGACAGGGAATGGCGGCGCACGCCAACCACTAGGTCATAACATCCGCCAACCACACCCGGAAGGGGATTCTGCTCATGAATCAGACGAATTATGCAGGGGAGGTAACCAATCGCAGCACTCGATCCTATGGGAGAGCGGGGTGTCTCCTTTGATCTCCAATAGGAGTTATTGTGTTTCCATTTAAGGGGCTTCTTGTCTCTTGGTAATCGCCCTAGCGTGGTTTCAATTCACACTTCACCTAGTGCCTTGTTGCTGCGTATATATATATATATTTCTCTGATTGTTTCTCTGGTTCTTTGATCCCGGCTTGTCCTGACTATCCTGACCTCTGGCTCCCCGATGTTTGGTTTTGTTATACGGTTTTCCAGCACTCTGTTTTCCATTTAACCTTTTGCTTGCCAGTTACTTTACTGTTTCAACCCGGCCATAATCAATGACCAGTTAGTTAAGGTTTATATTCTATTTTATGCAAGCAGGGTTTTCTATCCTTGACAACCGGTTATTAGGGTCAGTGTTATTACTTATGCTGTAAGCTGCTTGACTTTGAGAGACCAGCTGCTACCTGTGTTATCGGGCTTCATTACTGTTCATAGCCCGGCCATTACCAAGGACCGGTAGGTAGAGACCGTTGGTTTATTGTCTGCAATCGAGGTTTGCTCAATCCTGTCATTGTTTAACTGCGCTCTCCAACTCTCTATTTGTGTTTGTCTTTCTCATGATTACTGACCATAACCCGGCCATTACTAAGGACCGGTTGGTCAGAGACTGTTGGCTTATTGTCTGCAAGCGGGGTTACCCGATCCTGACATCTCATCTCCACCATTGTTTCACCCAATAAGCATCGGATATCACTCTCCAGGAGGGGCATAGGTCCACGAGCAGCCTGGGGCACATCCGCTTCGTCCCGGGAGATCCCCGTTTCCACCACCATGTGCTAGCCACCGCTGATTTCAAGGAACCCGGACCATTCTTTTTCTTGTCTCACCTTCACAGGGTCTCGGGGCGATCTCCGGGCAGCCACAGAGGCCTCCGACCAGTACGGATCCTCTCCGTCAGATGAGCTAATCGTGGGGGACAAGTAAGTTTGCGGAGCCGCCTGCCTCTTCCGTGGGCCTTCACCCATGGAATCGTGGATGTCCCTCTGCCAGGGGCTCTCTGGTAGCTGGGGCTTCTTCCCAGATTTTCTCCCCATGAGGTCAGGTGAAATTTTGAACGGGGCCGCACGGGACACAAACAGCAGTCCTGGGCAGATATAATGGGTCAGCAGGGTTCCACCAGCCAAATGTACAGTTGTGTTCCAAATTATTCAACCCCCACTGAAATTGAGTGTTTTGGCCAGTTTGACATTGATTTTGATCATTCAGTCATCTTGCTTACAATTAAATCAAAGAGGCACGTGTAGGTCAGACAAATATAACATAACATTTATAATGAAATAAGCACAAATGTCTTTTCTGTGCTCACATCATTATCAGTTTTATTCAACCCCCAAGTGACATTCAATCTTAGTACTTAGTACAACATCCTTTTACAGTTATAACAGCTTTTAAACGTGAAGCATAGCTTGACACAAGTGTCTTGCAGCCATCTATGGGTATCTTCGCCCATTCGTCATGGGCAAAAGCCTCCAGTTCAGTCACATTCTTAGGCTTGCGCACTGCAACTGCTTTCTTTAAGTCCCACCAGAGGTTCTCCATCGGATTTAAGTCAGGTGACTGCGATGGCCACTCCAAAATGCTCCAGCCTTTAATCTGCAACCATGCTCTAGTGGACTTTGAGGTATGCTTGGGATCATTGTCCTGTTGAAAGGTCCAACGTCTCCCAAGCCTCAGGTTTGTGATGGACTGCATCACATTGTCATCCAATATCTCCTGGTACTGAAGAGAATTCATGGTACCTTGCACACGCTGAAGCTTCCCTGTACCTGCAGAAGCAAAACAGCCCCAAAGCATGATTGACCTCCAATTGATGTCATTTTAGTTGCATATGGTTCTTTAAAAAGTCCTTGTAGGATTTCATTCTGAATACAATTACAAATGTACACTAAATTCCCTAAAACCCTTTACAGCATTGGGGGTTGAATAATTTTGAACACAACTGTATGTTTTGGTCCTTCCCCTCCTTTCTGTTCCTCTGCGTGACTAGAAGGATTTACCCGGGGTTATTATCCCTGGAAGAATAGCCTGATTAGCCTATAAAAAAACGTAACTTCGCTCAGGGCCAGGGCTGGTGTCCAGCGAGCCGCACATGCCTCGACGGCCAGCACCGTGTCATGCGATTTACGCTCCAGGACAGGAGGGCTCCTGCACGATTCCTATTAGGAGAAGGAGCCTTGGCACGACATGACACAGAGGGTGAACTCCTGGGGTGCACAAACGTGCTGCACTTGTTCTGCTGTTAGTGATCACAAAGGATCATTTAAAGATCTTAAGCGGCCATTAAAAACGTGCACTGTATTTATGACGTAGGCACCCACTAAGGAAGGATTTTTTTAAACCAAAGGGTGAAAAAGGGGGTTGAATATTTTAAACAGAATACCTATAGCTCAAAAACAGAAGATGTTATAGACGTGAAAATCGGTATTTAGATTCGCCTTGGAAAATGAAAAAAAAACACGTATTTTACCATTTTCCGAAAATCCAAGTTGGGGGGCAAAAAGGGGGGTTGAATACTTTTGTTAGTATACCTATATTTCAAAAACCAAAGATGTTAAAGGTGTGAAATTTGGTATTTACAATCTTTGTGAAGAAAGCCAAACATGTGTTTTACCATGTTCCAACAATCCAATTAAGGGGGGGGGGGTCGGGGAAATGAGTCTGAATACTTTTATCAGTATACCTATTGTGACGGGACGGCCGCCACTACGCTGTAGCGCAGTACAACAGTTCAAGTGTTTATTTATTTGTGTGTTCTTAAAAGTTCGTTAGCCCTTATTTTTATAAGTACCTCAATATGATTTTCCCTGTTGTTCCCCTGTTCCCCGCTCATTCAGAGCCACGGAAAGTTCACCAGATGAGCTGGCACCGAGCCTCAAGATAAGGGCTGCACCCACCAGGGGGGCCCAAGGTGAACAAAGGGAAATTGGGCCATGGCTCTAGGCAGTGGCAGAAATCACCCCGGGAGGGCTGAGGGTGGACCAGGGGAGAACAATGTCTTTTTTCCCCCCTAAATAAGCCTGTGTTCTCCATGAAAAATAAATCACTCGTTTGAACCTTTACTCCTGCCTCGCCCAGTAATTGGGGATAACAGGGCTTTGGGAACTGGGACGCTTCAAGGACCTCTCTACAGCGCTGCAAACTCGGGGTATCCTACGAGCACCAGCGGCACCTCGCTACCACACTACCGACCTCCAGGTGTACTCGGCGCTGACGGCGGATCTACTCACCCCGAGTAGCGGGATCTGTCACACCTATATTTCAAAAACCAAAGATGTTACAGGTATTTACAATCTTCTTGAAAAATAAAAAAAACACGTGTTTTACCATTTTCCAAAAATTCCAAGTGGGGGGGGGTGAAAAAGGGGGGGTTGAACCAAAAAACTCATGTTTCTTTTAAAACCAATTTTAACAAATCCCAAAATAGACGCGAGCGAAGCCGTGGGCAAAAGCTAGTTATTCATAAGATCTTATATGTTAATTCCAGACATTTTCATCCAGTAGTTTTGTTGCAAGCAGTGTTTGAATTTTTTTTTACCTCGTTCGTCGGCTTGTTGGCTTTTTCTGGCGGCTGGTTGGCGCTGTGTTCGGCGGATTGTCTGCTTGTTTCGAACATGGTCGATGGGTTTCCGGCGGATCATCAGGTACATTCGGTGTTTTTTTTTTGTGGTGTTTCAGTTCGGTCCGATCTTTCGGATCGTATCGGTGTATTTTTGGGGATCTGACACAAATTCACTGCAGAGTCAAAGTGATGGGAACGAGAGAGCACCAAAATGTCAGTGACATTTCAGTACTCTCTGAATAACCCCTTATGATCACCAGATTCCCCACATGAGTTCTTCATGATGGACCCAAGGGTACACAATTTCCACTGACACTCTATAGCATCTCAGCATTGTATCTGAGCTCCGTCATCCCCCGTACTGCTTCGAACATTTTTTTATCAGATTCAGAGTCTCGTGGTTGTTATCCTCCTATTCCTCCTCTGTGTAGAGACCTGAAACCATCGGAGACAGGTCAGGTAGAGCTTAACGTTAAATACCGTGTAACTAAATCTGTGGCTTTCATTGTGCAAATTCTAGGGTGTATAAGGTTTAATTTGGAATTGACGAACATGTCACTTGGCTGCTGTATAGTCAGGATTAATTTACCCGTCGTAGTGAGACTGAGAAGATTAAATTCTAATGTATCTAATGAAATCAGCAATGCAGCAAATATCCCGCGTTCCTGAGCAATGCCGAGAGCACGTTCCTTACAAAGGGTCAAAGAAAAAAATCCCACATAACCTAAAGTGATGATTTTATTGTACATTAATCAGGCAAATGGCCAAGAAGACCGGCATGGACAAGCCGGAGGAAAACATCAACGAAAGAGGGAGGGAAAAATGTGAATCTTATAATGTCTTAGAATGGTCTTCAACCAATAATATCCTCAGAACAAGCTCACAGCATTTATAACCAGAGATGTCATCAGAAATCCTTGGGCCTCTTACTGGTCCACTGCCTGAAGCCCTCCTAAAATCAGTAATTTCATTAAAATTAAAACATTTTACCTCCTCTTCTGCTTATATTACATGGAGTGGGCTAAATCCCTGGGGGTCCAGAAAGGGGATAAAAAGTGTTCCCTAGTGGGAGAGTGTTTGATCTGGACCTCTACCTCTTGCAGACCATACTAATCCTTCCATTTGTGAGGAATCAGAGGGCTCTTACTGTCTTACCGGCTCCTGATGCCTTGTCCCACTGGGTAATTTGTTAGTGTTGGTGGGCTCAGGGCCGGTGCTAGGCTATTTTGCGCCCTAGGCCAGGCCAGCTACTTGCACCCCCCCAAAAAAAAAAACACGTGCCATGTGTGAGCGTATCACAGAGCTCCACAGCAATAAAACACAGTAATATGCGGTGTGTATGAGCATATCACAGAGCTCCACAGCAATAAAACTCACAGTAATGTACGCTGTGTATGAGCGTGCGTATCACAGAATCCACAGCAATGAAACGCACAGTAACGGGCAGTGTGTATGAGCGGATCACAGAGTTCCACTTCACCCACACAAACACACACACACACACAGAAGGCGCACACACACACACAGACAGGGCCGGTGCTAGACTATTTTGCGCCCTAGACAAGACCAGCTACTTGCGCCCCCCCCCTAACGAAAACACCGCACATTACTGTGGAGCTCTGTAACACCCTCATACACAATGCACATTACTGTGGAGCTCTGTAACTCCCTCATAAACATGCACATTACTGTGGAGCTCTGTAACACCCTAATAAACACTGCACATTACTGTGAAGCTCTGTAACACCCTCATAGACAACACACATTACTGTGGAGCTCTGTAACACCCTCATAGACAACACACATTACTGTGGAGCTCTGTAACACCCTCATAATGTGCAGTGTTCATTACATTTCATTCCCCCCTCTTTTCATTTCACACTCTCTTCTCATTACAATGGATTTCATCCCCTCTTTTCATTCCATTCCCCTTCTTTTCATGCAACCCCTTCTTTTCACGCACTCCCCCTCCTTTTCATTCAGCCCCTCCTTATTTTCATTCCCCCTTCTTTTCAATCACCATCACCACCTCCTTCTTTTCAATCACCCCGTCCTTTTCATTCCCCCTTCTTAATCATCCCCTTCTTTTCAACCACCCCCTCCTTCTTAATCCCCCCTCCTTCTTTTCATTCCCCCTTCTTTTCAATCCCCCCTCCTTCTTTTCATTCCCCCCCCCTTCTTTTCAATCCCCCCTCCTTCTTTTCAATCCCCCCTCCTTCTTTTCATTCCCCCTTCTTTTCAATCACCCCCTCCTTCTTAAATCATCCCCCTTCTTTTCAATCACCCCCTCCTTCTTAATCACCCCCTCCTTCTTTTCATTCCCCCTTCTTTTCAATCACCCCCTCCTTCTTTTCATTCCCTTCTTTTCAATCACCCCCTTCTTAATCACCCCCTCCTTCTTAATCACCCCATCCTTCTTTTCAATCACCCCCCCCCTCCTTAAAAATAAATAATAAACTATTGGCCCCTCTCCTGCTTACCTTTTGTGGTAGGGAGGGGGCCAAATCAATGGTGGTCCAGTGGGAGTGATGGAGGCATGTCCCCCTGGTGGTCTGGATCATGGTCTGTGTCGGAGGGGTCTTGCTCCTCTGGCACTCACCTCCTCCAGTCCTCACAGGGAGATTGGGTGTTGTCGCCGGCGCACTCTGAGACGTCATCAGAGTGCGCCTGTCACCCCGACCGCACTCATTGGCGCCAGCGGAGCTCAGTGTGTGCTCCAGTTCTTTGAGGCCTTCTGCCAGCCTGGGCTGCCTCGCGCTATTCCGGCCGTGCGGCTGGCGGAACCCGAACCCTCAAGTGCCGTGAGGCCTTAGGCCGTCGTGTGGACTCTCCAGGAGCCGAGGAGAGCAGCTTCCTTTCTACTCCGGTCTCCCGCGCAACTCTCAGCCTCGGCCCTCGAGTCTCCGCCTCCTCCTTCCAGCGGCGCCTGACGTGGGGCGCGCGTGCTGCCGCCAGCCCCAACACGTGCAGCCGCAGGCGCCGCTGACGTGTTGCGTCTTGCGTGCGGCGGAGGCAGAGCCTGCTGCGTGGATCACACTCACGCCGCGCGTGTCAGTCGCACAGCCCGCTGCGGCCTGCGAGTTGATTGCAGCGCCCCGGGCCCGCGGCCGCGGCGGGACACACACTCAAATTTTCTTTTTTTCGGGCCCGGCGCTGCGCCCTAGGCGGGCATGCGCTCTAGGCAGCCGCCTAGCTCGCCTAGCGGCAGCGCCGGCCCTGGGTGGGCTGGTGCTAGGTGGCATGGAGGGACCCTTAGGCAAGCTGCACAGTGTTTGGCAAGGACCAGGACTTGTTTGATCTGAACCTCTACCTGGTGCAGATCAAACTGATCCCTCCATTTGTGAGGAATCAGAGGGCTCTTACCGGCCCTTGTTGCCCCATCCCACTGGGGAATTTGTAATTTTCTTGCTAGGCTGGTGCTAGGTGGCATGGAGGAGCCCTTAGGCAAGCTGCACAGTATTTGGCAAGGACCAGGACCTGTTACATAGTTACATAGTTATATAGGCTGAAAAAAGACATGCGTCCATCGGGTTCAGCCTCTCCCACATAACCTACTGCTGTTGATCCAAAAGAAGGCAAAAAACCCAGTCTGAAATATGCAACATACTGGGAAAAAATTCCTTCTGGACCCCAGAATGGCGTCAGATTTCTCCTTGGATCAAGAAGCTTTTACCCACATATTAAATATTATAACCCTTAATATTCTGTGTCTGCAGGAAATCATCCAGTCGTTTTTTAAAAGTCTGTACAGACTCTGACCCAACCACCTCAACAGGCAGAGAATTCCACAGCTTTATTGTTCTCACCGTAAAATAACCCTTCCTATGCTTTAAGCTAAATTTTCTTTCTTCCAGTCTAAATGGATGACCCCTTGTCCTGTGTATAGTCCTGTTAATGAATAGGTTATCAGACAATGGTTGATAATGGCCCCGTATATATTTATATAAGGTTATCAGATCCCCTCTAAGGCGCCGTTTCTCTTAACTAAACAGGTTTAAGCTTGTTAGTCTTTCCTCATAACTTAACCCTTCCATCCCCCTTATTAATTTAGTTGTCCGTCTCTGCACTTTTTCTAACGCTATAATATCTTTTTTTAAGACAGGTGCCCAAATTGCACGGCATATTCAAGGTGCGGCCTGACCATTGATTTATACAGAGGCAAAATTATGTTTTCATCCCGTGAGTGAACTCCCCTTTTAATGCATGCCAATACTTTGCTGGCCTTGGCGGCTGCTGTTTGACATTGCACATTGTTACTTAGTTTGAAGTCTATGATTATTCCCAAATCCTTCTCCTGCTTGGATTTCCCTAATTCCGTACCATTTAGGGTATAAATTACTTGTGTGTTCTTCACTCCAAAGTGCATAACTTTGCATTTATCTACATTAAATCTCATCTGCCATTTAAGTGCCCAGTCCCCCAATCTATCTAAATCCCTCTGCAGTGAAGTAACATCCTGCTCACATTGTATTACTTTTCCTAGCTTTGTGTCATCTGCAAACACTGATACATGACTTTCAATGCCTATCTCAAGGTCATTTATAAATAAATTGAATAGTATTGGTCCTATAACAGACCCCTGAGGGACACCGCTTACCACTGGTGTCCATCTTGAAAATGTACCATTTATGACCACTCTCTGTACCCTATCTTTTAGCCAGTTTTCTATCCAAGAACAAGTATTTTCATCTAGACCATTTTTTCTTAATTTAAATAGTAACCTTTTGTGTGGAACTGTGTCGAAAGCTTTGGCAAAATCTAAGTAAATCACATCCACTGCGACCCCCTGATCTATACTTCTACTTACTTCCTCATAGAACGTAATTAGGTTAGTCTGACATGATCTGTGTTTCATGAAACCATGCTGATTTTTGCCAATTACATTATACCTCCCAATAAATTCCTGAATACTATCCCTTAGTAACCACTCAAATACTTTCCCAGCCACAGATGTTAAGCTCACAGGTCTATAATTCCCAGGCACAAAATTTTAAACCTTTCTTAAATATAGGGACCACGTCAGCTTTTCTCCAATCCTCTGGTACTATTCCTGAAAGAAAAGAATCTTGAAAGATTAAGAACAGAGGTTTACATATTTCAACACATAGCTCCCTCAGTACTCGCGGGTGAATTCCATCTGACCCTGGGACTTTATTAACATTCACATTGTTTAATTTGTGTAAAACCTTGTCCTGAGTCAACCAGTCACTTTGTATTAGTAAGTTTTTATTAATGAATTTCATGTCTCCTGCTATAGGTTTCTCTTTGATAAATACTGAAGAAAAATAATCATTTAAAATTTCTGCCTTATCCTGATCTTCAGTTAACAATAACCCTGACTCAGATTTTAGTGAACCTACATTTTCACTCTTGGGTTTTTTAGAATTTATGTACCTAAAGAATCTTTTAGGGTTGGTCTTGCTCTCTTTGGCTGTTTCTTTTTCATTTTCTAGTTTAGCCCATCTAATCGCATTTTTACATGCTTTATTGGCTGCCCTATATGCTTTATAGGATGCCTCAGATTTATCAAATTTAAAAGCTTTAAATGCCTTTTTTATTTTTCATTTCCTTAGTTACCTTCCTACTAAGCCACATTGGTTTCAGTCTGTTTCTTTTATATTTATTAACCAGTGGAATATATTGTGACGTGTACTTTTCTAGTGTTAGTTTAAAGATATTCCACTTATCCTCAGTGTTTTTCCCGTGAAAGAGTTTTGCCAGTCAATGACATTGAGAGCTTCCTTTATTTTAATAAAGTTGGCCTTTTTAAAATTATATATTTTAGCATGCCCCTTATGAATGTGTTTTTTTGAGTTTATTTCAAAAGTCACCATATTATGGTCACTGTTTCCCAACTGTTCCTTTACATTAATATTTGAGAAAATACCTCTACCTGGTGCAGATCATACTAATTGCTCCCTTTGTGAGGAATCAGAGGGCTCTTACCGGCCCTTGATGCCTCAACCCACCGGGGAATTTGTTAGTGTTTTGGTTGGCTGGCTCTAGGTGGCATGGAGGGGCCCTTAGGCAAGCTGCACAGTGTTTGACAGTCCATCTCATCCTCGGTTTATGAGATTGTTACTTGGGTTAAATGGTCACAATCTATGCTCTTTCTATGAGAACTTGGTGTAAACAATTAAGACCTCATCTTGGTGGCCCTCCCTTGTTCTCCATGTGTTCTTTCCCTTTTTATATACGATTGAGGTCTTGAGCTTGAATTTGTTGAGGTTCTTCTTATTGATCGCACCTCATATCTCTGATTCTTGGTCTCCCCAGGCCTGGGCTTTTTTTTGACCTGGACTTCGTTATGTCAGTGGACTCTCTCCTTTCACACATTATCTACAGGCCTTGCTCTTCGATCTAAGCATGAAGAGGACCACTCTAAGGACCGTGAGACCTCTTAATCTGTTCCTGCTTTTACTTCTGCCCCTTGTCACCCCAACATCCCCCTGTCGTTGCGATGAGATCAGGTACCTTTGTGATGCGTTATGGAAGCAGTGAGAGAGCTCAGCGTCTCTGACACCAGAAAGAAGACAAAAATATAGGGCTCTATTAACTTCTTCACGCAAACCTTAACGCGAGCGCAAAAACGTATTAACGCGAGGGGAAAAACCCTTTGCACAGAACGTCGTATTACAATGTGAGCGCAAAAAATGCACGTTAACGTCTACCGCTAATGAACCTGCGCGAACCCTTTGCAAACGTAATCTACTGTGCACGTCCTATACTTAACATTGTGAGCGCAAATGCGTTTGTGCGTGGACGGTATTACAATCTATGCACAAATTTTAACCGACAACGTTTGCGCGTATAATTTTAACGTCTTTTAAAAGCTGGTGTTAACGGCAAATCGGAACGTTCTGGCCGAAACCAAATACACCAGCATGAAAAAAAAATACAGCAACGTATAGTTACACATTCTACTCATGCCCAAACAATAAAATGGAGAAGTTGTGCGTGTTTTTATTATTGATGCAGCATATATACTGACTTTGACAGGCGCAAAAACTTAACGGGAGACCATTGTGGTTCTTAATTCAGATTGCCCACCGATTTCTGCGCGCAGCGTTAATGCGCGTGCGTTTTTGCGTGTCTTTTTATGCGCGTTATTTTTTCACGGATGAAAAAATGCGCTCGGATTTTAATACCAGCGTTAATTTATGCGCGTTAACGTTTAACGTTGGGCGCAAAAAAAATAGCGCTGCGCATGCGCTTTTTCGCGAACCAGTTAATAGAGCCCATAATTATTAAATCGTGAGGGTCTGAAGAATTCTCTCTCACCTCCCACGACATTATATCAACAGTGAAAATGTACTTTAATGACAAAGCCACCCCAAAAAAACATCCATACAAGAGGAAACAACCCTGAATCCATCACGTATATCACAGATGAAATGTTACACTTTTTTTAATCATTAAGAAAATGGGAAGAAAACCACAATGAAGCAATTTTTCAATTGTGACGCAAAAATAAACAATAAATTATCCCTGTTTTCGTAATGTTTATCAGATTTCTCCTTGGCTCCACAGCAGCCGTCTCTTATTAACTATTATATCCCTGGATGGTCTTTTTTCCCCAGAAAGACACGATGATCCACTATATGTACTCTTGCCCTTTGTACAGTCCTGTTCATGAACAGGTCACAGACATCAGGTTATACAGGCGATTGATACAGACCAGAACCCTAAATTGTTTTATATATATAGAAAATGAATAAAAGGAAATAAATGAGAGTTTCAGGAGACGTACCTCCTCTTATATTGAGCACATCGCAGCACGTGCTGGAAGCGGCTGCTGGTTTCTGTTAGGCACATGTCGACGCTGCACCTCATGTTGTTGCTACTGTGTCTCAATATTGTATCAACATTGTGGATCCTATCCTAATGGTATCCGCTAAGGCTTTCATGCGAAGCTGGTTACGGTGCACTCGCTCCTTCAGATAACCCCAATGTAGAGGTCCGGCCTGGTGAGATCGGGAGAATTGGATGGCCACAGATTCCCAGAATTATCACGGGCCTCAAAAGAACTCTGGATTGTCGCCATTTACTCATGTGATGTGTGGCATGTTGCGCCATCTTCCTAGAAGTAACCCTGTGATCTTGCAAAGAGAAAGCCATTCTGTTCCGTGGGAGTGATATTTTCATGGTTGTGCTGTTGTCGTGGCTGTGTTGTCACCTAGCAGTTGCTTTCACTGCATGCTGTGATGGGATACACTCAGCATAAGAGGAGGTACGTTTCTGGAAACGCTCATTAATTTCCTTGCCTTTTTTTTATAATCTAAAACAATCCTTTGGGTTTGGGTCTATATGAATGGCCAAGGTCTATTTATATGGTATTATCTCATCTGCTCTAGATGGACATGTTTTTCAAATGGCATCTTGTCCCATTACCCTATCTGATCCTTTATATAATTCTATCCCTGAGCCTAAATGCTGGTGTGGGTCGTTCAATCCAGTGCTTTGAAATGTCTGAGCAAGACGTCATTATATTAACCCATTATATATCATTGTCATGGTGAGCTACTGTCACGGAACATGCCAGTGATGCCACAGGTAGGCCCGAGTTGATGGTTATCCATCCTGAAAACCATGGCAGTCCCTTTCCTGCTATGACCTGTGAGTTCCAGGCCAGGTCTTGCACTTACCATGGCTGTACTGTAGGAAACCACAGGTGCTCCCATCTAATGAGCCCTGTAAACCCCTACATAATGGTGGAGAGTGGAGACCCCAGAGTACCTTGCTTCAGTATTATCAAGACCTTCAGAGTGTATTGCTCCTTATGAAGCCTTCTCCTTCCAAGCCTTGATCCTGTTTACTCTCCAAGTCGTGTTCTGTATCACAGTCTCCAAGCTTACCCCCGTGTTTCTGCCAGTATCCAACTTGCTCCCCGTCTTCCTACCAGTATCCAACCATGCTGTCATATTTGTGTCAGTGTTCAGCGTGTCCCCCCTCTTCCTACCAGTATCCAACCATGCTGCCATATTCCGGCCAGTATCCAGCATGACCCCCTCTTCCTAACAGTATCCAGCATGCCCATTTTCCTTCCAGTATCCAGTGTGCCTGTTTTCCTGCCAGTATCCAGCCATGCCCCCATCTTTCTGCCAGTATCCAGTGTGCCTGTTTTCCTGCCAGTATCCAGCATGCCCCATCTTCCTGCCAGTATCCAGCGTGCCCCTGTCTTCCTGCCAGTATCCAGCCATGCCCTGATCTGCCTGCCAGTATCCAGCCATGCCCTGGTCTTCCTGCCAGTATCCAGCATGCCTCCATCTTCCTGCCAGTATCCAGCCATGCCCTGGTCTGCCTGCCAGTATCCAGCCATGCCCTGGTCTTCCTGCCAGTATCCAGCATGCCTCCATCTTCCTGCCAGTATCCAGCCATGCCCTGGTCTTCCCGCCAGTATCCAGCATGCCTCCATCTTCCTGCCAGTATCCAGCCATGCCCTGGTCTTCCCGCCAGTATCCAGCATGCCCCCATCTTCCTGCCAGTATCCAGCATGCCCCTATTTTCCTGCCAGTATCCAGCATGCCCCATCTTCCTGCCAGTATCCAGCATGCCTCCATCTTCCTGCCAGTATCCAGCATGCCTCCACATTCCTGCCAGTATCCAGCATGCCCCTATTTTCCTGCCAGTATCCAGCCATGCCCTGGTGTTCCCGCCAGTATCCAGCATGCCCCCATCTTCCTGCCAGTATCCAGCATGCCTCCATCTTCCTGCCAGTATCCAGCCATGCCCTGGTCTTCCCGCCAGTATCCAGCATGCTTCCATCTTCCTGCCAGTATCCAGCCATGCCCTGGTCTTCCTGCCAGTATCCAGCATGCCCCCATCTTCCTGCCAGTATCCAGCATGCCTCCATCTTCCTGCCAGTATCCAGCATGCCCCATCTTCCTGCCAGTATCCAGCATGCCCCTATTTTCCTGCCAGTATCCAGCATGCCCCATCTTCCTGCCAGTATCCAGCATGCCTCATCTTACTGCTAGTATCCAGCATGCCTCCATCTTCCTGCCAGTATCCAGCATGCCCCTATTTTCCTGCCAGCATCCAGCATGCCCCATCTTCCTGCCAGTATCCAGCATGCCTCCAGCTTCCTGCTAGTATCCAGCATGCCCCTATTTTCCTGCCAGTATCCAGCCATGCCCTGGTCTTCCCGCCAGTATCCAGCATGCACCCATCTTCCTGCCAGTATCCAGCATGCCTCCATCTTCCTTCTAGTATCCAGCCATGCCCTGCTCTTCCTGCCAGTATCCAGCATGCCCCATCTTCCTGCCAGTATCCAGCATGCCTCATCTTACTGCTAGTATCCAGCATGCCTCCATCTTCCTGCCAGTATCCAGCATGCCCCTATTTTCCTGCCAGTATCCAGCATGCCCCCATCTTCCTGCCAGTATCCAGCATGCCTCCATCTTCCTGCTAGTATCCAGCATGCCCCTATTTTCCTGCCAGTATCCAGCCATGCCCTGGTCTTCCCGCCAGTATCCAGCATGTACCCATCTTCCTGCCAGTATCCAGCATGCCTCCATCTTCCTTCTAGTATCCAGCCATGCCCTGGTCTTCCTGCCAGTATCCAGCATGCCTCCATCTTCCTGCCAGTATCCAGCATTCCCCATCTTCCTGCCAGTATCCAGCATGCCCTATTTTCCTGCCAGTATCCAGCATGCCCCATCTTCCTGCCAGTATCCAGCATGCCCATATTTTCCTGCCAGTATCCAGCATGCCCCCATATTCCTGCCAGTATCCAGCATGCCTCCATCTTCCTGCCAGTATCCAGCATTCCCCATCTTCCTGCCAGTATCCAGCATGCCCTATTTTCCTGCCAGTATCCAGCATGCCCCATCTTCCTGCCAGTATCCAGCATGCCCATATTTTCCTGCCAGTATCCAGCATGCCCCATCTTCCTGCCAGTATCCAGCATGCCTCCATCTTCCTGCTAGTATCCAGCATGCCTCCATCTTCCTGCCAGTATCCAGCCATGCCCTGGTCTTCCCGCCAGTATCCAGCATGACCCCATCTTACTGCCATGATCAAGCGTACATTTCTTCATTACTCTGCAAGCACATCTCATCCAGACAACTCCGGTCGCCAGTCGAGCTCCTCCTGTCATCGGTCTACACGTGCACAGCCAACTCTCGCCTCCAAGAATTCTCATGGGCAGCACCGGTCTTGTGGAATGACGTTCCTCGTCCTATCAAACTCTCCCCTGATATTCAGACCTTCAAGAAATCCCTCAAAACCCATCTCTTCAGATTATTGTACCACATCACTGAGGCAACTCATCCCTCTGCTCATCCACTCACACAGGATTGAAGCCGCTTCTATTTCCTCACCGTTCCCGAACCACTGGCACTAATGATCCTGCTATCTAGTGAAATTCCTCTTGTCTTCCTCAACCCCCAATCCCTCTAGACTGTAAACTCCTATGAGCAGGGCCCTCTACACCTCTTGTTTCCATCATATGTCCGTTTATCTCGTTCCCTTTGGTTATTGTAAAGCGCTGCGGAAACTGATGGCGCCATATAAATGATAACAATAATGATAAAATAATAATAAGCGTGCCCCCGTCTTCCTGCCAGAATCCAGTCAGCCCTCTTCCTGTCCTGCTTGTCTGCTGTCTCTAAACCTCCTGTGAATTTCCGAAGTGTTTGTCAGGGTCGTGGGGATGGTACCAGGGTGGCACCGGGGACGAGGGGAATATGGGCCCAGTGTGCGGTGATCTGCAGAGGTAGACAGGTGGATATGGGTAGAGGAGGGTGGCTGGAGATGGTGACTAACCAGGTTGATTGCAGAAGGATGATGGGAATGGTGGATATGGTTGCAGGAGCCAGAAATGAAAAATCAGGAACAGGTATCAGAGCAACAACACAAAGCAATAGTGGTCTCTTTGGAAGCATGAGCTGTAATGAACCAGCAATGTGTTAGTCTGGGGCAGAGCCCTTTATTTTGTGAGACACGTGTGTTTTGGTGCTTAACTGTTACATTGCTGGATGCAGGTTACAGGGCAGGAGCAGAACATGAAGTGTACCACCAGGGGGGGGGTTTCAGGATGGTGACAGCCATCGGGAATGGCAGTGTTGCTGTGGTTCTGTGTCTTGTTCCTCTGCGCCCTGTCTCAGGTTCACGCTCCATTTGTCTCCTTTCCCTGTCTTGTCCTCTGGTCAGCCCTTTTCCTACCCTGTCCCTCATTTATCTCCCTAGATACCTGCCTTGCAGTTTTTGTGCCGTAACCTCTATATTCTTTTCAATATACCCCATTTGAACCCGATTCACCTGTCTGTCTATTTGTGTCACAGCATCCTGGGCTCATACCCTCACCCCCCGATCCGCCACCGTGACAGCTGGTGAATAATGGTGAACATTTGGCTCGTTTAGTATTGCTAATGGAATACCGAGTTGGGGAAAATCGTTATATTTCACAATTTTGCCTCAGAAAGTGTCTTTTTCCTGGCGCTTCACCACCGTTTCAGCTCTTGAATAGCCTCATTGATTGAGTTTTAGTTGTGTGTGTTGGAGGCTGAAAGTCACATTATTATCCGATACGTATTATTCACGTTCAAAAAGTCGTCGTTACTTGGGTAACGAATCATGAAGATGACAGCAACACATGTAACATGTAACTCAGAACATCGTGTCCCGTTTAGAAATCTCACGGCTGAACAAAACGAATGTTTCTGGAAACATCTGGAAGCAATTGAGCGGCATTTATCGGGAACTCACACAGAATGTTCCATGAACACAACCAGAAGCCCAGACGCAAAGACACGTTTCTATGCGAGCCCTGGACCTGTGCACAGGCAAAAAGTTTGGTTTGGAATATTTGGTATCCAAAAATTACAGAATCAGATAATCCGGAATATCGGAAGCTTCCAATGTTTCGGATCGGACCATTTCAGACTATTTGAAGGGTCCAATGTTTCTGATAGTCAGAATCTTGTTGTATTAAAGTGTAAAAAGGTACAGAATGATGCATGAACTGCTCCGGATTGATTCCCAGAATGATCCACAATATGATACACATGCACCAAAATTACATCCATAATGAAGCACGTGCTCCAAAAATGACACACATAATGACACATAGGCATCAATAAAGCTGTGGAGCATTCCGGAATAATCCAAAGATATCCGATTATATTTGGATCTGGCTGATTATGACCAGGTCGGTTTGGATCAATTTCTTATGTTTTTATACGGTGAGAGACTCGATTCAGATATCGGTAATTCAGAATTCCAATCGATCCGAATCACTTAATAGCCGTTTATTTGACCGAATTTCATATTGATCCAAACCGAATCACACCGGGCAAACAGGCCCCATCTGGCTGGTAGGCAACGGCACAGAGGGAAACAATAGCCATGGGCCACATGCCGACTGCAGATCTGCCAAGTCACACGACTTAGGCTGGCGTCAGACAAGCGCACTATGTGCGCCAGTACTGACGTGCTTACTAATTCCCCCCCCCATGTGGCTGATCTCTCCAGAAGAAATGTTGAACCTGATAGAGCAGAGAATAATATATATATTCTCTGCTCTGTCGGGTTCAACATTTCTTCTGGCGGGATCAGCCAAATGGGGAGGGGCACATTTAGTTGAGATTGTCCACATGCCACCCCCCATGTGCGTATGTGTATATATGGTCTGAGGTCTGTGGGTGGGTGTATATATAAATCTGCGTGTTAATATATACGTATATATAGGTCTGCGTGTTGATATATACGTATATGTCTGTGTGTGGTATCAATGCATCCCTACTCTATACACAGCGCTCCGTGTCCCTATAATATATATGATCAGAGGTTACCTTTTTTTTATACTTTTATACTATTCCTATTAAATTAACAGTAATTTTTGATGTATTTTATTCAGTAGGATCTTTTTTTGCCTATATAACATGTGCTTTGTGAAAATAAAATGGTTTTGTGTGTACATTTTAATTTAGTTAGTGGATTCCTGTCCAGTGCGGTGAGAAGCAAACGTATTGCAGTGTAGACACGCTGCGAGGCGGAACGGAGTGAAGTCAAGCCTGCAAAATATTTGCTTCTCTTCGCTTCACTACGCTGTGCATCGCTACACGCTCAGTGTGTCTCAGCCTTTATTCCCGCATCGCTAGCTTACCGAATCAGTTTGTATACTTGTTACTGACCCTGCTTGTTCTGAGGACCCAATCTGTTGCCGACTTTGCCTGCCATTTGTCTATTCTCTCTGTGTATTCCCTGCCTGTGCTGTTTGCTTCCTGTTGCTACTGGTGTGCGCCGATTCTCACCATATACAGCAGCGCAGTACAAGTGCCTAAACATTGCTGACCCGGTTTTGTTATAGCTGCTGATGTAACTGAATAGATTGGGGATCTCTTCTGCATTACCAAAACCTTCACCAATGCACTCTTCCACAATACCTCAGAGGGGTTACGGTGTGAAGGCACTTGTTGCCACCAAAGGCAAAATATTTGGGTGCACTGCCACTGACGCCTATACCAGATTCATATCATTTTAATATTTGACCGCAGGGTCCAACCCTGCACTCTTCCACAATATCACAGAGGGGTTACGGTGTGACGGCACTGTTGCCGACACTAAAGGCCCAATTTTAAAGCACCTATTGTTACTTTCATCCAAAGCCTGCATAAATTTCACCATAATTTAGCCAAAAAAATCACTAAATTTGTTCTGCGTGTCCTAAAACATCTCCTCTTTTCATACAAGCTGCCGCCCCAAGCAGTTGTTTATGAATAGATTAACCCCTTAATGACCCCTGACGTACCCTGTACGTCCTGTCCTCGGGTCTCCCTTAGACCCGCGGACGTACAGGGTACGTCAGCGGTGCCAAATCCCCCTCCCGCCCGATACTCATCTCCCTCGTCGGATCCCACGGCGATCTGGCAGGGAGGAAGCCTGCCCATGTGATTTACATGGGCAGGCGAGGCTGATGACGTCACCACGCTGCGTGGTGACGTCATCAGACTTTGCCCCCATGTGTTTCAATGGAGGGGAGGGGGGGGCTCCTTCGGAGCCATCTATCTCCCCAACCATTGAAGCTAGGGAGATGCCGTTTGCACCGCTGGAGAGGGGAGAGTGTATGGCATAAACAGTTTCGCCGCCGGATCGCTTTTCGGCGCCAATTGGCGCCAAAACGCGATTCAAACCTGGAGGGGGGCTGACATCTTGGATGTCAGCCAAGCCTCCAGGTCCCCCCCCACCCACTGACAACCTCACCATATGTGTGAGGATGTCAGTGGGCCAGTTAACCCTCTAGCTGCCATGTAGAGATAAGGGGATCCTAAGGATCCCTTTATCTCCCGATCCATGGCAGCTTGATGGTCATATTTGCCATCATTTAAAAGGCCTGATGATGGCCTTTCAAATGATACCAAACATGACCAGGTTTGGTTTAAAAAAAAAAAAAAAAAAAAAAAAAAAAATAATAAAAAAATTAAATAAAATAAAAAAAAGTTTTTTTTTAAAAGTTTTTTTGTCTGGGGGGAGTTTAATTAAATAGGACCTAGGCTGTCATCTAAAAATAATTAGCACAAAATGGTCAGAATGAGCGCAGCGCACATAGGTGAACTGTCTCAGCAGTGAAGGGGTTAAAAAGCAAACGCATGTTAAAATTGGATATTTCTAGTCTCGGGACAAAATTTTGAACCTATTTAGCCGGGGTATTTTTGGGTGGTTGTAGATTTTGGGGATTAAATTACGAAAAAGTGTGTTTTTACCATTTTTTTCCTCATATTTCATATTTTTTTTTATAGTAAATTATTCGATATGATGGAAATAATGGTATTTCTAGAAAGTCCATTTAATGGCGGGAAAAAGGGTGTATAATATGTGTGGGTCGAATAAACGAGTAAGAGGAAAAATTGTCCTAAACACTAACAGCGCAGAAACGTAAAAACAGCAGCGGTCACTAAAAGACGGATTTGTGTAAAACCGCCCGGTCACTAAGGGGTTAAAGGAAAACCATTTACCATCATTTGAAATGTCATTTTTTTGTTTTTAAATGTTTCTATATATCCTACAAATCCGCCACTTCACGAGCAGGTTATGGGGACCACCTAGGCACGATATTTGACGGAATTTTTCATTTTTATTCTTAACCTTTATTTCATGGAAAACTCACTGTTCCTTTAAAAAAGAAAAAAAAATTTGTCCTTGTTTCCTGTCCCCCAGGGCACTACCCGTACCCCCATACACCTTTTATGGAAAATATCTTGCATATATGGCCTCTTGGAGGGCACTCTAAAATTTGACCGTTCGAGTCCCATTGACTTGCATTGAGTTCAGTTCGTGTTCGAGTTCGAACTCGAACTTTTGAAATTGTTTGCGTTCGAATGCGAACCGAACACGGGGGTGTTCGGCTCATCCCTAGTGCTGAGCACACTGAGGGCTCTATTACATTCTTCACGCAAAAACGCACGCGCAACGCGTGAATTTGTGCGCCCTGCATTAAACGTTAACGCGTGTAAATCAACGCTGGAATTACAATCCTCGCACATTTTTTCATCCGTCGAGCAATAACGCGTGTAAAACGCAGCAATGTTTCGCACAGAAATCAGTGTGCGGACTGTTTTTCTCCCGCAATTCAGCCAAACAGAATTAAGAACGACAATTATCTCACGTTAAGTTTTTGCGCCTGTCAAAATCAATCTGCACATATATGCTGTATGAAAAAAAACATGCACAACTCCTCCATTTTATTGGTTTGGTATGTGTAGAATGTGTAACTATACTTTGCTGTTTTTTTTTTGGGCTGGTGTATTTGGTTCGGCCAGGTTGATTGTAATAGGGCCCTGAGTGCGCTCATCGAGGTGGCCAAACGGGCGTCGAGTGGAAGGAACGTCCACTCTCATGGGTGTTCCTTCCGCTCTCCAAAGACGCTAGTCTGACCCTAGTCTTAACTGTGTGGCACCTGGTTTTTCCTTAGCCCTCCAGGAGGACTGAGGGATCATGCAAGGTGTGTTCCTGTTTAATGGCACCTGTGGTGCTGAAATAGTTAAATTTAAGGCTTCTCGAGTCCGTACATGAGGACTAGTAAGTGTAGCGCTCATGTACAGGCAGGCCTGAATAACGGTTAGTCTCATTGGGGAGAAATCACTGTCAGTGATGCAAGTTGCATCACGATCACGGGCTTGTCGGTCAAGTCTCTACCCTTCCGATCTCTTACTTATTATAAAAGACAATCATTATGGCCCTGTGGCCAATGTGGAAATGAAACGTTTCCCCCAACAAACCTATTGCTCTCCTTCTGCCGGGATATACTTAATCTCTGCAGGAACCCGTGGTCTCACCAAAGATCTATCAGCATGCCGCATCCCCACCCACCCGCTGCTCTCGCTCCTGTCCACGCTGGGCTAATGGCCTCGCTGTATAAGTAATATTTTAGAATATGAAGGTCTCTTTATTCAGTTTCCTCCTAATTCCCTGCAAGGTTCCTCAATGTTCCTCTGACCTCGACGTTGTCTCCTTATAATGAAAAGATGCTGAGTTCTTTCAAGTTCCTGGAGATTAACGGGACGCTCTACTCATGCTGACCACTTTATTGTTTTAAAATGATCAGGATGTGAGGAGTGTAGAGAAAGAACTACACCAGCGTTGCAGGGGAATAACTGGTGACAATGCTCGGAAGTGATATAAATAAGGAAAATAATACCCAAGGATCGTGAAGGTCAATCTAGGATGGATAAAACCTCAAAAAAGAGGGACAATATATGACAAAATAATGTAATACAGAATAGATAAAATAGTATATATAAGCAGCTGTATATTCGCATACACTCACATATTTCAGAGCTTACACACGATTGGCTCTGTATGACGGGCGTTGTGCTGATTCCCAGGATGGCACCATCCACTGGATGCTGGAAAGAGGTTACTCTTCAGATATAGTGTGATCCCAAGTGCGATGTGCGTCATTTGGACTAAGGTTGTGTGGGCATGGGGATGGGTTTGGGGTACTGGCTTGAGGTTATTTTCATTGTCCTCTTGTGTGCAGAAGGTTTGTGTAATCTGTGTTTATGCAAGAATGTTATTATCTATCTGTCTGTTGTCTGGTCCTTGTCTATCTCTTATTTGTTGAAAGGATTAACGTCCAAGTTTACTGTGTCAATAATGTGCTTATCTGTTTCTTTTTGAGTAGGTTGTTAATTTGCTGACTGTAATCTGTTATTCCAATTCCCATTGTCCTGCCTCGTTAGAAATGTTAAGTAATGTCTGATTTAATTGTCTGTCCCTAATCTAATTATGTTTCACATTCCAAAAGGCAAATGTTTGTCCAATTATCTGTTTCACTCTGGTTTGGTCCCCCAGAGGTTTCTAGGGAGGAGTTTGTGTAGGTAAATGACCCATGTGTGACCGTATAAATATATGTGTGAGTGTCCCTGATTACAACCAGTTCTATTCTGATTCTACATGCAGTCACGACTCATGGTTTGGGTAACAGCTATACTCTGCTTGCTGTGCCAAGACAAAAGGCTCCAGATCTACAGCCACTGCTTATTTCTGGGGGACGCTAGCCAGGCTCTCTACATGTACCCGTCTTTAAGCTGCGGCTAAAGACTTGAGAAAGACACGGGAGACACAAGGAGAACACGGGGGTCCAGTAAGGAAGCGGCATTGGCAGATGTGACCCTGTTGGGTTACAAAGATCTGTTACACCAGGGGAAAAGGAAATTATATCATAGGGCAAATATCTGTAATACTTCAAGAGCTCCCCCGCTAGAAATATATAACCTGGCTCTAGGAGGACTAGCTTGTGATACCTAATAAGGTGATATCATACCCTCTCACTGATGGTCATGGAGACAGCAGGCTTCGTATGAAGCTTCTCCTGAAGGATTGCTGGAGCTTGTTCAGAAAGTGGCAGACTAAAACGTATTACTGGGACTAGGTATAAAATAAAACAAATGTATCAAGATAAGAATAAAAAATAACTACAAAGGGGTATCCTGTAACGCGTTTCGCTGAAACAGTAACTCAGCTTCCTCAGTCAGGGACAAAAAGGTGAGTAACCTTTATTATCATTATTATTGTCATCATTTCTATGGCGCCAACAGTTTCCGCAGCGCTTTACAGTAACCAAAGGGAACTAGATAAACGGACATATGATAGAAACAAGAGATATAGAGACATAGAGGGCCCTGACCATATGAGCTTACAGTCTAGAGCGATTGGGGGTTGAGGAAAACAAGGGGACTTTTACTGGATGGCAGGATCATTAGTGCCAGTGGTTCGGGAATGGTGGGACCATAGAAGCAGCTTCAATCATGTGAGTAGGTGAGCAGAGGGATGAGTTGCGTCAGTGATGTGGTACAATAATCTGAAGAGATGGGTTTTGATGGATTTCTTGAAGGCCTGAAGATCAGGGGAGAGTTTGATAGGGCGAGGCAGGTCATTCCACAGGACCGGAGCTGCCCTTGAGAAAAGAACTAAATAATTGTGCAGATCTCCCCAATATTTTAAGGGCAAAAAAAGGGAATTCTGTTTTCCAGTAGAATATCCCTTTAAACCGTCGGCACGATCAGCCGCTCACAGGACCTCGGCACGAGCCGCCACTTGATTTCATTAATGGTAAAAATATTTTCTGTAATTTTGGATCCCTCTGAGACTCATCATTTTCTGACAAATGGAGACGGAGTCGCTGTAATTAATTACATAAACATATTTCCTTTCGCTGATTAACGTTTGATCTTTGCGAGATATAGAATCTGTGCACAGCGAGGTCCTCTGTGGTTTTTGGAATGTGATGTTTACGGGATGTAACGAAGCCTTTTTATTATGTTTACCAAAGCCAGGTTCAGCAATAAGATCCCTGGAACATGTCTAATGAATTCTACGAAGATCGGCCGCAATCCCTTCCAGATAAAACAGCTTTACGGAGACATGAACGCGCCGTGTGTGTGCGCGCCGGCCGGGTAGAGCCTGTCAGAACGGACATGCATGAATGGACCCTGCGACGGAAAACGTTACCCAGAGAGGGGCATTAACCTATGTTACGTTAATTTGAGAAGCTCAGCCCCTGCGAGTCGCAAAGCAGAATAAGGAGCAGCACAAGGACTTACTGAACCGATAGGCAAATGCCTTTAGGTCAGCAGAGAGAAGTCCACAGACTCGTCTTATCATTAGATAGAAAGAAAGCCCTATCGACTTCACCTCTATAGAAGAGACGAGGAAACTCCACATCATACTGGGAGAAGAGACGAGGAAACTCCACATCATACTGGGAGAAGAGACGAGGAAACTCCACATCATACTGGAAGAAGAGGAGCCGGCGGTGAAAATATCTGCCCAATACGTCGCAGAATGTCACAGACTGAGAGGAACATGAGAGATCCTGGACTTATAAATCCCCAACACGGACTCGCCCCCATCCCAATTCACATTATCCCTTACCCCTGATAATGTCCATGGACTTGCCCATTCCCCCCCATATATATGTCCCACTACCCCCCCCCCTCCTCCCCATATGCTTTGGCAATGCTAAAATGTATTTGGTCCTGCCAATAAAGCTTATTTTGATTTGATTTGATTTGATTTAGTGCTCACACCTTCCATCGAGGTTGTGGAAAAATTGACAAGAGCTGATCAGAGCAAAGTGCAAACGTGTCATATATATATAAATGTTATACTTATATTTCTTGTACAACCATTCCTCATCCCATCACAGGTAGCAAGTAAGAAAAAATATAACACATAGGGCAAACATTGTTACTAGAAAAAGTCTTATATTAATTGGTTGTAATTATGCGATTCCAAAAATCACTTTGTTCAGAGCCGGTTCAAATAGAACTGACTCAGTAATGTCAGCAGTGAACAGCAGTGACGTGCGGTGAGGTCAATGGCTGGTGAGGCACTGGCTAGTATAAAAGCCAGATATACACAGGTTACGTAGGTTCAGGTTCAGTGCTCCCCAGGAACTGGCTGCTGTCAGTACTCCCCAGGATCTGGCTGCTCTGTGGTCCCCAACATCTGGCTGCTCTGTGCTCCCCAGGAAATGGCTGCTCTCGTTGATCCCCAGGAAATGGCTGTTCTCAGTGATCCCCAGGAACTGGCTGCTCCCAGTGCACCCCAGCATCTGGCTGCTTTCAGGGCTCCCCAGAAACTGTCTGCTCTCAGTGCTCCCCAGGATCTGGCTGCTGTCAGTGCACCCCAGGATCTGGCTGCTGTCAGTGCTCCCCAGAAACTGGCTGCTCTCAGTGCTCCCCAGGAACTGGCTGCTCTCAGTGCACCCCAGGATCTGGCTGCTGTCAGTGCTCCCCAGAAACTGGCTGCTCTCAGTGCTCCCCAGAAACTGGCTGTTCTCAGTGCTCCCCAGGAACTGGCTGCTCTCAGTGCACCCCTGGATCTGGCTGCTGTCAGTGCTCCCCAGAAACTGGCTGCTCTCAGTGCTCCATAGGATCTGGCTGCTCTCAGTACTCCACAGGTTCTGGCTGTTCAGTGCTCCCAAGGAACTGGTTGCTCTCAGTGCTCCCCAGGATCTGGCTGCTCAGTGCTCCCCAGGAACTGGCTTCTCAGTGCTCCGCAGGATCTGACTGCTCTGTGCTCCCCAGGAACAGGCTGCTCTCAGTGCTCTCCAGGGTGTGACTGCACTTAGTGCTCCCCAGGATGGGCATTGTCAACTCCAGGCACACAGCCCGCGGCACACCCCCATGACTGACAAGGACAGTCACTTAACTGTTTTGCATCAATCAAAGCATGGGAGGCCATCCTCCCATGGAGGCATTTTTTGAATGGCTTGAGACCAATGGTGCTTTCCCATTGGTCCAAGCCATTCCATTGCTCTCAGTGCCATCTACTGCCAAACTGAGTTAGAGGTTTGAGTGGCTGGTCTATTTCTTTTTTCTCCCTGCATCGGCGGCTGAATGCCCGATATTTCAGAGCATTCAGCAGCTGATTTTACAGTTTTAGCTCTTTGGGCATTATGGCCACAGGGCTAAAACTTTGGGGGCATCTTCTGCAGCTCAAAAAGCATAAGAAATTAATTTGCCTTTGGGCCACAGATCAGCAGATCGAGATATGTTGATATCGGGGCACCAGATGGTGCCTTTGAAGCCCGAGATATCTTGATATCGGTAGTGAAGGGGTTAAGGATGACCTGGAACCAAGGATCGGAGCCCCAGGCCTCACGCAGATACCCTCATCCTCATCTAAGGGTTAAAGAAATGATAAAACCTCTTCCAGTATTCTAACAGGGAAAAAAATGTAAATGTCAATCCTAACTCCCATCATGCTCCTTCCCAAGACACAAACACTACCTGAGTCTAATTAATTCTCATTTTAGATACGTCCTGTGCTGCTGAATCTTAGTTCTCAGACTCCTTGGAAAGATCTTTTATCTAGATTTATCCGGGATCTTTTTAATCTAAATATTGTTATTCTCACTTTATGTTAACCCTCTGCACCCTCACAGCTCCCTCGCAGCACCCTCTGCGCCCTCACAGCTCCCTCGCAGCACACTCTGCGCCCTCACAGCTCCCTCGCAGCGCATGCTATCGCAGCGCCCTCACAGCTCCCTCGCAGCGCATGCTATCGCAGCGCCCTCACAGCTCCCTCACAGCTCCCTCGCAGTGCATGCTATCGCAGCGCCCTCACAGCTCCCTCACAGCTCCCTCGGAGCACATGCTATAGCAGCGCCCTCACAGCTCCCTCACAGCTCCCTCACAGCTCCCTCGCAGCGCATGCTATCGCAGTGCCCTCACAGCTCCCTCGCAGCGCATGCTATCGCAGCGCCCTCACAGCTCCCTCACAGCTCCCTCACAGCTCCCTCGCAGCGCATGCTATCGCAGTGCCCTCACAGCTCCCTCGCAGCGCATGCTATCGCAGCGCCCTCACAGCTCCCTCGGAGCGCATGCTATAGGAGCGCCTCACAGCTCCCTCACAGCTCCCTTGGAGCACATGCTATAGCAGCGCCCTCACAGCTCCCTCACAGCTCCCTCACAGCTCCCTCGCAGCGCATGCTATCGCAGTGCCCTCACAGCTCCCTCGCAGCGCATGCTATCGCAGCGCCCTCACAGCTCCCTCGCAGCGCATGCTATCGCAGCGCCCTCACAGCTCCCTCGGAGCGCATGCTATAGGAGCGCCTCACAGCTCCTCACAGCTCCCTTGGAGCACATGCTATAGCAGCGCCCTCACAGCTCCCTCACAGCTCCCTCACAGCTCCCTCGCAGCGCATGCTATCGCAGTGCCTCACAGCTCCCTCGCAGCGCATGCTATCGCAGCGCCCTCACAGCTCCCTCACAGCTCCCTCACAGCTCCCTCGCAGCGCATGCTATCGCAGTGCCCTCACAGCTCCCTCGCAGCGCATGCTATCGCAGCGCCCTCACAGCTCCCTCGGAGCGCATGCTATAGGAGCGCCTCACAGCTCCCTCGCAGTGCATGATATAGCAGCACCCTCACAGCTCCCTCACAGCTCCCTCGCAGCGCATGCTATCGCAGCGCCCTCACAGCTCCCTCACAGCTCATTCGCAGCGCATGCTATCGCAGCGCCCTCACAGCTCCCTCACAGCTCCCTCGCAGCAGCATGCTATCGCAGCACCTCACAGCTCCCTCACAGCTCCCTCGCAGCGCATGCTATCGCAGCGCCCTCACAGCTCCATCACAGCTCCCTTCGCAGCGCATGCTATAGCAGCGCCCTCACAGCTCCCTCACAGCCCCCTCGCAGCGCATGCTATTGCAGCGCCGTCACAGCTCCCTCACAGCGCACGCTATCGCAGCACCCTCTGAGCCCTCACAGCTCCCTCACAGCTCCCTCGGAGCGCATGCTATAGCAGCGCCCTCACAGCTCCCTCGCAGTGCATGATATAGCAGCACCCTCACAGCTCCCTCACAGCTCCCTCGCAGCGCATGCTATCGCAGCACCCTCACAGCTCCCTCACAGCTCCCTCGCAGCACATGCTATCGCAGCGCCCTCACAGCTCCCTCGCAGCGCATGCTATCGCAGCGCCCTCACAGCTCCCTAACAGGTCCCTCGCAGCGCATGCTTTAGCAGCACCCTCACAGCTCCCTCGCAGCACATGCTATCGCAGCGCCCTCACAGCTCCCTCACAGCTCCCTCGCAGCGCATGCTATCGCAGCGCCCTCACAGCTCCATCACAGCTCCCTTCGCAGCGCATGCTATAGCAGCACCCTCACAGCTCCCTCACAGCCCCCTCGCAGCGCATGCTATTGCAGCGCCATCACAGCTCCCTCACAGCGCACACTATCGCAGCACCCTCACAGCTCCCTCACAGCGCACACTATCGCAGCTCCCTCACAGCTCCCTCACAGCGCACGCTATCGCAGCACCCTCACAGCTCCCTCACAGCGCACGCTATTGCAGCACCCTCACAGCTCCCTCACAGCGCACACTATCGCAGCTCCCTCACAGCGCACACTATCGCAGCACCCTCACAGCTCCCTCACAGCGCACGCTATCGCAGCTCCCTCACAGCTCCCTCACAGCGCACGCTATCGCAGCACCCTCACAGCTCCCTCATGGCGCACACTATCGCAGCACCCTCACAGCTCCCTCACAGCGCACACTATCGCAGAGCCCTCACAGCTCCTTCACAGCACAGGCTATCGCAGCACCCGAGCAGAGCCCTCACAGCGCCCCTGCAGTGCCCCGTATCGCCCCTGCACACTGGTCTACCTCTATTCAATGCTGGAAAGTTCATAAATTCCTGCATTTTGCTAATAGTAGCTTTTGAAGCACATTTTATCCTGAATCCATCGGGAAATCTGTTCTGAATTTAACCGCTTCTTTCTCTCTGAGGATTAACCCTCTCAGTTCCGTGGCAAGCACGGTGACCCTGAGGGCTCTGAAGTCGCGCGGCGCAGTAAGAGGAGAGTTTGCACCAGCAAACAGACAGCAATAAAGATGAAATGATCATAAAGTTAACATAAGATAAACTTCCTACAAACAGGATGCTGCCTCTTCCAGTGACAGCGCTCCGCTCCCTGTAAAAACCACCTCCTGGTGCCGATCCAGGAGCTGCGGCCAAGTGGGTGAGAGGCCAAAACCACTGCACGGCGAGCGGGGACACGTAGGAGCTGCTTTAACGCTCCATGAGCCGTGCGCAGGAAACGCCCGAGCCTGACAGCACTCCACGGCAAATGCTGCACCGATAACAACCTTAACCCGTTAAAAAACAGATATGTTTCCTTTTCCCTGATGCAAATCATGAGCAGAAGCGTGGATCAATCCTTAGTTTATGATAAAGAATCCAAAAAAAATTTTTTTTAATCTATTTACAGTTTGTAAGTAATTAATGTAAATAATAAATGAGCGCCAAAGAATTGAGGTCATTGAACTATGGTGCTGGAGAAGACTCCTGGGAGACCCTATGACTGCAAGGCGATCAAACCGGTCAGTTCTAGGGAAGATTAACCCTGACTGCTCTTTAGAAGGCCACATCCTGAAGAAGAAACTCATATACTTTGGTCACGTAATGAGAAGGAAGGACTCACTGGAGAAGAGCCTAATGCTGGGAAAGATTGAGAGCAAAAGAAGAAGGGGGCGACAGAATGAGGTGACTGGATGGAGTCGCTGAGGCAGTAGGCTTGAACTTAAATGGACTCCATTACATGGTAGAGGACAGGAAGGCCTGGAGGAACGTTGTCCATGGAGTCGTGATGGGTCGGACACGACTTCGCAACTAACAACAACAACAAAATGTAACATGTTTGCACGGCCTACCATAAAGACTTCACACCCACATGATCTGACCTGATTTGTAGGGACTATGTGGTTAGAATTGAAAGGGACACGGTATTAAAAATAGTCTTTACATTTTTGACCTTAAATAACTCTGTCCCGTTATTTCTTATTGGTTTTCTTCTATTTTAGGTGATTTTACCCCTTGTTGTCCCCCTCATCGCGGCTGCTCCTCTTCTTTGGCTCAGGGACTCCTGAACCTGGTAGCCTCTGACATTTTTCTGCCCAATTTATGCTCCTATACAACTTTTGTAGTGTAGGAGCCGCAAATTGCACAGCACTACGGGACTCGCACACTTTATGTACATAAATTCTGTAACGCCTGCACAGAGCGATGAATCAAAGCTGCACGCGCATGCACAGATCTGATCCATCGCTGCCCCTCTCAGTGATTGGTCTCAGAGGGTAACATCACCACTTTCTGTGTTTGACATCACTAGTGACCAATCTGGTGACAGGATGCCGGGAAATTCAAAATCCTGGCTGCTGGTGATGTTGGATGGAGTGGCAGAAATTCCTCCACTTCACACCGCGATTTCATCAAACCGGGGGAGGTGGGGGAGGGGTAGAAGGGGGGCAATCCTCACATCCTAACCACTTTATTGTTTTAAGTAGATATGAGATGAGTAGAGCGTCCTTTTAACCCTTTACCACAAGGTGGGTCATGCTCGGCTGGAGGGCATTAACGCAGGCGCAGGGGGAGGGCTAGAGTTCAGGCCATCCTGCGGCAGCGAATGATAAGCACCACGCGTCAACTGGTGGGCAGACCTGTCGTGACCCATAGACGCCGTGGGGACAAGCATAGTACACCGCACGGCATTGAAGGGTTAATGTATATTTTGAGATTAACACTTATCCTGCAGCTATATATGTCTGTAGAGTTACTAATTCATACGGGGCTTTAGTCCTTAAGGGGTTAAGTCCTCCTATCCTAAAATACTTACGGCTCTGTGAGTAATTAATTGACTCATCACTTTATATCACAAACAAACTTGCCATATAATATACAGTCATTGCAGGGAAAATCAGAGCTTATTTCCCTCCGCACACAGCGTTATTTAACAGTAATGTTAGAATTTAAACATAAAATAATGAAGGTCACATGTTAACATTACAGCCTGCTATTAGCCAATCACCTTCTGCAAATGGGTTATATTATGGGGTTTATTGTATAAAAACGATCCCATAGACCCTGTTTCCCTCCCTTTTTCCTGCAGCAATCTTCCCCTGAGTCAGGAGCAGCTGGGGCAGTTATAAGATGTTTGGATGCTGGGCCATGACACTGAGCATGTCTGAAGTGACCTCGGCAGGGGCAGATTTCAAGAATGCCCCGAGTTCCTTCAACATTGTAATTATTTGCAACAATGGTGCGCTCCTTCAGCTGACACCCTTGATAGACAACTGCTTTGGCGACTCCGATTTCAGTATAATACGGTGACCATTCGCTAAATAGTGTATTCGCCGTATTTTCGGTGAAATGGAGTCTCCGAAATGCAGCAAAATGGCCCGAAATGCAAAGCACTGAAATTGCATGGAATTTCAGTGCTTTGTGAATAGACCCTTAAGCGTGTAAAGCATCGAACAAAAAGACAATTCAACAGAGGTCTCAAGCACTGGGACTTTTTTTGTATCTTATAAGCACAGTGTGACAATTGGTGTTTAATGCCCCACATTAATCCGGTACTTTGAGGACAGAATATTCTGCTGTCAGTCTTGTAACTGAACTTGTGAAAAAAAACAACTGTTATTCAAGCAGAGTTTATGGTCGATAATAGAGATTTGTGGCTGGGATGTTTTGTTTTTTTTCATTGAGAAACATCGATAATTCAAGCTGACAGCTGCCATGGCAGGGTTCCCAGTACAGAAACTGGACAAGAGCCCAGTAGATGAAAGCCAAACCACAGCCTTGCTTGATGTGGCCGGCCGGCGGTGTCTTCTCTGAGATATTAATCCCATGATTTGGTTCACAGTGTGGATTTTGTCGTTGGGCGTTCGTGGCTTAACCCTATGCGTAGTTGTGCTGGCCCTCTACCTGAAATTAAACGGAAAAGGATACTTTGCAGATACATTTTCTAGAATGGATTCCAGGTCTTGAGACATCTGGAACTGATTTAAATAAGTAAGCCGTGTGACAGAGACGTCTAAAACAATTCGGCCTCGGGTAATAATTCACTGGAACGTGGTTTCACTTCTTCTCGTTAGTTTTCGTTTTGCTCACAAATACGTTCATGTAAGGTAGGTTTCCTTTGCCAGCTTGCCTTTGGGCAAACCAAAATACTAGGTGGGCCACACAAGGCTTTGGCAGCTTTCTGACAACTGAGATGAAAACATGTTCCCAATTGTCCAATCTAGGCCCTTCAGGAACTATAGTGCCAATTTCATGGGTTACTCTGCGACCGACTAATTCCGTTGTGGATGGAGAACGATCTCTCTGAAGCCATTACTGGTAATCCGGCAGCTAATTCATATATTGTAGTGTTGTTGCATGGTTACTTGTTCAATGCTCTGGTGCATCAATATATGTCTGGTTCGCTAATTGGTGCGGCACTAGAGGATGGTACCCACCAGTCCACTTGCACAACACACCGACATGCCACAGATTCGCCACTGGAGCCAGGTAATGGTATTGATGATGACTAGGTGGATTACAACACCTTTAAAAGATGAATCCCATGATCGGAGATCCATCCTGTCTGAAGCCAGCTTCCTCCAGACTTTATGACCTCCCAAAACATGGCAGCCTAAAAGTCCCTCATTGTTATTATCTATCCGAATCGGAAACAGTGATTGGTCTATGATGTGGATCTAAGCTACTTGCATGACTGGTTGGGTGTGAGCAGGACTGTAGCAGGCAGGATGATGAGGTAGGGTCTATTTACATTGGTAGACAGATATAATGCATACCATTCCCAATATCAATACCCCTTCTGACACCAACTTCATCTCCCCTCCCTGGTATTGAATCCTCATACCCTCTCTAGGAAGTTTCTTCTCCCATTGTCCACTTTGTTACCTGGTAAGTCAGAACCTCCATTTCAAGCTCCAGAAAAATGTCTAATTTACCTTATGGGTGTGCCAGCCCCAGCTCAATCTGTGGCCCTAGTAAAGACAGGCCAAATTTTTGCAATCTAAACCAGCGTGGACCAAAGAATAGCTTAAAGTTGAGTGTCCGAGCTTGATGTAAGCCATCAGGGAGGTAACAACTGAAAAGGACCTTCGTTTTTAAGTCATAGACAAGCACCACTGAAGCACAAAGTGAGAACCGGCATTTTTGAACCTTAGCCAATGCATTCACACCATTCCGTCAGACAGGGCAACAGTTCTCGTATTTTGTCAATACACACTTGAGGTGAGAGACAGTATGGCAGTCCGAGCCAAGTTTCGGTCTGTTAGCAGTGCCACTTGGCTGAATGTGCACTATGGAATTGTAGAACTACAACACAATGGTGATGAATATATCTGGTGTAGTCATAGTTGCATGGTCCACAAGCAATGAAAAAACAATACACTCAGTCTTCCAACATTGGCAGATTTATTGAAAAAATAGGCAAAGTTTCGGCCCTACATGGGCCTTTCTCAGCTGTTGGTGGCACATGCCATTGGCTGCAGGGGGGCAGTCTGAGTTCAGGCCGTCCTGCGGCAGTGAATGACGAGCACCACGTGCCAACTGGTTGGCGGGCCTGCATCTGCCCGTAGACACCAGCAGAGTGAGCTATGCAGCCCCGCGGCGTTGAACTAGTGGCATAGTCCACAGCAATGAAAAAAACAGACACACAATCTTCCAACATCGGCAGATTTATCAAAAAAATTGGCAAAGTTTCAGCCCTACATGGGCCTTTCTCAAACCTTGGGCTGAAATATTACCAATTTTTCCAATAGGAATAATAAAAACAGTGAAGTGCCTTCAGAAATAGTGGCTAATCATATACGCTACACGTCGTATATGGAGGTTCCTCTAAAAACCTGAGAATATACAGAACAAGAAATTGACGGAGCGCCAGTTGAAAACTGGTATATATGATTAAGCACTAAACATGTCCATTTGTGTTTCTTCTAAATCCTCCCAGAATCCACTCTTTTCAGTGTGTAAACATCTCTACAAAAGAGGAAAGAGCCACAAATAGCGCAATAAGTAGATTCAATTGTGAAGAGGGATTAGAAAACAGTTGTCCAACTCACATATTTTTGAGCCTGACCTAGGCTCTAGGATGGATCGCATGTATGGGTCTTCAGTTGTATTCAGGTGCCCATAAACCTCCGATATTCATGGTCTTCAATCGAATTTTCCCTGCAGTGTATAACAAATAATACCAAAGCACTCCCCTAGTGCAACACCGTTAAAGTGTACTGGAAGTAAATATGTGTAGGTGTCACACTCACATGCTATTGAGCCGCCCTTGGCTCCAAGATGGCGCATAAGAATTGTAAGGCAATTCCGAAAAACCTTCTTTAAATATCAGGAAACAGCAATAATATAAAAATAAATTTAATACATAATTGAAATATTACCAGAACGCGTTTCGCTCCTCAGAGCTTCTTCAGCTGGTATCACTAGTCTTATGTCTGCTGCTCCCTTATACACTTTTTAAAATGCTCCAACAAACCATTCATGAATTAATTAACATCAGGTAAAAATAATTAAAACAATTAAAATCACATGTGAAACCAATAATTACTCCACCATGTCGACGCATGTGCATCAACGCTGTTTTCTAACGTATTACGCTCTATTTCCTAACATATGCGGTAATATTGACCGTATTATTCTCCGTCTCAACGCATGCGCATCAGCGTGATTTTGGCCGTAATGCGTTATTTCCTACCGTGATCTGTGGAAATATTAACCATAGAATTATAAATATCTCCAAAGGATGGGCTGCACTCGAGGTCTTCGGTAAAAAACAAAGTTTATTCAAAGATACATTAAAAGAACCGACGTTTCAGCCTACACATAGGCCTTTTTCAAAATATATCTTATTACTTTTACTAGGTATAAAGCCTGTCCGGAGGGCAGTCTATTGTTGTAGAGCACATGGCTGCTCAGTGCTCCCAATGATGTGGCTGTTTATTGCACCCAGTTTCTGACCCCCAGCTCACATGAATATATATATTGCCCCCAGCTCACATGGATATATTTGCCCCAACTCACATGGGTATATATATATATTGTATATATATATTGCCCCAGCGCACATGGGTATATATATTGCTCCCAGCTCACATGGGTATATTTGCCCCAACTCACGTGGGTATATTTGCCCCAGCTCACATGGGTATATATATTGTCCCCAGCTCACATGGGTATATATATTGCTCCCAGCTCACATGGGTATATATTGCCCCAGCTCACATGGGTATAACTGCCCCCAGCTCACATGGGTATATTTGCCCCCAGCTCACATGGATAGATTTGCCCCCAGCTCACATGGGTATATATATTGTCCCAGCTCACATGGGTATAATTGCCCCCAGCTCACATGGATAGATTTGCCCCCAACTCACATGGGTATATATATTGTCCCAGCTCACATGGGTATAATTGCACCCAGCTCACATGGGTATAATTGCCCCAGCTCACATGGGTATATTTGCCCCCAGCTCACAGAAGCTGGATCCGCACACAGCCTCTATCCATTGGCCGCGCGCATCCAGGAGAACAGGATGCGCACGCAGCATCCGGGTAGAGACTGCACGCACATCCAGAAGAACAGGATGCGCGCGCAGCAGCCGGGTAGAGGCTGCCTATAGCCGTCTGCTGCGAGCGCATCCGGCTCTACAGGATGCGTGCGCAGCCTCTACCCGGCTGCTGCGTGTACATCCTGTTCTCCTGGATGCGCGCGCGGCCGACTGGTAGAGGCTGTGCGCGCATCCAGCCTCTGTCCGATGCTGCGCATCGGGTTTCTGTTGGCTACGCACGTAGCCAACAGAAACCGGATGTGCGGCGACGGACATTCGGTTTTATAGGTATAGATACTGTAGATAATCTGTGAGAGTTACCGAGTCTGTGTCGTGTTGGCCTCGAACCCGGAAGAGGCAAATCTTTGCTGGCCGTGCTTGTAGCGTCTGAAAGAGACGTCTTGGTAACCCTATAAACATAAACACAAAGGGTACCAAAGTAATTTTTTTTTTCATTCATAACATATTGTTGTTTTCATTTATATTCCATGTTCCAGTGCTCTCCATAATCCTCCATTGCGGAATTACTTTGGTACCCTTTGTGTTTATGTTTATAGGGTTACCAAGACAACCCTTAACATTGCGTCAAAGTAAGCACGTCTCTTTCAGACGCTACGTGCACGGCCAGCGACGATTTGCCACTTCCGGGTTCCGGGTGGGCGTGATCGAGGCCAGCACGACACAGACTCAGTAAATCTCACAGATTATCTACAGTATAAAAGTAATAAGATATATTGTGTTTTTAACCTTGAAAAAGGCCTATGTGTAGGCCGAACCGCCGGTTCTTTTAATGTATCTTTGAATAAACTTTGTTTTTTACCGAAGACCTTGAGTGCAGCCCATGCTTTAGAGATTTTTGTATGCAACAATTGGCATTATAGCACCGAGGCAGAGGAAAACTTTTTTGGAATGTTTGCAGAACCCCATGGATTTTTATATATATATTTAGCAGTGTTCACTTTGTCGGTTGTTTTGGATGTCCAGTACATCTGAGAATTAATGTGCTTATTCAGAGATTTCTCTGCAATTAATTGAAAAATAAAGTGAGAGGAAGTAATTAGCATCTGGGGGTAGAAGCTGTTTAAGATACGACTACTAGGGTACATGATGAGCTGAGGTAAAGGTCAGCTAAGGACGCTATATGGAGGTTCCTCTAAAAACCTGAGAATATACAGAACAAGAAATCGACGGAGCGCCAGTTGAAAACTGGTATATATGATTAAGCACTAAACATGTCCATTTGTGTTTCTTCTAAATCCTCCCAGAATCCACTCTTTTCAGTGTGTAAACATCTCTACAAAAGAGGAAAGAGCCACAAATAGCGCAATAAGTAGATTCAATTGTGAAGAGGGATTAGAAAACAGTTGTCCAACTCACATATTTTTGAGCCTGACCTAGGCTCTAGGATGGATCGCATGTATGGGTCTTCAGTTGTATTCAGGTGCCCATAAACCTCCGATATTCATGGTCTTCAATCGAATTTTCCCTGCAGCGTATAACAAATAATACCAAAGCACTCCCCTAGTGCAACACCGTTAAAGTGTACTAGAAGTAAATATGTGTAGGTGTCACACTCACATGCTATTGAACCGCACTTGGCTCCAAGATGGCGCATGAGAATTGTAAGGCAATTCCGAAAAACCTTCTTTAAATATCAGGAAACAGCAATAATATAAAAATAAATTTAATACATAATTGAAATATTACCAGAACGCGTTTCGCTCCTCAGAGCTTCTTCAGCTGGTATCACTAGTCTTATGTCTGCTGCTCCCTTATACACTTTTTAAAATGCCCCAACAAACCATTCATGAATTAATTAACATCAGGTAAAAATAATTAAAACAATTAAAATCACATGTGAAACCAATAATTACTCCACCATGTCGACGCATGTGCATCAACGCTGTTTTCTAACGTATTACGCGCTATTTCCTAACATATGCGGTAATATTGACCGTATTATTCTCCGTCTCAACGCATGCGCCTCAGCGTGATTTTGGCCGTAATGCGTTATTTCCTACCGTGATCTGTGGAAATATTAACCATATAATTATAAATATCTACAAAGGATGGGCTGCACTCGAGGTCTTCGGTAAAAAACTAAGTTTATTCAAAGATACATTAAAAGAACCGACGTTTCAGCCTACACATAGGCCTTTTTCAAAATATATCTTATTACTTTCACTAGGTATAAAGCCTGTCCGGAGGGCAGTCTATTGTTGTAGAGCACATGGCTGCCCAGTGCTCCCAATGATGTGGCTGTTTATTGCACCCAGTTTCTGACCCCCAGCTCACATGGATATATATTGCCCCCAGCGCACATGGATATATATACCCCCAGCTCACATGAATATATATATTGCCCCCAGCTCACATGGATATATTTGCCCCAACTCACATGGGTATATATATATATTGCCCCAGCACACATGGGTATATATATTGCTCCCAGCTCACATGGGTATATTTGCCCCAACTCACGTGGGTATATTTGCCCCCAGCTCACATGGGTATATATATTGTCCCCAGCTCACATGAGTATATATATTGCTCCCAGCTCAAATGGGTATATATTGCCCCAGCTCACATGGGTATAATTGCCCCCAGCTCGCATGGGTATATATATTGCCCCCAGCTCACATGGGTATATATATTGTCCCAGCTCACATGGGTATAATTGCCCCCAGCTCACATGGATAGATTTGCCCCCAACTCACATGGGTATATATATTGTCCCAGCTCACATGGGTATAATTGCCCCCAGCTCACATGGGTATAATTGCCCCCAGCTCACATGGGTATATTTGCCCCCAGCTCACAGAAGCTGGATCCGCACACAGCCTCTATCCATTGGCGCGCGCATCCAGGAGAACAGGATGCGCACGCAGCAGCCGAGTAGAGACTGCACGCGCATCCAGAAGAACAGGATGCGCGCGCAGCAGCCGGGTAGAGGCTGCCTATAGCCATCTGCTGCGAGCGCATCCGGCTCTACAGGATACGTGCGCAGCCTCTACCCGGCTGCTGCGTGTACATCCTGTTCTCCTGGATGCGCGCGCGGCCGACTGGTAGAGACTGCGCGCGCATCCAGCCTCTGTCCGATGCTGCGCATCGGGTTTCTGTTGGCTGCGCACGTAGCCAAAAGAAATCGGATGTGCGGCGACGGACATTCGGTTTTATAGGTATAGATACTGTAGATAATCTGTGAGATTTACCGAGTCTGTGTCGTGTTGGCCTCGAACCCGGAAGAGGCAAATCTTTGCTGGCCGTGCTTATAGTGTCTGAAAGAGACGTCTTGGTAACCCTATAAACATAAACACAAAGGGTACCAAAGTAATTTTTTTTTCATTCATAACATATTGTTGTTTTCATTTATATTCCATGTTCCAGTGCTCTCCATAATCCTCCATTGCGGAATTACTTTGGTACCCTTTGTGTTTATGTTTATAGGGTTACCAAGACCCTATTGCGTCAAAGTAAGCACGTCTCTTTCAGACGCTACGTGCACGGCCAGCGACGATTTGCCACTTCAGGGTTCTGGGTGGGAGTGATCGAGGCCAGCACGACACAGACTCGGTAAATCTCACAGATTATCTACAGTATAAAAGTAATAAGATATATTGTGTTTTTAACCTTGAAAAAGGCCTATGTGTAGGCCGAACCGCCGGTTCTTTTAATGTATCTTTGAATAAACTTTGTTTTTTACCGAAGACCTTGAGTGCAGCCCATGCTTTAGAGATTTTTGTATGCAACAATTGGCATTATAGCACCGAGGCAGAGGAAAACTTTTTTGGAATGTTTGCAGAACCCCATGGATTTTTATATATATATATTTAGCAGTGTTCACTTTGTCGGATGTTGTTGGATGTCCAGTACATCTGAGAATTAATGTGCTTATTCAGAGATTTCTCTGCAATTAATTGAAAAATAAAGTGAGAGGAAGTAATTAGCATCTGGGGGTAGAAGCTGTTTAAGATACGACTACTAGGGTACATGATGAGCTGAGGTAAAGGTCAGCTAAGGACGCTTGAAACTTGTTCCAAATCAATCTGAACTGATTGACTCCTACTTCTGACACCATATCTGCCCTTTGTGTCTTTGTCAGATTTCTCATCCTGTTTCATGGTATTAAGTATTAAAGACTCCAGCGGGTGATTTCACAAATATTTTGTGTAACGTAAGTCATTTTGGACTTGGGGTGCTTGGGCATGGAAGCATATTTGGAGAGTGCATGACTCATAATCAATATTAGCCCATTGCCCTCTTGTGTGCAGAATGTTGGTATAATCTGTGATTATGCAAGAACTCTATTATCTGTCTACTGTCTGGTCCTTGTGTATCTGTTGAAAGGATTAACACCCCTGTTTACCCTGGCTCAAGAATGTGTTTATCTATTTCTATTTGACTAGATTGTAAATCTTCTATCTGTAATCTGTTATCCCGATTCCCATTGTCCTGCCCTGTTAGAAATGTTAAGTAATGTTTAATTTAAACTGTCTGCCTAATCTAATTATGGTTCACCTTCCAAGAGGCAAATGTTTGTCCAATTATCTGTTTCAGTCTGATTTGGTTCCCCATTTTCTAGGGAGGGGGGGAGTTGTGTATGTAAATGAACCCATGTGTGACTGTATAAAACTATGTATGTCCCTGATTAAAACCAGTTCTATTCTAACCCTACATGTAGTCATGACTCATGGCTTGGGTAGCAGCTATATTCTGTTTACTGTTCCAGCGCAAAGACCTCAGATCTACAGCCACAGTTTATTTCTGGGGACGCTAGCAAGGCTCTCTAAGGACCGGGAGAAAGGCACGAGAGTCATGAGGAGAACATGGGGGTCCAGCAAGGAAGCGGCACTGGAAGATGTGACCCTGTTGGAGTAATGATATCTGTCACACTTTGTATTTTGTACATTTTGCCGAAACAGATATGTGGCAGGAGAACATCGTGATGATACATTGTTACAGGAATCTCAGATCGTTCTTTATGAATGACAAGAGAAAATGAGGCAAGAGACAGATAAGAGCGAGGCCTTCATTCCAGATCAGCAGGCGATACATGTAAGCACTTTAAGCTCATAAATCATGTAGATCAGCGTCTGAATGACAAAGGAGGAAGTCAGAATATGGAAGTGAAGGACATGCTTCCTGATCCAGCAAGCTTCACAAATTCCCCTGTTTTATTATTTAGAGAGTACTGAAAAAAGGAAAATAAAAACAATAAAGGAAGAGAAAAATGCAGAATTATTAGAGAATTATTTTACAAGAATAAAGAAAGTAAAATTTAATTTTATTTATTTATTGTCTTTAATTTAAAATTTTCTTACATTTCACATCCTGGCATCTGCTGCTCGTTTTGTATTCACTGCAGCAAAGCTCTTCCATAATATATAAATAAGTAACAGTAACAATAATGAAGGGGAAACATTTACTCACAAGCAGGGAATTAACAGAAATTATTTTATTTTTAAGAATTAAGAAAGTTGAATTTTTATTTTATTTTAATTGTTATTTTTTTAAATTACAGATTTTATTCCATTTCGCTTCCTGGTTTCCACTCCTCATATTCTATCCAGTGTGGCCAATCGCTTCCATTACATATAAATAAATAACAATAATTAAGGGAAAAATTACTCACATGCAGGGAATTAACAGAGATTATTTTATAAGAATTAAGAAAGCTTTATTTTTTTATTTATTTATCTATTTATTTTTGAGTTGCAGATTTTTTTTACATTTTATAACCTGGTATTCACTCCTGGTATTTTATTCAGTGTGGCCATGCTCTTCCTACCCAATGAAATATGTTCTTTCATAATATATAATTAACTAATAAAATCACTATTGAAGGAAAAAAATGCTCACACACAGGGAATTATTGGAATTTATTTTACAAAAATTAAGAAAGTTGATTTCTATTTACTTTTATTTTTTTAAATCGTAGATTTTATTACACTTCACATCCTGGTATCCACTTCTAATACCAGGATTCTATTGAGTAGGGCCAAACCTTTCCACCATATTTAAATAAATAACAATAGCAATAATGAAGAGAAAAAAATACTCACTTGCAGGGATTAAATATAAATTATTTTACAAGAATTTAAAAAGATGAATTTTTATAAAATGTTACTTTTTTATCGTTTTTTCCTTTCTTTCATTTGAAGATTTTATTACATTTCACATCCACTTCTGGAATTTTTTTCAGTGCGGATATGCTCTTCCGTAATATATAACTATATTTTAGTAGTGAAAGTAAACAAAGCTCACACCGAGGGACTTATTAGACATTATTTTACAAGAATTAAGAAAGATGAACTTTTATTTAATTTTAAATTTTTTATTTATTTTTTACAGTTGTACATTTTATTACCGTTCGCATCCTGGTTGTCCGCTCCTGATATTCTAATCGGTGCAGTCGAGCTTTTCAGTAAAGAAATAAGTAATAGTGAAGAAACAAACACAAATATGTAATTAAATACAGAAAAAGCGATGTCATGCTCATACCCACCACCAGGGCGGCTGCAACGACCAAAAGTAACAACCCAGTTCATGTATAAAACATAACAAGAAAAAAGTGTCATCTGCGCTCATTCCTATAGCTCCATGTGAAACAAAACACAATGAGAGGTTTTGGTTTGCTTGAATGGCTATAGACGTGTAAACTCACCTGCCGCGTCACAGCACCTCTAGTAAGGTGAGTCCTACCTAATGAAACGGGAAGCCGCTTCTCTGAGCAACCTCACCCTCTCATGCTGCTTCTCAGCTACGAGACAAAATGGTGGGTTTTATTTATACACTGACCAAATACTCCCACTTTGGGGTTAAAAACAAAAACATGGAAAGGAACAGCAGCAAAAATGACCTGACTGGCGTTACAACAAAATATACATACCGCCCATGCCCACCAAGGCGGCTGCAACGACCATATGCTCAACACCACTTTTTCTGTATGTATATTTTGTGGTAACACCCATTAGGTTATTTTTGCTGTTGTTCCTCTCCATGGTTTTGTTTTTAACCCCAAAGTGGAAGTATTTGGTGAGTGCATAAGTAAAACCCACCATTCTGCCTCTTAGCTGAAAAGCAGCATTAGAGTGTGAGGATGCTCAGAGGAGCGGCTTCTGGTTTCATTAGGTAGGATTCATCTTACCAGAGGTACTTTGATGCAGCAGGTGAGTTTACACTTCAATGGCCAAATTATTTTACAAGAATTAAGAAAGTTGAATTTTTATTTTCTTTTAATTATTATTTTTTTTAAATTACAGATTTTATTCCATTTCGCTTCCTGGAATCCACTCCTCATATTCTATCCAGTGCAGCCAATCGCTTCCATTACATATAAATAAATAACAATAATTAAGGGAAAAAATTACTCACATGCAGGGAATTAACAGAGATTATTTTATAAGAATTAAGAAAGTTGAATTTTTATTTAATTTTAAATGTTTTATTTATTTATTTTTTACAGTTGTACATTTTATTACCGTTCGCATCCTGGTTGTCCGCTCCTGATATTCTAATCGGTGCAGTTGAGCTTTTCAGTAAAGAAATAAGTAATAGTGAGGAAACAAACACAAATATGTAATTAAATACAGAAAAAGCGATGTCATGCTCATACCCACCACCAGGGCGGCTGCAACGACCAAAAGTAACAACCCAGTTCATGTATAAAACATAACAATAAAAAAGTGTCATCTGCGCTCATTCCTATAGCTCCATGTGAAACAAAACACAATGAGAGGTTTTGGTTTGCTTGAATGGCTATAGACATGTAAACTCACCTGCCGCGTCACATCACCTCTAGTAAGGTGAGTCCTACCTAATGAAACGGGAAGCCGCTTCTCTGAGCAACCTCACCCTCTCATGCTGCTTCTCAGCTACGAGACAAAATGGTGGGTTTTATTTATACACTGACCAAATACTCCCACTTTGGGGTTAAAAACAAAAACATGGAAAGGAACAGCAGCAAAAATGACCTGACTGGGGCTACAACAAAATATAAATACCGCCCATGCCCACCAAGGCGGCTGCAACGACCATAGGCTCAACACCACTTTTTCTGTATGTATATTTTGTGGTAACACCCATTAGGTTATTTTTGCTGCTGTTCCTCTCCATGTTTTTGTTTTTAACCCCAAAGTGGAATTATTTGGTTAGTGCATAAGTAATACCCACCATTCTGCCTCTTAGCTGAAAAGCAGCATTAGAGTGTGAGGATGCTCAGAGGAGCGGCTTCTGGTTTCATTAGGTAGGATTCATCTTACCAGAGGTACTTTGATGCAGCAGGTGAGCTTACACTTCAATGGCCAAATTATTTTACAAGAATTAAGAAAGTAGAATTTTTATTTTCATTTAATTATTTTTTTTAAATCACAAATTTTATTCGATTTCGCTTCCTGGTATCCACTCCTCATATTCTATCCAATGCAGCCAATCGCTTCCATTACATATAAATAAATAACAATAATTAAGGGAAAAAATTACTCACATGCAGGAATTAACAGAGATTATTTTATAAGAATTAAGAAAGTTGAATTTTTATTTAATTTTAAATGTTTTATTTATTTATTTTTTACAGTTGTACATTTTATTACCGTTCGCATCCTGGTTGTCCGCTCCTGATATTCTAATCGGTGCAGTTGAGCTTTTCAGTAAAGAAATAAGTAATAGTGAGGAAACAAACACAAATATGTAATTAAATACAGAAAAAGCGATGTCATGCTCATACCCACCACCAGGGCGGCTGCAACGACCAAAAGTAACAACCCAGTTCATGTATAAAACATAACAATAAAAAAGTGTCATCTGCGCTCATTCCTATAGCTCCATGTGAAACAAAACACAATGAGAGGTTTTGGTTTGCTTGAATGGCTATAGACATGTAAACTCACCTGCCGCGTCACATCACCTCTAGTAAGGTGAGTCCTACCTAATGAAACGGGAAGCCGCTTCTCTGAGCAACCTCACCCTCTCATGCTGCTTCTCAGCTACGAGACAAAATGGTGGGTTTTATTTATACACTGACCAAATACTCCCACTTTGGGGTTAAAAACAAAAACATGGAAAGGAACAGCAGCAAAAATGACCTGACTGGGGCTACAACAAAATATAAATACCGCCCATGCCCACCAAGGCGGCTGCAACGACCATAGGCTCAACACCACTTTTTCTGTATGTATATTTTGTGGTAACACCCATTAGGTTATTTTTGCTGCTGTTCCTCTCCATGTTTTTGTTTTTAACCCCAAAGTGGAATTATTTGGTTAGTGCATAAGTAATACCCACCATTCTGCCTCTTAGCTGAAAAGCAGCATTAGAGTGTGAGGATGCTCAGAGGAGCGGCTTCTGGTTTCATTAGGTAGGATTCATCTTACCAGAGGTACTTTGATGCAGCAGGTGAGCTTACACTTCAATGGCCAAATTATTTTACAAGAATTAAGAAAGTAGAATTTTTATTTTCATTTAATTATTTTTTTTAAATCACAAATTTTATTCGATTTCGCTTCCTGGTATCCACTCCTCATATTCTATCCAATGCAGCCAATCGCTTCCATTACATATAAATAAATAACAATAATTAAGGGAAAAAATTACTCACATGCAGGGAATTAACAGAGATTATTTTATAAGAATTAAGAAAGTTTAATTTTTTTTTATTTTTTTTTATTTATCTATTTATTTTTGCAGTTGCAGATTTTTTTTCATTTTATAACCGGGTATTCACTCCAGGTATTTTATTCAGTGTGTCCATGCTCTTCCTATCCAATGAAACCAGAAGCCGCTTCTCTGAGCAACCTCACACTCTCATGCTGCTTCTCAGCTACGAGGAAAAATGGTGGGTTTTATTTATACACTGACCAAATACTCCCACTTTGGGGTTAAAAACAAAAACATGGAAAGGAACAGCAGCAAAAATGACCTGACTGGGGCTACAACAAAATATACATACCGCCCATGCCCACCAAGGCGGCTGCAACGACCATGGGCTCGACACCGCTTTTTCTGTATGTATATTTTGTTGTAACACCCGTTAGGTCATTTTTGCTGCTGTTCCTCTCCATGGTTTTGTTTTTAACCCCAAAGTGGAAGTTTTTGGTGAGTGCATAAGTAAAACCCACCATTCTGCCTCTTAGCTGAAAAGCAGCATTAGAGTGTGAGGTTGCTCAGAGAAGCGGCTTCTGGTTTCATTAGGTAGGACTCATCTTACTAGAGGTACTTTGATGCAGCAGGTGAGCTTACACTTCAATGGCCATTCAAGTAAACCAAAACCTCTGATTGTGTTTTGTTTCACATGTCGTTGTATAGAAATGAGCACAGATGACACTTATTTTTAATTGTAGTTTTTGATTTTTTTTGTTTGTTTTCAGATTGTATCACATTTCATATCCTAGTATCTGCTCCTGATACTCTTATTAGTGAGGTCAAACTTTTCAGTAAATAATAATTAATAGTGAAAAACAAACGCGCAAATGCAATTTTTTGACAACTTTCACGAAAGAACTTAAAATGATAAAATAGTTTTAGATTTTTTAAAGACCTTTTTAATGGTTTTTTTTAAATATTGTAGGTGTTATTAGATCTCACAGCCCGGCACCCTCCCCTGATATTCTATCCCGTGTTTCAGACTCTGAGCACCCGCACAACATTTTAATGTTTTTTCCTTTTTTTTGTTATGTTTTTGTGTGGGTTCGATTTTGTGGCCGGCGGTTCCTCTGTCACTCGCAGCATCGGAACATTTACTGGTGCGAAGCGGATGTAGATATTAAGGTGACCTTGGCGCTGCACATGTACAAGCCTAGAATGGCCACTGGGGCATTTTGTAATTTGCATGAGATGTCAAGCCGTGCCAGGGCAGGATCCACTAAAATGACAAAACCATCAAAGCAAACATTTCTCTGTAATAAATATACATTTCCACTCCTTCCGTGCAGATTTTAGTGCAATCTGTGCTGGCCATTATTTTCGTGGCACCTTGACCCAACGCCTGGCATGTTCTTATGTCAGAGAGGAACGACAGAGAGGACATTTTTAGTTTTTCCGTGCAGACCTTGTTTTATGTGTTTGGTCTTTTTTTCTTGAATCTGTTTTATATCCGTTTTCATTCTCTCTTCTTCCTGGCATTGTCATTTCTTGGAATCGAGAAGTCCCCCAGGAGAGGACATGGACACTCCGTGTACGGTAAGGAAGCATTGTTCTGTCTGTGTCTGAGGGGCGTAGAGGGGTTAAATAAGGGATTATTCGTCAGACTGGTTGCAGGGTGTTTCTTCCATGTGCGCTTTATATCATCTGTTTGTTTTTAATGGTAATGATTGATCTGAGATGGCAGTTACTGGAGGAATTATGTTGTGCAACAAGCCGTCGGAGCAGTGATGGGCAGCCAGCTACAGTTCCCTAGATGCTCCTCCAGCCCAGGTTCATGGACAACAAATGGCAAGGATAGTGCAATATTATGCACATCTATGGTCACAAAATTGAGACTTTACTGCACTATAGTGTTAATAATTTTCAGAAACCCCTCAATATTTCAGCTACAAGTTTGAAGGCCTCAGCAAAGTTGAGATGGGATTCGACTGAACCAGCAGCTTCCAATTCAAAAGAACTCACCAGGCTTTGTGTCCTGTCAACTGCCGTCCTGCACTGCTTCTGTAAAGTTCTCCACCCCCCCTGCTGTGTGGATAGGACAGAGGTTTAGGATTTGTGCAAACATAGAAATACTTTAGTATTTGATTCCATTGGTCAATGGGTGGTGGAACATGTTGGGGGCATGCATGACCAAATCGTTCCGTTTTGGAGAGGCTCAGGCTTGCGGGGAACCCCACTTAATTCACAAATTGCATTATTTAGGGAATTTCACCGGAGTTACCACATATTATCCAACCTTCTGTAAATTGTGCTCCAACAATTCATATCTGCATGACTTTATGCATCGAAGGTTCGCGAAATGTGCCAGTGCCATATAGCATTAAATTGAGCTTTCATGAGATGTTGGGGATTTCTAATGTTGTGTCAGTGTGTCAGTATGGGAGTTGGGAGCTCTTATTCATTAACCCATATTGGTGTTGCATTAAACCACTGTGGTACTCTGCAGAAGTGGCCAAAATAGTGAAGAACAAAAAGATAGCATTCAATAATTATAAAAAAAACTCAGCGTGAAGAAGATAGGCAAACCTATAGGATTAGGCAGAAAGAGGCAAAGCAATTTATAAGAGCTTCCAAAGCACACGCAGAAGAGAAAATAGCTCAGTCAGTAAAAAAGGGGACAAAACATTTTTTAGATACATAAACGAGAAAAGAAAAGTAAAACAGGGATTAGTTAGATTAAAAACAAAGGAAGAAATTTATGTAGAAGAGGAAAAGTCTCGCTGACTGCCTCAATGAATATTTTTGTTCAGTCTTTGCAGAAGAAAAGGAAGGAAAGGGACCTCAGTTAGGAAGAACCACTAACGAGACATTTACATATGAGTTTACAGAGGAGGAGGTTCTACATCAGCTGCCTAAAGTAAAGACAAATAAGTCAATGGGGCCTGATGGGATCCACCCTAAATTATTAAAAGAGCTCAGTGATGTAATAGCAAAACTGTTAACAGATTTATTTAACCAATCCTTGTTAACGGGAGTCGTCCCAGAAGACTGGAAATTAGCAAATGTTGTGCCCATTTACAAGAAGGGTAGTAGGGAGGAATCGGGAAACTATAGGCCAGTTAGTCTTACGTCAGTAGTGGGGAAATTAATGGAAACCATGTTAAAGGAAAGGATTGTTGAACATCTAAAAACACATAGATTACAGGATCAGAAACAACATGGGTTTACCTCAGGGAGATCATGCCAAACTAATCTTATTGACTTTTTTGATTGGGTAACAAAAATAATAGACACAGGTGGTGCAGTAGACATTGCTTATTTAGATTTCAGTAAGGCTTTTGATACTGTTCCGCATAGAAGGCTTATCAATAAATTGCAATCTTGAGCTTGGATTCCAATATTGTTGAATGGATTAGGCAGTGGCTGAGTGACAGGCAACAGAGGGTTGTGGTAAATGGAGTTTATTCGGCGCAAGGTCTTGTTACCAGTGGGGTAACTCAGGGGTCAGTACTTGGACCCATTCTCTTTAATATTTCTATTAGTGATATTGCAGAAGGTATTAATGGTAAAGTATGTATTTTTGCTGATGACACAAAGATTTGCAACAGGGTTGACGTTCCTGGAGGGATCAGCCAAATGACAAATGATTTATGTAAACTAAAAAAAATGGTCGGAGCTGTGGCAATTGAGTTTTAATGTGGATAAGTGCAAGATAATGCACCTGGGACGTAAAAACCCAAGGTTTTGAATATAGAATATTTGATACATCTGAGGGTTGGGATTTAGGGGTTATTATTTCAGAGGATCTAAGGGTAAGTAGTCAATGTAATAGAGCAGCAGGAAATGCTGGCAGAATGCTTGGTTGTGTAGGGAGAGGTATTAGCAGTAGGAAAAGGGAAGTGCTCATGCCACTGTACAGAGCACTGGTGAGACCTCACTTGGAGTACTGTGTGCAGTACTGGAGACCGTATCTCCAGAAGGATATAGACATCTTAGAGAGAGTTCAGAGAAGGGCTACTAAAATGGTGTACGGCTTGAAGGAGAAAAGTTACCAGGAAAGGCTTAATGATCTTAACATGTACAGCTTGGAAAAAAGACGAGACAGAGGAGATATGATAGAAACATTTAAATACGTAAAGGGAATCCACAAGGTAGAGGAAGGGAGTATATTTAAAAGGAAACAAAATAGCAAAACAAGAGGACATAGTCTTAGATTAGAGGGGCAAAGGTTTAAAAGTAACATCAGGAAGCATTATTTTACTGAGAGGGTGGTGGATACATGGAACAGCCTTCCAGTTGAAGTGGTAGAGGCCAAAACAGTAATTGAATTTAAGCAGGCATGGGATAGGCATAAGGCTATCCTAAACAAAAGATAAATCCAGGTAAAGTATCCATGTAATTGGGCAGACTAGATGGGCCGAAAGGTTCTTATCTGCCGACATTTTTTCTATGTTTCTATGTTTCTAAACCATGGGTCCTTTTCCTTCCCAATCATCAACTTACCGTCTCGAGACTAGGCTTGTGCACCGATTTTTTTTTCGATTCGGCTCGTTTCAACCGATTTCTGTTTCGATTCGTTTCGGCTCGACTCGTTTTTCGTGTACATTTTTTCTCGGAATTTCGACTATTTTTCGTATTTTCGTGTCACTTAGCTCGTTTTTTGTATCGACTTTTCGTATTTTCGGAAATTTTCGTTTTACGGAATTGTAAATGGTTTCGGAATATCGACCATTTTTCGTATTTTCGTGTCACTTAGCTCAGTTTTTGTATCGACTTTTCGTATTTTCGAAAATTTTCGTTTTTCTGGAACGTCTGATCTCCTCGTTTCAGAGCAATAAATTTCAATTTGACACATTTAAAGCACATTCGAAAATTCCGAAAATATTTCGTTTCGGCTCGGAAAACTTTTCGGATCTGCCATTTTCGGATCTAAAAATTTTCGGAAAATCGTCCGCATCCGAAAACACGAATCGGGAAATTTCGTGAAAATTCCGAAATTCCGAAACCCGAAACGCACATCCCTACTCGAGACATAATTCTGATCCAGTCACAAGCTTTGCTTTGCCTCCAGTTCAGCATTAGAGGCTTCATACCGTAATTAAAGCCTCCTATACTTTGTGTGGGAAGCATTATTAATGGCTCAGAGGTAGAACATTGAGTTATTTATCGTAGCCCTTTCTTCTCGGCTTGTGTGACTCTTTGCAGAAGATTGACTCATCTCAGAGTCTGGTGTTAAGTGACGTCACTTTTGCAGAATCATGTAACACTTTAAAATACATTTTTTTTTGGAAAATCCTTTACTTTCCCCTGGTCCCGCAGCGCAAAAAGCAGAGTGATCCACTGCTTCCTCTCATCGTATAAAGGGGAACACGGGAGACAAATAGTTTTCAATGTCCTTCCACATTACTGGCATGACCCCACATATGCAAGCTCTCACAGAACTCACACATGGTCATGTTTGGCTCGATGGAGTCCTATGGACTCCAGAAGCCGATACCAGCGGTGACATTACTGCTACTCGATCAGAGACTCCTAAATATTATGACTTAAGCTGTAGCTACAGTTGTCAGAATAGAGCCGTTAAAGTCGAGCCGGAAGTGGATATTGGCTCACGAACGATTTATCCATTATCTAGCCGCTGTTACTAGAGGTGCATTACAGCAGGTTTATCCTGGATTTTGTCAGGGTGGGATCATATAACAGGTGATCGGGTCCGGTAGGATAGTGATTAAATCTGCATTTACCAATTGGCCTTTGAGTCCTCACGTTGCAAGCCATGACCTAACCTTGACCTTGCTCCCTGTCATCCTCATTGACCACATTCCAGAGGCCTCTGGGTCTTCCCGTTTTATCCCCTGTGTATATTGCTGTGATTTGGAAGCTCATGTATCTCTGTCCTGCGATAATCTGTGATTTCTCAGTATTCACTGAGCAAAACACGCGAAAGAACATGTTCCAGACCATGGAAAGTCCCAGCGTCCCTTGATCCCATGACAGAGCCGATCTTTCTCCTTCATCAAGTGGTTATTTAATTATTCATCTTTTGTTATCTTTCCATCAGCGCATCGTGTGTACATCACACTCCTGGGGCCATTGTGCGGCTTCTGGGATCGCGGTGCAGATTTATTCACTGGACTGACTTGTCCATAATATGTGTCTTTTTGTACAGAAGGAAAACATGAAGAAATGTAGAAACATTGAGTCTGTGGGTGAATGGACAGGGGGATTGTGAAACAAATGAAACCAAAAAAACAAGAAAAGTTGGAGAAGAAGAACTTTTTCCATTCGTTCATTTTACGTCCTTTTATAATTATACAGAAATAATCCAGCCGACAGTCCATCATCACTCCAACACGGACATGTGTCTCCAAGGATCAGATACAAAGTCAAGACCACGCCACGCCACCCTCACTAAACACGTAGCCATCTTTTCTACACTACACACACAGCCACCGAGAAGCTACACTCACTATACCTGATGCCACCCTCACTACACATGAAGCCACCCTCACTACACATGAAGCCACCCTCACTACACATGAAGCCACCCTCACCCCATATGAACCACACTCACTAAACAGGAAGCCACTCTCTCTCTACAGTCAGAAAATATTCCCTACATGTGAGGGCACCATAACTACAAGTGAAACATGAAAACATGAAGCCATAGGCATGATTTGACACACTTCGGTTCTTAATGCAAAATTTGGACAGAGTGCTGATAAGGGGCGACCGGGAGATCGAGACAATGGACTGATAAACTGCAAACCAAATTTCAAGACGATGGACTGATATTCCGCAAACGACCAGGAGATCGAGATGATGGACTGATATTCCGCAAACGACCAGGAGATCGAGATGATGGACTGATATTCTGCAAACTACCAGGAGAACGAGATCATGGACTGATGTTCCACAAGACAATGGGAGATCAAGACAATGAATTGATATTCCAAAAGCGACCAGAAGATTGAGACAATGGACTGATATTCCTCAAGCAACTGAGAGATTGAGACAATGGACTGATATTCCTCAATCAACTAAGAGATTGAGATGATGGACTAATATTCCTCAAATGACCGGTAGATTGAGATGATGGACTGAAAGTTTGTAAACTATTGGGAGATTAAGACGATGGACTGCTGCTTCACAAGAATCACTTTGCTCAAAATGGCATCAATTCTATAAACATTCCAACATTAAACCCCGTTACCGTGTGGCAAACATTATCCGCCGAGTCACACAGGCAGACTTTCTACATGTGAGCGTTCAGGAGGTAAGATAAAGTGAGAACGATTTGGGGCCCTATTCAGCTCTTGACATTAACGATAGTGTTTAAGCCATATGACACTATAGGGGTTATTCAGAAAGAGCCAATCTGGCCGCAAAAAGTCACCGAACAGTGAGTTTCCCCGTACGGTGAAATTTCGGGGCCATTTGGCTATTCAGAAAGCAGGCAGTTTGCCAAATATTGGTGAATTGTCAGTGAAATACGGTGCTGTTCGGGGGCAGTGAAATACGGTGCTGTTCGGCGGCAGTGAAATACGGTGCTGTTCGGCGGCAGTGAAATCCCCCATAGAGAAGCAATGGTTAATCTATTCACATTGAACAGCTGAGAAATGTCAGTGAAATGCCCTGATGTTCAGTGGTTTCATTCGGGAGGTTTCTTCAGGCGAATCCCATAGGCTTCAATGTTAAAGATATTCCCCTTTTAATTCAATCTATACTATAATTGAGTAAGGCTTGGCGTGTCCGTCGCCAAGCCTTACTCTGCGCATGCGTGCGCAACCAGCGGCGGTTGGTTGCGCGCATGCAACCGCCGCGGCACGAGCCGGCTGTGCGCTCGCCGCGGCGGTTACAAGATGCACACAGCAGCCGGGTAGAGGCTGCGCTCGCAGCCTCTACCGGCTGCCGCGCGCATCCAAACCCCGAGCGGCGAAGGGAAAGTTCCCTCCGCCGCTCGGGGGTTGGATGCGCGCGGCAGCCGGGTAGAGGCGCATCCATCCCCGAGTGGCGAAGGGAAAGTTCCCTCGCTTCCGGTCTTTGAAGGACCCAAGTCGCGGTCACGTGACCGCGGCTTGGGTCCTTCAAAGACCGGAAGCGGGGAAACTTCCACTTCGCCGCTCGGGGAGGTAAGTATGAGGAGCTCATGGGGCGGCTGTCTGAATGCCGATAGAGCATTCGAACAGCCGCCCCATGTCTGGTCTGGGGTCTGAGCTTGGGGGCAAATATCCATGAGCTTGGGGGCAATATCCATGAGCTTGGGGGCAATATCCATGTGATGGGGCAGTATCCACACGCTGGGGGCAGTATCCACACACTGGGGGCAGTATCCACGAGCTGGGGGCAGTATCCACGAGCTGGGGGCAGTATCCACGAGCTGGGGGCAGTATCCACACGCTGGGGGCAGTATCCACACGCTGGGGGCAGTATCCACGAGCTGGGGGCAGTATCCACGAGCTGGGGGCAGTATCCACGAGCTGGGGCATATATCCACGAGCTGGGGCATATATCCACGAGCTGGGACAGTATATCCACAATAGACTGCCCTCTGGGCAGGCTTTCCACCTTGTATCTAATAAACCGTTTATTATTTTAATCTGCAGCAAAAAGTCTCTTTATTTATAGATTTGTTTGCATCTTTTAGAAATTTTTCGGGATTTTTTCACCAAATTTTCTGTGTTTTTTTAAGCGTTTTTTCTTTTTTCTGTAGCAGACCTTTTTATTATCATTCACAGGATCTTTATATGTAAATTCCAGACATTTGTGTTCAGTAGTTTTTTGGCAAACAGCGTTTCAATTTTGACCCTTGCAAGCATATTGGGTTTTTTTACCCATCCGGCGGCTTGTCGGCTTACTCCTTTGGCTGGTCGGCACTGTGCTCGGCGACCCTCTGGCGGGTTTGCGGTGGGTTAACAGCAGCAGGCGATGGGTTTGAGGCAGGTTTGTGGTGGCGGCTGGCAGGTTTGCGGCAGGTTTGCGGCGGGTTGGCGGCAGCATTAGGCGGCTAATTCTCTGCACTTCGGGGACCCTGCGGTGAATGCTGAATTTGAATCCCCGAAGTGCAGGGAAGTACGGGGAACGAGAGAGCACCGAAATGACCCTGAATGACCCCCAATGTCTGACAAATGTAGCTTATCGTCTGTATGTCCTATTCCATTCTTGCCGTTACGGGAGATGTTCCGGCCTTGGCGTCTCCTGTACTTAACACGGGACGCACAAGTCTTTAAGAAATGCGTGAATAGCGACCTATTCCAAGGTGGTGAATATACGGAATGTCTTGGTTCAAACCAGGGACATGTAACCCCTCCTAAAAGCTGGTGTGACGCTCTTAACGACACGTAAACCCTGGGGTAAACAGCACGGTATAATATCGAACAAGGAATTACTCGCGTTTTATATATACGGTATATATGTGTCAGCAAATAAATGCCAACACACAAATATAGGGAATAACTACTTATTAAATGACCCCAGTTTGGGCGTGACAGGGTCACTTTAATGAAACTATGTGCTGGCTTGTGATATAGCTATAGATATACGTATCTGGTGGCGCGACGGTAATCGCTTCTTGGTATTCAGGTGGTTCTCATGATATGGGTTATATAAAAAGGAAGCAAAACACAAAATGCATATAATAGTGCAGGGTGTACAAATAGTGATAAAGTATAGCACTGGTATAATTGTTCACTCACAAATACAGAGCCCTGACACTGGCTCTGGGTGATAAAGTGCGTCTGGGTCCTTTTGCTTCTTAGTGCATTGAAGGAGACCCAAACATTAAGAAGCAAGCACTAAGAAGCAAAAGGACCCAGACGCACTTTATCACCCAGAGCCAGTGTCAGGGCTCTGTATTTGTGAGTGAACAATTATACCAGTGCTATACATAGTTACATAGTTACATAGTTATATAGGCTGAAAAAAGACATGTGTCCATCGGGTTCAGCCTCTCCCACATAACCTACTGCTGTTGATCCAAAAGAAGGCAAAAAACCCAGTCTGAATGCTTGCCAATATGCAACATACTGGGAAAAAATTCCTTCTTGACCCCAGAATGGCAGTCAGATTTCTCCTTGGATCAAGAAGCTTTTACCCACATATTAAATATTATAACCCTTAATATTCTGTGTCTGCAGGAAGTCATCCAGTCGTTTTTTAAAAGTCTGTACAGACTCTGACCCAACCACCTCAACAGGCAGAGAATTCCACAGCTTGATTGTTCTCACCGTAAAATAACCCTTCCTATGCTTTAAGCTAAATTTTCTTTCTTCCAGTCTAAATGGATGACCCCTTGTCCTGTGTATAGTCCTGTTAATGAATAGGTTATCAGACAATGGTTGATAATGGCCCCGTATATATTTATATAAGGTTATCAGATCCCCTCTAAGGCGCCTTTTCTCTAAACTAAACAGGTTTAAGCTTGTTAGTCTTTCCTCATAACTTAACCCTTCCATCCCCCTTATTAATTTAGTTGCCCGTCTCTGCACTTTTTCTAACGATATAATATCTTTTTTTAAGACAGGTGCCCAAAATTGCACGGCATATTCAAGGTGCGGCCTGACCATTGATTTATACAGAGGCAAAATTATGTTTTCATCCCGTGAGTGAACTCCCCTTTTAATGCATGCCAGTACTTTGCTGGCCTTGGCGGCTGCTGTTTGACATTGCACATTGTTACTTAGTTTGAAGTCTATGATTATTCCAAATCCTTCTCCTGCTTGGATTTCCCTAACTCCGTACCATTTAGGGTATAAATTGCTTGTGTGTTCTTCACTCCAAAGTGCATAACTTTACATTTATCTAGATTAAATCTCATCTGCCATTTAAGTGCCCAGTCCCCCAATCTATCTAAATCCCTCTGCAGCGAAGTAACATCCTGCTCACATTGTATTACTTTTCCTAGCTTTGTGTCATCTGCAAACACTGATACATGACTTTCAATGCCTATCTCAAGGTCATTTATAAATAAATTGAATAGTATTGGTCCTATAACAGACCCCTGAGGGACACCACTTACCACTGGTGTCCATCTTGAAAATGTACCATTTATGACCACTCTCTGTACCCTATCTTTTAGCCAGTTTTCTATCCAAGAACAAGTATTTTCATCTAGACCATTTTTTCTTAATTTAAGTAGTAACCTTTTGTGTGGAACTGTGTCGAAAGCTTTGGCAAAATCTAAGTAAATCACATCCACTGCGACCCCCTGATCTATACTTCTACTTACTTCCTCATAGAACGTAATTAGGTTAGTCTGACATGATCTGTGTTTCATGAAACCATGCTGATTTTTGCCAATTACATTATACCTCCCAATAAATTCCTGAATATTATCCCTTAGTAACCCCTCAAATACTTTCCAGCCACAGATGTTAAGCTCACAGGTCTATAATTCCCAGGCACAAATTTTAAACCTTTCTTAAATATAGGGATCACGTCAGCTTTTCTCCAATCCTCTGGTACTATTCCTGAAAGAAAAGAATCTTGAAAGATTAAGAACAGAGGTTTACATATTTCAACACATAGCTCTCTTAGTACTCGCGGGTGAATTCCATCTGACCCTGGGGCTTTGTTAACATTCACATTGTTTAATTTGTGGTAAAACCTTGTCCTGAGTCAACCAGTCACTTTGTATTAGTAAGTTTTTATTAATGAATTTCATGTCTCCTGTTATAGGTTTCTCTTTGATAAATACTGAAGAAAAATAATCATTTAAAATTTCTGCCTTATCCTGATCGTCAGTTAACAATAACCCTGACTCAGATTTTAGTGAACCTACATTTTCACTCTTGGGTTTTTTAGAATTTATGTACCTAAAGAATCTTTTAGGGTTGGTCTTGCTCTCTTTGGCTATTTCTTTTTCATTTCCTAGTTTAGCCCATCTAATCGCATTTTTACATGCTTTATTGGCTGCCCTATATGCTTTATAGGATGCCTCAGATTTATCAAATACTTTAACACTATTTGTACACCCTGCACTATTATATGCATTTTGTGTTTTGCTTCCTTTTTATATAACCCATGTGGACGATACATATCATGAGAACCACCTGAATACCAAGAAGCGATTACCGTCGCGCCACCAGATATGTATATCTATATCTGTTGTCACACTGGTTAGGGGGAAACCTCTATAGATCTGGTCTGGCATTGGGATATTGGTGGAGGTACAAATTTGGGCTCTGACCACCTTCTTTTTTTCTTGGTTTGTGATATAGTTTTGTGACATTGTGTCTACCAGAGGTACAGATCCAGAAGCAGCAGGGAAGGAGGTCCTGTCCTTCAGACTTTCATCTTTGCTTGTGATCTACAGGTCAGAGACCCAGATGTCTGAACTCGCGCCCTGGTATCTTGGTGGTGCAGATGTCAGTAGGGTTGCCAGATCGGCCATGTTTTCCTGGTCATTTATTTTATTCATACTGAGGGGCAGTGCATGAAAAACTGCCACCCTGCAGTCTGTGTAAATCATACGCTACAAGCAAGGAATCACAAAGGAATCCCAGGTGACCTGCCTTGATTAAGGAATGGATTATCTTCCTGAAGTATATAAGTTATACATGTTGCAGGGCAGCTCACTTTCTGCATGAAACAGTAATATGTGTCCAGGAAAACACGTCTGATCCGGCAGCTTTAGCTCTTACATTCTGAATCCGCTCCTGGCAGATTAAAGGACATTCCACGTGGGAACAGATCCGCGATTTAATGATGAGATGGATTTTGCACAATAAAAACACGAGTGCGTGATTAACAAGCCCCAGCTGGTGGAAGCGAGCATTAATTATTACCCTGGGGCTCAGATCGTTAGCTTTAATTTCTTTCCAATCACCGGAATTGATTCTAAATGAGAATCGCTGTGAAGCCCATTACTCACGCCCGCCGGACCGCATTTATTTACATGGGCAGGTAGCAGGGCTGGCAGAGACGCGTGTGTGTGATTTATCAGGGTTTATGTAATACATCTTTTATGTTTATTCTCCTTATATTGGATCAACAGCAGGGTTATTCAAAGAGAATCGAAAAGTCACCACATGTTCGGTAACTTTTTGTTCTCTTCAATTCGGTACAATTTGGCGATCCCATTTTGGCGATCCTGCGGTGTATTCAGGAAGCACCACAGGGCCGTCGTAGTGCAGGGAAAAGCAGCCGCAAATCCGACGAACACTCACCGCAAAACCCAGAGAACGCACACCGAAACCGCAAAAACCTCCGGATTAACCCCGCCGTACACACCAGAGAAACCCGAGCAGCCGCCAATCACAGTGCAGAGCAGCCGCCGGAAAAAGCCGACACCGCAGACGAATGGAGTGAAAAAAACCAAAACAGTTTGCTTGAATGTTTGAAAAGTGAAACGCTGTTTGCAAAAAAACTACTGAGCGAAAATGTCTGAAATTTACATATAAAATCCAATGAATGATAATAAAAAGGGCTGTTACGGAAAAAAGGATTTAAAAAAAATAATAATAATAATTTTCCCCAAAAAATCCCAAAAAATGCCTAAAAGATCCTAAAATATCTATACATAAAGAGACTCTTTACTGCAGAATATTATAATCAACAGTTTATTAGATATTGAATTAAAACAGGAATATTTTTAACATTGAAGCCTATGGGATTCTCCTGAATAAACCTGTCGAATGAAACCACCGAATGGCAGGGCATTTCGGCAACTTTTCACTGCTGGTTTTTGTTCTCTGAATAGACAAAGCATTGCTTCTCTATGGGGATTCACTGCCCTCGAACAGGCACCGAACAGACACCGTATGTGCAGGCAATTCACCAGGATTTGGCGAACTGCCTGCTCTCTGAACAGCGGAATGGCCAGGAAAGGTAACCGTACCCTGAATTTCAGTGTTTGGTTACCTTTCGGCCACAATTCGGATCTCTTTGAATAACCCTGCAAGTCTTTTGTTTCCCTTATGTATCTGCCTGTACACGTTGCTTGTGTGTCTATGTAGTGTATGCAGCTGCCCCGCAAACACACCGTCAGAAACTTACTACATTGTATAACTCATTCTGCCGCTTTGTACTACAATGTAACTACATGACCCACCATTGTGACATGTTAAAAGAGCTAAACTGGCCGTCGCTGGAATCTAGACACACCCTTCACCTTTCCAACCTGGTGTTTAAAAGATTTTCTGGGAAGCTGCCACCCTACCTGAATAGACTGCTTCCCCCAGCAGTTCCCTCATCCTATAACCTCCGATCCAGGACCAGCACCTTACTTGCAATACCACAATACAAAAAGACAGTGACTCGATCCTCATTTTCCTACAGAGCACCACAATTATGGAATAACCTCCCAGACACCATCAATTCTTCCCCCAGTTTAAAGTCACTCAATAGCTCCCTATTAACATACCTCAATACGGAATGCACCTGTAAACATGTAACATAGTGACTATATACAGACACAGTAGACCATGGTATCTTATTACAAAAATTTAAAAACTCTGGTATTGGTGATCACACACTAACCTGGTTTGAATCATATGTATCCAACCGATCGCAACATGTGTCCATCTCTGGCAGCTCCTCCCTCCCCCTCCCAGTCACGTGCAGAGTACCCCAAGGCTCAATACTCGGCCACCTGCTATTCACATTATCGATAAATGATCTGCCCAACGTCTGCAAAGCCTTAACTGTACACATTTATGCAGATGACACCGTAATCTATACCAGCAAACCAGATCTCCCACAGCTGGAGGCCGTGCTGCAAGAACAATTCACAGAGGTAGAAAAGTGGATCAAAGATAACAAACTTTTTTAAATACTGACAAAACTGTTACAATGCTCTTTGGAACAAAACCTAAACTACATAAACTGCAAAATCCCCATCTACGTGTTAGGACAAAATCAAATGGCACACTGACCAGTCACTTCTCTCAAAAATCTAGGTATGTGGTTAGACCCAAATCTATCCTTTGGCCTCACATCGAAAAACTCTCATCTAAACTTTACCCCAAACTAGGTGCCCTGTACAGAAACAAATCCTGCCTGAGTCCCGCGGTAAGAAAGCAGATTGTACAACAAATGCTTATGCCGGCTATTGAATACGGAGATGTAGTGTATGCAGCCGCCCCGCAAACACACCTTCATAAACTTACTACATTGTATAACTCATTCTGCCGCTTTGTGCTACAATGTAACTACATGACCCACCACTGTGACATGTTAAAACTGGCCATCGCTGGAATCCAGACGCACTCTTCACCTTTCCAACCTGGTGTTTAAGAGCTTCTCTGGGAAGCTGCCACCCAACCTGAATAGGCTGCTTCCCCTAGCAGTTCCCTCAACCTATAACCTCCGATCCAGGACCAGCACCTTACTTGAAAAACCACAATACAAAAAGAAAGTGGCTTGATCCTCATTTTCCTACAGAGCACCACAATTATGGAATAACCTCCCAGACGCCATCAAATCTTCCCCCAGTCTTAAGTCACTCAAGAGCTCCTTACTAACATACCTCAATACAGAATGCACCTGTAAACATGTAACATAGTAACTATATTACTTACATATTTATTTTCTGTGTTAATCTGTATATTTGTGTTTTGTTTTTAATATCTTGCATTTATTACTTTGTATTTCTGTAACGACTGTAAAATTTCAATGTTCTTGAACCCAGGACATACTTGAAAACGAGAGAAATCTCAATGTATCCTTCCTGGTAAAATCCTTTATAAATAAATAAAATAAATAAATATACAGAATGCGCCTGTAAACATGTAACATAGTGATTATATACAGAATGCACCTGTAAACATGTAACACAGTGACTATATACAGAATGCACCTGTAAACATGTAACATAGTGATTATATACAGAATGCACCTGTAAACATGTAACTTAATGACTATATACAGAATGCACCTGTAAACATGTAACATAATGACTAGGGATGCACCGATACCACTTTTTTAAGACCGAGTACGAGTACCGATACTTTTTAAAAGTACTCACCGATACCGAGCACCGATACATTTTTATGTCATGTGACGCTTTCCAAAAAGAATAGACCTCATAAAAATGCCCCCAGCTCACATGTATATACCCCCTGAGATATATATATGTACAGAATACCCCCACCTCACATGTATATATCCCCCCTGAGATATATATATACAGAATGCCCCCAGCTCACATGTAGCTTGCCCCCAGCTCACTTAGTGATTGCCCCCAGCTCACATGTAGCTTGCCCCCAGCTCTCATGGATATTGCCCCAGCTCTCATGGATTTGCCCCCAAGCTCTCATGGATTTGCCCCCAGCACTCATGGATTTGCCCCAGCACTCATGGATATTGCCCCAGCTCACATGAATTTGCCCCCAGCTCACATGGATTTGCCCCAGCTCACATGGATATGCCCCAACTCTCATGTATTTGCCCCCAGCTCTCATGGATATTGCCCCAGCTCTCATGGATTTGCCCCCAGCTCTCATGGATTTGCCCCAGCACTCATGGATTTGCCCCAGCACTCATGGATATTGCCCCCAGCTCACATGAATTTGCCCCCAGCTCACATGGATATAGAAACATAGAAACATAGAAAAATGTCGGCAGATAAGAACCTTTCGGCCCATCTAGTCTGCCCAATTACATGGATACTTTACCTGGATTTATCTTTTGTTTAGGATAGCCTTATGCCTATCCCATGCCTGCTTAAATTCAATCACTGTTTTGGCCTCTACCACTTCAACTGAAAGGCTGTTCCATGTATCCACCACCCTCTCAGTAAAATAATGCTTCCTGATGTTACTTTTAAACCTTTGCCCTTCTAATCTAAGACTATGTCCTCTTGTTTTGCTTCTTTGTTTCCTTTTAAATATACTCCCTTCCTCTACCTTGTGGATTCCCTTTACGTATTTAAATGTTTCTATCATATCTCCTCTGTCTCGTCTTTTTTCCAAGCTGTACATGTTAAGATCATTAAGCCTTTCCTGGTAACTTTTCTCCTTCAAGCCGTACACCATTTTAGTAGCCCTTCTCTGAACTCTCTCTAAGATGTCTATATCCTTCTGGAGATACGGTCTCCAGTACTGCACACAGTACTCCAAGTGAGGTCTCACCAGTGCTCTGTACAGTGGCATGAGCACTTCCCTTTTCCTACTGCTAATACCTCTCCCTACACAACCAAGCATTCTGCCAGCATTTCCTGCTGCTCTATTACATTGACTACTTACCCTTAGATCCTCTGAAATAATAACCCCTAAATCCCTTTCCTCAGATGTTGAGGTTAGGACTGTATCAAATACTCTATATTCAGCCCTTGGGTTTTTACGTCCCAGGTGCATTATCTTGCACTTATCCACATTAAAACTCAATTGCCACAGCTCCGACCATTTTTTTAGTTTACCCAAATCATTTGTCATTTGGCTGATCCCTCCAGGAACGTCAACCCTGTTGCAAATCTTTGTGTCATCAGCAAAAAGACATACTTTTCCATTAATACCTTCTGCAATATCACTAATAAAAATATTAAATAGAATGGGTCCAAGTACTGACCCCTGAGGTACCCCACTGGTAACAAGACCTTGCGCCGAATAAACTCCATTTACCACAACCCTCTGTTGTCTGTCACTCAGCCACTGCCTAATCCATTCAACAATATTGGAATCCAAGCTCAAAGATTGCAATTTATTGATAAGCTTCTATGCGGAACAGTATCAAAAGCCTTACTGAAATCTAAGTAAGCAATATGCCCCAGCTCACATGGATTTGCCCCCAGCTCACATGGATATGCCCCAACTCTCATGGATTTGCCCCCAGCTCTCATGGATTTGCCCCCAGTTCTCATGGATATGCCCCAGCTCTCATGGATTTGCCCCAGCTCTCAGGGATTTGCCCCCAGCTCACATGGATTTGCCCCCAGCTCTCATGGATTTGCCTCCAGCTCACATGGATTTGCCCCCAGCTCTCATGGATATTGCCCCCAGCTCTCATGGATATTGCCCCAACTCGAACGCTGGGGAAGCTGGCCTCGTGCATGAAAAGCACGCGGCCAGCGTTCCCCTCCGGCGCGCCGTATACTAACCCAGCCTGAAGGTCCGGTCGCTTGGTAGTGTTGCGATCACGTGGCCGCCGGGCGCATCTGTGACTCTGCCTCCAGCCGAGAGGCAGCGTCACAGGAGCACCCAGTGGCTGCGGGAACGCATCACTGCCAAGCGACCGGACCTTTAGGCTGGGTGAGTATACGGCGCGCTGGAGGGGAACGCTGGCCACGTGCTTTTCATGCATGCGGCCAACTTCCCCAGCCCCACGGATACCGGCAAGCCGGCCCAGCGCCAGCTTCCGGTTTCGGCAGCATGTATCGGGCCATTTGCACGAGTAACAAGTACTCGTGCAAACGGCAATATCGGCACTAGTACTAGTATCGGTGCATCCCTAATAATGACTATATACAGAATGCACCTGTAAAAATGTAATATACAGGGTTATTCAGAGAGTGGTGAAAAGCAGAATGGCTGGAGAGCGGAAAATTCTAGGTCAAAATAGCCGATTTGGAAAGTGAGATGTATGGGAGAATTTTTCTGGTTTGGCTATTTTGACCTACAGTCACTGTGTTACATGTTTACAGGTGCATTCTGAATATAGTCTCAGTGTTATATGTTTACAGGTACATTCTGTATATAGTCACTATGTTACATGTTTACAGGTGCATTCTGTATATAATCACCGTGTTACATGTTTACAGGCGCATTCTGTATATAGTCACTTTGTTACATGTTTACAGGTGAATTCTGTATATAGTCACTGTGTTACATGCTTACAGGTGCATTCTTTATATAGTCACTATGTTACATGGTTACAAGCGCATTCTGTATATAGTCATTATGCTACATGTTTACAGGTGCATTCTGTATATAATCACCGTGTTACATGTTTACAGGCGCATTCTGTATATAGTCACTTTGTTACATGTTTACAGGTGAATTCTGTATATAGTCACTGTGTTACATGCTTACAGGTGCATTCTGAATATAGTCACTATGTTACATGTTTACAGGCACATTCTGTATATAGTCATTGTGTTACATGCTTACAGGCGCATTCTGAATATAGTCATTATGTTACATGTTTACAGGCGCATCCTGAATAGTCATTGTGTTACATGTTTACAGGCGCATTCTGTATATAGTCACTGTGTTACATGCTTACAGGCGCATCCTGAATATAGTCACTATGTTACATGTTTACAGGCACATTCTGTATATAGTCATTGTGTTACATGTTGACAGGTTCATTCTGTATATAGTCACTGTGTTACATGTTTACAGGCACATTATGTATATAGTCACTATGTTACATGTTTACAGGCGCATTCTGTATATAGTCACTATGTTACATGTTTACAGGCACATTCTGTATATAGTCATTATGCTACATGTTTACAGGTGCATTCTGTATATAGTCACTGTGTTACATGTTTACAGGAGCATTCTGTATATAGTCACTGTTACATGTTTACAGGTGCATTCTGTATATAATCACCGTGTTACATGTTTACAGGCGCATTCTGTATATAGTCACTTTGTTACATGTTTACAGGTGAATTCTGTATATAGTCACTGTGTTACATGCTTACAGGTGCATTCTTTATATAGTCACAGTGTTACATGTTTACAGGCGTATTCTGTATATAGTCACTGTGTTACATGTTTACAGGCACATTCTGTATATAGTCACTATGTTACATGGTTACAAGTGCATTCTGTATATAGGCACTGTGTTACATGTTTACAGGTGCATTCTGTATATAGTCACTATGTTACATGTTTAATGGCGCATTCTGTATATACTGTAGTCACTATGTTACATGTTTACAGGCACATTCTGTATATAGTCATTATGCTACATGTTTACAGGCACATTCTGTATATAGTCACTGTGTTACATGTTTACCGGTGCATTCTGTATATAGTCATTGTGTTACATGTTTACAGGTGCATTCTGTATATAGTCACTGTGTTACATGTTTACAGGTGCATTCTATATATAGTCACTGTGTTACATGTTTACAGGCGCATTTTGTATATAGTCATTGTGTTACAGGTTTACAGGTGCATTCTGTATATAGTCACTGTGTTACATGTTTACAGGTGCATTCTGTATATAGTCACTGTGTTACATGTTTACAGGTGCATTCTGTAATAGTCACTGTGTTACATGTTTACAGGCGCATTTTGTATATAGTCATTGTGTTACAGGTTTACAGGTGCATTCTGTATATAGTCACTGTGTTACATGTTTACAGGTGCATTCTGTATATAGTCACTGTGTTTCATGTTTACAGGCGCATTCTGTAATAGTCACTGTGTTACATGTTTACAGGTGCATTCTGTATATAGTCACTGTGTTACATGTTTACAGGTGCATTCTGTATATAGTCACTGTGTTACTTGTTTACAGGTGCATCCTGTATATAGTCACTGTGTTACATGTTTACAGGCGCATTCTGTAATAGTCACTGTGTTACATGTTTACAGGTGCATTCTGTATATAGTCACTATGCTTCATGTTTACAGGCGCATTCTGTATATAGTCACTGTGTTACATGTTTACAGGTGCATTCTGTATATAGTCACTTTGTTACATGTTTACAGGCGCATTCTGTATATAGTCACTGTGTTACATGTTGACAGGTGCATTCTGTATATAGTCACTTTGTTACATGTTTACAGGTGCATTCTCTATATAGTCACTATCAGAGTTATTCAAAGAGAGGTGAAAAGCAGGAGAATGGTTGGACTCGGGAGAATGGAAAATTCTAGGTCAAAATAGCTGATTTGGAAAGTGAAATAAATGGGAGAATTTTTCTGGTTTGGTATTTTGACCTAGAATTTTCCATTCTCTAGTCATTCTTCTGCTTTTCACCTCTCTCTGAATAACCCTGATAGTGACTATATTTCCTACATATTTATTTTAATCTGTATATTTGTGTTTTGTTTTTAATATTTTGCATTTTATTACTTTGTATTTCTGTAACAATTCAATGTTCTTGAACCCAGGACATACTGAAAACGAGAGAAATCTCAATGTATCCTTCCTGGTAAAATACTTTATAAATAAATAAATACATATGTATATGTGCTCTAGAAAAGTCCAAATTCAGCTATTTTTGGCTTAAAATATGCAATTCGCTTACCATGTGACAAAATGTGTCAAATGTGACAAAATGTGTCAGATCACCACATGAATAACCTCATAAACATTCTGCTACACATTGAACGGATGCCACAGAAATACACAATTTAATGACAATTAATGAGTATTATTATTTATACGCTGCCTGGCCAAAAAAAATCTCACCCCCTGTAATATTTGGTTGTGTCGCCTTTGCTGTGATTGCAGCACGCATTCACCGCGGCATCGTTTTGCTGTGATTGCGGCACACATTCGCCGCGGCATTGTTTTTCTGTGATTGCATCACGCATTCGCCGCGGCATCGTGTCGATAAGCTCATGCGATGTCACAGCATTTATTGGCATCCAGAGTGGCATTAATTTGTGGCCAACATCTTGTATTGATGATGGGAGAGTCGCGGCGCTGCGTAAAGTCTTCTCCAGCAAATTATCCCAAAGATTAACCTCAATGGGGTTAAGGTCTGGACTGTGCGGTGGCCAATCCATGTGTGAAAATGATGTCTCATGCTCCCTCAACCACTCTTGCACAATGTGAGCCCGATGAATCCTGGCATTGCCATCTTGGAATATGCCCGCTGTGCCATCGGGGGAGAAAAAACCCATTGATGGAAAAAACTGCTCATTCAGTATATTCAGGGAGTCACATGACCTCATTTTATGCTGAAACCCATTAATCACTGCAGTAATTATCCAATGGAAGGCGAGCACCGATTGGCTGAGTCACATCCAGGTGGGGACTTTATTTTTGTCCGGGCAGTGTCTAATGCCACTATCTCATCATAAAATGAGAAAATAAAAAAAGTAACACTGACAATAGGAATGTAATGTGAGCTGCAGGGGACCTGGCTCTGAACTCACAACCTAGAGACATTATGAGTGTAGAAGCACAGGAAGAACACAAAGTTAATCCAATATGGCTCCCCAGGTTTGGGTTCTGTTTTAAGAGGAGCTCAGGAGGTGTAATGGGGCAAATAAGCAGGAGACACAGCTGTGGAGATGTTATTTGAGGAGGTGAGGAAACAGACAGGGAGATGAGAGGTGGACCTTAAGAAGGATATTGAGATATATCTTGTAGGACTGTAAAGTGGAATAAATCATTTTGCAAGATAGGTAACGCCCCCAAGGAGTCTCTCAGGAAACGCCTGCCCAAGGGGAGAGTATTATGAGGAGCCATGGGTGAGGAGGAGAGGTATGTGAGCAGGATAAGCCTGGATGAGGGGAGAGGTATGAGAGGAGCAACAGGAGACAAGGATAAGCCTGGCCAGTAGGAGAGGGTTATGATGAGGATCAATGGGTGAGAATTTAGGAGAAGCCTGGCAGTGGGGGGGGGGGGTTATGTTAAAAGCAGTGGGTGAGGAGGATAAGCCTACACTCACTAGGGAAGAGGTATGTGAGGAGTGGTGGTTGAAGAGGATAAGTCTTGGCGAGGGGAGAGGTACGTGAGCTGCAGTGGGTAAGGATGATATGGCTGGGAGAGGTATGTGAGGAGCAGTAGATGAGGAGGGTAAGCCTGGCCAAGGGTAGATGTATATTAGGAGCAGTAGGTGAGGAAGAGAAGCTTAGCCAAGGGGAGAGGTACGTAAGGAGCAGCAGGTGAGGAAGGTAAATCTAGCCAAGGGGAGAAGTTTGTGTGGAGCAGTGGGAAAGGAGGATAAGCCTGGCACAGGGGAAAGGGATATAAGGAAAATTAGGAAAATAAGTCTGGGTGCAGAGAGAGGTTTGTGAGGAGAAGCAGATATGGAGGAGTAAAAGCCTGGCCATGGTGAGAGGTATATGTGGAGCAGCGGGTGAGGAGGGTAAGCCTGGCAGATGAGAGAGGTATGTGAGGTGCGGCGGGTGAGGAGGATATGCCTAGCAGAAGAGAGAGGTATGCGAGGAGCAGCATCTGAGGAAATAAGCCTGTCGGAGGAGAGCGTTATGTGAGGAGTGTTGGGTGAGGAAGATAAGGCTGGCAGACAAAAGAGTTATGTGTGGAGCTGCGGGTGAGAAGAATAAGCCTGGCAGAGGGGAGAGGTATGTGAGGAGCATTGGGTGAGGATGATAAACCTGTCAGATGGTAGAGATATGTGAGGAGCGGCAGGTGAGAAAAATAAGCCTGGCAGAAGGGAGAGGTATGTGAGGAGCATTGGGTGAAGATGATAAGCCTGCCAGATGGTAGAGATATATGAGGAGCGGCAGGTGAGAAGAATAAGCCTGGAAGAGGGGAGAGGTATGTGAGGAGCATTGGGTGAGGATGATAAGCCTGCCAGATGGTAGAGATATGTGAGAAGCAGCAGGTGAGAAGGATAAAGCTGGATTTGAATATAGGCCCAGACGTGTACAAAATGAGACCAGGGTAACACCAAGGCCACAAGCCGGAGAGTTTGAGCTGATGATCGTTCCATTGAGTTGCTGGAATATTGACAACATAGAGATGTCATTGTCAAACAATAAAAGTTTCAGTTTTCGTTTTAAAGAGACTTAGCTTCACGATATGTTAAGACGTCCAGTGAAAAGGGTGGAGGCCTTAGAAGTTGAGAGGGTCAGGTGGAAGCAGTGGAGTGGAGAGAATGCTCCGCGCTGAGCTAATGGAGCGTAGAGTTGACTCAGAGAGAGAGAGGCCTGATGTGACTGAGGATAAAGCCCACAACCTCATCTCAAAGATAAACATGGCCGAACAAACATGCACTTTACGAGCCTACAAAACACAAGCACCGGGCGGCAGGTGTGGCCTCTGGTAACGGGTCAGGTTGGAGCATCCAGGTGGAATTCTCTTTGAGTTATTTTAGCAGCATTTTGGTTTTCTGGTTTGTTTTTAGCAGCTGTCAGATACATGAATAATGACGAGGGACGTGAAAATGATCTGAGCCTCGCCACGGCCGACCTACAAAGCTACGTATACATTACATGACATAATAACGACATGGGGCTTCACCTTCTAATGGTATCCCAGTAATCAGGCCAGGACGCTACGGGAAATGAGGGACCTTACGCCTTCTACAAAATAACATTACACGCGGCATAGTATGGAGCTATAGGTAATATACCATTTAATGGCGGGCGCCAAAGTCCAGGGGCCGGAGCCAGCCTGTGTGAGGGCAGCAGCACGGAGAACACTAAATGACCCTCTGCCCATCCAGGGTACATGGACCTTATTAACTCCATAACTGCTTTCATGGGTTTAAGGCTGGGGTCAGACGAACACCGTGCGAACGCTCGTGCAGCCGCACTTTATCACAGCCGTAGTAGCCGCAAATGACGGCCAAAGTATGAAGTACGGCCGCACAAAAGTGCGGCCGCGCAACGCAAGCGGCACACAAACGCATTTTTTCTAGAACGTGATACCGCTAGTACTGATGTACAGAGTGCGCTGCGTCCGCATAGCGGCGTGTGTGTGTGATTAGGAGACGTCAGACGCTGCTAATGTCCGGCTAACATAACGTCCAGACACAAAAAGGGTTTTATTGATGATCCGTACAAAATCACGGACGAAACTGCGCATCGTATGACCGCTATCGCGTATTCCGTGAAAAAATACGTCCATTCGTTCGAACGCACTTTTTCACGGACAACGCGAAAAATGCGTTCGTCTGACCCTAGCCTTAATGAGGTATTTGGGGAAAACTGGTGTCAGACGTTCCTGTTGACCCCCACAGTGCAACAATTTTTTTTTAAAAAAGTCATAATTACATCAACATGAGAAAAAATATAAAAAATAACATAAAATATAAATAAAATAAAATTGTAAAAAAAAAATAGCATATCAATAAAAATAATAGTAAAATAAAAAATATTAGCAAAATAAATAAAATAAGAACATAACGTAAATAATAATTAAAAAAATAGAATATAATTTAAATTATTAAAATAAATGAATTAAAAACACAACATAAAATATAAATACAACACAATATAAAGGAAATAACATGGCAAAAAATGTAATTCATTAAAATAAAAGCATAGTGTAAAACTGTATAAAATGTAGAACATAATTTAAAATAAAAATAACATAGAAACATAATATAAATAACGTAGCAGAAAAGAATAAAATTTAAAAAATATTTTAAAAATTAAATAGAATGTAAAAAAGTGACTTAAAATGAATTGTAAATAAAATCAAAACATAAAGTGCCATGAATAACCTAGTATGAAATTTAAAAAATAGAAAAATAGATAAATTAATAAAATAAATAGGAAAAATCTAAACGCTTAATAAAATCAAGACACACCATAAAAAATTTATAAAATAAAAAGCATACCAAGAAAAAAAATTAAATAATGGAATACACAAAACTGTTTACAGTCAGATATTGTTCTGCCCTCACAGTGTGTCTGAGGTACAAAGCTTGGCAGACAGCTAACATAATAAAAATCTGGAAGCAGGATTGAAGTCTTTACTGAACTTTATTTGTATCTTTACTTTTCAGATCTTTAAACTTTGTAAAACTGTGGAAAATATGGAATTATGGCAATATATTAGTCTAGGAATGCAAATCAACACAAATAAGTGACAGGCATGCTACCTAGATGTAAATTACTGGCTAACAGAAGTTCTTAATGTGAAGACAATCAAACACTACTAAACTAATCTAACAGTGCTTTGAGTTGCTAAATATACATACTAAAAAACATGAAGGTTCTACTTACAGACTTATAAGCAGAAGGCCTGTGTAACAGAACTGTGGAGCTTGCTTTCTGCTTGACTCACTGGTAGCTATGCTGGTTGAATCTGGCTCTACCAGGAAGTAACTGTACTGCATGGCATCAGTAATGGCCGCTCAATTAAAGAAACAGTACTCTAATAAACTAAATGCTTAGAAATTTGTGAGTGACAGAACACTCCCCACTTTGGATAATAACATTATGCAACTATGTATCCTTTTGAGAAGTAAGACAACTTCAGAAACAGGCCTAAAATAAACTTTTGGAGTACCTTCCTTCATGACTTTAATTTCTACCTTTCTAACGTTGTTGTCAACACTAGGTACAACTTTGATAATAAGTCCAACAGGCCATTCATTTCTATGAACTTGAGTGTCTTTCAGTAAGACAACGTCTCCGACTTGTAAGTTAGGCTTGTCAACTTGCCATTTCCTGCGTGGCTGGAGCGTCACTAAATATTCCTGTCTCCATCGTCTCCAGAATGTGTCTGCAAGACTCTGCACTTGCTTCCACTGCTTGGTATGAAGATCTTTGAGTTCAAAATCTCCAGGAGGTGCCGTTGTTGTTTTGACTTTCAGAGTCAGAAGCATCGCGGGTGTCAATACTTCTGGCATTTCAGGATCTGTGGATACTGGAACTAAAGGTCGAGCGTTCATGATGGCCATGACTTCAGCCATGAGTGTGGTCAGGACTTCATGTGTAAGACGTGTAGAGGTAGCTTTTAGAAGCAAGGCATCTAGAATACGACGAGCGACTCCGATCATCCTTTCCCAAGCTCCTCCCATATGTGATGCATGCGGAGGATTAAAGGTCCAAATACATCCTTGTTCTTGAAGGTAAGTATCCATCTCAGAGCCTTCCGTGTTAATCTTCAGTTCCTTGCAAGCTCCTACAAAGTTCGTACCACAGTCAGAGCGAAGTTGCTTTACGGGTCCTCGGATAGAAATAAATCTTCTCAGGGCATTGATGAAGCTTGACGTAGACAAGGACTCAATCACTTCTATGTGTGCTGCTCTAGTGCTCATACAAGAAAACAGAACGGCCCAACGCTTACTCCCTGTGCTGTGTCCTCTGGTCCGACGAAAGGAGACGTTCCAAGGACCAAAGACATCTAATCCAACATGCGTGAATGGTGGTTCCGAAGTAAGTCTATCTATGGGTAAATCTGACATCTTTTGTTCTTCAAGTTTTCCTCTAATTTTTCTACAAATTACACATTTATGAATTACATTGGAGATTAGTCGTTTACCTCCTATAATCCAGAATCCAGATGACCGGACTGCTCCTTCAGTGAAGTGGCGTCCCTGATGACCAATTTGTTCATGATAATGTCTTATCAATAGCAACGAAAGGTGATGGTTCTTGGGTATGATGTAGGGATGTTTCTCCTCAATAGTTATGTCACTTGCTGACATACGACCTCCAATTTTCATGACTCCGTTTTCATTCAAGATAGGGTTCAGTTTTCTAAGTGAACTATGTTTGGGGAGCTCTTCTCTTTTAGTAAGACACTTGATGTCTTCTTTGAAAACTTCTTGTTGTACACATCTGATAATGTTGATTTTAGCTTGTACGAGATGATTGTCATCACACTTGTCAGTGTTTGTAGCTCTGCAGAAAGATTTCGCTAAAGTAATAAGTTTTGCTACTGCTCGAGTAAGTGACTTCCAACTTGAGAATCTTTCAAACCTGTACGTGCCTAGACTACCTCCGGTAGATTTAGTAATTAACGCTGTGACTTGTGGTCGTATTTCCTTGTCATCATCTGGTTCTATAAGTTCAAAGGTCTCTGACTGAGCACTCTCTCCTTTCTCTCTCCTGTTTAGAAAGGGTGGACCTGAGAACCAGTTAGTGTGTTGTAGGGCAGATGCTGTTATAGGTCTAGTCCCGTGGTCAGCTGGATTTTTATCTGTACTGATGTAATGCCACTGTTCTGGATGGGTGGACTTCCTAATGCGGGTCACTCTGTTCAGAGTGCATTGCATGGAAAGGAGACGCTTCATTGCTTGTCTTCTGTTATTCGGGAGGTGACATCGTGGTAAACGGAAAGGTAAAGGAGCTACCCAGTTGTTTGATTCATCTATGAAGACTTCTTTGCTCATGATCTCAAGGAAGAGGTTATCTTCCACAGATAATGCTTGTTTGTCATCACTTTGTGTTCTTTCGAACACCTTGCACCCTAATCTATCTGTATCTTCTGTTGAAGCTGTAGTCGCCATGTAGACCTGATGCTTCTGGTGTTGCTTCGAGAGGACTAATCTCTCTTTGATTTGCATGTTGTTTGTACAAGGGCTCAAACATGACGTGCGTCCATTTTGCAACAGGTTCGTTTTGTAGACATTCACTTTTGTTGGCTTGTGAACTCCGTCCAGACACACGTCACCAATGATAACCCATCCAAGGTCGAGACGTTGCGCAAATGGTGCGTTGTGTAGCCCATTGTACTGTTCCCTAACCTTGTGTACTCTCAGTAGGTCTCTTCCAAGTAGGAGGAGGATTGCAGAGTCTGGGTCAAGTATTGGTATCTTTTCTGCTATTTGTCTCAGATGAGGATGTCGACGTGCAATTTCGGGCGTGGGGATCTCTGATCTATCATCTGGTATCGTATCGCATTCTATGAGAGTTGGGAGGGACAACTGTGTTTTTCCATCTATTGACTCGATGATATAGTTGGTTGCTCTTCTCCCTGATGTCTCTATAGTACCTGAGCAAGTCTTCAAGGTATATGAAACCGGATTTCCACTATCGTTGAAGATGTTGAAAAACTCTGTTCTGGCCAAAGACCTGTTGCTCTGCTCATCTAATACTGCATACATTCTCACAGTTTTCTCTCTGTGACCTTCAGGATATACTTTTACTAAACATATCTTTGAGCATGATCTAGGACTAAATGTCTTTGTGCAGATCTCTGTACACGTTGACGTTATTGCTGGTGCTACGTCCTCTTTTTGCTCCCCACCATGATCTTCTTGGGTGGTTACGTTCTCCTCTGCCCATGGTGCTGGGCCTGGATGCATTGCAGAAAGATGCTTGTCACTGTGGCATTCTCTGCATTGTATTGCTGTCCTACAATCTTTTGCGAGATGTTGAGTTGAAGCACAGCATCTGAAGCAGATGTAATGGTCTTTAAGATAGGACTTACGTTCTTCGATTGTCTTGATCCTGAAACCGCGATCAGACAGGATGAGGAGACGGATGAGGTTTGTTGTGTATCGGACACTGATCGTCTGGATCTTCAATTTTCTTTTCTGCGATTCTATTGTTGACGTATTCAGACTCAGGTGGTACTCCTGTCTTCCGTACAGACACCGTTGTCCTTGATTCCCTGTTCGGCTGCAGTGATTCTGTTCTGCTATAGTTTGGGTTTCCCAGGTTCAAAAAGGCAAAGCTTGGGTCATTGCGGGTTTTCGCTTGGTTCGTTATGAACTTAGTGAAGAAGGAGAAAGGTGGAAATGCCACTTGATAGCATTCTTTGTATTTTGACGCTGCTGTAACCCATCTTTCTTGCAAGTTGTAAGGAAGCTTCACTATTATAGGGTTGACCCCACGTGCAGTGTCTAGATATGAGAGACCTGGTAGGTGTCCACCATTTTTTGCTGATTCCATCTCCAGGAGTATGTCTCCAAGCTCTCTTAACTTCTGATTGTCTTTGTTTGTTACTTTTGGGAAATTTTCAATTTTCTTCAGGAGTGCATCTTCAATTACTTCTGGTGATCCATAACCTTCCTCCAATCTCTGCCACACCATAGCGAGTCCTGTTGTTGCGTTGTGAGCGTGTACGGACCTAATTCTTTTGGCTTGTTCGGAAGATTCTGGTCCGAGCCATTTAGAGAGTAGATCTAGTTTTTCTCTGTCTGTCATGTTTAAGTCTTGGGTGCTGCTAAGGAAAGATGACTTCCAGGCCCAATAATTTTCAGGACGGTCGTCAAACTTCAGGAGACCGGAACTCACCATTTCACGGCGTATCAGGTACTTCGTTACATCTGAAATTCCAGCTGCCTCAGGTGAACGTACTCTGGGAACAGACCCCGGGCTTGGCTGTGGCTGATAGGACGGTGGGGTTGTTAGGTCAGGCTTGATCTGGTTATATGGTGTGTTTTCCTCATTGTAAATAACTCTCCTATAGCCCACATTGGTGTGTGCCTGGGTAGGAATCGTGTCGTTATTGATTTGATGTCTGGAAGAGCTGGCTAACTGGTCTTTGGGTTCGTAAACATTTGGCTTGTCGTGTTGGAACTCTGTTTTGGCTTTGCAGACTTTAGGTGATTCTAGGTAGCCGTCTGCTAGAGGGGCTTTTGATAGTTTTAATGCATTGTCAGTTTGTTGATCGGTGTACACGGTTGTGTGTAACTGAACATACTCCCTGGTACGATGAATTGCACTGAGAGGTGTCACCTGTTCTTCTATGACAGGGAATGTTTCTTGATACTCTTCTTCTGCTGCATTCATGAGAACTTCAGCTTCTGCTACTGCTTTCATGAGAACTTCAGCTTCTGCTACTGCTGCTGAAGCTGCTTTCTCGTGTTGAAGAATATGTAGAGATGCTTTTACCTCTGCTTTTCTTCTAGTAGTTTCAGCTTCATTCTTATGCTGTTCTTCCTCTATGTAGCCCTGTTCTCTTATCATTTCAGCTTCGCGTATTGCATAGGCAGCCATTGCATATGCTTTTTCTGCTTTTGCACGTGCCTTGATGGCAGCAGCACTCGCCGTCGACAGGTTGGAGCAGATTGAGTGTCTTGAACTAGTGTGTTTGGACCTGGCAGTTTTAGCACTAGCTGATGTCAGATCTGATTTACTAGAGACTGTGGAGCTTGTGCACCGTGACCTGGTCTTTGGTGTGCTGAGTGTGCTTTGCTCTGCATCTGAAAGCTGAGGAATGGCTGGAGTAGCATGCTGTTCTGTGTGCTGCATGGTGAGACAGATTACTACTTTGCAGGATGCTTGAGGAAGTTAGAGATAGATGTGTAGAAAGAATCCACTTTTCTTTTGATTAGGTCTGCTGTGTATAAAGTCTTTTTACTGTTCTGCCCTCACAGTGTGTCTGAGGTACAAAGCTTGGCAGACAGCTAACATAATAAAAATCTGGAAGCAGGATTGAAGTCTTTACTGAACTTTATTTGTATCTTTACTTTTCAGATCTTTAAACTTTGTAAAACTGTGGAAAATATGGAATTATGGCAATATATTAGTCTAGGAATGCAAATCAACACAAATAAGTGACAGGCATGCTACCTAGATGTAAATTACTGGCTAACAGAAGTTTAACTTAATGTGAAGACAATCAAACACTACTAAACTAATCTAACAGTGCTTTGAGTTGCTAAAAATATATACATAACTAAAAACATGAAGGTTCTACTTACAGACTTATAAGCAGAAGGCCTGTGTAACAGAACTGTGGAGCTTGCTTTCTGCTTGACTCACTGGTAGCTATGCTGGTTGAATCTGGCTCTACCAGGAAGTAACTGTACTGCATGGCATCAGTAATGGCCGCTCAATTAAAGAAACAGTACTCTAATAAACTAAATGCTTAGAAATTTGTGAGTGACAGAACAGATATAGTGACCAGATATTTTAGTCTCAGGATCAGAACTCATAATAGTTTAACCCTTTCACTACTAAGATGGTGATTTAGTAAAATGTAAAGGTTTGGTATCATGCCATGCGTTAGGGCAAGTGCACGTAGAAAAAAGTTGGTTCATATTTCAGTCAGCTGCAAAGGCTAACCAATTAATTAAAATCTAATATTTAATGCAAAGCACCTGCAGATTGTGCTCACGGGTGTAAAATTGCTTCCATGTGATTTGTTTCACTCTCTCAGGTGTTTTGTGCTTCAGATAAATCAACGAAAAGCTGAAAATACAGACAAAACGAATGCGCGCATATGGTATGTGTACACATTTAAATTCAGTATATTTTACACATCTTAATACAGAATATTACTTTTTAATAGAGTATATTACATTTTAATACAGTATATTTTACACATTATTATAAGGATATTATGTTTTATTACATAATATTACATTTTAATACATGTGTACACATTAAAATTCAGTATATTTTACACATCTTAATACAGTATATTACAGTTTAATACAGGATATTATGTTTTAATACAGTATATTTTATGCCTTTTAATACAGTTTATTAAGTTATTAAGTATATTTTAAGCATTATATTACAGGATATTATGTTTAATACAGTATATTTTACGCATAATAATCCAGTATATTACAGGATATTATGGTTTAATACAGAATATTATGTTTTATTACAGGATATTATGATTAATACAGTATATTTTACGTATAATAATACAGTATATTACAGAATATTACGATTTATTACAGTATATTTTCTGCATTTTAATACAGTATATTAAGTTTTATTACAGGATATTATGTATAATACTGTATATTTTAAGCATTATAATACAATATATTACAGGATAATATGGTTTAATACAGAATATTATGTTTATTACATGGATATTATGTATAATACAGTATATTTTAAGCATTATAATAAAGTATATTACAGTTTATTACAGGATATTATGTTATAATACAGTATAGTTTAAGCATTATAATAAAGTATATTACAGTTTAATACAGGATATATGTATAATACAGTATATTTTAAGCATTATAATAAAGTATATTACAGTTTAATACAGGATATATGTATAATACAGTATATTTTAAACATTATAATACAGTATATTACAGTTTATTACAGAAATTGTTATGTTTTAATTCAGCATATTTTACACATAATACAGTTTATTACAGAACATTACGATTTAATACAGTATATTTTACGTATAACATAATACAGAATATTATGTTATAATACAGTAGATTTTATGGATTATATTACAGTTTATAACAGAATATTATGTTTTAATACAGATACAAAACCAGTGGCAACCTGCACAATCCACAATGGGCACATTTTTAATGTATATTTAATAAAGCATCGATTTTATTTTTTCACTTAAGTCCTGGAGTGCGTCCTACTTTGATGACCTTATGTTTTAATACAGTATATTTTACATATAATAATAATACAGTATATTACAGTTTATTACAGACTATTACGATTTAATACAATATATTTTCCGCATTTTAATACAGTATATTAAGTTTTATTACAGGATATTATGTAAAATACAGTATATTTTAAGCATTATAATACAGTATATTACAGGATATTATGTTTTAGTACAGTATATTTTATGCCTTTTAATACAGTTTATTAAAGAATATTATGTATAATGCAGTATATTTTACGCATTATAATACAGTATATTACAGAACATTATGATTTAATACAGTATATTTTACGCATAATAATACAGTATATTACAGTTTATTACAGGATATTATGTTATAATACAGTATATTTTAAGCATTATAATAAAGTATATTACAGTTTAATACAGGATATATGTATAATACAGTATATTTTAAGCATTATAATACAGTATATTACAGTTTAATACAGGATATTATGTTTTAATACAATATATTTTATGCCTTTTAATACAGTTTACGTTTTAATACAAAATATTATGTATTATCACAGGATATTATGCATAATACAGTATATTTTACACATTATAATACAGTATATTACCGTTTATTACAGAAATTTTTATGCTTTAATACAACATATTTTACGCATAATAATACAGTTTATTACAGAACATTACGATTTAATACAGTATATTTTACGTATAACATAATACAGAATATTATGTTATAGTACAGTAGATTTTATGGATTATATTACAGTTTATAACAGGATATTATGTTTAAATACAGTATATTTTACATATAATAATAATACAGTATATTACAGTTTATTACAGAATATTACGATTTAATACAGTATATTTTCCGCATTTTAATACAGTATATTAAGTTTTATTATAGGATATTATGTAGAATACAGTATATTTTAAGCATTATAATAAAGTATATTACAGTTTAATACAGGATATATGTATAATACAGTATATTTTAAGCATTATAATACAGTATATTACAGTTTAATACAGGATATTATGTTTTAATACAATATATTTTATGCCTTTTAATACAGTTTACGTTTTAATACAAAATATTATGTATTATCACAGGATATTATGCATAATACAGTATATTTTACACATTATAATACAGTATATTACCGTTTATTACAGAAATTTTTATGCTTTAATACAGCATATTTTACGCATAATAATACAGTTTATTACAGAACATTACGATTTAATACAGTATATTTTACGTATAACATAATACAGAATATTATGTTATAGTACAGTAGATTTTATGGATTATATTACAGTTTATAACAGGATATTATGTTTAAATACAGTATATTTTACATATAATAATAATACAGTATATTACAGTTTATTACAGAATATTACGATTTAATACAGTATATTTTCCGCATTTTAATACAGTATATTAAGTTTTATTATAGGATATTATGTAGAATACAGTATATTTTAAGCAGTATAATACAGTATATTACAGTTTATTACAGGATATTATGTTTTAGTACAGTATATTTTATGCCTTTTAATACAGTTTATTAAGTTTTATTACAGAATATTATGTATAATGCAGTATATTTTGCGCATTATAATACAGTATATTACAGAACATTATGATTTAATACAGTATATTACAGTTTATTACAGGATATTATGTTTTAGTACAGTATATTTTATGCCTTTTAATACAGTTTATTAAGTTTTATTACAGAATATTATGTATAATGCAGTATATTTTACGCATTATAATACAGTATATTACAGAACATTATGATATAATACAGTATATTACAGTTTATTACAGGATATTATGTATAATACAGTATATTTTAAGCATTATAATACAGTATATTACAGGATATTATGATTTAATACAGTATATTTTACGCATTTTAATACAGTTTATTATGTTTTATTACAGGATAATATGGTTTAATACAGTATATTTTACACGTTTTAATACAGTATATTATGTTTTCATTACTTTTTTCCCGTTTAAGCGTTTTAAAATCAGAGCACCATCTAGTGGTCAGTTTAAAGAACAGCAAATGCAGACTCGTCGGCTTCGTCACATGATGCTATTAATAATTACCATTTACGTAACGATCCGAAAAGGGGTATTTTTTCTTTCAAAATTATGAAAACATCAGAAATGTAAGTCCACCCCCTCCCCCTCATAAAATGAAAAGATTGGGTCCTCATCCCAAGGATCATATCGGGATATCTCTATTTTAAATATTAACAAATATTTCCATGTGTGACCCTGTGCAGAATGTCTCACCGTGCGGCTGTCCAGAGGCTCGCAGCCTGTACCAGGATCCTGAATGGAAGCATCCGTCCGAAGCGTCCCTAATCCGAATTACTAAAATCCGAAAAGAAATCCCAGTTTTTGGAATCTTCCAGCTTTTAGAATTCCGGATTCGCGGAGCCCGAACCATTTTTAACATTATCCAGATAGAAAGTATCTTTACGCGGCAAAGTGTGGACGTAATACATCGATAGTGACAAACCGATGTCAGCTGATGAGTGAAACGCGTTTACAATCTGAAGGTTTGAAACCCCCTACACCCATTAGGAAGGCAGTGGGGGGGGGGAACTTGCAGGTCTGGGTCTGGCCAGTAAGAGGGCCTGATTGGTTAGGACTGGTGGTATGTGTAGGTATTTGTAAATATCAAAGGGGTCATATAAGAACGCAATGGGTGGGGTCTTAGCACATCAAACCCCCCCCATACACGTTTGGTAGGTGTTGGTGGGATCTCAAGTCAGAGAAAACCCTGGCCATCAAATCGAGTAAAAGTAAGCCACCGGTATGGTGGGCTCTGGGAATACTCCCGGCCCATACCTTGCAGCTGCCTTATGGCACCACAATGATATGATCCCCACCAGGCGGGGTATTGATCCTTCTACGCAGCTCCCTATCCTTTCCCTCCGATCCTTAGAAGTGGTCGGTCTGATATATATATATATCCCTAGAATAATAATCGTGCATCAAGGCAAACTCGGGGTACAGTGCTGAAGAGTCAGAACCAGAATTGTCAGAAGCCTTTTGCCAATATGTCAGAACCAGAAATACACCAAAAATACAACAGAGCAGCTCTAAGGGATGTTTAACCACGTTAGGGCAATGTATGAATGCATTGCCTTCGTTTTTAAATCCGGTGGGTCCGCGTCATTCTGCCGGGCTCCGCCCCCGGCGTCTTACGTGACCGCCCGGATTCCCTTCTTCACTCGGCGCCCGGGCAGCGAGCAGCGAGGACGATGCTGCCGGGGGCCGAGAGACCACAGCGGGGTATGTAACACACAGACAGCGAGCGCATGGCTTAAGTGAAAGGAGAGACTGCCACCTGTACGACGGGCAGCGGGTTGGCTGATGTTCTAAAGGAAGACAAGTTATGTTGGGTAAATTGATCTTGATCGATGTTATTAACTAAAACTGTGACTGAGGCCATTCCATACAAGCGGGGATGTTGTGTTTTCTGTTGAAATGGAAGGGCGGGGGGGGGGGATGGTATAATCAGGTCCTAAACATGAGCAGTCGTGCATTTTCAGATATATGAAAGGGTGGCGCTAACTAGGGATGGGCTGCCGGGTTCGAAGTTAGATTCGAACATTGGCTGATCGAAAAATTCGCGAACTTCAAACTTTTCAAGACATTCAAGGAAATTTTTTCTTCAAAAAAAATGCTCAAAAGATCCTAAAAAAAATCTAGATATTGAATTAAAACGGGAATATTTTTAACATTTCCCACTCCTTGTTGGGCAAACATTTCCCTCTCCTTGTGTTATAACTGATTCAGTGTGCGGGGTTGAGGGGTTCGAGCTCGGTGTGCGGTAACACAAAAAGTGGAGCAGGCACATATAAACTGAAGGATTTATTAAATAAAGAGACAATAGAAATAAGCAAAGGCCACACAGAATAAAGTAATATACTAAGCAGCTAAGTAATAAGCAGGAAATAGGGCAAACACTGAATAGATAACAACAAGAGGAGGAAAAATAACAATAGGGATGACAGAGAGCACAGAATTAAACAGCAAAAAGGATTAGGATAGAAGCAGAGGGACACTACAGGAATAGACAGATTACATAGACCGATAGGACACCACTGAGACACAGACAAGAAGGGGTTAAATTAGATAACATTCACAGCACATAGAAAGACTAAAGAGGCAGGAATGGGAATTAAATCATAAACACCGGCATGCACTGAATATACTGAAAGTCCAGGAATAATGGGAGTTGAAGTCCAGGCTGTAGATTCCAGGGAATAATGGTAAATCCAGAGAAATAATAACAGGATACTTGCAATAAATTAAAGTCCATAGAAGTAGAAGCAGGGTTATCAGGCTCGGTATCAAAGGGGTTAATCCATAGGCATATCCAGGTTGTATTCCAAAAGGTCAGAGGGTCGTAGGGAAATAGGCAAAGTCCATATATTTTCCAGGCAAGGGTTCGGTACACAGGTTTTCAAGATAGCAGGTCATAGCAGATGTAAGTCCACACTGAAACAGCTATGACTTAACGATGCAGAAGCACTGCATGATGGGTCTTTAGCCCTTTGGTAGGGGAGAGCTATCAGTGGAAACACCAGAAGTAAAAGCAGAACCATAGATTGAATCAGGTTTAGGCAGAATAGACTAGGCAGATATTGCAAGGGTTAATGTGGTGTTTTACTAGACCTTTTGCTCTACTTGCGGGCACAGTGCCGCGGGGTATGACACCTTGTTGGTCAAACATTTCCCACTGATTGTTGGTCAAACATTTCCCACTCATTGTTGGTTAAACATTTCCCATGGCTTTAAATCACGTTTAAACATGAGCAAAAGCGGTAAAAATGAGCTCAGCGCACAGCAGTGAAATGGCTCAGCACTCAGCAGTGAAAGGGTTAAAACAGATTTCCCCCCCCCCTTTTTTTCATTGTTTCCTTTCCCCCAGGGCAGAACCCGGACCCCCATACACCTTTTATGGCCAATATCTTGCATATATGCCCTCTTGGAGGGGACCTTAATTTTCGAGCGTTCGAGCCCCATTGACTTTAATGATGTTCGCGGTCAAACTTTTTTGGGTGTTCGAGTTCATATGCAAACCGAACATAGGGGTGTTCGATCCATCACTAGCGCCAACCACGTGCCCGGAAAAAGAGATACAAGAAATACAATACTTATCTCTGGACTCTTGAATCATCTCCTCCTGTAGACGTAGCAGCAATATAACACAGAAAATAAACAAGAGTATATATATATAGTATCTACAGTTGTGTTCAAAATGATTCAACCCCCAATGCTGTAAAGGGTTTTAGGGAATTTAGTGACATTTGTAATTGTATTCAGAATGAAATCCTACAAGGACTTTTTAAAGAACCATATGCAACTAAAATGACATCAATTGGTTTTGTAATACAGTAGTAAATGTTTCTTTTGTGAATTCTTCATTGACACAATTATTCAACCCCTTAAAGACCACCACTCTGAAGAACAGAGGTTCATTCAAGTGTTTTCAATCAGGTATTGAAAACACCTGTGGATGTCACGGAGCAGCAATAAAGCATAATAAGCACCAATTAGGCAGCTTTAAAATGACTGTGATACTCAGCTCCTTCTAGACATTTACTGTGTGGTTACAAACATGGTGAAGTCAAGAGAATGGTCCAGGAAGACAAGAGAAGAGGTGATTACTCTTCACAGAAGGGCAATGGCTATAAGAAGATTGCAGAGATGTTAAACATACCAAGAGAGACCATAGGAAGCATCATTCGCAAATTCAAGGCAAAGGGCACTGTTGAAACGCTACCTGGTCGTGGCAGAAAGAAGATGCTGACTTCGACTGCTGTGCGCTACCTGAAGCGTAGAGTGGAGAAAAGTCCCCGTGTGACTGCTGAGGAACTGAGAAAAGATTTGTCAGATGTGGGTACTGAAGTTTCAGCTCAGACAATACGGCGCACACTGCGTAATGAAGGCCTCCATGCCAGAACTCCCAGGCGCACCCCCTTGCTGTCTCCAAAGAATAAGAAGAGTCGACTGCAGTATGCCAAAAGTCAAGTGGACAAACCACAGAAGTTTTGGGATAGTGTTCTGTGGACTGATGAAACAAAATTAGAACTGTTTGGGCCCATGGATCAACGACTGGATGACTTCCTGCAGACACAGAATATTAAGGTATATAATTTATATATCTGGGTAAAAGCTTCTTGATCCAAGGAGAAATCTGACTGCCATTCTGGGGTCAAGAAGGAATTTTTTCCCAGTATGTTGCATATTGGCAAGCATTTCAGACTGGGTTTTTTGCCTTCTTTTGGATCAACAGCAGTAGGTTATGTGGGAGAGGCTGAACCCGATGGACGCATGTCTTTTTTCAGCCTATATAACTATGTAACTATGTAACTATGTAACGCTATGTTTGGAGGAGGAAGAACAAGGCCTATGAAGAAAAGAACACCTTGCCTACTGTGAAGCATGGCGGGGGGTCAATCATGCTTTGGGGCGGTTTTGCTTCTGCAGGTACAGGGAAGCTTCAGCGTGTGCAAGGTACCATGAATTCTCTTCAGTACCAGGAGATATTGGATGACAATGTGATGCAGTCCGTCACAAACCTGAGGCTTGGGAGACGTTGGACCTTTCAACAGGACAATGATCCCAAGCATACCTCCAAGTCCACTAGACCATGGTTGCAGATTAAAGGCTGGAACATTTTGGAGTGGCCATCGCAGTCACCTGACTTAAATCCGATTGAGAACCTCTGGTGGGACTTAAAGAAAGCAGTTGCAGTGCACAAGCCTAAGAATGTGACTGAACTGGAGGCTTTTGCCCATGACGAATGGGCGAAGATACCCGTAGATCGCTGCAAGACACTTGTGTCAAGCTATGCTTCACGTTTAAAAGCTGTTATAACTGTAAAAGGATGTTGTACTAAGTACTAAGATTGAATGTCACTTGGGGGTTGAATAAAACTGATAATGATGTGAGCACAGAAAAGACATTTGTGGTTATTTCATTATAAATGTTATGTTCTATTTGTCTGACCTACACGTGCCTCTTTGATTTAATTGTAAGCAAGATGACTGAATGATCAAAATCAATGTCAAACTGGCCAAAACACTCAATTTCAGTGGGGGTTGAATAATTTTGAACACAACTGTATATATATATATATATACACACAATATAAAATAACAGATTAAAAGACCATAGCGCAAAACATATATTTATAGACTTTCTAGACCGTATTACGCTATGGTCTTTTTGTCTGTTATTTTATATCATACTATTTTTTTTTTCCGCGGCTTCGCTCGCATGGGTTTTGAGATTTGTTACAATTGTTTTTAAAAGAAACATGAGTTTTTAATCAAAACTGTATTAAATATAATTTACAGGTTGATGTCTTAAAAATGTTTATTGCAGGCGTTGGTAAGGGCGTATTGGCTACAAGACAAAGTTGTTTCATTCATATACGCCATGAAATTTTTTGTGATGTAAATACAAACAGACTATGAGACAGACAATTTTTTTTTTTTGGCATCTGGAACATAGAAAAACGGAGTACTTTGTAAAGTCCATTAGTGGTTCTTCTTTCAGGTGCTCGGATCAGCAGAGTTAGGTGAGCTCACTCTGGAACAGGCAACGTAAAACTGTCCATGTGACTTCGTTTAGGTCAGTCCCCGCTACCTTCAAAGTCTGTCCCTGAGACTTGTTGATGGTCATCACAAAACACACCTTTAGGGTGAACTGAAGCCTTTTGAATTTAAATGGATATTCTGAAGGTATAGGATGTATTCGTGTTATGAACACCAACTCCACTGGCCAGAATCAGTTAGCACAGTTGCCTCAATAACATTTCTGTTAAGTGCCTTTACTTGCAATCTGGTGCCATTACAGAGCTTAGGTGGGTTGAGGCTCCGCAATACTATCACAGGTTCTCCCACTCTGGAGCAGTGAGGGTGTGTGAGCCCTGGCTGTGAGAGGAAACAGACATGCTGGAGCAGTGAGGGAGTGTGCGAGCCCTGGTTGCGAGAGCAAAGCAGACATGCTGGATTTTTAGAAAATGGTAAAAAACATGTTTATTTTTCAAGACGACTGTATATACCAATTTTCACACCTGTAACATCCTTGCTTTTTGAAATATAGGTATACTGATAAAATGATTCCCCCTTTTCACCCTCCTCCCTTAACTGGATATTCAGAAAATGGTAAAACACTTGTGTGTTTTCACGAAGATTGTAAATACCAATGTTCACGGCAGTGACATCTTTGGTTTTTGAAATATAGGTATAGTGAAAAAAGTATTTACCCCCCCTTTCACCCCCCCCCCCCAGGATTTTCGGAAAATGTGTGATAGTGCATTTTCCAGATACACAGACCGTTCCCTGTGACAGGAGGAGAAATGTAGAAGTGAAAACTGAATTTTGGTCACATTTTAACTAAGCGGCTCCAGGTTAAAGGTTTCTTCCCATGTAGAGCCGCAAACTGGTCAATTTGGAAGAGTCCCTTCCCCAGCAGACAGGGGGGCCATGTGGTACTGAGTCCGGCGCGTCCTCTCTCGCAGACGCAGGGGGAGCGGGTGATCGTGGGAAGCGTCGGCTGCCTATTGTTTCCACGTTCTCACGTTCTAGGCATCCTCCTCTCCGCATACACAGAAGCACTCGGGAAGCCCCTGAAATCCCTGTGAGAGATCAAAAGAAGCGAGCGGTCTGTGGCCGCAAGGAGAACAAAACGAGCCGTGATCAGAATTTTCATCAGCAAGAGATCGTGAGAAATGCGCAGGACCTTAGGCTAAAAAAACACAGTCACTGCATGATCCCTGGAACTGCTACAGGCACAGATAATATGCGTCTGCACCAGCTCCTGCACCGCCAGCATCTCCAACAGGTACAGCTTCTCCACCAGCTCCAGCATCTCCAGCTTCCCACCCAGGGCTGGCCCAAGCCACTGTGCTGCCTGGAGTGACGGCTGAAACCCCCCCCCCAAAAAAAAAACAGCAACAAAAAAACACGTGGCATGTAAAAGCGTATGACAGAGCTCCACAGCAATAAAACTCACAGTAATGTGCAGTGTGTATGAGCGTATCACAGAGCTCCACAGCAATACAACTCACAGTAATGTGCAGTGTGTATGAGCGTATCATAGAGCTGTGCAGCAATAAACCTAACAGTAATGTATGGTGTGTATGAAAGTATCACAGAGCTCCATAGCAATAAAACTTACAGGAATGTACAATGTGTATGAGCGTATCACAGAGCTCCACAGCAATAAAATTCACAGTAATGTGCGGTGTGTATGAGTGTATCACAGAGCTCCACAGCAAAAAACTCACAGTAATGTGCAGTGTGTATGAGCATATCACAGAGCTCCACAGCAATAAAACACAGTAATGTATGGAGTGTTTGAGCATATCACAGAGCTCCACAGCAATAAAACTCACAGTAATGTATGGAGTGTTTGAGCATATCACAGAGCTCCACAGAAATAAAGCTCACAGTAATGTGTGGTGTCTATGAGCGTATAACAGAGCTCCACAGCAGTAAACCTCACAGTAATGTGCAGTGTGTATGAGCATATCACAGAGCTCCACAGAAATAAAACTCACAGTAATGTGTGGTGTGTATGAGCGTTAGGGATGAGCCGAACACCCCCGTGTTCGGTTCGCATTCGAACAATTTCAAAAGTTCGAGTTCGAAAGCGAACATGAACCGAACTCAATGCAAGTCAATGGGACTCAAAAGTTCGGTTTTTAGAGTGCCCTGCAAAAGGGCATATATGCAAGATATTTACCATAAAAGGTGTATGGGGGTCCGGGTAGTGCCCTGGGCGACAAGAAACAAGGACAAAAAGTTGTAAAAAAAACTTTTTTAAAGGGACAGTGAGTTTTCCATGAAATAAGGGTTAAAAATAAAAAACGAAAAATGCCTTCAAATATTGTGCCTAGGAGGTCCCCATAACCTGCCCGTGAAGTGGCGGATTTGTAGGACGTACAGAAACATTTATAAACCAAAAAATGACGTTTCATATGACGGTAAACGGTTTTCCTTTAATCTATTCATAAACAACTGCTTGGGGCGGCAGTCTGTATTAAAAGAGGAGACCTTTTAGGACACGCAGAACAAGTTTAGTGATTTTTGGGCTAAATTATGGTGAAACTTATCCAGGCTTTGGATGAAAGTAACAATATGTGCTATAAAATTGGGCCTTTAGGGTCGGCAACAGTGCCGTCACACCGTAACCCCTCTGATATATTGTGGAAGAGTGCAGGGTTGGACCCTGCGGTCCAATATTAAAATGATATGAATCTGGTACAGGCGTCAGTGCACCCAAATATTGTGCCTTTGGTGGCAGCAAGTGCCTTCACACCGTAAGTAACCCCTCTGTGGTATTGTGGAAGAGTTCAGTGGTGGAGGTTTTGTGAATGCAGAAGACATCCCCGATCTATTCCGTTACATCAGCATCAGGGGATTGATAGCTGCTGATCCAGGACTGATTCATTTTTTTTAATGTGAGCCGGTCTACAGAGTCGGTGGACAGACACACTCTTTTGTCTGTGACAAAACCTCCAGCGGCACTGAACGTCCTTTCAGAAAGCAAGCAGGCTGAAGGGCAACCTAGTAGCTGCATAGCATATTGGCTAAATTCTGGCCAGTGTGATCCAATCTCAACACCCAGTAAGCCAGTGGATCATCTGCTCGAAAGGTATCCAGGTCTGCCCTTGCCCCTAGGTAGTCCTGCACCATACGGTGAAGACGCTGGCAATGGGTGTCTACATTTGAGGTCCCTGGGCGTCGTGGACTAAAAAAATTTAAAAAGGCATCAGTCAAGCGGCCCCGGCCTTCACCACTATTCCTCTGATCATCTGCAGCCTCAGAAGCACCTGTGTCATCACTTGGTAACCTAACAGTGCCTACAAAAAGGTGTTACACAAGTGTCACTTTAGAGCATCCTCAAGTTTTTTCATCCTTTGCTCCCTCTGTGCGGGCAGGAGGAGCTCTGCAACTTTACCCTTGTATCGTGGATCAAGAAGGCTTGCCAACCAGTAATGATCCCTCTCCTTGATAGCACGAATCCTGGGGTCCTTTACCAGGCTTTGCAGGATAAGGGAGCCCATGCAGTGTAGGTTGGAGGTGGCATTAGCTTCCGAGTCTTCCTGGTCAATGAGGATGACCCCATCGTGCACTTCCTCCTCCCAGCCACGTACTAGTCCTTGTGTTTCTGGGCACACAAAACCCACCCTTGAGGAATCCCCACCTTCAATGCCCCCACTACTTAAATATTCCTCATCCTCCGCCTGTCTGATCTGAGGAGGACCCGCTGGAATGCTGTCTGCGGAAACACTAGGGCTTTGAGAGCTATGGAAGGCCTCCTCTTCCTCCCGCTGCTCTGCCTCTAGAGCCACATCTATAATTCCCCGCAGAGTGTGCTCCAGCAGGAACACTAAAGCAATTGTGTCACTGATGCATGCACTGTCCCTGCTCACCATCCTCGTTGCCTCCTCAAATGGTGACAGTACAGTGCATGCATCCTTGATCATCAGTTACTGCGGGGGGGGGGGAACCAAGTTGACCTGAACCTGTCCTTGTGCCATACTCACACAGGTACTTTTTGATGGCCCTCTGCTGCTTGTGCAGACACTGCAGCATTGCTAATGTCGAGTTCCACCTGGTGGCAAGTCACAGATCAGATGGTTTGTGGGAAGGTGGAATTCTCTTTGAATTTCTGCCAGGCGAACACTTGCTGGGAATGACCGTCTGAAGTGGCTGCAGACTTTTCTGGCCTGGCTGAGAAGCTCTGCCAGCCCTGGGTACCTGTTTAAGAAATGCTGTACCACCAGATTTAGGACGTGTGCTAGGCATGGTACATGCGTCAACTTACCCAGGAGTAGGGCGGAGAGAAGGTTGCTGCCATTATCACAGACGACCAATCCCAGCTCAAGCTGGCGTGGTGTTAATCATCTCTGCACCTGCCCCTGCAGAGCTGACAGAATTTCTGGCCCGGTGTGGCTCCTGTCTAGGAATGAGCCGACCACCCCCCGAGTTCGGTTCGAGCCCGAACACGAACTTCCCATTTGTTTGGGTCCGAACCCGAACCCGAACTCGAACCCAATGCAAGTCAATGGGGCTTAAAATTTGGTTTTTAGAGTGCCCTCCAAGAGGGCATATATGCTACATATTTGCCATAAAAGGTGTATGGGGGTCCGGGTAGTGCCCTGGGGGACAGGAAACAAGGACAAAAAGTGATGTATAGAAACACTTAAAAACAAAAAAATTACGTTTCATATGACGGTAAATGCTTTTCCTTTAATCTATCCATAAACAACTGCTTGGGGCGGCAGTCTGTATGAAAAGAGGAGACATTTTCGTACACGCAGAAAAAGTTTACTGATTTTTTTGGCTAAATTATTGTGAAATATATGCAGGCTTTGGATGAAAGTAACAATAGGTGCTTTAAAATTGGTCCTTTAGCATCCCCAACAGTGCCGTCACACCGTAACCCCTCTGAGGATATGAATCTGATACAGGCGTCAGTGGCAGTGCACCCAAATATTGTGCTTTTGGTGCCAGGCCTGCAAGTACTATCATACAGTAACCCCTCTGTGGTATTGTGGAAGAATGCAGGGGTGGACCATGTGGTCCTATATTGAAAAGATATGATTCTGGTCAAGGCGTCAGTGCACCCAGATATTGTGCTTTTGGTGCCAGGCCTGCAAGTACTATCATACAGTAACCTCTCTGTGGTATTGTGGAAGAATGCAGGGGTGAACCTTGCGGTCCTATATTAAAAAGATATGCATCTGGTTAAGGCGTCAGTGCACCCAGATATTGTGCCTTTGGTGCCAGGCCAGCAAGTTTCTCATACAGTAAGCCCTCTGTAGTATTGTGGAAGAATGCAGGGGTGGACCATGTGGTCATATATTGAAAAGTTTTTTATCTGGTAATGGGCGTCAGTGCGCCCAGATATTGTGCCTTTAATGGCAGGCCAGCAAGTATCATCATACAGTAACCCCTCTGTGGTATTGTGGAAGAGTGCAGGGTTGGACCCTGCAGTTCAAAAAATTAAAATGATATAAATCTGGCACAGGCGTCAGTGCAGCCAAATATTGTGCCTTTCATGGCAGCAAGTGCCTTCACACCGTAACCCTTTTGTGGTATTGTGGAAGAGTTCAGTGCTGGAGGTTTTGTGAATGCAGAAGAGGACATCCCGATCTATTACATTACTTCAGCATCAGGGGATTGATAGCTGCTGATCCAGGACTGATTCATTTTTATAAATGTCAGCCGGTCTACAGAGTCGGTGGACAGACGCACTCTTTTGTCTGTGACAAAACCTCCAGCGGCACTGAACGTCCTTTCGGAAACCACGCTAGATGAAGGGCAACCTAGTACCTGCATAGCATATTGGCTAAGTTCTGGCCAGTGATCCAATCTCAACACCCAGTAAGCCAGTGGATCATCTGCTGTAAAGGTATCCAGGTCTGCCCTTGCCCCTAGGTAGTCCTGCACCATATGGTGAAGACGCTGGCAATGGGTGCCTACATTTGACGTCCCTGGGCGTCGAGGACTAAAAAACTTTAAAAAAGCATCAGTCAAGCGGCCCTGGCCTTCACCACTATTCCTCTGATCAACGCAGCCTCAGAAGCACGTGTGTCAGCACTTGGTAATCTACCAGTGCCTGGAAAGGTGTTACACAAGTGTCGCTTTAGAGCGTCCTCAAGTTTTTTCATCCTGTGCTCCCTCTGTGCGGGCAGGATGAGCTCTGCAACTTTACCCTTGTATCGTGGATCAAGAAGGGTTGCCAACCAGTAATGATCCCTCTCCTTGATAGCACGAATCCTGGGGTCCTTTAGCAGGCTTTGCATCATTAGGGAGCCCATGCAGCATAGGTTGGAGGTGGCATTAGCTTCCGAGTCTTCCTGGTCAATGAGGATGACCGTATCGTGCACTTCCTCCTCCCAGCCACGCACTAGCCCTTCTGTTTCTGGGCACACAAAACCCACCCTTGAGGAATCCCCACCTTCAATGCCCCCACTACTTAAATATTCCTCCTCCTCATCCTCCTCCTGTCTGATCTGAGTAGGACCTGCTGGAATGCTGTCTGCGGAAAGACTTGGGCTTTGAGAGCTAGGGAAGGCCTCCTCTTCCTCCCGCTGCTCTGCCTCTAGAGCCACATCTATAATTCCCTGCAGAGTGTGCTCCAGCAGGAACACTAAAGCAATTGTGTCACTGATGCATGCACTGTCCCTGCTCACCATCCTCGTTGCCTCCTCAAATGTCGACAGTACAGTGCATGCATCCTTGATCATCAGCCACTGCGGGGGGGGAACCAAGTTGACCTGAACCTGTCCTTGTGCCATACTCACACAGGTACTCGTTGATGGCCCTCTGCTGCTTGTGCAGACACTGCAGCATTGCTAATGTCGAGTTCCACCTGGTGGGCATGTCACAGATCAGACGGTTTGTGGGAAGGTGGAATTCTCTTTGAATTTCTGCCAGGCGAACGCTTGCTGGGAATGACCATCTGAAGTGGCTGCAGACTTTTCTGGCCTGGATGAGAAGCTCTGGCAGCCCTGGGTACTTGGTTAGGAAACGCTGTACCACCAGATTTAGGACGTGTGCTAGGCATGGTACATGCGCCAATTTACCCTTGCGTAGGGCAGAGAGAAGGTTGCTGCCATTATCACAGACGATCATTCCCAGCTCAAGCTGGCGTGGTGTTAACCATCTCTGCACCTACCCCTGCAGAGCTGACAAAATTTCTGACCCAGTGTGGCTCCTGTCCCCTAAAAACAAACCAGCTCAAGCACAGTATGGCATCTTTTTGCTTGAGCCATTGCGTAGACCCTGTCAGGCATCGGTTTAACTGCCACTTTGCCAGAGACAGAGAAGGAGGAGGAGGAAGAGGTGGTGGTGGTGGTGGAGCAGACAGACCTCATACAAGCAGCTTTCTGGAGGCGTGGTGGAAGAACAAGCTCCAGCACAGAGCCCCGTCTTGGATCCCTCCCAGCTGCAATCAGAGTTACCCAGTGTGCCTTGAAGGAAATGTAACGACCCTGTCCATGCTTGCTGGACCACGTGTCTAAAGTCACGTGCACCTTGCTGCTGACTGCCTTTCCCAATGACTGGATAACATGGTCTTCCACGTGCTGGTATAGTGCTGGAATGGCCTTGCGTGAAAAGTAATGGCATTTTGGAACCTGCCACTGTGGTACAGCACATTCAGCAAATTCACGGAAGGGAGCAGAGTCCACCAGCTGGAAAGGCAGCAGCTGCAATGCGAGTAATTTTGCTAAGCTGGCATTTAGATGCTGTGCTTAGGGATGGTTGGGACTATATTTTTTCTTTCGGTGCAGCAGCTGCGGCAACGTAATCTGACTGTGTAAATCTTCAGCTACTGGGATGATGTCACATTGTGAGGAAGGACCTGGTACATCCATTACTGTAGCATCATCCCTGTCGGTGGAGGTTGTAGGCAATGACATGGCAGGACATACAGTGGGGGTAGACAGATGAGGAGGAGAAGGACCTACGCAAAGTTTTGCGCCAACGGGATGTGTGGCACTTGTTCATATGTCGCCTCAAGCACGTGGTACCCAAGTGTCCGGTATCTTTCCCACGCTTAAGCCTCATCTGACATAGATTACAAATAGCAACGCTGCGCTCTACTGCACATTTCTTAAAGAACTCCCAGACAACAGTGTTCCTGCATGTGTTCTTTGAGACAACAGCACTCTGCACCGGAGCAGCTCTGACATGTGATGCCTTGGACTGGCTAGTGCAACGGTTGGTCACAGAGGATGTTGTGCCTCGTGTTTGCTGTGCCTCCTCCTCCCCCTCTTCCTCACTTAATTCCTCTGTTTGATCTGGCACCCAGGTGGAGTCAGTGACCTCATCATCATTGTCATCTTCACCCCCTATCTCCTCATCACTGGAGACAAACTTGGCAGTATGCTGCAGCTGCTGGGGCAACATGAGTGCCAGTTATTTGTGTGTCATCACTGGCACCCCCTTCCTCTAGGTTGATTATACTCCCTTGCTCAACCTCAGAGATTGAATCAGAGCACTGTACTTGCTGCGCATCCTCAAGCAGCATGTCACTCTCATTGTAGTCAAACAATTCAGCTGACTCCTCCGTGTGTGATAGCGAGGCTACGGCAGGAGTAGCTGTGGACATGGAGGCTGCATTAGATGCTTGGCAGCGGAGGTGGACTGTAAAGCACTAGAGCCTGGCTGGCAGAGGACTCGGAGGATGGCCTGGTTAGCCAATCCACCAAGTCCTCTGTATGTTGCTGCTGCTTAAGACGGCCAGCACCAGTTAGAAAGGACAAGCGTGCCCCTGCAGAGGATGCACCACGTCCACCACGACCAGAGGCACAGCCTCCCGACACAGGGGCTGCTTGCCCTCTTATCTGTGTCTGGGAGCGTCTGCCTGTCCTTTCAGACACGGTGAGTGATATATAGATTAATATATACAGAACTCTGATTCAACTCTGGTATAATGATTTAAAGAGCTCTGGTATAACTCAGTGAGACACACTGATAGCTGGCAGCCAGTGACGAGACACAGATCACCTCAATTCACAAATGTTTTAAAGAAATTAGTGAGCCCCCAAAATAATGCGTGGTACTGGTTGTGTGACAAGACACAGATCACCTCAATTCACAAATGTTTTAAAGAAATTAGTGAGCCCCAAAATAATGCGTGGTACTGGATGTGTGACGAGACACAGATCACCTCAATTCACAAATGTTTTAAAGAAATTAATGAGCCCCAAAATATTGCATGGTACTGGTTGTGCGACAAGACACAGATCACCTCAAGTCACAAATGTTTTAAAGAAATTAGTGAGCCCCAAAAAATAATGCGTGGTACTGGATGTGTGACGAGACACAGATCACCTCAATTCACAAATGTTTTAAAGAAATTAGTGAGCCCCAAATAAATATGCGTTGGTACTGGTTGTGTGACAAGACACAGATCGCCTCAATTCACAAATGTTTTGAAGAAATTAGTGAGCCCCAAAAAGATTTGCTGGCACAGTGACAAGACACAGAAGATCACCTCAATTCACAAATGTTTTAAAGAAAGTTGGTAAACCCCAAAAAAACTCGCTGGCACAGTGATAAGACACACATCACCTAAATTCCCTGATATTTGGTGAAATGAGACCCCCCAGACCCCCCCAGTAGTGTGGCAGACCGGCAGTAACAACACACAACTATCTCCTTTGAAACTCTTCTGAAATGCGTGCAGAATCGGCGCATGGAAACGTTATATAGTGTGCTGCGGGACTTAGCTCTGTGAGCCCATGATTGGGCAAAATTTGCCCAATCAGGACTCTGAGCGGTGATTGGCATAGTGTTGAACCAGTCTTGCACCAGACCTGTGGTCAGGTGCAAGGTTGTTAGCCAATTACGAGCTTCAGGCAGTGGGAAAATGCATTGTGGTCCATTGTGTCGAACATGCGGCGAACACCCGGAAATGTTCGGTGTTCGCAATCTAGTCGAACAGGCCAAGTTCGGGTCGAACTCCGAACCGTCCGAACCGAACAGCTCATCCCTACTCCTGTCCCCTAAACAAACCAGCTCAAGCACAGTATGGCATCTTTTATGCTTGAGCCATTGCGTAGCCCCTGTCACGCGTTGGTTTAACTGCCACTTCGCCAGAGACAGAGGAGGAGGAAGAGGGAGAGGTGGTGGTGGAGCAGACAGACCTCATACAAGCAGCTTTCTGGAGGCGTGGTGGATGAACAAGCTCCAGCACAGAGCCCCATCTTGGATCCCTCCCAGCTGCAATCAGAGTTACCCAGTGTGCCGTGAAGGAAATGTAACGGCCCTATCCATGCTTGCTGGACCACGTGTCTAAAGTCACATGCACCTTGCTGCTGACTGCCTTTCCCAATGACTCGATAACAGTGTCTTCCACATGCTGGTATAGTGCTGGAATGGCCTTCCGTGAAAAGTAATGGCATTTTGGAACTTGCCACTGTGGTACAGCACATTCAGCAAATTCACAGAAGAAAATCCATCAGCTGGAAAGGCAGCAGCTGTAATGCGAGTAATTTTGCTAAGCTGGCATTTACAGTTGTGTTCAAAATTATTCAACCCCCACTGAAATTGAGTGTTTTGGCCAGTTTGACATTGATTTTGATCATTCAGTCATCTTGCTTACAATTAAATCAAAGAGGCACGTGTAGGTCAGACAAATAGAACATAACATTTATAATGAAATAACCACAAATGTCTTTTCTGTGCTCACATCATTATCAGTTTTATTCAACCCCCAAGTGACATTCAATCTTAGTACTTAGTACAACATCCTTTTACAGTTATAACAGCTTTTAAACGTGAAGCAAGCTTGACACAAGTGTCTTGCAGCGATCTACGGGTATCTTCGCCCATTCATCATGGGCAAAAGCCTCCAGTTCAGTCACATTCTTAGGCTTGCGCACTGCAACTGCTTTCTTTAAGTCCCACCAGAGGTTCTCAATGGATTTAAGTCAGGTGACTGCGATGGCCACTCCAAAATGTTCCAGCTTAATCTGCAACCATGCTCTAGTGGACTTGGAGGTATGCTTGGGATCATTGTCCTGTTGAAAGGTCCAACGTCTCCCAAGCTCAGTTTGTGACGGACACTGCATCACATTGTCATCCAATATCTCCTGTACTGAGAGAATTCATGGTACCTTGCACACGCTGAAGTTTGCCTGTACCTGCAGAAGCAAAACAGCCCCAAAGCATGATTGACCCCCCGCCATGCTTCACAGTAGCAAGGTGTTCTTTTCTTCATAGGCCTTGTTCTTCTCCTCCAGACATAGCATTGATCCATGGCCCAAACAGTTCTAATTTTGTTTCATCAGTCCACAGAACCACTATCCCAAAACTTCTTGTGGTTGTTGCCACATGACTTTGGCATACTGCAGTCGACTCTTCTTATCCTTTGGAGACAGCAAGGGGGTGCGCCTGGGAGTTCTGGCATGGAGGCTTTCATTACGCAGTGTGCGCCGTATTGTCTGAGCTGAAACTTCAGTACCCACATCTGGACAATCTTTTCTCAGTTCCTCAGCAGTCACACGGGGACTTTTCTCCACTCTACGCTTCAGGTAGCGCACAGCAGTCAAAGTCAGCATCTTCTTTCTGCCATGACCAGGTAGCGTTTCAACAGTCCTTTGCTTTGAATTTGCGAATGATGCTTCCTAAGGTCTCTCTTGGTATGTTTAACATCTTTGCAATCTTCTTATAGCCATTGCCCTTCCTGTGAAGAGTAATCACCTCTTCTCTTTGTCTTCCTGACTATTCTCTTGACTTCACCATGTTTGTAACCACACCAGTAAATATCTAGAAGGAGCTGAGTATCACAGTCATTTTAAAGCTGCCTAATTGGTGCTTATTATGCTTTATTGCTGCTCCGTGACATCCACAGGGTTTTCAATACCTGATTGAAAACACTTGAATGAACCTCTGTTCTTCAGAGTGGTAGTCTTTAAGGGGTTGAATAATTGTGTCAATGAAGAATTCACAAAAGAAACATTTACTACTGTATTACAAAACCAATTGATGTCATTTTAGTTGCATATGGTTCTTTAAAAAGTCCTTGTAGGATTTCATTCTGAATACAATTACAAATGTACACTAAATTCCCTAAAACCCTTTACAGCATTGCGGGGTTGAATAATTTTGAACACAACTGTAGACGCTGTGCTTTGGGATGGTTGAACTATATTCTTTCTTACGCTGCAGCAGCTGGGGCAACGTAATATGACTGCGTAAATCTTCAGCTGATGGGATGCTGTCACATTGTGAGGAAGACCTGGTACATCCATTACTGTAGCATCATCCCTGTCAGTGGAGGTGGGAGTCAAATGACATGGCAGGACATATAGTGGGTAGAGACAGGTGAGGAGGACCTATGCAAAGTTTTGCACCAACGGGATGTGGCAGGTGGTCATATGTCGCCTCAAGCACGTGGTACCCAAGCGTCCGGTGTCTTTCCCACGCTTGAGCCTCATCTGACATAGATTACAAATAGCAACGGTGTGGTTTCTGCTCACATTTCTTAAAGAAACTCCCAGACAGCAGAGTTCCTGGATGTGTGCTTTGAGACAACAGTGCTCTGCACCTGAGCAGCTCTGACATCTGATGCTTTGGACTGGCTAGTGCTACGGTTGGTCATAGAGGATGTTGTGCCTGTGTTTGTTTTGTGCCTCCTCCTCACTTGACTCCTCTGTTCGATCAGGCCACCCAGGTGGAGTCAGTGACCTCATCATCATTGTCATCACCCCCTATCTCCTCATCACTGGAGCCAACTTGACAGTATGCTGCAGCTGCTGGGGCAACATGGGTGCCAGTTATTTGTGTGTTCACTGGCACCCCCTTCCTCTAGGTTGATTATACTCCCTTCCTCAACCTCAGAGATTGAATCAGAGCACTGTAGTTGCTGCGCATCCTCAAGCAGCATGTCACTGTCATTGTAGTCAAACAATTCAGCTGACTCCTCGTGTGTGATAGTGAGGCTACGGCAGGAGTAGTTGTGGACATGGAGGCTGCATTAGGTGCTTTGGCAGCTGAGGTGGACTGTAAACCACTACAAACCTGGCTAGCAGAGGACTCGGAGGATGAGGATGGCCTGGTTAGCCAATCCACCAAATCCTCTGTATGTTGCTGCTGCTTAAGATGGCCAGCACCAGTTAGAAAGGACAAGCGTGCCCCTGCAGAGGATGCACCACATCCACAACGACCAGTGGCACAGCCTCCCAACACAGAGGCTGCTTGCCCTCTTATCTGTGCCTGGGAGCATCTGCCTGTCCTTTTTGGTCTTTCTGACATGGTGAGTGATATATAGATTAAAGATATACAGAACTCCGATTCAACTCTGTTATAAAAATTGGAGATATGCTGCAGAACTCTGATTCAACTCTGGTATAAAGATGAAAGATTTCCAGAACTCTGGTATAACTCAGTGAGACACCCTGATAGCTGGCAGCCAGTGATAAGACACAGATTACAATTCCCAGAAACCTCCTATAAATCAGTGAGACCCCTGATGGGTGGCAGGGACAAGACATAGATTGCAATTCCCAGAAACCACCTACAAGTCAGTGAGACCCCCTGATAGGACCCCTTGATAGCTGGCAACAGTGACAAGACACAGATTACAATTTGCAGAAATCTGCTAGAAGTATGTGGGACCCCCTGATAGCTGGCAGTGAGAAGACACAGATTACAATTCCCAGAAACCTCCTATAAATCAGTGAGACCCCCTGATGGGTGGCAGTGAGAACACACAGATTACAACAATTCCCAGATATTTTGTATAAATGAAACCCCCACAATTGCTGGTGGCAGTGAGAACACAAAGATTAGAACAATTCCCAGATATTTTGTAGAAATGGGACCCCCACAATAGTTGCTGGCAGTGAGAACACACAGATTACCACAATTCCCAGATATTTGTAGAAATGAGACCCCCCCAGCAGCTGGTGGCAGACTGGCAGTGAGTACACACACTAACACAACAATCTCCTCTCAAAAAACACGTGCTGAAGGCTGTGTGAAGCCTTATATAGTGTGCTGCGGGACTTTGCTCTGTGAGCCCATGATTGGGCAAAAAAGGAAAAGCGCAAAAACGCATTAACACGAGGGGCAAATCCCTTCGCACAGAACGTCGTATTGCAAAGTCAGCACAACAACGTACGTATTTGTCTACCGCGGGTGAACCTGCGCAAACCGTTTGCGATCTTACTGTACTGTGCGCATCCTATACTTAACATTGTGAGCGCAAATGCGTTTGTGCTGGTACGTGGACGGTATTACAATCTACGCGCAGTTTTTAACGCACAGCATTTGCACGCATAATTTTAACGTCTTTTAAAAGCTGCTGTTAACGGCAAATCTGAACGTTCTGGCCGAACCCAAATACACCAGCCCAAAAAAAAAAAATACAGCAACGTATAGTTACACATTCTACTCATACCCAAACAATAAAATGGAGAGGTTGTGGTTTTTTTTTTTTGATGCAGCATATATGCACAGATTGATTATGACAGGCACAAAAACTTAACGGGAGACAATTGTGGTTCTTAATTCTGATTGGCTGAATCGCGTGAAAAAAACAGCCCGCACACTGATTTGTGTGCGCAACGTTAATGCGAGCCCGTTTTTGCGTGTCCGTTTTACACGCGTTACTTTTCGACGGATGAAAAAATTTGCTCGGATCGTAATACCAGCGTTAATTTACGCGTGTTAACGTTTAATGCTTCGCGCACAAATTAACGCGCTGCGCGAGCGTTTTTGCGCAAAGATTGTAATAGGGCCAAAGGTATTTTATGTTCTGTTTTTTAAACACAGTGATTCCCTTTGCTCTGCCAGTGACTCGTCGTTATATTGTTCTCTGAGCTTATTCACTGCAGTATACAGTATATTATAATTACACACATTAAGCTGAAGCTTCTGGGCTCAGTATAAGGTATCCATCCTCCATCCTGCAATGAGACGATGCTGCCATCTAGTGGGCAAAAACAATGTGACAGTCTATCAGTCTTTTAAGGGACACTATCACTAACATAAACTGTAACTAGATTACTGGTGCATTGGAAAAAAACACCCATTATAAAACACATTATAGAACACATGCTGCTGGTTTTTTTTCAACACAGAGGGTAAAATCCCACGGAACCAAGCATATAAAATTTTTTTACAAGCCACTCTACTGATCCTGATGGGTTGAAGAGAAGACCTCCCCTCCACATGCCCAAAGAACACACAAGCGTGTAAAAATAATAATAAACAACGACAGAAATAAAACATAATTAAAACAATCACAGATCCATAATTTAGACGGATTTTAATACATACAATATAAAAACAAACATACAATATAAAAACAATCAAACCAGGCTTATAAATCCCCCCAAAATCCCTATAAAGGGTAACTAAATCAATCAGCTAACTGAACCTGCCAGGATCCAAACTGGAGGGTATGAGTTCTTTTAGAAGCTCGACGCGTTTTGTCCTATTGGACTTCCTCAGGAGAAAAAAGTTTGTATATATAATCCCCTTAGGCCAGTTATCTTATATATGTACACCACTAATTCGTACCGGCTGGGTGGAGTAGAGGTAACATCACTGCTCTATAGCTGTGGAGAGAGACTGTGGAGACACAGGTTAGATCCTGGCAAGAGCACCTCTCCAGTAAGTGTCCTTGGGCAAGACACCTAACGGTACATACTCGCCACCCAGGACATACTGAAAACCAGAGAAATCTTAATGTATCCTTCCTGGTAAAATCCTTTCACAAAAAAAAATATATTTTTAACATTGACGTCTATGGGATTCGTGTGATTAAACCTGTCGAATGAAATAAGTCCTCTTTCTTTGGATAATGAAACCAATGAGGAATGAAGAACCACCAGAACGAGGGAGTCAGGAACTGTGAAGCCAGAGGAAAACAGATACCAGGAAATCAATTAGGAAGCTGTGGGAGAAACACAGACACGAAACACAGGTTAGAACAGGGCTAGAATGACGTCCTTGGCAATTAGTACTGGCCACCCTCATTGGCTGAGAGCAGACTGATTTGCATATGGAGCATTCATCCCTGTAATGGCACAAGCAAGCTAAAACCTTGTGAGACCTGAACGGCCCCACCATAGAGCAGGACACTAGTGCTGCTGCTCATCCTCAGGACCCTCACAAATCTCCCTTTCTCTCAGAACAGGTCTACACCTGAAGCACAGAGCATGGAAGCCAAATCAGGGCAGGATGAGGAGGGAAATACTCGCCTCCGAGTCTTATTATAATTTGAACTTTCCGTCACACACTTGGAAAATTCAACAATTATAATACAGTGACTAGGAGGCTCATATTTGCAATTGCAAAGACCCTCTAGAATGGTAGAAGACCAGTGGGAGACTGGCTTCAAATAGAACGTGTGGAAGGTGGACTCGAGCGACCAATCCACCGCCATCAAAATGTCCTACAAACGACATCTTGATCCCAAAGCAGAAGACCAAAGGTAGAGACATCTACCCCAGCCAGGGACATTACCCAACGAACCCAGCATCGTAGACAACACAGGCCCGTGGGGTGCAACGTAGGAGATAAAAAAACGGGGACACACTGTCTGGACGGAACGCCGCCATACAAGCCTCATATACCCGCAGACAAGCCAAGGGGCAAAGCTGCACAAAATCCGGCAGCATCGGGTAGAAAACAGAGGATATCAAGGTCTTTGTATGGTGGGTGATGTCAAAACGCATCCCATCAGGTAAGAATTAGGGATGGGCGTTCGGTTCTATTCGAACAGGAGTTCGATTCGAACATTGCCCGTTCGGCGAACTTCGAACATTTCTGCGTGTTCGGTTCGTGTTCGCCCACAATGGACCACAATGCACTTTTCCACTGGCCTGAAGCTTGTAATTGGCTACAGCCTTGCACCTGACCACAGGTCAGGTGCACAACTATGTCAATCAGGGCTTAGAGTCCTGATTAGGCAGATTTTGCCCAATCATGGGCTCACAGAGCTAAGTCCCTCAGCACACTATATAAGGCTTCTCCGCAGCCCCAGCGTGTGTTTGTTGCAGGACTGAATCAGAGAGGAGAGGCGATTGTTGCATATCAGGCTGTATCACTGACTTATACCAGAGCTCTGGGAATTGGAATATGTGTTGGCACTGACAGCTATCAGGGACAGGCTGTATCACTGAGTTATAGCAGATTTCTGGAAATTGGAATCTGTGTGTTGGCACTGACAGCTATCAGGGTGTATCACTGAGTTATACCAGAGTTCTGCAAATTTTAATCTGTGTCTTGCCAGCTATAAGGGTGTATCACTGAGTTATACCAGAGTTCTGCAAATTTAAATCTGTGTCGTGCCACTGCCAGCTATAAGGGTGTATCACTGCACTCTTCCACAATACCTCAGAGGGGTTACAGTGTGAAGGCACTAGCTGGCACCAAAGGCCCAATTTTAATGCACCTGTTGTTACTTTCATCTAAAGCCTGCATAAGTTTCACCATAATATAGCCAAAAAAATCACTAAACTTGTTCTGCATATCCTAAAACTTCTCCTCTTTTCATACAGGCTGCCGCCCCAAGCAGTTGTTTATGAATAGTAGACATGTGCATTCGTTTTAGTACTAAAACGATTTAGTCCGAATTTTGGGATAATTTAGTTTTCGTATGACTCAAGAGATACGAAACTGCTCAGTACAAAAAACGAAAGAAACTAAAATAAAATGCACTACATTTTAGATTCAGTCCTTTTTGTGATATTACATTGAGTGAAGGAGACCAGCAATGAAGAGCGCAACATCTGAAGTTCTGCACCCTCTACATGCCAATGCAGTAGGATGTTCTATACAGAGAGGGGCATTAATTAATGCAGGAAGATGTTCTATACATTATACAGAGAGGGGTATTAATGCAGGAGGATGTTATATACATTATACAGAGAAAGGTATAAATTGAGGAGGATGTTCTATACAGAGAGGGATATTAATTAATTCAGGAGGATGTTCTATACATTATACAGAGAGGAGCCTTTTTTTTTAGCCCTTTAAATCCAGTGGCTGTGAGCGCTGAGATCGGCTGCTTGTTATATTATCTCTCAGTACAATGTATCAGGCTCAGCTGTTACAGTAACTGACTGTAACAGCGCTCAGAGTTTCAGTAAAGCACGGAAATAATATTGTTCTAACCTCTTATATATAAAAATATTATTTACTAGTTTTACAGAAACTCTGAGCACTGTGATGAGCAGCAGTCAGTTACTGTAACAGCTTTGCCTGATACGGGGCAGTATTACAATGTTGGTGCTAACTTAACCAGAGCTGTTGTAAACTGAAAACCTCCATAGGCTATAATAGCTCTGGGAAGTTTACAACAGCTCTGGTTAAGTTAGCACCAACTATGTAATATGGCCCACATTGTGCTGAGAGTGAGAGATACTGTAACAAGCAGCGATCTCAGCCCTCTGAGAAGCCACTATAATAGTAATTGTATCCACTGGTTTTCGGATGAATGAAATTAGTTTTCATACTAAAGAACTGAAAACGAATTTCTTTAGCAACTAAATAAATTGCATTTTAGTACTAATGCATTAGTTCAAAACGAAATTTTGTGCTGTGCACTTGTCTAATGAATAGATTAAAGGAAAAGCATTTACCGTCATTTAAAATGTCATTTTTTTCTTTTTAAATGCTTCTATACATCCTAGAAATCCGCCACTTCACTGGCAGGTTATGGGGACCTCCTAGGCACGATATTTGAAGGAATTTTTCATTTTTATTCTTAACCCTTATTTCATGGAAAAATCACTGTTCCTTTAAAAACATTTTTTTTAAACTTTTTTTCCTGGTTTCCTGTCCCCCAGGGCACTACCCGGACCCCCATACACCTTTTATGACAAATATCTTGTATATATGCCCTCTTGGAGGTCACTCTAAAATTCGAACGTTCGAGTCCCATTGACTTGCATTGAGTTCGAATCGTGTTCACGTCCGAACTCAAACTTTTGAAATTGTTCGAGTTCGAATGCGAACCGAACCCGGGGGTGTTTGGCTCATCCCTAGTAAGAATGAGTGGACCTGAAAATCTAAGGCACGTGTGTCACTCACACACACACGAAAGCAAGCAAAGGAGCATAAGCCACTTAGCGGACAACTGGTGTAGGGACAGTCAATGATTGGCAGGCCAGGCTGACAAAAGCGGAACATTAATGGCGCATCTCAGGTGGAGGAGTACTGAGGCGTGGGAGGACGAAAGATCCGAACTGCCTTGAGGAGACGGCAAATCAATGGGTGACGGGCCGCTGAGACACCCAGTAAACCAACGTTACCCGAGAAGATCGCGGAACGGAAGGCGTTTACTATACCATACGCTTTCCCTTCGTCGAATAACCCCATCACAAAATCCAAAATAGCATTCACAGAGGCAGAAAAGGGATCAAAGTCCCGCTCGACACACCAGCGAACCCATCTGGACCAGGCCCACCCATAGGTGGACCTGGTGCTTGAGGGCCAGGCCTGGAGCAGTAAGTCACTAGTGCACCGCAAAACACCCAGGACAAATCCGGGCCCCTGACACCCATCATGCAACCAAACGTCAATGTGACGGTATGAGTGGGTGTGGATTGGCGTCGGATCCAGCAATAAGTCCGGAGGGTCCGGGAGCAATACAGGGCAGTCTATTGATAGCTCCAGGAGAATCGGGTACCACGGCTGACCCCCGCCACGGGGGGGGGGGTCACCAGCACGATTGTGGCTTGTTGCACCCAGACCTGGGTTAACGTGTTCGTGACCATTGAGAATGGGGGGAATGCATAGTTGCAAGTCCCTGCCCAAACCTGCAGGATTGCGTTTGTTGTGCCTCCGGCTCGGGGCGCCAACTGTAAAACGCCAGCAGTGTGTGGTGAGGCGTGACACGAACAGGTCCGTCTGCAAGGGGCCCCAAAGAGGCAACAACTTTGTGAACACCGTCAACAGCAGATGCCAGTCTCCAGAGTCCAGGATATGCCTGGATTTCCAATCTGCCACCACCTTGGTCAGACCGGAGAGAAACACAGGTGAATGAATGGTAAGCGCCACACAACATGTGCTACCAGAACCTCAAATGCTGGGTCAGAAAGTTAGTGGTTTCCCCTATACCAAAAAATAGCAATTCTGTGTACGTATCTGATCAGCGCAAACCTAACTGCCCACGAGGTCCGGGCGCATCTCATCAATTTACAGCCCAAATGTCGGTTTACATAAAAGAAGCAAACAAGAACGATTGTGCAGTATATCATATACTATGCAAACGGTGTAAAGATATATGACATTACACTCACAAATCAAGAGCCCAACACTGCGCATCTGGGGTGTTCAATGGTGTTATTTTCCCAGTAACCCACACCTTGCTGGAATGGGTTTTTCTTTACCAATGGATGTTTAGGACATTTATAGAAAACAAGAAAGAACAAACAAAGCTCTCCCTGTGTAAAATCTGAGAAAATAAAGGTACAAGATCATTGAGCCAAATGACAACTCACTCTTGGTGGAGCTTCCATAGCTCTAAGATCAGCGCTTGTGGATTTTTTGTGCCGGTCAAACCCATCAAAACCGCCATGGAACAAGTTCTTGGTTTCTTAAAAGTTTTAATAAAACATAAAGATTAAAATAAATACAAAACAGGTATCCAGGACACGTTTCGTCGCTGTAAGCGACTTCTTCAGTTGGCATCCAGCCATGTGAGGGCAGAGTAGCATGGAGTAAACAGGTCGACACTTATCTCGTCTGCGCAGCAGCAAAGAAAGAGGACTTATTTCAAGGAGCCGGTGCCAAAGAGATGATGCTGGGATAGGAGGGCGGAGAAAAGGTGTCCCCCTGCTTTGTTTAATATAAAAAAATACGTTTCTGTGCTGCTTTTTAAATAAATACAGAAAGAGATGCAAATACTCGCCTCCGAGTCACTGTATTATAGTTGAAAGATCTGTAATTAATGACATGATCTCACAGGTTTTATCATAGTGCGGCTCTTTCAGCGCTCAAATGCAAATAGCAGCTAGTGTCATTTCTCCGAGCAGTATATATATATATATATATACAGTATATACCCGCGCGGCAGACTGCGTAATGCGCAATGTGACTGTAGGTGGTTAAAGAATTTAATTCACCTTGAATATAAGCAGAGGCACAGATCCAGCTCAGCCAATCAAATGTCAACCGCACACTCACTCCTGCCTCTCTCAGCCAACCACACACCCACTCCTACCTCACTCAGCCAACCACACACCCACTCCTGCCTCTCTCAGCCAACCACACACTCACTCCTACCTCACTCAGCCAAACACACACTCACTCCTACCTCACTCAGTCAACCATACACTCACTCCTACCTCACTCAGTCAACCACACACTCACTCCTGCCTCTCTCAGCCAACCACACTCACTCCTACCTCACTCAGTCAAAAACACACTCACACCCATCTCACTGTAAACCACATGCTGATGCTCCCATCCAACTCACACAGTTATACGCTCTATCCCTTCTCAAATGCATCTGTAGCCCTGCTGTTTATTCCTGCTCCTTTAAGACTGAAGCTGTTGCAACCACAGGAGGAGAATTGAGGAGCCAGAGAGCACAGGTTTGTGGTATATGTGTGCGCAGCTGAAATAGTAAATGCTATGAGACTATGGGCAAATGAACTACATCTCCCAGAATGCTACAGGAAGGAGGGGAAGTGGATGTCTGGCGCCAGGAAGTGTGTGGCTAGGGGAATCCAGCATGAGAAGACAGAGAAGGCAGCCTGTCAGAGTGTTCCCTGAGTTGAGCAGCTGGAGTGTAGGGATGTGCGTTTCGGGTTTTGGAATTTTCACGAAATTTCCCGATTTGTGCATTCGGATTCGACCGATTTTATGAAAATTCTAAGATCCGAAAACAGCAGATCCGAACGAATTTTCGTGCCAAAACGAAAATTTTTCGGAATTTTCGAATGGATTAGAAATGTGTAAAATCAAAATTCATTTTCATTCAATTCCTGATTTCGGTTCCATTTCAGCAATTTCGGACATCGTATTTATATCGCTGATTCTGCAATTAAGTTTTGTATCATTCCCATCTCAATGTATCCTTCCTGGAAAACCAGAGAAATCTCAATGTATCCTTCTTGTAAAACATGAGAAATCTCAATGCATCCTTCTTGTAAAACATGAGAAATCTCAATGTATCCTTCTTGTAAAACATGAGAAATCTCAATGTATCCTTCTTGTAAAACATGAGAAAATCTCAATGTATCCTTCTTGTAAAACATGAGAAAATCTCAATGTATCCTTCTTGTAAAACATGAGAAAATCTCAATGTATCCTTCTTGTAAAACATGAGAAATCTCAATGTATCCTTCTTGTAAAACATGAGAAATCTCAATGTATCCTTCTTGTAAAACATGAGAAAATCTCAATGTATCCTTCTTGTAAAACATGAGAAATCTCAATGTATCCTTCTTGTAAAACATGAGAAAATCTCAATGTATCCTTCTTGTAAAACATGAGAAAATCTCAATGTATCCTTCTTGTAAAACATGAGAAATCTCACTGTATCCTTCTTGTAAAACATGAGAAATCTCAATGTATCCTTCTTGTAAAACATGAGAAAATCTCAATGGCAGAATTATCGTATCGGCAGAATTATCGTATCGTATCATATAATTATCGTATCTGAAAAACCATTAGTTTACGTCAAAACGACGAATAGACACTTTGAAATGAGGAGAACAGACGTTCCGAAAAACACGAAAATTTCCGAAATCACGAAAAAAAAGATACAAAAAACGAAATGAAACGAAACGAAAATCGGCCGAAACGAGTTGAAACGAAAATTTTCAAAATCCGAACGAACCGAACCGAATCGAACCAAAAAAAAAAATCGGTGCACAAGCCTACTGGAGTGTGGAGAGAATGTGCTCATTTTGTCACGGATGCAGTCAAGGAGTGTCATCTGCTGCACAGAGTGGATCGGTGTTTGTTCCTGTCTGGAAGGTGGTCTTGCAAGGCAGCGGGTGAGGTGACAGCCTGCGGAGAGGAGATCGCTGGCGGCAACTCAGCGCAGACGGACAGAAGTGGGATTTGAGGATCAAAACCCCTGGTGACATCGGGCTCCAACCCGTGATGGACAAGGGATATTAATCGAGGCACCCGCCGGCTACAGACGGACATCCTCCCTCGGCGTATGTGTGAGAGGCCTCAGGCCTCAGTAAATTGATATATTTAGATTACGGTGCAGCAAATCCGCGGTTAGAATAACTTTAATTGTCGCTAATTACTGTTATACTTGTGTCTTACCGGCGGTTATGGTATCATACAGAGGTAAACGTTCAATTAATTTGTATTGTTATCCAGATTTCTTACACTCAGTAAATTATCATTTATAATCCATCAGGATGTGCTGTGGATTTTCCTTTGCGGATTATCACAGAGTTGAGACAGAAGTACCCGGTTATACCGCGGCTCCTTTGGGGGGTGAGCGCTACACATCCATATATTTTTACCCCACTCACACATAACGGGCCCTATTACATTCTTCGCGAAAAATTGTGCGTGCCAGCAAAAATGCATTAACGCAAGGGGCAAAACCCTTTGCGCTGAACGTCTGTCAGGACCTGGACGCTCTGACCCCCTGGCGACCCCCTAACCCTCTGACCCCCTGGCGACCCCCTAACGCTCTGACCCCCTGGCGACCCCCTAACCCTCTGACCCCCTGGCGACCCCCTAACCCTCTGACCCCCTGGCGACCCCCTAACGCTCTGACCCCCTGGCGACCCCTTTTGATACCTTTTATTTTAAAGTTTGCACATGTAGACAGAAAACCTATTCAGCAGTAAGTGGTCACGCAGGGCCACAGTAAGTCATCAATGGTGACACAGTCTGACAAAGTCTGCTGCCAGGAATATCTGAAGTAGAAAAGGGGGGGAAGGGGGTGACGGGGCTCTCCGGGCATGTCGCAAAAAGAGGTTGGGGAGGGCTGCCAGTGGACGCCAGGGGAAAAATAAATGGGCAGGGGAAAGGGGTGAGAGATGGGCGGGAGGCTGCCCAAGTAAGGGGGGACATTCCCGGCTCACCCCGACAACCCAAAGGAAAGTCGGGGGCCATGGAAGGGGTCCCAAGGCCGGGCGACCTGGGGCCAAAAGCACAGCCAGAGCCATTTTTGATACCCTTTTCATGCCTAGTCCTGTATGATCCATGCAGATTCCAGGACTTTCTGTGAACTTTCCATACAAGCCCTGGAGCCTCACCTGCCCTTGATCCTGCCTGATTACCTCAGCATAAGAGGAAGCCACGCCCTCCCTGGGACGCCACGCCCTCCCTGGGACGCTTCCAGCTCAGATAAGTGCAGACCTTCCCTCTTGATCTCCTTGATTGGAACCCCTCCTGATCCATAGACTTTCCTGAAAACCCTCTGTTTATTCCTGGAGATTATCTTCCCGCCGGTATCCTCCTTTGCCCCCTGTGACCCTCTGCTATTTGCTAGATATATCCGTGTACCAGATCCTTGCTAGACCCTGACTTCTCTACTTCTCAGGTACTGTTGGGTGCAGAGGATGCGCTGAGCGCGTCCTCCCTTTGCGGCCAGAGATCGGCCGGATTCCGGCTGACATCCTCGATGTCAGCCCAGCACCTGGGACCGCCGCCGGCACCATTAGATGTCATTGCGGCAGCGCAATGACATCTAATTCAGGCGCCGCCGTGTGTGCGGAGAAGGTGCCTGAAAGGGAGGGTGGGAAGTCCTTTGGACCTCTCTCCCTCCCGATCGCCGGGGTCCTGCGGCTGAAGGCAGGCGCGGTTTAGAAAACCGTGCCTGCCTTTAACCCCTTGGGTGCCGGATCACGATTCGGCGCCGAATCGTGATCCTCTCCCGGAGCTGGCCGACATCCTGGATGTCGGCCAAGCTTCCGGGAATGCCCCCTGACGACTGGCGTCATTGTGCATAGCACGATAACACCAGTCCTGGAGTTGACCCCTAACTGCTACCAATGGTGGAGATAGAGGACTCCAATGAACCCCCTATCTCCCGATCCATGGCAGCTAGGGGTTAATGTTTGGTACTGTCCGATCGGCGAGAGCATGGCCTTTCCAACAATACCAAACATTACCGTGTAAAAAATGTAAAAAAAATATTTAATTGTTAATTTGTTAATGCAGCAATATTGTTACCATTTCAATTATAATGTGAACAATGATGCTGCACTAACGATTTTTGTATGCGGTGCGTTTGTTAAAAGACGTGTAATTTTCCCCAAAAAAATGTAACTAGACCCCATTTCTAATTTTTTTAACAAGCGCACCCCATAAAAAATATAACCACAAACGCTTGCATGTTAATGTGAAAAAGTAAACACTTTACACGTTGTAAATTATTGAAAATTCTAATTTTATTGCATTTTTTTGTTATAATATACAGACAGGACATGACGTATACATATAATAATGACATATTATGAATCTACCGAGTCTGACGGAAAGAACGATATATAATATGTCTGGGTCATATACTAAAATAAGCCTTCAAAACACGGTTAAACATGATGAGCGAAACCGGTAAAAATGACCTCAGCACAGGGACGGGAAATGCCTCAGCAGTGAAAGGGTTAATAAACTCTGTTACCCTGTAACCTGCCTAATCTGCTCCTATCACTGCATCTTGGGCTCACACCCACACTCCTACACATAATGCTAGGCCAGACGCATGACAACGTCGTATTACGACGTTCGCGCGCAAAATGTGCGTTAACGTCTAACGCGAGTGACCCTGCGCGAACCCTTTGCGAGCGCAATTTAGTGCGCGCATCCTATACTTAACATTGTGAGCGCAAATGCGTTTGTGCGCTGGTACGCGCATGGTATTACAATCTTCGTGCAAAATTTAACCGACAGCGTTTGCGCGCATGATTTTAACGTCTTTGAAAAGCTGGTGGTAACGGCAAATTGTAACAACCTGACCTCACCGAACTGCGGATTCACAACGGAGAACGTCGATGCGCAGGTTTTTTTTACTACTATAGATCCGTCAAAAATGACAGCCACTACCTTGTCTTCCGTCAGAACGTACGTCTGTTGTGCGCAGTCTGCACAAAATGACGGACTCGCGTTAAAAATTGCGCGTCGGTTTTACGAGCGCAATTTCCCAACGGATGAAAAAATGCGCGAGGAATGTAACGCTTCGCGCAAAAAACACGCATTTTTCCGTTAACCACTTCGCTGCGGAGGACGCGCTGAGTGTGTCCTCCCGCAGGAAGGGTTGGCTGCGGAGGACGCGCTGAGCGCGTCTTCCCTTCGCAGCCAGCGATCGGCCGGATTCCGGCCGATTGCTGTGCCCCCCCCCCCCGTGCGGGCTGACATCCTTGATGTCAGCCCGTCACTCCGGGACCGCCGCGGGCACAACAGATGTCATTGTGGTGGCCTGAGCTTAATGTCAGGCACCGTTTGGAAGGGCACAGCCTGCCCTTCCAAACGATACCTGGCATTAACCCCATGGAGGCCGGATCACGAATCGGCGCCGAAAAGCGCCGGTTCGTGATACTTTCTTGGAGATGGCCGACATCTCGAATGTTGGCCAAGCCTCCGGGAACTCCCCTGAGGACTGGCGTTAACCCCTAGCTACCAGCAATGGTGGAGATAGGGGGTTCCAATATCTCCCGATCCGTGGCAGCTAGGGGTTAATGTTTGATATCGTTGGACCGGCCAGAGCATGGCATTTCCAACGATACCAAACATGACCATGTAAAAAGTTTTGTAAAAAATAAAATACACATGTTTTTTATTTTTTATTTGTTTTGTTAATGCACCAATATTGTTCCCATTTAATTTATAATGTGAACAATGATGCTGCACTAACGATTTTTGTATGGGGTGCGTTTGTTAAAAATAGCGAAATTTTCCCCAAAATAAAATGTAACGAGACCCCATTTCTAAATTTTTTAACAAGCGCAACTCATAGAAAATATAACTGCAAACGCTCGCATGTTAACATGAAAAAAAACACTTTACACGTTGTAAATTATTGAATAGTGATATATTATGAATCTGCCGAGTCTGCCGGAAAGAACGATATATAATATGTCTGGGTCGTATAATAAAATAAGCTTCAAAACACGTTTAAACATGATGAGCGAAAGCGGTACAAATGAGCTGAGCACACAGGCGGGAAATGCCTCAGCAGCGAAAGGGTTAAGAATGTAATCGGGCCCAATGTCTTCAGACACATCCAGGTATCACACACATCACACACATCACACACATAACACACCTCTCATCATGCAGCAGCAGTTTTAGAGTTCGTGGGGGGAGGGAGAATATCTTTCCATCTCCCCCAAAAAACCCTCTGCTGGCCCTGTGTGTCTCATCCACCGCTAAACGAGGTCCCGAAACCATTTCCAAACTGAAACCATTAAATATTAATAATCTATAATCCAATGAACATTCCAGAACTGCTGGCTGCAACAATGTATGTGTTCCCTAGGAGGCGGCACCAGCCAATCCCCAGCGAGTGCCAATACAAATACACATTGCTGGGAGTTTCATTGCTTTTCCAATCATATAGAGGAGCCCTGAAAAAACACCCGCACACCCTGAATATATAGAGGAGCCCTGAAAAAACACCCGCACACCCTGAATATATAGAGGAGCCCTGAAAAAACACCCGCACACCCTACCTATATAGAGGAGCCCTGAAAAACACCCGCACACCCTGAATATATAGAGGAGCCCTGAAAAAAACACCCGCACACCCTGAATATATAGAGGAGCCCTGAGAAAACACCCGCATACCCTGACTATATAGAGGAGCCCTGAAAAAACACCCGCACACCCTGAATATATAGAGGAGCCCTGAAAAAACACCCGCACTCCCTGAATATATAGAGGAGCCCTGAAAAAACACCCGCACACCCTGAATATATAGAGGAGCCCTGAAAAAACACCCGCACACCCTAAATATATAGAGGAGCCCTGAAAAAACACCCGCACACCCTAAATATATAGAGGAGCCCTGAAAAAACCACCCGCACACCCTGAATATATAGAGGAGCCCTGAAAAAACACCCGCACACCCTGAATATATAGAGGAGACCTGAAAAACAACCGCACACCCTGAATATATAGAGGAGCCCTGAAAAAAACACCCGCACACCCTAAATATATAGAGGAGCCCTGAAAAAACACCCGCACACCCTAAAATATAGAGGAGCCTGAAAAAAACACCCGCACACCTGAATATATAGAGGAGCCCTGAAAAAACACCCGCACACCCTGAATATATAGAGGAGCCCTGAAAAAACACCCGCACACTCTGAATATATTAGAGGAGCCCTGAAAAAACCCCGCACACCCTGAATATATAGAGGAGCCCTAAAAAAACACCGCACACCCTGAATATATAGAGGAGCCCTGAAAAAACACCCGCACACCCTGAATATATAGAGGAGCCCTGAAAAAACACCCACACACCCTGAATATATGGAGGAAGCCCCTGAGAAAACCCCAAAACCCGCAAAAACACCCTGAATATTATATAGAGGAGCCCTGAAAAAACACCCGCACACCCTGAATATATAGAGGAGCCCCTAAAAAGACACCCGCAGACCCTGAATATATAGAGGAGCCCCTTAAAAGACACCCGCACACCCTGAATATATAGAGGAGCCCTGAAAAAACACCCGCACACCCTGAATATATAGAGGAGCCCTGAAAAAACACCCGCACACCCTGAATATATAGAGGAGCCCTGAAAAAACACCCGCACACCCTGAATATATAGAGGAGCCCTGAAAAAACACCTGCACACCCTGAATATATAGAGGAGCCCTGAAAAACACCCGCACACCCTGAATATATAGAGGAGCCCTGAAAAAACACCCGCACACCCTGAATATATAGAGGAGCCCTGAAAAAACACCCGCACACCCTGAATATATAGAGGAGCCCTGAAAAAACACCCGCACACCCTGACTATATAGAGGAGCCCTGAAAAAACACCCGCACACCCTGAATAATAGAGGAGCCCTGAAAAAACACCCGCACACCCTGAATATATAGAGGAGCCCTGAAAAAACACCCGCACACCCTGACTATATAGAGGAGCCCTGAAAAAACACCCGCACACCCTACCTATAAAGAGGAGCCCTGAAAAAACACCCGCACACCCTGAATATATAGAGGAGCCCTGAAAAAACACCCGCACACCCTGAATATATAGAGGAGCCCTGAAAAAACACCCGCACACCCTGAATATATAGAGGAGCCCTGAAAAACACCCGCACACCCTGAATATATAGAGGAGCCCTGAAAAAACACCCGCACACCCTTAAATATAAGAGGAGCCCTGAAAAAACACCCGCACACCCTAAATATATAGAGGAGCCCTGAAAAAACACCCGCACACCCTGAATATATAGAGAGCCCTGAAAAAAACACCCGCACACCCTGAATATATAGAGGAGACCTGAAAAAACACCCGCACACCCTGAATATATAGAGGAGCCCTGAAAAAACACCCGCACACCCTAAATATATAGAGGAGCCCTGAAAAAACACCCGCACACCCTAAATATATAGAGGAGCCCTGAAAAAACACCCGCACACCCTGAATATATAGAGGAGCCCTGAAAAAACACCCGCACACCCTGAATATATAGAGGAGCCCTGAAAAAACACCCGCACACTCTGAATATATAGAGGAGCCCTGAAAAAACACCCGCACACCCTGAATATATAGAGGAGCCCTAAAAAAACACCCGCACACCCTGAATATATAGAGGAGCCCTGAAAAAACACCCGCACACCCTGAATATATAGAGGAGCCCTGAAAAAACACCCAGACACCCTGAATATATGGAGGAGCCCCTGAGAAAACACCCGCACACCCTGAATATATAGAGGAGCCCTGAAAAAACACCCGCACACCCTGAATATATAGAGGAGCCCCTAAAAAGACACCCGCAGACCCTGAATATATAGAGGAGCCCCTAAAAAGACACCCGCACACCCTGAATATATAGAGGAGCCCTGAAAAAACACCCGCACACCCTGAATATATAGAGGAGCCCTGAAAAAACACCCTCACACCCTGAATATATAGAGGAGCCCTGAAAAAACACCCGCACACCCTGAATATATAGAGGAGCCCTGAAAAAACACCCGCACACCCTCAATATATAGAGGAGCCCTGAAAAAACACCCGCACACCCTGAATATATAGAGGAGCCCTGAAAAAACACCCGCACACCCTGAATATATAGATGAGCCCTGAGAAAACATCCAAACACGCTGAATATATAGAGGAGCCCTGAAAAAACACCCACACACCCTGAATATATAGATGAGCCCTGAAAAAACACCCACACACCCTGAATATATAGATGAGCCCTGAATAAACACCCGCACACCCTGAATATATGGAGGAGCCCCTAAAAACACACCCACACACCCTGAATATATGGAGGAGCCCCTAAAAAACATCCGCACACCCTGAATATATGGAGGAGCCCCTGAAAAAAACGCACACCCTGAATATATGAAGGAGCCCTGAAAAAACACCCGCACGCCCGGAATATATGGAGGAACCCCTAAAAAGACACCCGCACACCCTGAATATATGGAGGAACCCCTAAAAAGACACCCGCACACCCTGAATATATGGAGAAGCCCCTGAAAAGACACCCGCACACCCTGAATATATGGAGGAGCCCCTAAAAAGACACACGCACACCCTGAATATATGGAGGAACCCCTAAAAAGACACCCGCACACCCTGAATATATGGAGGAACCCCTAAAAAGACACCCGCACACCCTGAATATATGGAGGAGCCCCATAAAAAACACCCGCACACCCTGAATATATGGAGGAGCCCTGAAAAAACACTTGCACGCCCGGAATATATGGAGGAACCCCTAAAAAGACACTCGCACACCCTGAATATATGGAGGAACCCCTAAAAAGACACCCACACACCCTAAATATATGGAGGAGTCCCTAAAAAGACACACGCACACCCTGAATATATGGAGGAACCCCTAAAAAGACACCTGCACACCGTGAATTTATGGAGGAGCCAATGAAAAGACACCCGCACACCCTGAATATATGGAGGAACCCCTAAAAAGACACCCGCACACCCTCACTATATGGAGGAACCCCTAAAAAGACACCCGCCCGCACACCCTGAATATATGAAAGAGCTCCTGAAAAGACACCCGCACACCCTCACTATATGGAGGAACCCCTAAAAAGATACCCGCCCGCACACCCTGAATATATGGAGGAACCCCTAAAAAGACACCCACACCCTGAATATATGAAGGAGCTCCTGAAAAGACACCCGCACACCCTGAATATATGGAGGAACCCCTAAAAAGACACCCGCACACCCTGAATATATGGAGGAACCCCTAAAAAGACACCCGCACACCCTGAATATATGGATGAGCCCTGAAAAAATACCCGCACGCCCTGAATATATGGAGGAGCCCCTGAAAAAACACCCACACACCCTGAATATATGGAGGAGACACTGAAAAGACACCCGCACACCCTGAATATATGGAGGAGCCCCTGAAAAAACACCCGCACACCCTGAATATATGGAGGAGCCCCTGAAAAAACACCCGCACACCCTGAATATATAGAGGAGCCCCATAAAAAACACCCGCACACCCTGAATATATAGATGAGCCCTGAGAAAACATCCAAACACGCTGAATATATAGAGGAGCCCTGAAAAAACACCCACACACCCTGAATATATAGATGAGCCCTGAAAAAACACCCACACACCCTGAATATATAGATGAGCCCTGAATAAACACCCGCACACCCTGAATATATGGAGGAGCCCCTAAAAACACACCCACACACCCTGAATATATGGAGGAGCCCCTAAAAAACATCCGCACACCCTGAATATATGGAGGAGCCCCTGAAAAAAACGCACACCCTGAATATATGAAGGAGCCCTGAAAAAACACCCGCACGCCCGGAATATATGGAGGAACCCCTAAAAAGACACCCGCACACCCTGAATATATGGAGGAACCCCTAAAAAGACACCCGCACACCCTGAATATATGGAGAAGCCCCTGAAAAGACACCCGCACACCCTGAATATATGGAGGAGCCCCTAAAAAGACACACGCACACCCTGAATATATGGAGGAACCCCTAAAAAGACACCCGCACACCCTGAATATATGGAGGAACCCCTAAAAAGACACCCGCACACCCTGAATATATGGAGGAGCCCCATAAAAAACACCCGCACACCCTGAATATATGGAGGAGCCCTGAAAAAACACTTGCACGCCCGGAATATATGGAGGAACCCCTAAAAAGACACTCGCAACACCCTGAATATATGGAGGAACCCCTAAAAAGACACCCACACACCCTAAATATATGGAGGAGTCCCTAAAAAGACACACGCACACCCTGAATATATGGAGGAACCCCTAAAAAGACACCTGCACACCGTGAATTTATGGAGGAGCCAATGAAAAGACACCGCACACCCTGAATATATGGAGGAACCCCTAAAAAGACACCCGCACACCCTCACTATATGGAGGAACCCCTAAAAAGACACCCGCCCGCACACCCTGAATATATGAAAGAGCTCCTGAAAAGACACCCGCAACACCCTCACTATATGGAGGAACCCCTAAAAAAGTACCCGCCCGCACACCCTGAATATATGGAGGAACCCCTAAAAAGACACCCACACCCTGAATATATGAAGGAGCTCCTGAAAAGACACCCGCACACCCTGAATATATGGAGGAACCCCTAAAAAGACACCCGCACACCCTGAATATATGGAGGAACCCCTAAAAAGACACCCGCACACCCTGAATATATGGATGAGCCCTGAAAAAATACCCGCACGCCCTGAATATATGGAGGAGCCCCTGAAAAAACACCCACACACCCTGAATATATGGAGGAGACACTGAAAAGACACCCGCACACCCTGAATATATGGAGGAGCCCCTGAAAAAACACCCGCACACCCTGAATATATGGAGGAGCCCCTGAAAAAACACCCGCACACCCTGAATATATAGAGGAGCCCCATAAAAAACACCCGCACACCCTGAATATATGGAGGAGCCCTGAAGAAACACCCGCACGCCCGGAATATATGGAGGAACCCCTAAAAAGACACCCGCACACCCTGAATATATGAAGGAGGTCCTGAAAAGACACCCACACACCCTGAATATATGGAGGAGCCCCTAAAAAGACACCCGCCCGCACACCCTGAATATATGGAGGAACCCCTAAAAAGACACCCACACACCCTGAATATATGAAGGAACCCCTAAAAAGACACCTGCACACCCTGAATATATGGAGGAACCCCTAAAAAGACACCCGCACACCCTGAATATATGGAGGAGTCCTGAAAAAACACCCGCACGCCCTGAATATATGGAGGAGACACTGAAAAGACACCCGCACACCCTGAATATATGGAGGAGCCCCTGAAAAAACACCCACACACCCTGAATATATGGAGGAGACACTGAAAAGACACCCGCACACCCTGAATATATGGAGGAGCCCCTAAAAAAACACCCGCACACCCTGAATATATGGAGGAGCCCCTGAAAAAACACCCGCACACCCTGAATATATAGAGGAGCCCCATAAAAAACACACGCACACCCTGAATATATGGAGGAGCCCTGAAGAAACACCCGCACGCCCGGAATATATGGAGGAACCCCTAAAAAGACACCTGCACACCCTGATATATGGAGGAACCCCTAAAAAAGACACCCGCACACCCTGAATATATGGAGGAGCCCCTGAAAAGACACTCGTACACCCTGAATATATATAGGAGCCCCTAAAAAGACACCCACACACCCTGAATATATAGAGTAGCCCCTAAAAATACACCTGCACACCCTGAATATATGGAGGAACCCCTAAAAAGACACCCGCACACCCTGAATATATAGAGTAGCCCCTAAAAAGACACCCGCACACCCTGAATATATAGAGGAACCCCTGAAAAGACTCCCGCACACCCTGAATATATGGTTGAGCCCCTAAAAAGACACCCACACACCCTGAATATATGGAGGAGCCCCTGAAAAAACACCCGCACACCCTGAATATATGGAGGAGCCCCTGAAAAAACACACCCGCACACCCTGAATATATAGAGGAGCCCCATAAAAAACACCCGCACACCCTGAATATATGGAGGAGCCCTGAAGAAACACCCGCACGCCCGGAATATATGGAGGAACCCCTAAAAAGACACCCGCACACCCTGAATATGTGGAGGAGCCCCTAAAAATACACCCGCACACCCTGAATATATGGAGGAGCCCCTGAAAAATACACCCGCCACCCTGAATATATGGAGGAGCCCCTAAAAAGACACCCACACACCCTGAATATATAGAGTAGCCCCTAAAAATACACCCGCACACCCTGAATATATGGAGGAACCCCTAAAAAGACACCCGCACACCCTGAATATATAGAGGAACCCCTGAAAAGACACCCACACACCCTGAATATATGGAGGAACCCCTAAAAACACACCCACACACCCTGAATATTTGGAGGAGCCCCTATAAAGACACCCACACACCCTGAATATTTGGAGGAGCCCCTAAAAAGACACCCACACACCCTGAATATATGGAGGAGCCCTTAAAAACACACCCACACACCCTGAATATTTGGAGGAGCCCCTAAAAAGACACCCACACACCCTGAATATATCGAGGAACCCCTAAAAAGACACCCGCACACCCTGAATATATGGAGGAACCCCTAAAAAGACACCCACACACCCTGAATATATGGAGGAGCCCCTAAAAAGACACCCACACACCCTGAATATATCGAGGAACCCCTGATAAGACACATGTACACCCTGAATATATGGAGGAGCCCCTAAAAAGACACCCGCACACCCTGAATAGATGGAGGAGCCCCTAAAGAGACACCATACACCCTGAAATATATGGAGGAGCCCCAAAAAGACACCCGCCCACACACCCTGAATATATGAATGAGCCCCTGAAAAGACACCTACACACCCTGAATATATGGAGGAGCCCCTAAAAAGACACCCGCACACCCTGAATATATGGAAGAACCCCTGAAAAGACACCCACACACCCTGAATATATGGAGGAACCCCTAAAAAGACACCCACACACCCTGCATATATGAAGGAGCCCCTAAAAAGACACCGGCACACCCTGAATATATGGAGGAGCCCCTAAAAATACACCCGCACACCCTGAATATATGAAGGAGCCCCTAAAAAGACACCCGCACACCCTGAATATATGAAGGAGCCCCTGAAAAGACACCCACACACCCTGAATATATAGAGGAGCCCCTAAATAGACACCTGCACACCCTGAATATATGGAGGAACCCCTAAAAAAACCACACACACCCTGAATATATGGAGGAACCCCTGATAAGACACATGTACACCCTGAATATATGGAGGAACCCCTAAAAAGTCACCCGCACACCCTGAATATATAAATGAACCCTTAAAAACACACCCACACACCCTGAATATATGAGGAACCCCTAAAAACACACCCACACACCCTGAATATATGGAGGAACCCCTAAAAAGACACCCACACACCCTGAATATATGGAGGAGCCCCTAAAAAGACACCCACACACCCTGGATATATAGAGGAACCCCTAAAAACACACCCACACACCCTTAATATATGGAGGAGCCCCTAAAAATACACCCGCACACCATGAATATATGAAGGAGCCCCTAAAAAGACACCCGCACAACCTGAATATATGGAGGAGCCCTGAAAAAGACACCCACACACCCTGAATATATGGAGGAGCCCCTAAAAAGACACCCACACACCCTGAATATATAGAGGAACCCCTAACAATACACGAACACACCCTGAATATATGGAGGAGACCCTAAAAAGACACCCACACCCTGAATATATGGAGGAGACCCTAAAAAGACACCCGCACACCCTGAATATATGGAGGAGCCCCTAAAAAGACACCCACACACCCTGAATATATGGAGGAGCCGCTAAAAAGACACCCACACACCCTGAATATATTTAGGAACCCCTAAATAGACACCCACACACCCTGAATATATGGAGGAGCCCCTAAAAACACACCCGCACACCCTGAATATATGGAGGAGCCCCTAAAAACACAACCGCACACCCTGAATATATAGAGGAGCCCTGAAAAAACACCCTCACACCCTGAATATATAGAGGAGCCCTGAAAAAACACCCTCACACCCTGAATATATAGAGGAGCCCTGAAAAAACACCTGCACACCCTGAATATATAGAGGAGCCCTGAAAAAACACCCGCACACCCTGAATATATAGAGGAGCCCTGAAAAAACACCCGCACACCCTGAATATATAGAGGAGCCCTGAAAAAACACCCGCACACCATGAATATATAGATGAGCCCTGAAAAAACACCCACACACCCTGAATATATAGAGGAGCCCTGAAAAAACACCCACACACCCTGAATATATAGATGAGCCCTGAAAAAACACCCGCACACCCTGAATGTATAGAGGAGCCCTGAAAAAACACCCGCACACCATGAATATATAGAGGAGCCCTGAAAAAACACCAGCACACCCGGAATATATAGAGGAGCCCTGAAAAAACACCCGCACACCCTGAATATATAGAGGAGCCCGGAAAAAACACCCGCACACCCTGAATATATAGAGGAGCCCCTTAAAAACACCCACACACCCTGAATATATGGAGGAGCCCCTAAAAACACACCCACACACCCTGAATATATGGAGGAGCCCCTAAAAAACACCCGCACACCCTGAATATATGGAGGAGCCCTGAAAAAACAACCGCACGCCCGGAATATATGGAGGAACCCCTAAAAAGACACCCGCACACCCTATATATATGGAGGAACCCCTAAAAAGACACCCACACACCCTGAATATATGGAGGAGACCCTAAAAAGACACCCACACCCTGAATATATGGAGGAGACCCTAAAAAGACACCCGCACACCCTGAATATATTGAGGAACCCCTAAATAGACACCCACACACCCTGAATATATGGAGGAGCCCCTAAAAACACACCCGCACAAACTGAATATATGGAGGAGCCCCTAAAAACACACCCGCACACCCTTAATATATAGAGGAGCCCTGAAAAAACACCCTCACACCCTGAATATATAGAGGAGCCCTGAAAAAACACCCGCACACCCTGAATATATAGAGGAGCCCTGAAAAAACACCCGCACACCCTGAATATATAGAGGAGCCCTGAAAAAACACCCGCACACCCTGAATATATAGATGAGCCCTGAAAAAACACCCACACACCCTGAATATATAGAGGAGCCCTGAAAAAACACCCACACACCCTGAATATATAGATGAGCCCTGAAAAAACACCTGCACACCCTGAATGTATAGAGGAGCCCTGAAAAAACACCCTCACACCCTGAATATATAGATGAGCCCTGAAAAAACACCCGCACACCCTGAATGTATAGAGGAGCCCTGAAAAAACACCCGCACACCATGAATATATAGAGGAGCCCTGAAAAAACACCAGCACACCCTGAATATATAGAGGAGCCCTGAAAAAACACCCGCACACCCTGAATATATTGAGGAGCCCGGAAAAAACACCCACACACCCTGAATATATAGAGGAGCCCCTAAAAAACACCCACACACCCTAAATATATGGAGGAGCCCCTAAAAACACACCCACACACCCTGAATATATGGAGGAGCCCCTAAAAAACACCCGCACACCCTGAATATATGGAGGAGCCCTGAAAAAACAACCGCACGCCCGGAATATATGGAGGAACCCCTAAAAAGACACCCGCACACCCTATATATATGGAGGAACCCCTAAAAAGACACCCGCACACCCTGAATATATGGAGAAGCCCCTGAAAAGACATCCGCACACCCTGAATATATGGAGGAACCCCTAAAAAGACACCCGCACACCCTGAATATATGGAGGAGCCCCTAAAAAGACACACGCACACCCTGAAAATATGGAGGAACCCCTAAAAAGACACCCGCACCCCCTGAATATATGGAGGAACCCCTAAAAAGACACCCGCACACCCTGAATGTATGGAGAAGCCCCTGAAAAGACACCCGCACACCCTGAATATATGGAGGAGCCCCTGAAATAAAACCGCACACCCTGAATATATGAAGGAGCCCCATAAAAAGACACCCGCACACCCTGAATATATGGAGGAACTCCTAAAAAGACACCCGCACACTCTGAATATATGAAGGAGCTCCTGAAAAGACACCCACACACCCTGAATATATAGAGGAGCCCCATAAAAAACACACGTACACCCTGAATATATGGAGGAGCCCTGAAGAAACACCCGCACGCCCGGAATATATGGAGGAACCCCTAAAAAGACACTTGCACACCCTGATATATGGAGGAACCCCTAAAAAAGACACCCGCACACCCTGAATATATGGAGGAGCCCCTGAAAAGACACTCGTACACCCTGAATATATATAGGAGCCCCTAAAAAGACACCCACACACCCTGAATATATAGAGTAGCCCCTAAAAATACACCTGCACACCCTGAATATATGGAGGAACCCTAAAAAGACACCCGCACACCCTGAATATATAGAGTAGCCCCTAAAAAGACACCCGCACACCCTGAATATATAGAGGAACCCCTGAAAAGACTCCCGCACACCCTGAATATATGGTTGAGCCCCTAAAAAGACACCCACACACCTGAATATATGGAGGAGCCCCTGAAAAAACACCCGCACACCCTGAATATATGGAGGAGCCCCTGAAAAAACACACCCGCACACCCTGAATATATAGAGGAGCCCCATAAAAAACACCCGCACACCCTGAATATATGGAGGAGCCCTGAAGAAACACCCGCACGCCCGGAATATATGGAGGAACCCCTAAAAAGACACCCGCACACCCTGAATATGTGGAGGAGCCCCTAAAAATACACCCGCACACCCTGAATATATGGAGGAGCCCCTGAAAAATACACCCGCACACCCTGAATATATGGAGGAGCCCCTAAAAAGACACCCACACACCCTGAATATATAGAGTAGCCCCTAAAAATACACCCGCACACCCTGAATATATGGAGGAACCCCTAAAAAGACACCCGCACACCCTGAATATATAGAGGAACCCCTGAAAAGACACCCACACACCCTGAATATATGGAGGAACCCCTAAAAACACACCCACACACCCTGAATATTTGGAGGAGCCCCTATAAAGACACCCACACACCCTGAATATTTGGAGGAGCCCCTAAAAAGACACCCACACACCCTGAATATATGGAGAGCCCCTTAAAAACACACCCACACACCCTGAATATTTGGAGGAGCCCCTAAAAAGACACCCACACACCCTGAATATATCGAGGAACCCCTAAAAAGACACCCGCACACCCTGAATATATGGAGGAACCCCTAAAAAGACACCCACACACCCTGAATATATGGAGGAGCCCCTAAAAAGACACCCACACACCCTGAATATATCGAGGAACCCCTGATAAGACACATGTACACCCTGAATATATGGAGGAGCCCCTAAAAAGACACCCGCACACCCTGAATAGATGGAGGAGCCCCTAAAGAGACACCCATACACCCTGAATATATGGAGGAGCCCCTAAAAAGACACCCGCACACCCTGAATATATGAATGAGCCCCTGAAAAGACACCTACACACCCTGAATATATGGAGGAGCCCCTAAAAAGACACCCGCACACCCTGAATATATGGAAGAACCCCTGAAAAGACACCCACACACCCTGAATATATGGAGGAACCCCTAAAAAGACACCCACACACCCTGCATATATGAAGGAGCCCCTAAAAAGACACCGGCACACCCTGAATATATGGAGGAGCCCCTAAAAATACACCCGCACACCCTGAATATATGAAGGAGCCCCTAAAAACACACCCGCATACCCTGAATATATGAAGGAGCCCCTAAAAAGACACCCGCACACCCTGAATATATGAAGGAGCCCCTGAAAAGACACCCACACACCCTGAATATATAGAGGAGCCCCTAAATAGACACCTGCACACCCTGAATATATGGAGGAACCCCTAAAAAAACCACACACACCCTGAATATATGGAGGAACCCCTGATAAGACACATGTACACCCTGAATATATGGAGGAACCCCTAAAAAGTCACACGCACACCCTGAATATATAAATGAACCCTTAAAAACACACCCACACACCCTGAATATATGAGGAACCCCTAAAAACACACCCACACACCCTGAATATATGGAGGAACCCCTAAAAAGACACCCACACACCTTGAATATATGGAGGAGCCCCTAAAAAGACACCCACACACCCTGGATATATAGAGGAACCCCTAAAAACACACCCACACACCCTTAATATATGGAGGAGCCCCTAAAAATACACCCGCACACCATGAATATATGAAGGAGCCCCTAAAAAGACACCCGCACAACCTGAATATATGGAGGAGCCCCTGAAAAAGACACCCACACACCCTGAATATATGGAGGAGCCTAAAAAGACACCCACACACCCTGAATATATAGAGGAACCCCTAACAATACACGAACACACCCTGAATATATGGAGGAGACCCTAAAAAGACACCCACACCCTGAATATATGGAGGAGACCCTAAAAAGACACCCGCACACCCTGAATATATGGAGGAGCCCCTAAAAAGACACCCACACACCCTGAATATATGGAGGAGCCGCTAAAAAGACACCCACACACCCTGAATATATTTAGGAACCCCTAAATAGACACCCACACACCCTGAATATATGGAGGAGCCCCTAAAAACACACCCGCACACCCTGAATATATGGAGGAGCCCCTAAAAAACACAACCGCACACCCTGAATATATAGAGGAGCCCTGAAAAAACACCCTCACACCCTGAATATATAGAGGAGCCCTGAAAAAACACCCTCACACCCTGAATATATAGAGGAGCCCTGAAAAAAACACCTGCACACCCTGAATATATAGAGGAGCCCTGAAAAAAACACCCGCACACCCTGAATATATAGAGGAGCCCTGAAAAAACACCCGCACACCCTGAAATATATAGAGGAGCCCTGAAAAAAACACCCGCACACCATGAATATATAGATGAGCCCTGAAAAAACACCCACACACCCTGAATATATAGAGGAGCCCTGAAAAAAACACCCACACACCCTGAATATAAGATGAGCCCTGAAAAAACCCCCCGCACACCCTGAATGTATTAGAGGAGCCCTGAAAAAAACACCCGCACACCATGAATATATAGAGGAGCCCTGAAAAAACACCAGCACACCCGGATATATTAGAGGAGCCCTGAAAAAACACCCGCACACCCTGAATATATAGAGGAGCCCGGAAAAAACACCCGCACACCCTGAATATATAGAGGAGCCCCTTAAAAACACCCACACACCCTAAATATATGGAGGAGCCCCTAAAAACACACCCACACACCCTGAATATATGGAGGAGGCCCTAAAAAACACCCGCACACCCTGAATATATGGAGGAGCCCTGAAAAAACAACCGCACGCCCGGAATATATGGAGGAACCCCTAAAAAGACACCCGCACATCCTATATATATGGAGGAACCCCTAAAAAGACACCCACACACCCTGAATATATGGAGGAGACCCTAAAAAGACACCCACACCCTGAATATATGGAGGAGACCCTAAAAAGACACCCGCACACCCTGAATATATTGAGGAACCCCTAAATAGACACCCACACACCCTGAATATATGGAGGAGCCCCTAAAAACACACCCGCACAAACTGAATATATGGAGGAGCCCCTAAAAACACACCGCACACCCTTAATATATAGAGGAGCCCTGAAAAAACACCCTCACACCCTGAATATATATAGAGGAGCCCTGAAAAAACACCCGCACCCTGAATATATAGAGGAGCCCTGAAAAAAACACCCGCACACCCTGAATATATAGAGGAGCCCTGAAAAAACACCCGCACACCCTGAATATATAGAGGAGCCCTGAAAAAAACACCGCACACCCTGAATATATAGATGAGCCCTGAAAAAACACCCACACACCCTGAATATATAGAGGAGCCCTGAAAAAACACCCACACACCCTGAATATATAGATGAGCCCTGAAAAAAACACCTGCACACCCTGAATGTATAGAGGAGCCCTGAAAAAACCACCCTCACACCCTGAATATATAGATGAGCCCTGAAAAAACACCCGCACACCCTGAATGTATAGAGGAGCCCTGAAAAAACACCGCACACCATGAATATATAGAGGAGCCCTGAAAAAACACCAGCACACCCTGAATATATAGAGGAGCCCTGAAAAAACACCCGCACACCCTGAATATATGAGGAGCCCGGAAAAAAACACCCACACAGCCTGAATATATAGAGGAGCCCCTAAAAAACACCCACACACCCTAAATATATGAGGAGCCCTTAAAAACACACCCACACACCCTGAATATATGGAGGAGTCCCTAAAAAAACACCCGCACACCCTGAATATATGGAGGAGCCCTGAAAAAACAACCGCACGCCCGGAATATATGGAGGAACCCCTAAAAAGACACCCGCACATCCTATATATATGGAGGAACCCCTAAAAAGACACCCACACACCCTGAATATATGGAGGAGACCCTAAAAAGACACCCACACCCTGAATATATGGAGGAGACCCTAAAAAGACACCCGCACACCCTGAATATATGGAGGAGCCCCTAAAAAGACACCCACACACCCTGAATATATGGAGGAGCCCCTAAAAAGACACCCGCACACCCTGAATATATGGAGGAGCCGCTAAAAAGATACCCACACACCCTGAATATATTGAGGAACCCCTAAATAGACACCCACACACCCTGAATATATGGAGGAGCCCCTAAAAACACACCCGCACAAACTGAATATATGGAGGAGCCCCTAAAAACACACCCGCACACCCTTAATATATAGAGGAGCCCTGAAAAAACACCCTGAATATATAGAGGAGCCCTGAAAAAACACCCGCACACCCTGAATATATAGAGGAGCCCTGAAAAAACACCCGCACACCCTGAATATATAGAGGAGCCCTGAAAAAACACCCGCACACCCTGAATATATAGAGGAGCCCTGAAAAAACACCCGCACACCCTGAATATATAGATGAGCCCTGAAAAAACACCCACACACCCTGAATATATAGAGGAGCCCTGAAAAAACACCCACACACCCTGAATATATAGATGAGCCCTGAAAAAACACCAGCACACCCTGAATATATAGAGGAGCCCTGAAAAAACACCCGCACACCCTGAATATATTGAGGAGCCCGGAAAAAACACCCACACACCCTGAATATATAGAGGAGCCCCTAAAAAACACCCACACACCCTAAATATATGGAGGAGCCCCTAAAAACACACCCACACACCCTGAATATATGGAGGAGCCCCTAAAAAACACCCGCACACCCTGAATATATGGAGGAGCCCTGAAAAAACAACCGCACGCCCGGAATATATGGAGGAACCCCTAAAAAGACACCCGCACACCCTATATATATGGAGGAACCCCTAAAAAGACACCCGCACACCCTGAATATATGGAGAAGCCCCTGAAAAGACATCCGCACACCCTGAATATATGGAGGAACCCCTAAAAAGACACCCGCACACCCTGAATATATGGAGGAGCCCCTAAAAAGACACACGCACACCCTGAAAATATGGAGGAACCCCTAAAAAGACACCCGCACCCCCTGAATATATGGAGGAACCCCTAAAAAGACACCCGCACACCCTGAATGTATGGAGAAGCCCCTGAAAAGACACCCGCACACCCTGAATATATGGAGGAGCCCCTGAAACAAAACCGCACACCCTGAATATATGAAGGAGCCCCATAAAAAGACACCCGCACACCCTGAATATATGGAGGAACTCCTAAAAAGACACCCGCACACTCTGAATATATGGAGGAACCTCTAAAAAGACACCCACACACCCTGACTATTATTTTATTATTATTATTCTTTATTTATAAAGCGCCAGCATATTCCGCAGCGCTGTACAATAAGCACAGTATAGACAGGGTTACAATACATTGAACCACATTTGACAAACAGTACAGGAGGAGATGAGGGCCCTATTCCCGTAGGAACTCACAATCTGGGAGGGTTGGGGTTGGAAACAGGAGGAGAGGACTGTAAGGTGAGAGTGATTGATGGTTGCGTCAGTGAGTTGGGTGGTAGGCTTCCCTAAATAGGAATGTTTTCAGGGAGCGTTTGAAGGAGGAGAAGTTTAGGGGAAAGTCTGACAGTACGAGGGAGAGCGTTCCAGAGAGTGGGGGCTTGCGCGTGAGAAATCCTGCAGTCTATCATGGGAAGAGGTGATGCGGGGAGAAGCTAGGCGCAGGTCACTGTTTGACCTTAGGGAGCGGGCTGGGGTGTATTGGTGATTAGTGAGGACAGGTAGTGGGGCGCTGAGTTAGTGAGGGTTTTGTAGGTAAGGATAAGGATTTTGAACTTAATTCTGCAGTGGATGGGGAGCCAGTGAAGGGACTCGCAGAGGGGAGCGGCAGAGACAGAGCGGCGGGTGAGGTGAATTAGCCTGGCGGAGGCGTTCAGGATGGATTGTAGGGGGGAGAGGCGGGACAGAGGGAGGCCAGATAAGAGATTATTATAATAGTCGAGTCGGGAGATTACCAGGACGTGTATGAGTTGTTTTGTGGTGACAGCGGTAAGAAATGGCTGGAGGAACCCCTAAAAAGACACCTGCACACCCTGAATATATGGAGGAGCCCCTAAAAAGACACCTGCACACCCTGAATATATGGAGGAGCCACTGAAAAGACACCCGCACACCCTGAATATATGGAGGAGCCCCTAAAAAGACACCTGCACACCCTGAATATATGGAGGAGCCACTGAAAAGACACCCGCACACCCTGAATATATGGAGGAGCCCTGAAAAAACACCTGCACGCCCGGAATATATGGAGGAACAGGGTGTGTGGGTGTTTTTTCAGGGCTCCTCTATATATTCAGGGTGTGTGGGTGTTTTTTCAGGGCTCATCTATATATTCAGGGTGTGCGGGTGTTTTTTCAGGACTCCTCTATATATTCAGGGTGTGCAGGTGTTTTTTCAGGGGTCCTCTATATATTCAGGGTGTGTGGGTGTTTTTTCAGGACTCCTCTATATATTCAGGGTGTGCAGGTGTTTTTTCAGGGGTCCTCTATATATTCAGGGTGTGTGGTGTTTTTTTCAGGACTCCTCTATATATTCAGGGTGTGCGGGTGTTTTTTTCAGGGGTCCTCTATATTATTCAGGGTTGTGCGGGTGTTTTTTCAGGACTCCTCTATATATTCAGGGTGTGCAGGTGTTTTTTCAGGGGTCCTCTATATATTCAGGGTGTGTGGGTGTTTTTTCAGGGCTCCTCTATATATTCAGGGTGTGCGGGTGTTTTTTCAGGGCTCCTCTATATATTCAGGGTGTGCGGGTGTTTTTTCAGGGCTCCTCTATATATTCAGATTGTGAGGGTGTTTTTTCAGGGCTCCTCTATATATTCAGATTGTGAGGGTGTTTTTTCAGGGCTCCTCCATATATTCAGGGTGTGCGGGTGTGTTTTTTCAGGGCTCCTCTATATATTCAGGGTGTGCGGGTGTTTTTTCAGGGCTCCTCTATATATTCAGGGTGTGCGGGTGTGTTTTTAGGGGCTCCTCCATATATTCAGGGTGTGCGGGTGTGTTTTTAGGGGTTCCTCCATATATTCAGGGTGTGCGGGTGTGTTTTTAGGGGCTCCTCCATATATTCAGGGTTGTGGGTGGTTTTTTAGGGGCTCCTCCATATATTCAGGGTGTGTGGGTGTCTATTTAGGGGAAGAACCCCTGATAAGACACATGTACACCCTGAATATATGGAGGAGCCCCTAAAAACACACCCGCACACCCTGAATATATGAGGAGCCCCTAAAAAACACCCCACACACCCTGAATATATGAGGAACCCCTAAAAAACACCCCACACACCCTGAATATATGAGGAACCCCTAAAAAGACACCCACACACTCTGAATGTATGGAGAAGCCCCTAAAAAGACACCCGCACACCCTGAATATATGGAGGAACCCCTAAAAACACACCCACACAGCCTTAATATATGGAGGAGCCCCTAAAAATACACCCGCACACCATGAATATATGAAGGAGCCCCTAAAAAGACACCCGCACACCCTAAATATATGGAGGAGCCCCTAAAAATACACCCGCACAACCTGAATATATGGAGGAGCCCTGAAAAAGACACCCACACACCCTGAATATATGGAGGAGCCCCTAAAAAGACACCCACACACCCTGCATATATGGAGGAGCCCCTAAAAAGACACCCGCACACCCTGAATATATGGAGGAGCCCCTAAAAATACACCCGCACACCCTGAATATATGAAGGAGCCCCTAAAAACACACCCACACACCCTGAATATATGAAGGAGCCCCTAAAAAGACACCCGCACACCCTGAATATATGGAGGAGTACCCTAAAAATACACCCGCACACCCTGAATATATGGAGGAGCCCTTAAAAATACACCCGCACACCCTGAATATATGGAGGACCCCTAAAAAGACACCCACACACCCTGAATATATGGAGGAACCCCTAAAAATACACCCGCACACCCTGAATATATAGATGAACCCCTAAAAACACACCCACACACCCTGAATATATGAGGAACCCCTAAAAACACACCCACACAGCCTTAATATATGGAGGAGCCCCTAAAAATACACCCGCACACCATGAATATATGAAGGAGCCCCTAAAAATACACCCGCACAACCTGAATATATGGAGGAACCCCTAAAAAGACACCCACACACCCTGCATATATGGAGGAGCCCCTAAAAAGACACCCGCACACCCTGAATATATGGAGGAGCCCCTAAAAATACACCCGCACACCCTGAATATATGAAGGAGCCCCTAAAAACACACCCACACACCCTGAATATATGAAGGAGCCCCTAAAAAGACACCCGCACACCCTGAATATATGGAGGAGTACCCTAAAAATACACCCGCACACCCTGAATATATGGAGGAGCCCTTAAAAATACACCCGCACACCCTGAATATATGGAGGAACCCCTAAAAATACACCCGCACACCATGAATATATGGAGGAACCCCTAAAAACACACCCACACACCCTGAATATATGAAGGAGCCCCTAAAAAGACACCCGCACACCCTGAATATATGGAGGAGTACCCTAAAAATACACCCGCACACCCTGAATATATGGAGGAGCCCTTAAAAATACACCCGCACACCCTGAATATATGGAGGAACCCCTAAAAAGACACCCACACACCCTGAATATATGGAGGAACCCCTAAAAATACACCCGCACACCCTGAATATATGGAGGAACCCCTAAAAAGACACCCACACACCCTGAATATATGGAGGAACCCCTAAAAAGACACCCGCACACCCTGAATATATGGAGGAACCCCTAAAAATACACCCGCACACCCTGAATATATAGAGGAGCCCCTGAAAAATACACCTACACACCCTGAATATATGGAGAAGCCCCTGAAAAATACACCCACACACCCTGAATATATCGAGGAACCCCTAACAATACACGAACACACCCTGAATATATGGAGGAGACCCTAAAAAGACACCCACACCCTGAATATATGGAGGAGACCCTAAAAAGACACCCACACACCCTGAATATATGGAGGAGGCGCTAAAAAGACACCCACACACCCTGAATATATGGAGGAACCCCTAAATAGACACCCACACACCCTGAATATATGGAGGAGCCCCTAAAAAGACACCCTCACACCCTGAATATATGGAGGAAACCCTAAAAAGACACCCACACACCCTGAATATATGGAGGAACCCCTAAAAAGACACCCACACACCCTGAATATATGGAGGAGCCCCTAAAAAGACACCCGCACACCCTGAATATATGGAGGAGTCCCTAAAAAGACACCCACACACCCTGAATATATGGAGGAACCCCTAAATAGACACCCACACACCCTGAATATATGGAGGAGCCCCTAAAAACACCCGCATACCCTGAATATATGGAGGAACCCCTGAAAAGACACCCACACACCCTGAATATATCATTGACTTGCAGCACCTAACCCATCTCTCCGCATAGAGTTTTATTAATTCCAGTGATAATTGTAAGAAATATCATATATTCCTGGTGACTTTACTGAGGAAACATATGATCGAAAACTTGTAAAGCTAATAAAGGTGTGAAAGATCTCAGCACCTAACAGGGTCACATCTGCCAATGCCGCTTCCTTGCTGGACCCCCCTGTTCTCCCCAGCCAGACTTTGTGCCTTTCCCCAGATCTGGGGTCAGGGTCAGAATGTAACTCTTTTAATCAGGGACGGACACAAATATTTATACTGTCAGACTTGGTTATTTACATACACAAAACCTCCCCTAGAAACTGTTGGGAGACATAATTAACTAGGACAAATAATGGAATGAGCATTGGGTAACATTCCTAGACAGACAGGACAATGACAATTGAGATTGACAAACAGATTACAGTTTAAAACAACAGATAACAGGGCAGTGTTTGACTGACAAAGAAGATTAACAACTGGGGATCCCCATCTAGCTCAGGGACCAGGCACACTCGGATGCTAGCACAGCATCCAGCCTCAGCATTTCTCCCAAATCCATTGGGAGCACCTCAGGTTTCTCGCTGAACAAAACATCGTCCACAGCCTCCATGATCGCTGTCCCCTCAAGCTAGGGTTCCAGGCCTCCTGAACCGCATCTCCCTTGCTCAATGGGAAGGACTGCAGCCTCTTCTACAGATTGCCTGCTGTTTGTTAATCTTGGCGTCCAGCTTTACTTCTAGCTGTAAATCTTTGCTTTTAGTTCAGCAGCTGAAGCTTGCAGCTCAGCCTATACCGGATGGTGCAGCACAGTCAGGAGCCTCTCATTTTCCAGCTTTTGCTGGGAAGCGTACAGCCTGCTTTCAGAGTGTCGCAACTGCTCACCTATACAATGGCGATCAGATTCACGGCATCAAGCTGGTCCTGAAGCAGTTAACATTTTTCTCCCCATTCAGTGATGGAAACCTGGAGTTCAGTCTGCAGTTCTTGATATTGACCCTCCAGCTATTGACGAGCCTTCTCGAGTAGCTGGGCCTTGCTTCACTGTGCCTCCCTGTCTGCTCTCAGTTGGTCATTCAGCAGTCTGGCCTTCTCTAAATCATCGCCTACTTGCTCAGCGTAACTCTGCTCGGCTTTCAGCTTCTCCTCCAGCTGCATGTTCTGTGACTCCATGAGACACTTTTCCTCCCAAGCTGCCTTGACTTTTAAACCACTGAATGCCATCTCCCTCCCGAGAAGCATTTTCCTTCAGGGTTATTCAGAGAGAGGTGAAAACCAGGAGAATGACTGGAAAAGTGAAAATTCTAGCTCAAAATAGCCAAACCAGAAACATTCTTCCATTTACCTCACTTTCCAAATCGGCTAGTTTGACCTAGAATTTTCACTTCTCCAGTCATTCTCCTGGTTTTCACCTCTCTCTAAATAACCCTGTGTAAGGCTAGGGTCAGACTGAGGCAGTGCGAACGCGCGTGCAGGCGCACTTACTCACGGCCGTAGTAGCAGCAAATGCCGGGCAATGACGGCCAATATACGAAGTTCGGTCGCACAAAAGTCCGGCTGCGCAACGCAAGTGGCAAACGAACGCATTTTGTCGAGAACGTAAAACCGCTAGTACGGTTGTACAGAGTGCGCTGCGTCCGCATAGAGGCGTGTGTGCGTGAATTGGAGATGTCAGACACTGCTAATGTCCGGCCAACATAACGTCCAGATGCACAAAGTGTTTTATTGATGATCCGTACAAAATCACGAACGCAAATGCGCATAGTATGACCGCTATCGCGTACTCCGTTAAAAAATGTGTCCATTCGTTCAAACGCACTTTTTCACAGACAACATGAAAATGCGTTCGTCTGACCCTAGCCTAATGCCCCCGGCACACGAGCGTTGACAGAGAGAGGAAGGAACGTCCGTGAAAGTGGTGACAAATCATTGTCCTGTTGAAAGGTCCAACGTCTCCCAAGCCTCAGGTTTGTGACGGACTGCATCACATTGTCATCCAATATCTCCTGGTACTGAAGAGAATTCATGGTACCTTGCACACGCTGAAGCTTCCCTGTACCTGCAGAAGCAAAACAGCCCCAAAGCATGATTGACCCCCCGCCATGCTTCACAGTAGGCAAGGTGTTCTTTTCTTCATAGGCCTTGTTCTTCCTCCTCCAAACATAGCGTTGATCCATGGGCCCAAACAGTTCTAATTTTGTTTCATCAGTCCACAGAACACTATCCCAAAACTTCTGTGGTTTGTCCACATGACTTTTGGCATACTGCAGTCGACTCTTCTTATTCTTTGGAGACAGCAAGGGGGTGCGCCTGGGAGTTCTGGCATGGAGGCCTTCATTACGCAGTGTGCGCCGTATTGTCTGAGCTGAAACTTCAGTACCCACATCTGACAAAGCTTTTCTCAGTTCCTCAGCAGTCACACGGGGACTTTTCTCCACTCTATGCTTCAGGTAACACACAGCAGTCGAAGTCAGCATCTTCTTTCTGCCACGACCAGGTAGCGTTTCAACAGTGCCCTTTGCCTTGAATTTGCGAATGATGCTTCCTATGGTCTCTCTTGGTATGTTTAACATCTTTGCAATCTTCTTATAGCCATTGCCCTTCCTGTGAAGAGTAATCACCTCTTCTCTTGTCTTCCTGGACCATTCTCTTGACTTCACCATGTTTGTAACCACACCAGTAAATGTCTAGAAGGAGCTGAGTATCACAGTCATTTTAAAGCTGCCTAATTGGTGCTTATTATGCTTTATTGCTGCTCCGTGACATCCACAGGTGTTTTCAATACCTGATTGAAAACACTTGAATGAACCTCTGTTCTTCAGAGTGGTAGTCTTTAAGGGGTTGAATAATTGTGTCAATGAAGAATTCCCAAAAGAAACATTTACTACTGTATTACAAAACCAATTGATGTCATTTTAGTTGCATATGGTTCTTTAAAAAGTCCTTGTAGGATTTCATTCTGAATACAATTACAAATGTCACTAAATTCCCTAAAACCCTTTACAGCATTGGGGGTTGAATCATTTTGAACACAACTGTATATAAATCAGATAAAAAATCAGATTGTATGAATGTCACTGGAATTTCCCCCATATCTTGCCGTGACCTTACAGCCTGATTTATTTGTCAGAAGAACAAATCGGAAACATTTTAATAAACGTCAGAAAAAAGAAGAATGGAATCTCAGAAAAAAATCAATCCCTGAACCTTGACGCCTGGAATAAAAAACAAACGGTAAATTCATAACAAATAATAAGAGAACAAATTACCAAGAGATCCAGGAGCGGCTGAGCCGGAGGTTCCCACCATGGCAGTGCCAATATTTACCGCTGGACCATGGCTGCACCCTCACCACTTAACTCTTACATATCCAATACTTTGTATACTTTCAGGGTTATTCAAAGAGATCCGAATTGCTTGAGAAAGGTAACCGAATGCTGAAAATCAGCGTTCGGTTACCTTTCCTGGCCAATCGGCTATCCAGAGAGCAGGCAATTCGCCAAATCCTGGCGAATTGCCTGCACATACGGTGCCTGTTTGGTGCCTGTTCGAGGGCAGTGAAATCCCCATAAAAAAGCACTGCTTCGGCTATTCAGAGAGTTCGGTGGTTTAATTCGGCAAATTTATTCAGGCGAATCCCATAGGCTTCAATGTTAAAAATATTCCCGTTTTAATTCAATATCTAATAAACCGTTCATTATAAAATTCTGAAGTAAAGAGTCTCTTTATTTATAGATTTTTTAGGATATTTTAAGCATTGTTCTGATTTTTTGTTTTTTAAAAGTTTTCTTCTTTTTTCTGTACCAGCTTTTTTTATTATCATTCCCTGGACCTCATATGCAAATTTCAGACATTTTCGCTAAGTAGTTTCTTTGCAAACAGCGTTTCGCTTTCACACTTTCATACAAACTGTTTTGCTAATTTATTCACTGCCTCTTCTGCTGTGTCTAAGGCTGTGATCGGCTCCTGTTCGGGTTTTTCTGTGGTTTTCGGCAGGTTAATCCAGATGTTTTTGAGGGTTTTCGGCGTGCATTCGCTGGGTTTTGCGGTTAGTTTTCGTCGGGTTTTCGGCAGCTTTTCCCTGCAATTTGGGGACCCTGTGGTGCTTGCTGAATACGCGGCAGGGTCACCGAAATGGGATCGGCAAAACAAACCGAATTGAAGAGAAGGAAAAGTCACCGAACGTGCGGTCACTTTTCGAATCTCTTTGAATAACCCTGTTTGTGTAATAAGTGCAAAACTACCTGGAGATGCGGAATAACGAGAATAACTGATCTCGGTCATTCACTATTCTCCCTGCAGCCGGAAAAAAAGGAAATTAAAGACTCGGAAAACCTGGATTTATGTGATTCTACCAGGAAAAAAAAAATTCTGTGTATTTTTTGCTACAATTCAGCCATTTACAGTACGGCAGATCTGATTAAGGGCATGATGCCAGCATTTCAACTTGTGGTAAAAGTTTGGCTCAATTATTAACCCCAATACTAACTGCCCCACGCTTTACAAGGAACACATTGTTATCATAACATTTATGTGAAACAGAAACATGGGATTTCCATTCACAGAAATATCACTGGGATGAAAGGTTGTAAACTCTATATCACGTTGCTTATCTGGAAAGATGTGAGGTGGGGTCTGCATTATCAGCATACAGGCAGAAATGGCCTTTGGGTCAGTAAATGTGCTGCAGACAGATAATAAAATGGTGAGATTTCCTGCTTACACAGGGTCTGCATTATCAGCATACAGGAAGATGTAGTAAATGTGCTGCAGACAGATAATAAAATGGTGAGGTCTCCTGCTTACACAAGGTCTGCATTATCAGCATACAGGAAGATGCAGTAAATGTGCTGCAGACCGATAATAAAATGGTGAGATCTCCTGCTTACACGGGGTCTGCATTATCAGCATACAGGCAGATGCAGTAAATGTGCTACAGACAGATAATAAAATGGTGAGCTCTCCTGCTTACCTGGGGTCTGCATTATCAGCATACAGGCAGATGCAGTAAATGTGCTGCAGACAGATAATAAAATGGTGAGATCTACTGCTTATGGGGGGTTTGTAGTGATCAGAATGAGATTATTAGCAATGCAATATCTGTATGTGCTGCATAATGCCTGCGTATGGTATTTACAGCAACACCTTGTATCTGTATGTGCTGCATAATGCCTGTGTATGGCAATTACAGCAACACCTTGTATCTGTATGTGCTGCATAATGCCTGTGTATGGCAATTACAGCAGCACCTTGTATCTGTATGTGCTGCATAATGCCTGTGTATGGCAATTACAGCAACACCTTGTATCTGTATGTGCTGCATAATGCCTGTGTATGGCAATTACAGCAACACCTTGTGTCTGTATGTGCCGCATAATGCCTGTGTATGGCAATTACAGCAACACCTTGTATCTGTACTGTACAGGGATTTACACTCATTATAACCCCCTAAATTTTATCCCTGTACAGCAGTGACTGACCCCACAGTTCTCCCTGTATTCTGACAAATCCCTGGCTGCTGGAATGCTGCAGTAAAGTTTGAGATTTTTGTTACAGTGTAGGCGTGAGCTGCTATTTGCAGTTTGTTCACAGTAATACAGGGTGGCTGGAGAGAGATAAGACACAGGGGGCACACTAATCCTGCTTTAAATAGATATGCAAATAGGTTCTTCTTATGCTAATGATCACTTCTTTCCTATTGTGTCATTTGTTTAAAAACATACCTTGGTAATATTCAAGGATTATCTCTCCTGGTCACATGGTTGTATCTGCTTGTGTCGGGGTTTTGGGTTCTCGGTTATTATTGGTGAAGTTTTCCTTTTTACCCAGCAGGTACGTGGCCAGTGTGTCTATATTCACCGTTAAAGAGATGCCCTTCGCCCCTGTCATCATCTGTGATATTATGGAGATATCACAGATGTGACTTTTCATCTAAGCCAGTGATAGTGAACATTGCCACCCCATGTCCCATAGTGCTCAGTCAGACTCGAAGCCAGAGGGCATCATGGGAAATGTAGTTCAGAAACATCTGGGCAGCTAAAGTTCACCATCACTGATCTAAGCTGTGACTCCTTCCAGCAGAAGTGGCTCTAGTGTTTCCTCTACCTCTGGGTTTTCACAGCTTGTAAATCAGCATAAAGAAACACTTCATCCAAGGAGAGTGATGGATCAGTAAACCCATGTGAATCATTTCCCCCTATGCCGTCACCCTTTACCTCCCTGTCCCCATAAGGTTATTCCTCAACCTACTGTCCCGCATCCCTGTAGTTCATAGTCTAAACGTTTGGGAGGAAGCGACTGATTTATACACAACATTCAGACAGAGTATCCCTTATCCAAAATGCTTGGGACCAGAATTGGTTTTGATTTGAGACTTTTTGGGGATATCAGAGGACTGGCATATGATAATGAGGGGCCCGAATCCAAATCTGCCGGTAACTTAACGCTCAAGTGCTTTTGCAAAATCCCTTAATGCTTGAAAATGGATCCAACAATTCCCAGATATTCCTTACGTAATGCAAGAAAGTCTTGGTTTTAATAAAGACTCGGAGGCGAATATTTGCATTGTTCCTTCTTTATTCAAAGTGAGAAAAAGTATGTGTAGACCCTGAGAACAGCAACATTACAAGGTTTGTGAGGCTCCTGAGAATGGGTAACAGAACTAGTGGCCTGTCCTATGGTGGATCCCGCTCAGGTCTCACAAGGTTTTAGCTCGATGGTGCCATTACTGAGGAGACTCAACCATATGCAAATCAGTCACTATTACCCAGAAAGGGCAGCCAGAACTGAAAAGCCAAGAAGTCTTCCCCTGCACGAGAGGAACTGCAACTCCAGACGATCATTTCGGCCTTTCTTGGCCTTGTAGGGAAGACATAGTAGATACCTCTCTGAGCACCTCGAGCCAAGGGTCCACGTCTGGATTACCCTGTAAACTATGAGTGAGCAAAAGTATGTGAAGGCCCTGAGAAAAGAAACATCAAAAGGTTTGTGAGGATCCTGAGAACAGGCACCAGAAATTGTGGCCTTCCTCAAAACCTCACAACAAAAGAAACAATATCTTATGACCGTAGAAAATGCATAACAGCATAGTAACAAGGCCCCCCCCCAACGGTCCATTCCACCAATGCCCACTCTGTTACTAGGACAAAGGGTCTTCTGCCTTTTTGCTGTGCCTCGTGGCCAATCCCAAACCTACTGTTGCAGAGGGTGGTGCGTTCCACTTCCTCCAACTGTGAGATTGGAACGCTAGGAACAAACAGTTTCTGGTTTCCTTCTGCAACTCCTGGTGGGGTCGCACCTGACTCCATGGAGTCCTATGGGCTCCCGGAGCCAACACCAGCTGTGATGGTGCTGCTTGGAACCATTACCAGTGTCTGAAGCGGCTGCCACAATCTGCGACTCGAGCTGCTGACACAGTGATGGTAACAGGGAGGGCTTTCGGTTAGTGCCAATATTTCCCTTAAAGGCACCATGCCACCGGTCAACAGAGATATTTCGGGGATGGGACAAGACGAAACACAGAATCCATTTATGTTCCATACGCAGAGCCTGAAGGGTGTTTTATAAAGGATTTATAATTGTTTGTCCTCGTCACGAGGTCAGGGGCTTTTACCATTTGTGGCGCCATGTCGGCTCTGATAAAATGCCGTATTTTGTGATATTTCAGGAAAGGGTCTCTCAGCCTGTGGTTTCCATGCGGCTCCGTCATTCTCTCTGTGGTTTCCATTCGGCTCCGTCGTCCTCTCTGTGGTTTCCATGCGGCTCCGTCATTCTCTCTGTGGTTTCCATGCGGCTCCGTCGTTCTCTGTGGTTTCCATGCGGCTCCGTCGTTCTCTCTGTGGTTTCCATGCGGCTCCGTCATTCTCTCTGTGGTTTCTATGCGGCTCCGTCGTTCTCTCTGTGGTTTCCATGCAGCTCCATCGTTCTCTCTGGTTTCCATGTGGCTCCGTCGTTCTCTCGGTGGTTTCCATGCGGCTCCGTCGTTTTCTCTCTTTGGTTTCATGCGGCTCCGTCGTTCTCTCTGTGGTTTCCATGCGGCTCCGTCGTCTCTCTGGTGGTTTCCATGCGGCTCCGTCGTTCTCTCTGTGGTTTCCATGCGGCTCCGTCGTTCTCTCTGTGGTTTCCATGCGGCTCCGTTGTTCTCTCTGTGGTTTCCATGCGGCTCCGTCATTCTCTCTGTGGTTTCCATGCGGCTCCGTTCATTCTCTCTGTGGTTTCCATGCGACTCCGTCATTCTCTCTGTGGTTTCCATGTGGCTCCGTCTTTCTCTATGGTTTCCATGCGGCCCAGTCGTTCTCTCTGTGGTTTCCATGCGGCTCCGTCGTTCTCTCTCTGTGGTTTCCATGCGGCTCCGTCGTTCTCTCTCTGGTTCCATGCGGCTCCGTCGCTCTCTCTGTGGTTTCCATGCTGCTCCATCGTCTCTCTGTGGTTTCCATGCGGCTGTCGTTCTCTCTGTGGTTTCCATGCGGCTCCGTCGTTCTCTCTGTGGTTTCCATGCTGCTCCGTCGTTCTCTCTGTGGTTTCCATGCGGCTCCGTCGTTCTCTCTGTGGTTTCCATGCCGGCTCGTCGTTCTCTCTGTGGTTTCCATGCGACTCCGTCATTCTCTCTGTGGTTTCCATGCGGCTCCGTCTTTCTCTCTGGTTTCCATGCGGGCCATCATTCTCTCTGTGGTTTCCATGCGGCTCCGTCGTTCTCTCTGTGGTTTCCATGCGGCTCCGTCGTTCTGTGGTTTCCATGCGGCTCCGTTGTTCTCTCTGTGGTTTCCATGCGGCTCCGTCATTCTCTCTGTGGTTTCCATGCAGCTCCATCATTCTTTCTGTGGTTTCCATGCGGCCCCGTTGTTCTCTCTGTGGTTTCCATGCGGCTCCGTCGTTCTCTCTGTGGTTTCAAGGGCGGCTCTGTCGTTCTCTCTGGTTTCCATGCGGCCCCGTCGTTCTCTCTGTGGTTTCCATGCGGCTCCGCCGTTCTCTCTGTGGTTTCCATGCGGCTCTGTCGTTCTCTCTGTGGTTTCCATGCGGCTCCGTCTTCTCTCTGTGGTTTCCATGCGGCTCCGTCATTCTCTCTGTGGTTTCCATGCGACTCCGTCATTCTCTCTGTGGTTTCCATGCGGCTCCGTCTTTCTCTATGGTTTCCATGCGGCCCAGTCGTTCGCTCTGTGGTTTCCATGCAGCTCCGTAGTTCTCTCTGTGGTTCCATGCGGCTCCGTCGTTCTCTCTGTGGTTCCATGCGGCTCCGTCGTTCTCTCTGTGGTTTCCATGCGACTCCGTCATTCTCTCTGTGGTTTTCATGCGGCTCCGTCTTTCTCTCTTGTTTCCATGCGGCCCAGTCGTTCTCTCTGTGTGTTTCCATGCGGACTTCCATCATTCTCTCTGTGGTTTCCATGCGGCTCCGTCTTTCTCTCTGTGGTTTCCATGCAGCTCCGTCATCTTTCTGTGGTTTCCATGTGCCCCGTTGTTCTCTCTTTGGTTTCCATGCGGCTCCGTCATTCTCTCTGTGGTTTCCATGCAGCTCCGTCATTCTTTCTGTGGTTTCCATGCGGCTCCGTCGTTCTCTCTGTGGTTTCCATGCGGCTCCGTCATTCTCTCTGTGGTTTCCATGCGGCTCCGTCTTTTCTCTGTGGTTTCCATGCGCTCCGTCTTTCTCTCTATGGTTTCCATGCGGCTCCATCGTCCTCTCTGTGGTTTCCATGCGGCTCCGTCTTTCTCTATGGTTTCCATGCGGCCCAGTCGTTCTCTCTGTGGTTTCCATGCGGCTCCGTCGTTCTCTCTGTGGTTTCCATGCGGCTCCGTCGTTCTCTCTCTGGTTTCCATGCGGCTCCGTCGTTCTCTCTGTGGTTCCCATGCGGCTCCGTCGTTCTCTCTGTGGTTTCCATGCGGCTCCGTTGTTCTCTCTGTGGTTTCCATGCGGCTCCGTCATTCTCTCTGTGGTTTCCATGCAGCTCCGTCATTCTTTCTGTGGTTTCCATGCGGCCCCGTTGTCTCTCTCTGTGGTTTCCATGCGGCTCCTCCGTCGTTCTCTCTGTGGTTTCCATGCGGCTCCGTCGTTCTTTCTGTGGTTTCCATGCGGCTCCGTCGTTCTCTCTCTGGTTTCCATCGGCTCCGTCGTTCTCTCTGTGGTTTCAAGGGCGGCTCCGTCGTTCTCTCTGGTTTCCATGCGGCCCCGTTTTCTCTCTGTGGTTTCCATGCGGCTCCGTCGTTTCGCTCTCGTCTTCTCTCCTGGTTTTCCATGTGGCTCCGTCGCTCTCTCTGGTTTCCATGCGGCCCCGTCATTCTCTCCTCTGGTTTCCATGCGGCCCCTCGTTCTCTCTGTGTGTTTCCATGCGCTCCGTCTTTCTCTCTGTGGTTTCCATGCGGCTCCGTCATTCTCTCTGTGGTTTCCATGCGGCTCCGTCTTCTCTCTTTGGTTTCCATGCGGCCCCCATCATTCTCTCTGTGATTTCCATGCGGCTCTGTCGTTCTCTCTGTGTTTCCATGCGGCTCCGTCGTTCTCTCTGTGGTTTCCATGCGGCTCCGTCGTTCTCTCTGTTGGTTTCCATGCGGCTCCGTCGTTCTCTCTGTGGTTTCATGCGACTCCGTCATTCTCTCTGTGTTTCCATGCGGCTCCGTCTTTCTCTATGGTTTCCATGCGGCCCAGTCGTTCGCTCTGTGGTTTCCATGCAGCCCGTCGTTCTCTCTGTGGTTTCCATGCGGCTCCGTCGTTCTCTGTGGTTTTCTCCATGGTTGGCTCTCCGTCATCTCTTCTCTGTGGTTTCCATGCCGCTCCGTCGTTTTCTCCTCTGTGGTTTCCATGCGGCTCCGTCGTTCTCTCTGTGGTTTCCATCACGTGCTCTGTCGGTTCTCTCTGGTTTTGCGTGGTTCTTCCATGCTGCATTTCCTCCGTCGTTCTCTCTGTGGTTTCCATGTGCCTGCCCTGGCTCTATCGTCGTTCTCTCTGTCCGTTTCTCCTATGCGGCTCCGTCGTTCTCTCTGTGGTTTCCATGCAGCTCCATCGTTCTCTCTGGTTTCCATGTGGCTCCGTCGTTCTCTCTGTGGTTTTCATGCGGCTCCGTCGTTTCTCTCTTGGTTTCATGCGGCTCCGTCGTTCTCTCTGTGGTTTCCATGCGGCTCCGTCGTTCTCTCTGTGGTTTCCATGCGGCTCCGTCGTTCTCTCTGTGGTTTCCATGCGGCTCCGTCGTTCTCTCTGTGGTTTCCATGCGGCTCCGTGTTCCTCTCTGTGGTTTCCATGCGGCCCCGTCATTCTCTCTGTGGTTTCCATGCGGCTCCGTCATTCTCTCTGTGGTTTCCATGCGACTCCGTCATTCTCTCTGTGGTTTCCATGTGGCTCCGTCTTTCTCTATGGTTTCCATGCGGCCCAGTCGTTCTCTCTGTGGTTTCCATGCGGCTCCGTCGTTCTCTCTGTGGTTTCCATGCGGCTCCGTCGTTCTCTCTCTGGTTTCCATGCGGCTCCGTCGTTCTCTCTGTGGTTTCCATGCTGCTCCATCGTTCTCTCTGTGGTTTCCATGCGGCTCCGTCGTTCTCTCTGTGGTTTCCATGCGGCTCCGTCGTTCTCTCTGTGGTTTCCATGCTGCTCCGTCGTTCTCTCTGTGGTTTCCATGCGGCTCCGTCGTTCTCTCTGTGGTTTCCATGCGGCTCCGTCGTTCTCTCTGTGGTTTCCATGCGACTCCGTCATTCTCTCTGTGGTTTCCATGCGGCTCCGTCTTTCTCTCTGGTTTCCATGCGGCCCAGTCATTCTCTCTGTGGTTTCCATGCGGCTCCGTCGTTCTCTCTGTGGTTTCCATGCGGCTCCGTCGTTCTGTGGTTTCCATGCGGCTCCGTTGTTCTCTCTGTGGTTTCCATGCGGCTCCGTCATTCTCTCTGTGGTTTCCATGCAGCTCCATCATTCTTTCTGTGGTTTCCATGCGGCCCCGTTGTTCTCTCTGTGGTTTCCATGCGGCTCCGTCGTTCTCTCTGTGGTTTCAAGGCGGCTCTGTCGTTCTCTCTGGTTCCATGCGGCCCCGTCGTTCTCTCTGTGGTTTCCATGCGGCTCCGCCGTTCTCTCTGTGGTTTCCATGCGGCTCTGTCGTTCTCTCTGTGGTTTCCATGCGGCTCCGTCGTTCTCTCTGTGGTTTCCATGCGGCTCCGTCATTCTCTCTGTGGTTTCCATGCGACTCCGTCATTCTCTCTGTGGTTTCCATGCGGCTCCGTCTTTCTCTATGGTTTCCATGCGGCCCAGTCGTTCGCTCTGTGGTTTCCATGCAGCTCCGTAGTTCTCTCTGTGGTTTCCATGCGGCTCCGTCGTTCTCTCTGTGGTTTCCATGCGGCTCCGTCGTTCTCTCTGTGGTTTCCATGCGACTCCGTCATTCTCTCTGTGGTTTTCATGCGGCTCCGTCTTTCTCTCTGGTTTCCATGCGGCCCAGTCGTTCTCTCTGTGGTTTCCATGCGACTCCATCATTCTCTCTGTGGTTTCCATGCGGCTCCGTCTTTCTCTCTGTGGTTTCCATGCAGCTCCGTCATCTTTCTGTGGTTTCCATGTGGCCGTTGTTCTCTCTTTGGTTTCCATGCGGCTCCGTCATTCTCTCTGTGGTTTCCATGCAGCTCCGTCATTCTTTCTGTGGTTTCCATGCGGCTCCGTCGTTCTCTCTGTGGTTTCCATGCGGCTCCGTCATTCTCTCTGTGGTTTCCATGCGGCTCCGTTGTCTTCTCTCTGTGGTTTCCATGCGGCTCCGTCGTTCTCTCTATGGTTTCCATGCGGCTCCATCGTCCTCTCTGTGGTTTCCATGCGGCTCCGTCTTTCTCTATGGTTTCCATGCGGCCCAGTCGTTCTCTCTGTGGTTTCCATGCGGCTCCGTCGTTCTCTCTGTGGTTTCCATGCGGCTCCGTCGTTCTCTCTCTGGTTTCCATGCGGCTCCGTCGTTCTCTCTGTGGTTCCCATGCGGCTCCGTCGTTCTCTCTGTGGTTTCCATGCGGCTCCGTTGTTCTCTCTGTGGTTTCCATGCGGCTCCGTCATTCTCTCTGTGGTTTCCATGCAGCTCCGTCATTCTTTCTGTGGTTTCCATGCGGCCCCGTTGTTCTCTCTGTGGTTTCCATGCGGCTCCGTCGTTCTCTCTGTGGTTTCCATGCGGCTCCGTCGTTCTTTCTGTGGTTTCCATGCGGCTCCGTCGTTCTCTCTCTGGTTTCCATGCGGCTCCGTCGTTCTCTCTGTGGTTTCAAGGGCGGCTCCGTCGTTCTCTCGGTTTCCATGCGCCCCGTCGTTCTCTCTGTGGTTTCCATGCGGCTCCGTCGTTCTCTCCTGTGGTTTCCATGTGGCTCCGTCGCTCTCTCTGGTTTCCATGCGGCGTCATTCTCTCTCTGGTTCCATGCGGCCCCGTCGTTCTCTCTGTGGTTTCCATGCGGCTCCGTCGTTCTCTCTGTGGTTTCCATGCGGCTCCGTCATTCTCTCTGTGGTTTCCATGCGGCTCCGTCGTTCTCTCTGTGGTTTCCATGCGGCCCCCATCATTTCTCTGTGATTTCCATGCGGCTCTGTCGTTCTCTCTGTGTTTCCATGCGGCTCCGTCGTTCTCTCTGTGGTTTCCATGCGGCTCCGTCGTTCTCTCTGTGGTTCCATGCGGCTCCGTCGTTCTCTCTGTGGTTTCCATGCGACTCCGTCATTCTCTCTGTGGTTTCCATGCGGCTCCGTCTTTCTCTATGGTTTCCATGCGGCCCAGTCGTTCGCTCTGTGGTTTCCATGCAGCTCCGTCGTTCTCTCTGTGGTTTCCATGCGGCTCCGTCGTTCTCTCTGTGGTTTCCATGCGGCTCCGTCGTTCTCTCTCTGTGGTTTCCATGCGGCTCTGTCGTTTCTACTATGGTTTCCATGCAGCTCCGTCTTTCTCTCTGTGGTTTCCATGCGGCCCCGTTGTTCTCTCTGTGGTTTCCATGCGACTCCGTCATTCTCTCTGTGGTTTTCATGCGGCTCCGTCTTTCTCTCTGGTTTCCATGCGGCCCAGTCGTTCTCTATGTGGTTCCATGCGACTCCGTCATTCTCTCTGTGGTTTCCATGCTGCTCCGTCTTTCTCTATGGTTTCCATGCGGCCCAGTCGTTCTCTCTGTGGTTTCCATGGCTGGCCGTTGTTCTCTCTGTGGTTTCCATGCGGCTCCGTCGTTCTCTCTCTGGTTTCCATTGTCTCTGGTTTAGGCATCCGTCGTTCTCTCTGTGGTTTTCATGCTGCTCCGTCGTTCTCTCTGTGGTTTCCATGCGGCTCCGCTCGTCTGTCCTCTCTTCGTTTTCCATGCGCCGGCCCGTCGTTCTCTCTGTGGTTTCCATGCGGCTCCGCCGTTCTCTCTGTGGTTTCCATGCGGCTCTGTCGTTCTCTCTGTGGTTTCCATGCGGCTCCGTCGTTCTCTCTGTGGTTTCCATGCGGCTCCGTCATTCTCTCTGTGGTTTCCATGCGACTCCGTCATTCTCTCTGTGGTTTCCATGCGGCTCCGTCTTTCTCTATGGTTTCCATGCGGCCAGTCGTTCGCTCTGTGGTTTCCATGCAGCTCCGTAGTTCTCTCTGTGGTTTCCATGCGGCTCCGTCGTTCTCTCTGTGGTTCCATGCGGCTCCGTCGTTCTCTCTGTGGTTTCCATGCGACTCCGTCATTCTCTCTGTGGTTTTCATGCGGCTCCGTCTTTCTCTCTGGTTTCCATGCGGCCCAGTCGTTCTCTCTGTGGTTTCCATGCGACTCCATCATTCTCTCTGTGGTTTCCATGCGGCTCCGTCTTTCTCTCTGTGGTTTCCATGCAGCTCCGTCATTCTTTCTGTGGTTTCCATGTGGCCCCGTTGTTCTCTCTTTGGTTTCCATGCGGCTCCGTCATTCTCTCTGTGGTTTCCATGCAGCTCCGTCATTCTTTCTGTGGTTTCCATGCGGCTCCGTCGTTCTCTCTGTGGTTTCCATGCGGCTCCGTCATTCTCTCTGTGGTTTCCATGCGGCTCCGTCTTTCTCTCTGTGGTTTCCATGCGGCTCCGTCGTTCTCTCTATGGTTTCCATGCGGCTCCATCGTCCTCTCTGTGGTTTCCATGCGGCTCCGTCTTTCTCTATGGTTTCCATGCGGCCCAGTCGTTCTCTCTGTGGTTTCCATGCGGCTCCGTCGTTCTCTCTGTGGTTTCCATGCGGCTCCGTCGTTCTCTCTCTGGTTTCCATGCGCTCCGTCGTTCTCTCTCTGTGGTTCCCATGCGGCTCCGTCGTTCTCTCTGTGGTTTCCATGCGGCTCCGTTGTTCTCTCTGTGGTTTCCATGCGGCTCCGTCATTCTCTCTGTGGTTTCCATGCAGCTCCGTCATTCTTTCTGTGGTTTCCATGCGGCCCCGTTGTTCTCTCTGTGGTTTCCATGCGGCTCCGTCGTTCTCTCTGTGGTTTCCATGCGGCTCCGTCGTTCTTTCTGTGGTTTCCATGCGGCTCCGTCGTTCTCTCTCTGGTTTCCATGCGGCTCCGTCGTTCTCTCTGTGGTTTCAAGGGCGGCTCCGTCGTTCTCTCTGGTTTCCATGCGGCCCCGTCGTTCTCTCTGTGGTTTCCATGCGGCTCCGTCGTTCTCTCTGTGGTTTCCATGTGGCTCCGTCGCTCTCTCTGGTTTCCATGCGGCCCCGTCATTCTCTCTCTGGTTTCCATGCGGCCCCGTCGTTCTCTCTGTGGTTTCCATGCGGCTCCGTCGTTCTCTCTGTGGTTTCCATGCGGCTCCGTCATTCTCTCTGTGGTTTCCATGCGGCTCCGTCGTTCTCTCTGTGGTTTCCATGCGGCCCCCATCATTCTCTCTGTGATTTCCATGCGGCTCTGTCGTTCTCTCTGTGGTTTCCATGCGGCTCCGTCGTTCTCTCTGTGGTTTCCATGCGGCTCCGTCGTTCTCTCTGTGGTTTCCATGCGGCTCCGTCGTTCTCTCTGTGGTTTCCATGCGACTCCGTCATTCTCTCTGTGGTTTCCATGCGGCTCCGTCTTTCTCTATGGTTTCCATGCGGCCCAGTCGTTCGCTCTGTGGTTTCCATGCAGCTCCGTCGTTCTCTCTGTGGTTTCCATGCGGCTCCGTCGTTCTCTCTGTGGTTTCCATGCGGCTCCGTCGTTCTCTCTGTGGTTTCCATGCGGCTCTGTCGTTCTCTCTATGGTTTCCATGCAGCTCCGTCTTTCTCTCTGTGGTTTCCATGCGGCCCCGTTGTTCTCTCTGTGGTTTCCATGCGACTCCGTCATTCTCTCTGTGGTTTTCATGCGGCTCCGTCTTTCTCTCTGGTTTCCATGCGGCCCAGTCGTTCTCTATGTGGTTTCCATGCGACTCCGTCATTCTCTCTGTGGTTTCCATGCTGCTCCGTCTTTCTCTCTGGTTTCCATGCGGCTCCGTCGTTCTCTCTGTGGTTTCCATGCGGCTCCGTCGTTCTCTCTGTGGTTTCCATGCGGCTCCGTCGTTCTGTGGTTTCCATGCGGCTCCGTTGTTCTCTCTGTGGTTTCCATGCGGCTCCGTCATTCTCTCTGTGGTTTCCATGCAGCTCCGTCATTCTTTCTGTGGTTTCCATGCGGCCCCGTTGTTCTCTCTGTGGTTTCCATGCGGCTCCGTCATTCTCTCTGTGGTTTCCATGCAGCTCCGTCATTCTTTCTGTGGTTTCCATGCGGCCCCGTTGTTCTCTCTGTGGTTTCCATGCAGCTCCGTCGTTCTCTCTGTGGTTTCAAGGGCGGCTCCGTCGTTCTCTCTGGTTTCCATGCGGCCCCGTCGTTCTCTCTGTGGTTTCCATGCGGCTCCGTCGTTCTCTCTGTGGTTTCCATGCTGCTCCGTCGCTCTCTCTGGTTTCCATGCGGCCCCGTCATTCTCTCTCTGGTTTCCATGCGGCCCCGTCGTTCTCTCTGTGGTTTCCGTGCGGCTCCGTCGTTCTCTCTGTGGTTTCCATGCGGCTCCGTCGTTCTCTCTGTGGTTTCCATGCGGCTCCGTCGTTCTCTCTGTGGTTTCCATGCGGCTCCGTCATTCTCTCTGTGGTTTCCATGCGGCTCCGTCGTTCTCTCTGTGGTTTCCATGCGGCTCCGTCATTCTGTGGTTTCCATGCGGCTCCGTCGTTCTCTCTGTGGTTTCCATGCGGCTCCGTCATTCTCTCTGTGGTTTCCATGCGGCTCCGTCGTTCTCTCTGTGGTTTCCATGCGGCTCCGTCATTCTGTGGTTTCCATGCGGCTCCGTCGTTCTCTCTGTGGTTTCCATGCGGCTCCGTCATTCTCTCTGTGGTTTCCATGCGGCTCCGTCGTTCTCTCTGTGGTTTCCATGCGGCTCCGTCATTCTGTGGTTTCCATGCGACTCCGTCGTTCTCTCTGTGGTTTCCATGCGGCCCCGTCGTTCTCTCTTGGTTTCCATGCGGCTCCGTCGTTCTGCTGCTGGTTTCCATGCGGCTCCGTTGTTCTCTCTCTGTGGTTTCCATGCGGCTCCGTCATTCTCTCTGTGGTTTCCATGCAGCTCCGTCATTCTTTCTGTGGTTTCCATGCGGCCCCGTTGTTCTCTCTGTGGTTTCCATGCAGCTCCGTCGTTCGTCTCGTTCTCATTGTGGTTTTCAAGGGCGGCTCCGTTCGTTCTCTCTGGTTTCCATGCGGCCCCGTCGTTCTCTCTGTGGTTTCCATGCTGCTCCGTCGCTCTCTCTGGTTTCCATGCGGCCCCGTCATTCTCTCTCTGGTTTCCATGCGGCTCTCCGTCGTTCTCTCTGTGGTTTCCGTGCGGCTCCATCGTCCTCTCTGTGGTTTCCATGCGGCTCCGTCTTTCTCTATGGTTTCCATGCGGCCCAGTCGTTCTCTCTGTGGTTTCCATGCGGCTCCGTCGTTCTCTCTGTGGTTTCCATGCGGCTCCGTCGTTCTCTCTCTGGTTTCCATGCGCTCCGTCGTTCTCTCTCTGTGGTTCCCATGCGGCTCCGTCGTTCTCTCTGTGGTTTCCATGCGGCTCCGTTGTTCTCTCTGTGGTTTCCATGCGGCTCCGTCATTCTCTCTGTGGTTTCCATGCAGCTCCGTCATTCTTTCTGTGGTTTCCATGCGGCCCCGTTGTTCTCTCTGTGGTTTCCATGCGGCTCCGTCGTTCTCTCTGTGGTTTCCATGCGGCTCCGTCGTTCTTTCTGTGGTTTCCATGCGGCTCCGTCGTTCTCTCTCTGGTTTCCATGCGGCTCCGTCGTTCTCTCTGTGGTTTCAAGGGCGGCTCCGTCGTTCTCTCTGGTTTCCATGCGGCCCCGTCGTTCTCTCTCTGTGGTTTCCATGCGGCTCCGTCGTTCTCTCTGTGGTTTCCATGTGGCTCCGTCGCTCTCTCTGGTTTCCATGCAGCTCCGTCATTCTTTCTGTGGTTTCCATGCGGCCCCGTTGTTCTCTCTGTGGTTTCCATGCAGCTCCGTCGTTCTCTCTGTGGTTTCAAGGGCGGCTCCGTCGTTCTCTCTGGTTTCCATGCGCCCCGTCGTTCTCTCTCTGTGGTTTCCATGCGGCTCCGTCGTTCTCTCTGTGGTTTCCATGCTGCTCCGTCGCTCTCTCTGGTTTCCATGCGCCGCCCGTCATTCTCTCTCTCTGGTTTCCATGCGGCCCCGTCGTTCTCTCTGTGGTTTCCGTGCGGCTCCGTCGTTCTCTCTGTGGTTTCCATGCGGCTCCGTCCGTCGTTCTCTGTGGTTTCCATGCGGCCTCCCGTCGTTCTCTCTGTGGTTTCCATGCGGCTCCGTCATTCTCCTCTGTGGTTTCCATGCGGCTCCGTCGTTCTCTCTGTGGTTTCCATGCGGCTCCGTCATTCTGTGGTTTCCATGCGGCTCCGTCGTTCTCTCTGTGGTTTCCATGCGGCTCCGTCATTCTCTCTGTGGTTTCCATGCGGCTCCGTCGTTCTCTCTGTGGTTTCCATGCGGCTCCGTCTTTCTCTCTGTGGTTTCCATGCGGCTCCGTCGTTCTCTCTGTGGTTTCCATGCGGCTCCGTCATTCTCTCTGTGGTTTCCATGCGGCTCCGTCGTTCTCTCTGTGGTTTCCATGCGGCTCCGTCATTCTGTGGTTTCCATGCGACTCCGTCGTTCTCTCTGTGGTTTCCATGCGGCCCCGTCGTTCTCTCTTTTCTGGTAAAGCTATGTTTTGTTCGGTGAAGGTAACACCAGACTTGTGATGTGGCCCCTGGCAGGTCTTGCCCGTTGGCCAGTCGGGGCCTGAGCCGCTCCGTATATGTCAGTTTTTCCAGTCGTGTGACAGAGACGCGGTGTCAGGTGTTCTTTTATTCCCCCTGCTTTTCCTCACAGAAACGGGTCTGAACACATAAAAAACAATAAAATAGTAAAAACGCAGGACCTGGTTTCCTATAAATGAGCAGATTTAACGAATGACGGATTAAGACGTCAATAATCTCCTTCAATGAAAACAACCAGGAGAAATTCCCCACCCAGAGCGTGGAATGGCCTCCGGTGAGGAAAGGGTGGGCCGCCTTGGAGGAGATATAAAGCTCTGCGTCTCTGCAGCTTCTTCTCACTGACTCCAGGATCCAAACTCAGCTCCGTCTGCTCATCGTCTGTCGTCCCGGCCGAGGAGATGTCATCCATGAAACTTGTGTTTGCAGGAGCTCTGATCCTCGCGCTTTCCATACATTACGCCCAGGGTGAGTCTCACAAACATCAAGGGGCTTCTCTGCTTTCTCTACTTTTTTTTACGGATGTTTTTTTTTTGCCAAATCCAACATTTTTTAACCCCAAAAATTTATCCCAAATCTAATGTGAAATGCACATCATTTATCCCAAATCAGCATTGGTTCACTCCCCCCCCCCCCCAGGACACTGAGGAGCCTATTCCAAGTCTGGTGTAAACTTAACCAGAGCCATTAAAGTCTATGACATGACTGTCAGATTCTGGCCCCACCAGATATCTCTGAACTACAACTCCCATGATTCCCTGGCCATCTGTTGCATTGAAAGAATTGTGGGAATTGTAGGTCTCAACATCTGGGGTTAACATCTTAACCCTCTGGAATTGATACGTTTGCAGCAGCTCTGGTTAAGTTTACACCCGTCTTGGGCCCTATTACAATCTTCGCGTAAAACGCTTGCGCAACGCGTGAATTCTTGCTCCCAGCGTTAAACGTTAACGCGCGTAAATCAACGCTGGTATTACAATCCTAGCGCATTTTTTCAACCTTCGAGCAATAAAGCGTGTAAAACGGACAAGCACAAACTCGCGCGCAGCAACGTTGCGTGGAGAAATCAGTGTGCGGACTGTTTTTTCACGCGATTCAGCCAATCAGAATTAAGAACCACAATTGTCTCCCGTTAAGTTTCTGCGCCTGTCAAAGTCAATCTGCGCATATATGCTGCATCAATAATAAAAACACGCACAACTTCTCCATTTTATTGTTTGGGTATGTGTAGAATGTGTAACTATACGGTGCTGTATTTTTTTTTTGGGCTGGTGTATTTGGTTTCGGCCAGGTTGATAGAATTTGTCATTAACACCAGCTTTTAGGAGTTGGTAAAATTATGTGCGGAAAGGCTGTGCGTTACAAACTGCGCATAGATTGTAATACCATCCGCGTACCAGCGCACAAACGCATTTGCACTCACAATGTTAAGTATAGGACGCACGACGTACATTACGCTCGCGCAGGTTCACCCGCAGTAGATGTATCCGCGCGTTTGTTGCGCTGACATTGTAATACGACGTTCAACGCAAAGGGTCTTGCCCCTCGCGTTAATGCGTTTTTGCACCGGCGCAAACGTATGCGCGAAGATGTAATTTGGCCCTTGGAATCCAGCCCTGAGCACCGTGTTGAATTCGCTCCGATTTGGTCATTTTTGTCTTTTTGCTCCCTTTTAAAGATCGTGTTTATTTGTTGTGACGCGCTGGCATTGCACTGTGACTGATAAAAGGATTATCTGGCGTAACACAGTTTGGGGATTATTTTATTTGCTTGATATCAATTTAATCAGCATAAGGTATCCCTGCGAGGCTCCGCGCTCCGGCATCTGGCTCCGCGCTCCGGCATCTTCACCTCCAGCTTCTATGAAGACTTAATCCCTTGTTAATGCCATAATATTTATTCCGTTCATTAATGAAAGCGTGAGATACGCCCGGAGGGCTGCGAGGGCGAGCGGGAACACGCCAATACCAGAAGAATTCAAAGAAGAAATTAGTAAAGGAAGAAAAGAAGAAACAAAAACACATTTTACAGAAAGAGAACAAAAGCTGATACAAAGAAAGGGAGAGCCAGATCAACAGATAAACAGATAGATAGATACAGATACATAGATAGATACAGATATATATATATATAGATAGAGGATAGATAGATAGATAGATACAGATACATAGATACATACAGATATAGATATAGATAGATAGATAGATACAGATATAGATACAGATAGATACAGATATAGAGATAGATAGATAGATAGATAGATAGATACAGATAGAGACATATAGATAGATACATATAGATACAGATATATACAGATATATATATATAGATAGATACAGATATATACAGATATATATATTTATATATATATATATAGATATAGATACAGATAGATACAGATAGAGGATAGATACAGATAGATAGATAGATAGATAGATAGATAGATAGATACAGATAGATACATAGATAGATACCGATATATATATAGATATAGATACATACATATATAGATATAGATAGATAGATACAGATATAGATAGATACAGATAGATACAGATATATATATATATATATATATATAGATACATACAGATATATATAGATATAGATAGATACAGATACAGATAGAGGATAGATACAGATAGATAGATACAGATAGATAGATAGATAGATACAGATAGATACAGATAGATAGATACAGATAGATAGATAGATAGTCTTCAACCGCCTCTCCCTCTTCCTGTCCTCCAATTCCCTACTTGACCCCCTGCAATCTGGCTTCCGTCCCCTACACTCAACTGAAACTGCCCTCACCAAAGTCACCAACGACCTCCTAACTGCTAAAAAACACGGCCACTATTCTATTCTCATCCTGCTTGACCTCTCGGCTGCTTTTGACACTGTTGACCACCCCCTCCTTCTACAGACCCTCAACTCTCTGGGTCTCGGTGACACTGCACTTGCTTGGATTGACTCCTATTTATCCAACAGGTCCTTCTGTGTGTCCTTTGCTGGTAACTCCTCCTCCTCATTGCCTCTATCTGTTGGTGTACCTCAAGGCTCTGTCCTTGGTCCTCTGCTCTTTTCCATCTACACCTCCTCCCTGGGCAAAATCATCAACAGCTTTGGCTTTAATTACCACCTCTACGCTGATGACACTCAGATCTACCTCTCTACCCCTGATCTCTCTCCCCCTGTCCTCTCAAAAGTCAGTGACTGTTTATCTGGCATCTCCTCCTGGATGGCCTCCCACCACCTAAAGATCAACATGTCAAAGACTGAGCTCCTACTTATTCCTCCCTCTAATGCCGCCCCACCTCCTGACTTCTCGATCACGGTGGAGGGTATCACCATCTCCCCATCAAACCAAGTTCGCTGTCTTGGAGTTACACTTGACTCTGCTCTTTCCTTCATCCCCCACATCAAGTCTCTTTCCTCCTCCTGCCGATACCAACTGCGTAATATTTCCAGAATTCGGCCATTTCTTACCGCTGTTCCCACAAAACAACTCATACACGCCCTGGTAATCTCCCGACTCGACTATTGCAATAATCTCTTATCTGGCCTCCCTCTGTCCCACCTCTCCCCCCTACAATCCATCCTGAACGCCTCCGCCAGGCTAATTCACCTTCACCCGCCGCTCTGTCTCTGCCGCTCCCCTCTGCGAGTCCCTTCACTGGCTCCCCATCCACTGCAGAATTAAGTTCAAAATCCTTATCCTTACCTACAAAAGCCTCACTAACTCAGCTCCCCACTACCTGTCCTCACTAATCACCAAATACACCCCAGCCCGCTCCCTAAGGTCAAACAGTGACCTGCGCCTAGCTTCTCCCCGCATCACCTCTTCCCATGATAGACTGCAGGATTTCTCACGCGCAGCCCCCACTCTCTGGAACGCTCTCCCTCGTGCTGTCAGACTTTCCCCTAACTTCTCTTCCTTCAAACGCTCCCTGAAAACATTCCTATTTAGGGAGGCCTACCACCCAACTCACTGACGCAACCATCAATCACTCTCACCTTACAGTCCTCTCCTCCTGTTTCCAACCCCAACCCTCCCAGATTGTGAGTTCCTACGGGAATAGGGCCCTCATCTCCTCCTGTACTGTTTGTCAAATGTTGTTCAATGTATTGTAACCCTGTCTATACTGTGCTTATTGTACAGCGCTGCGGAATATGCTGGCGCTTTATAAATAAAGAATAATAATAATAATAATAATAGATAATTACAGATATATAGATAGATAGATAGATACAGATAGATAGATAGATACAGATAGATAGATAGATAGATAGATAGATACAGATAGATAGATAGATAGATAGATAGATAGATACAGATAGATACAGATAGATAGATACAGATAGATAGATAGATACAGATAGATAGATACAGATAGATACAGATAGATAGATAGAGATAGATACATATAGATAGATGGATAGATAGATAGATAGATAGATTAGATAGATAGATAGATAGATAGATAGATAGATAGATAGATAGATAGATAGATAGATAGATAGATACAGATACAGATACAGATATAGATAGTGATAGATAGATAGATAGATACAGATAGATAGATAGATACAGATACAGATATAGATAGAGATAGATACATATAGATAGTGATAGATACATATAGATAGTGATAGATAGATAGATAGATAGATAGATAGATAGATAGATAGATAGATAGATAGATAGATAGATAGATAGATAGATAGATAGATACAGATACAGATATAGATAGATATGGATAGATAGAGATAGATACGGATAGATTGGTCCTGAGCATTGGATTCTACCCTCAAGTATGGAACCAAGGCCTCATAACACCCATCCATAAGAGTGGAGACCAATATGATCCAGCCAACTACAGAGGGATATGTGTCAGCAGCACACTGGGAAAACTGTTCAATAGCACCAGAACAAAAGAATCCTCAGCTTCCTGACACAGCATAACGTCCTCAACAGAAGCCAAGCAGGGTTCATGCCAAACCATCGCACTACAGATCACATCTACACCCTGCACAATCTCATCAAGGACCATGTCCACAATACAAAACATGGGAAAATATTTGCTTGCTTTGTGGACTTTAAGAAGGCCTTTGACTCAGTGTGGCACCCAGGCCTGTTCCTCAAACTACTGGAGAGTGGAATAGGAGGGAAAACCTATGACGTCATCAAGAGCTCATATAATGAGAACTTCTGCAGCATAAAGGTGAATGGGAAGAGAACAGAGTACTTCCAGCAGGCTCGTGGAGTCAGACAAGGCTGCAGCCTAAGTCCAACCCTCTTTAACATCTACATCAATGGACTGGCTGAAGCTCTAGAATCCTCCTCAGCACCAGGACTAACTCTACATGACACCGAGGTGAAGTTCCTGTTGTATGCAGATGACCTCCTATTACTGTCACCAACAGAGAGAGGTCTACAAGACAGCCTGGAAGTGCTGGAAAAATACAGTGCGGCATGGGCACTACCCATCAACCAAAAGAAAACAAAGGTCATGGTTTTCCAAAGGAAGAACGCAAAAACCAAGAGTTCCTCTTTCACACTTAATGACTGCACTCTTGATGAAGCCAACAGCTACACATACCTCGGCCTAGAAACAAACCGATCGGGAAGTTTCAAACCAGCCATAGGGGCCCTAAGAGAAAAGGCGCGTAGAACCTTCTATGTCATCAGGGGAAACCTCTACAAACTAAAACCGCCTGTAAGAGTCTGGCTTAAAATCTTTGATAGCGTCATCGCTCCAATCCTCCTTTATGGCAGTGAAGTATGGGGCCCCATCACCTACCTTGACCAACCCAAATGGGACACCAGCCCATCAGAAATATTCCATCTGGAATTCTGCAAGCACCTCCTCCAAGTCCATCGGAGCACCTCTAACAATGCTTGCCGGGCCGAGCTGGGCAGACTCCCCTTACTTCTTGCAGTACAGAAGAGGGCGCTATCATACTTGGACCACCTAAACATCAGCAGCCTCAACTCATACCACCATAAAGCCCTACTGGCCAACAAGGACCACCCCAAACCATGTGGGCTGCAACAACTCATATCCACCCTGATCATCCAAAGCCCCCATGAAGGCAACCTGACAAAATATCAAATAAAGGCCCTAAGTAATGATTCCAGGGAAAACTATATCAGAGAATGGAGACATGATATAGCAAACTCCCAGAAACTCACCATTTACCAATCCTTACAGAGGGAATACAAACTGGCCCCATACCTGGAGCTACTACAAGACCCCAAGGACAGACAGATCCTGAGCCGGTACAGACTGAGCGCCCACAGCCTGGAAATCCAATCAGGGCGGCATAGACAGACCTACAAGCCCAGGGAGAATAGACTGTGCCAGCGTTGTGACCAGGGGGCCCTGGAAGATGAGGTCCACTTCCTCCTACAGTGCCCCAAGTACTCAGCACTGAGGGAAACTCACTTCCAGAGACTCTCCGCTCTCATCCCGGACTTCACCTCTATGGAAGAGACGAGTAAACTCCACATCATACTGGGAGAAGAGACGAGTAAACCCCTCATCATACTGGGAGAAGAGACGAGGAAACTCCACATCATACTGGGAGAAGAGACGAGGAAACTCCACATCATACTCCACATCATACTGGGAGAAGAGGGACCGGCGGTGAAAATATCTGCCCAATACGTCACAGAATGTCACAGACTGAGAAGAACATGAGAGATCCTGGACTTATAAATCCCCAACACGGACTCGCCCCCATCCGACTTCACATTATCCCTTACCCCTGATAATGTCCATGGACTTGCCCATTCCCCCCCATCTATATGTCCCACTACCCCCCCTTCTCCCCATATGCTTTGGCAATGTAAAATGTAAAATGTATTTGGTCCTGCCAATAAAGCTTATTTTGATTTGATTTGATTTGATAGATACAGATAGATACAGATAGAGGATAGATACAGATAGAGGATAGATACAGATAGAGGATAGATACAGATGGATAGATACAGATAGAGGATAGATACAGATAGAGGATAGATACAGATAGAGGATAGATACAGATAGAGGATAGATACAGATGGATAGATACAGATAGAGGATAGATACAGATAGATAGAGGATAGATACAGATGGATAGATACAGATAGAGGATAGATACAGATGGATAGATACAGATAGAGGATAGATACAGATGGATAGATACAGATAGATAGAGGATAGATACAGAACGAGGATAGATACAGATAGATAGATATAGATATAGATAGATACAGAGATAGATACAGAGATAGATACAGATATATACAGATACAGATTGATACAGATACAGATTGATACAGATAGAGGATAGATACAGATAGAGGATAGATACAGATAGAGGATAGATACAGATATAGATAGATACAGAGATAGATATAGATAGATACAGAGATAGATATAGATAGATACAGAGATAGATACAGATAGATACAGATAGATACAGATAGAGGATAGATACAGATAGATAGATATAGATAGATACAGAGATAGATACAGAGATAGATAGATAGATACAGATATAGATACAGATAGATACAGATACAGATTGATACAGATAGAGGATAGATACAGATAGAGGATAGATACAGATAGAGGATAGATACAGATAGATAGATACAGATAGATACAGATAGAGGATAGATACAGATGGATAGATACAGATAGATAGAGGATAGATACAGAACGAGGATAGATACAGATAGATAGATATAGATATAGATAGATACAGAGATAGATACAGAGATAGATACAGATATATACAGATACAGATTGATACAGATACAGATTGATACAGATAGAGGATAGATACAGATAGAGGATAGATACAGATAGAGGATAGATATAGATATAGATAGATACAGAGATAGATATAGATAGATACAGAGATAGATACAGATAGATACAGATAGATACAGATAGAGGATAGATACAGATAGATAGATATAGATAGATACAGAGATAGATACAGAGATAGATAGATAGATAGATACATATATAGATACAGATAGATACAGATACAGATTGATACAGATAGAGGATAGATACAGATAGAGGATAGATACAGATATATAGATACAGATAGATACAGATAGAGGATAGATACAGATAGAGGATAGATACAGATATAGGATAGATACAGATATAGGATAGATACAGATATAGGATAGATACAGATAGATAGATACAGATAGATACAGATAGAGGATAGATACAGATAGAGGATAGATACAGATAGATACAGATAGATACAGAGATAGATACAGAGATAGATAGATACAGATATAGATACAGATACAGATAGAGGATAGATAGATACAGATAGATAGATACAGATAGATACAGAGATAGATACAGAGATATATAGATACAGATATAGATACAGATAGATACAGATACAGCTAGATACAGATTGATATAGATTCAGATACAGATAGATTCAGATACAGATAGAGGATAGATACAGATAGATAGATACAGATAGATACAGAGATAGATAGATAGATACAGATAGATATAGATTCAGATACAGATATATTCAGATACAGATAGATTCAGATACAGATATATTCAGATACAGATAGATTCAGATACAGATAGATTCAGATACAGATAGATACAGATATAGATAGATACAAATATAGATAGAAACAGACAGATACAGATTGATAGATACAGATACAGATAGATATAGATACAGATTGATAGACTGATACAGATAGATATAGATAGATTCAGATACAGATAGATACATATAGATAGATACAGATATAGATAGATACAGATAAATATAGATATAGATAGATACAGATAAATATAGATAGATACAGATAAATATAGATAGATGGATAGATACAGATACAGATAGATACAGATATAGATAGATACAGATAGATATAGATAGATTCAGATACAGATAGATTCAGATTCAGATATATAGATACATACAAATATAGATAGATACAGACAGATACAGATAGATACATATAGATAGATACAGATAAATATAGATATAGATAGATACAGATAAATATAGATAGATACAGATAAATATAGATAGATGGATAGATACAGATATAGATATAGATAGATACAGATAGATATATATAGATTCAGATACAGATAGATAGATAGATTCAGATACAGATAGATTCAGATTCAGATATATAGATACATACAAATATAGATAGATACAGACAGATACAGATTGATAGGCTGATACAGATAGATATAGATACAGATAGATAGATACAGATACAGATAGATACACAGATATAGATTTATTTATTTATTTATAAAGTATTTTACCAGGAAGGATACATTGAGATTTCTCTCGTTTTCAAGTATGTCCTGGGTTAGAACATTGAAGTGTTACAGTTACAGAAATACAAAGTAATACAATGCAAGATATTAAAAAAACAACACAAATATACAGATTAACAGAAAATAAATATGTAGGAAATAGTCATTATGTTACATGTTTACAGATAGATTCAGATACAGATAGATTCAGATACAGATAGATTCAGATACAGGTAGATTCAGATACAGATAGATTCAGATACAGATAGATTCAGATACAGATAGATATAGATACAGATAGATTCAGATACAGATAGATTCAGATACAGGTAGATTCAGATACAGATAGATTCAGATACAGATAGATTCAGATACAGGTAGATTCAGATACAGGTAGATTCAGATACAGGTAGATTCAGATACAGATAGATTCAGATACAGATAGATTCAGATACAGGTAGATTCAGATACAGATAGATACAGATACAGATAGATTCAGATACAGATAGATACAGATACAGATAGATTCAGATACAGATAGATACAGATACAGATAGATTCATATACAGATAGATTCAGATACAGGTAGATTCAGATACAGATAGATACAGATACAGATAGATTCAGATACAGGTAGATTCAGATACAGATAGATACAGATACAGATAGATTCAGATACAGATAGATACAGGTAGATTCAGATACAGATAGATACAGATACAGATAGATTCAGATACAGATAGATACAGATACAGATAGATACAGATAGATATAGATAGATTCAGATACAGATAGATTCAGATACAGATAGATTCAGATACAGATAGATTCAGATACAGGTAGATTCAGATACAGATAGATACAGATACAGATAGATTCAGATACAGATAGATACAGATACAGATAGATACAGATAGATATAGATAGATTCAGATATAGATAGATTCAGATACAGATAGATTCAGATACAGATAGATATAGATACAGATAGATATAGATACAGATAGATATAGATACAGATAGATTCAGATACAGATAGATATAGATACAGATAGATTCAGATACAGATAGATATAGATACAGATAGATTTAGATACAGATAGATCAGATACAGATATAGATAGATACAGATATAGATAGATACAGATATAGATAGATACAGACACAGATAGATATGGGATAGATAATGTTACCGATATAGATATTCTCTCTGCTAACACATTTCCCGTATTTTGCAGCTTAAAATATAGATCTTACTGCATGTCATAGAACTGTTAATGTTTCATACCAAGACGCATACATGTAGACAGACAGACGTATAGAATGGGCATATAGAATGTGGGTACAGAGTGTGCATACAGAATGTGGCTATAAAATGTGCGTATAGAATGTGGTGAGTATATAATGTGCGTATAGAATTTGCATATAGAATGTGCACATAGAATGTGTGCATAAAATGTGCGTACAGAATCTGGGTATAGAATGTGCGTACAGAATGTGCGTACAGAATGTGGCTATAAAACTGGGTAAAGAATGTGCTCACAGAATGTGGCTATAAAACTGGGTATAGAATGTCCGTACAGAATGTGGTGGGTATAGAATGTGCGTACAGAATGTGGCTATAAAATGTGCGTACAGAATGTGGCTATAAAACTGTATATAGAATGTGGGTATAGAATGTCGTGAGTGTAGAATGTGGGTATAGATTGTGCGCATAGAATGTGGGTATAGAATGTGCGTATAGAATGTGGGTATAGAATGTGGGTATAGAATGTGCGTATAGAATGTGCCTCAGGTTTGGATAAAGTAGTAATAAATTTAAGACGGGGGGGGGTGCGGGCATTTCTGAGACAGGATTCCAAAATGTAACATTCAAATAAGTCACAAAAGCAATATGGGCCATAATAAATTATTCATTCTATATGCACATTCTGTATGCACATTCTATATGCACATTCTGTATGCACATTCTATACGTCTGTCTGTCTACATGCAAATTTTGCCCAATTATGGGCTCACAGAGCTAAATCCCGCAGCACACTATATAAGGCTTCACACAGCCTTCAGCACTTGTTTTTTTGAGAGGAGATTGTTCTGGTAGTGTGTGTTCTCAATGCCAGCAGCTATTGTGGGGGTCTCACTTCTACAAGATATCTGGGAATTGTTGTAATCTGTGTGTTCTCACTGCCACCAGCCATTGGGGGGTCTCACTTCTAGCAGATATCTGGGAATTGTAATCTGTGTCTTGTCACTGCCACCCATCAGGGGGTCTCACTGATTTATAGGAGGTTCCTGGGAATTGTAATTTGTGTCTTGTCACTGCCACCCTTCAGGGGTCTCACAGACTTGTAGCAGATATCTGGGAATTATAACCTGTGTCGTCACTGCCACCCATCAGGGGGTCTCATGGATTTGTAGCAGATATCTGGGATTTGTAATCTGTGTCTTGTCACTGTTGCCAACTATCAGGGGGTCCTATCAGGGGGTCTCACTGATTTATAGATGCTTTCTCTGAATTGTAATCTGTGCAGTGGCGGAAGTACCAGGGTCGCAGCGGTCGCAGTTGCGATCGGCCCTGGCATTCCGCCACTGGAGGGGGGCGCCGCCCGCCAGATTCCGGCAATCAGCGCCGGAATCTGGGAGCCGCGCGCTGGCCGTCCCTCTCCCTGCGAGCGGCCACTGACATGCAGCTTGGCCGCTCTCGTGGGATAGGAACCATCTGACCAGCGCACGAGATCCTCTCGCGAGACCTCTGCACTGATCAGGTGGTTTCTGGCGAGCGGCCAAGACGCATGTTTCCAGCGGCCACTCGCCAAGGAGAAGAACAACGCCGGTGGAGCCTGTCCTGGGGCCAGCAGAGGTAAGAGCTGGGGGACCCAAATACCCATGAGCTGGGGGGCCCTTATACCCATGAGCTGGGGGGCATATCCATGAGCTGGGGGGCATACCCATGTGAGAGCTGGGGGGCATATCCATGAGCTGGGGGGCATACCCATGTGAGAGCTGGGGGGCATATCCATGAGCTGGGGGCATATCCATGAGCTGGGGGGCATACCCATGTGAGAGCTGGGGGGCATATCCATGAGCTGGGGGGCATATCCATGAGCTGGGGGGCATATCCATGAGCTGGGGGCATACCCATGTGAGAGCTGGGGGCATATCCATGAGCTGGGGGGCATACCCATGTGAGAGCTGGGGGCATATCCATGAGCTGGGGGGCATATCCATGAGCTGGGGGGCATACCCATGTGAGAGCTGGGGGCATATCCATGAGCTGGGGGGCATATCCATGAGCTGGGGGGCATACCCATGTGAGAGCTGGGGGGCATATCCATGAGCTGGGGGGCATATCCATGAGCTGGGGGGGCATATCCATGAGCTGGGGGTGCATATCCATGAGCTGGGGGACATATCCATGAGCTGGGGTGCATATCCATGAGCTGGGGGGCATATCCATGAGCTGGGGGTGCATATCCATGAGCTGGGGGGCATATCCATGAGCTGGGGGGCATATCCATGAGCTGGGGGTGCATATCCATGAGCTGGGGGGCATACCCATGTGAGAGCTGGGGGGCATATCCATGAGCTGGGGGCAATATCCATGTGTGAGCTGGGGCATATCCATGAGCTGGGGCAAATCCATGTGTGAGCTGGGGCAAATCCATGAGCTGGGGCAGTATGAATATATATATATCGGGGGGATATACATGTGAGCTGGGGGCATTTTTATATGGTCTGTTCTTACTGGAAAGCGTCACATGACATTAAAGAAAAGTATCGGTACTCGGTATCGGTGAGTACTTTTAAAAAGTATCGGTACTCGGTCTTAAAAAAGTGGTATCGGTGCATCCCTAGGCAATACTATCTTTGTTTTATTTTGCAGTGAAAATTAAGTAAAAATACATAGATTTTTTTGGGGGGGGCCCTTCGTGGATTCTTGCACCGGGGCCCTCAGGTTTCTAGTTACGCCACTGAATCTGTGTGTTCTCACTGCCACCCATCAGGGGGTCTCACTGATTTATAGGAGGTTCCTGGGAACTGTAATTTGTGTCTTGTCACTGCCACCCATCAGGGGGTTGTCACGGTTCCCAGATCCCACCACGCAGTACTTAACACCCCACACTCCACAGAGCCCAGAAGCTACCAACAGAGTAGCCGTGAAAGATCTCTAACTGTCTGGTCCTTAGAATTGGCCAGGTAAACTAGCTAGACAGAAAGGGTTAACAACACAGGGAGTAGTCAGCCGAGCCAGAATCAGGAATACAGAGTTCAGAATGGTCAAATGGAATAGCCGGGTCGATATCAGAGCAGTGGCGTAGTACAAGAAAATGGTCTAGGGCAACAGGAGGCAGAATAGTCAGAAACAAGCAGAGGTCAATAACGGGTTAATTCAATATAGCAGTCAGGTACAAGGAGCTCAGGTATGGATAACCACGATCTGGCAACTGCTGAGAATACACTGAGGGTTTTTAAAGACCTTCACCAGGCCACGCCCCCCACTCAAGCCGCGCCTCATGCAGCCACCTCCCTGCCTGTCTCCATTTAAACCGGGCATTGGTCAGCGAGCAGCATCAGATATGCTGCCCTCAAGCACACAGGTAGGGCTGGAAGCTCCCAACGTTACAGGGGTTTCACAGACTTGTAGCACATATCTGGGAATTATAACCTGTGTCGTCACTGCCACCCATCAGGGGGTCACAGACTTGTAGCAGATACCTGGGGATTGTAATCTGTGTCTTGTCACTGTTGCCAGCTATCAGGGGGTCCTATCAGGGGGTCTCAGTGATTTATAGGTGGTTTCTGGGAATTTTAATCTGTGTCTTATCACTGGCTGCCAGCTATCAGGGTGTCTCACTGAGTTATACCAGAGTTCTGGAAATCTTTAATTTAGATAACAAAGTTGAATCAGAGTTCTGCAGCATATCTCCAATTTTTATAACAGAGTTGAATCAGAGTTCTGTATATCTTTAATCTATATATCACTCACCATGTCAGAAAGACCAAAAAGGACAGGCAGACGCTCCCAGACACAGATACGAGGGCAAGCAGCCCCTGTGTCGGGAGGCTGTGGCTATGGTCGTCGTGGACGTGGTGCATCCTCTGCAGGGGCACGCTTGTCCTTCCTAACTGGTGCTGGCTGTCTTAAGCAGCAGCAACATACAGAGGATTTGGTGGATTGGCTAACCAGGCCATCCTTATCCTCTGAGTCCTCTGCCAGCCAGGCTTGTAGTGGTTTACAGTCCACCTCAGCTGCCAAAGCATCTAATGCAGCCTCCATGTCCACAGCTACTCCTGCCGTAGCCTCACAAACATACTTGGAGGAGTCAGCTGAATTGTTTCACTACAATGACAGTGACATGCTGCTTGAGGATGTGCTGCAACTACAGTGCTCTGATTCAATCTCTGAGGTTGAGGAAGGGAGTATAATCAACCTACTGGAAGGGGGTGCCAGTGACACACAAATAACTGGCACTCATGTTCCCCCAGCAGCTGCAGCATATTGCGAGGTTGGCTCCAGTGACGAGGAGATAGGGGGTGATGACAATGATGAGGTCACTGACTCCACCTGGGTGCCTGATCGAACAGAGGAGTCAAGTGAGGAGGAGGAGGCACAACAAACACGAGGCACAACGTCCTCTATGACCAACCGAAGCCAGTCCAAGGCATCAGATGTCAGAGCTGCACAGGTGCAGAGTGCTGTTGTCTCAAAGCACACATCCAGGAACTCTGCTGTCTGGGAGTTCTTTAAAAAATGTGCAGCAGACCGCACCGTTGCTATTTGCAATCTATGTCAGATGAGGATCAAGCTTGGGAAAGACATCTCACGCTTGGGTACCACGTGCTTGAGGCGACATATGACCACCTGCCACGCATCCCGTTGGCACAACACTTTGCATAGGTCCTCCTCATCTGTCTCTACCCCACTGTATGTCCTGCCATGTCAATGCCTACAACCTCCACTGAGAGGGATGATGCTACAGTAATGGGTGTACCAGGTCCTTCCTCACAATGTGACAGCATCCCATCAGCTGAAGACTTACGCAGTCATATTACGTTGCCCCAGCTGCTGCAGCGTAAGAAAAAATATAGTCCCAACCATCCCCAAGCACAGCGTCTAAATGACAGTTTAGCAAAATTACTCGCATTACAGCTGCTGCCTTTCCAGCTGGTGGACTCTGCTTCCTTCCGTGAATTTGCTGAATGTGCTGTACCACAGTGGCAGGTTCCAAAAAGCAAATTTCTTTTCACGGAAGGCCATTCCAGCACTAAAGCGACACTTGTGTAACACCTTTCCAGGCACTGGTAGGTTACCAAGTGATGACACACGTGCTTCTGAGGCTGCAGATGATCAGAGGAAGAGTGGTGAAGGCCGGGGCCGCTTGACTGATTCCTTTTTAATTTTTTTTAGTCCACGACGCCCAGGGACGTCAAATGTAGGCACCCATTGCTGGCGTCTTCACCATATGGTGCAGGACTACCTAGGGGCAAGGGCAGACCTGGATACCTTTACAGCAGATGATCCACTTACGGTGTGAAGGCACTTGCTGCCACCAAAGGCACAATATTTGGGTGCACTGACGCCTGTACCAGATTCCTATCATTTTAATATTGGACCGCAGGGTCCAACCCTGCACTCTTCCACAATACCACAGAGGGGTTACGGTGTGATGGCACTGTTGCCGACACTAAAGGCCCAATTTTAAAGCACCTATTGTTACTTTCATCTAAAGCCTGCATAAGTTTCACTAAAATTTTTCGTTTTTATCCTTAACCTTTATTTCATGGAAAATTCACTGTTCCTTTAAAAACTTTTTTTTAACCTTTCTGTCCTTGTTTCCTGTCCCCCAGGGCACTACCCGGACCCCCATACACCTTTTATGGCAAATATCTTGCATACAGTCAGGTCCATAAATATTGAGACATCAACACAATTCTAACATCTTTGGCTCTATACACCACCACAATGGAGTTGGAATGAAACAAACACAATGTGCTTTAACTGCAGACTGTCTGCTTTAATTTGAGGGTATGTACATCCAACTCAGGTGAACGGTGTAGGACTTACAGCAGTTTGCAGATGTGCCTCCCACTTGTTAAGGGACCAAAGGTAATGGGACAATTGGCTTCTCAGCTGTTCCATGGCCAGGTGTGTGATATTCCCTCATTACCCCAATTACAATGTGCAGATAAAAGGCCCAGAGTTCATTTCAAGTGTGCTATTTGCAGTTGGAATCTGTTGCTGTCACCTCTCAAGATGAGATCCAAAGAACTGTCATTATCAGTGAAGCAAGCCATCATCAGGCTGAAGAAACAAAACAAACCCATCAGAGAGATAGCAAGAACATTAGGCGTGGCCAAAACAACTGTTTGGAACATTCGCAAAAAGAAGGAACGCACCGGTGAGCTCAGCAACACTAAAGGACCCGGGAGACCAAGGAAAACAACTGTGGTGGATGACCGAAGAATTCTTTCCCTGGTGAAAACACCCTTCACAACAGTTGGCCCGATCAAGAACACTCTCCAGGAGGTAGGTGTATGTGTGTCAAAGTCAACAATCAAGAGAAGACTTCACTAGAGTGAATACAGAGGGTTCACCACAAGATGTAAACCATTGGTGAGCCTCAAAAACAGGAAGGCCAGATTAGAGTTTGCCAAACCACACCTAACAAAGCCTTCACAGTTCTGGAACAAGATCCTATGGACAGATGAGACCAAGATCAACTTGTACCAGAGTGATGGGAAGAGAAGAGTATGGAGAAGGAAAGGAACTGCTCATGATCCTAAGCATACCACCTCATCAGTGAAGCATGGTGGGGGTAGTATCATGGCGTGGGTATGTATGGCTGCCAATGGAACTGGTTCTCTTGTATTTATTGATGATGTGACTGCTGACAAAAGCAGCAGGATGAATTCTGAAGTGTTTCGGGCAATATTATCTGCTCACATTCAGCCAAATGCTGCAGAACTCAATGGATGGCGCTTCACAGTGCAGATGGACAATGACCCAAAGCATACTGCAAAAGCAACCAAAGAGTTTTTGAAGGGACAGAAGTGGAATGTTATGCAATGGCCAAGTCAATCACCTGACCTGAATCCCATTGAGCATGCATTTCACTTGCTGAAGACAAAACTGAAGGGAAAATGCCCCAAGAACAAGCAGGAACTGAAGACAGTTGGGGTAGAGGCCTGGCAGAGCATGACCAGGGTTGAAACCCAGCGTCTGGTGATGTCTATGCGTTCCAGACTTCAGGCTGTGATTGACTGCAAAGGATTTGCAATCAAGTATTAAGAAGGGAAAGTTTGATATATGATTATTATTCTGTCCCATTACTTTTGGTCCCTTAACAAGTGGGAGGCACATCTGCAAACTGCTGTAAGTCCTACACCGTTCACCTGAGTTGGATGTACATACCCTCAAATTAAAGCTGACAGTCTGCAGTTAAAGCACATTGTGTTTGTTTCATTCCAACTCCATTGTGGTGGTGTATAGAGCCAAAGATGTTAGAATTGTGTCGATGTCCCAATATTCCTGGACCTGACTGTATATGCCCTATTGGAGGGCACTCTAAAAATCGAACTTTCGAGTCCCATTGACTTGCATTGAGTTCGGTTCGTGTTCACGTTCGAACTCGAACTTTTGAAATTGTTCGAGTTCGAATGCGAACCGAACACGGGGGTGTTCGGCTCATCCCTAGTCACGGATAAAGGACCAAAAGAGACAAACCCACCAATCATCTAAGCTCTTAGAAAAACTAGTTTTCAACCGCCTCTCCCTCTTCCTGTCCTCCAATTCCATACTCGACCCACTGCAATCTGGCTTCCGTCACCTACACTCAACTGAAACTGCCCTCACAAAAGTCACCAACGACCTCCTAACTGCTAAAAAACACTGACACTATTCTATCCTCATCCTGCTTGACCTCTCGGCTGCTTTTGACACTGTTGACCACCCCCTCCTTCTGCAGACCCTCAGTTCTCTTGGATAAATAGGAGTCAACCCAAGCGAGTGCAGTGTCAACAGAGACCAACAGGTCCTTCTCTGTGTCCTTTGCTGGTAACGCCTCCTCTTCATTGCTTCTATCTGTTGGTGTACCTCAAGGCTCTGTCCTTGGTCCTCTGCTCCTTTCCATCTACACCTCCTCCCTGGGCAAAATCATCAACAGCTTTGGCTTCAATTACCACCTCTATGCTGATGACACTCAGATCAACCTCTCTACCCCTGATCTCTCTCCCCCTGTCCTTTCCAAAGTCAGCGACTGTTTATCTGGCATCTCCTCCTGGATGGCCTCCCACCACCTAAAGATCAACGGGTCTAAGACTGAGCTCATACTAATTCCTCCCTCTAATGCCTCTCGTCTCCACCTCCTGACTTTTCCATCACAGTGGAGGGTATCACTATCTCCCCATTGAAACAGGTTCACTGTCTTGGAGTTACGCTTGACTCTGCTCTTTCCTTCATCCCCCACATCCAGTATCTTTCCTCCTCCTGCCGATACCAACTCCGTAATATTTCCAGAATTTGGACATTTCTTACCGCTGACACCACAAAACTACTCTTCCATGCCCTGGTAATCTCCCGATTTGACTATTGCAATAATCTCTTATCCGGCCTCCCTCTGTCCCGCCTCTCCCCCCTACAATCCATCCTGAACGCCTCCGCCAGGCTAATCCACCTCACCCGCCGCTCTGTCTCTGCCGCTCCCCTCTGTGAGTCCCTTCACTGGCTCCCCATCCACCTCACCCACCGCTCTGTCTCTGCCGCTCCTCTCTGCGAGTCCCTTCACTGGCTCCCCATCCACCTCACCCGCCGCTCTGTCTCTGCCGCTCCTCTCTGCGAGTCCCTTCACTGGCTCCCCATCCACCTCACCCGCCGCTCTGTCTCTGCCCCTCCCCTCTGCGAGTCCCTTCACTGGCTCCCCATCCACCTCACCCGCCGCTCTGTCTCTGCCGCTCCTCTCTGCGAGTCCCTTCACTGGCTCCCCATCCACCTCACCCGCCGCTCTGTCTCTGCCACTCCCCTCTGCGAGTCCCTTTACTGGCTCCCCATCCACCTCACCCGCCGCTCTGTCTCTGCCGCTCCCCTCTGTGAGTCCCTTCACTGGCTCCTCATCCACCTCACCCGCCGCTCTGTCTCTGCCACTCCCCTCTGCGAGTCCCTTCACTGGCTCCCCATCCACTTCACCCGCCGCTCTGTCTCTGCTGCTCCTCTCTGCGAGTCCCTTCACTGGCTCCCCATCCACCTCACCCGCTGCTCTGTCTCTGCCACTCCCCTCTGCGAGTCCCTTCACTGGCTCCCCATCCACCTCACCCGCCGCTCTGTCTCTGCCGCTCCCCTCTGTGAGTCCCTTCACTGGCTCCTCATCCACCTCACCCGCCGCTCTGTCTCTGCCACTCCCCTCTGCGAGTCCCTTCACTGGCTCCCCATCCACCTCACCCGCCGCTCTGTCTCTGCTGCTCCTCTCTGCGAGTCCCTTCACTGGCTCCCCATCCACCTCACCCGCCGCTCTGTCTCTGCCACTCCCCTCTGCGAGTCCCTTCACTGGCTCCCCATCCACTGCAGAATTAAGTTCAAAATCCTTATCCTTACCTACAAAACCCTCACTAACTCAGCGCCCCACTACCTGTCCTCACTAATCACCAAATACACCCCAGCCCGCTCCCTAAGGTCAAACAGTGACCTGCGCCTAGCTTCTCCCCGCATCACCTCTTCCCATGATAGACTTCAGGATTTCTCACGCGCAGCCCCCACTCTCTGGAACGCTCTCCCTCGTACTGTCAGACTTTCCCCTAACTTCTCTTCCTTCAAACGCTCCCTTAAAACATTCCTATTTAGGGAAGCCTACCACCCAACTCACTGACGCAACCATCAATCACTCTCACCTTACAGCCCTCTCCTCCTGTTTCCAACCTCAACCCTCCTAGATTGTGAGTTCCTACGGGAATAGGGCCCTCATCTCCTCCTGTACTGTTTGTCAAATGTTGTTCAATGTATTGTAACCCTGTCTATACTGTGCTTATTGTACAGCGCTGTGGAATATGCCGGCACTTTATAAATAAATAATAATAATAATCATCACACTGTGCCACATGCAGCCATATACAGTGGGGCAAAAGTCAGCCGCCAATTGTGCAGGTTCTCCCACTTAAAAAGATGAGAGGCCTGTAATTGTCATCATAGGTAACTTCAACTATGAGAGACAAAATGAGAGAAAAAATCCAGAAAATCACATTAAAAATCAGACAAAGAATTTATTTGCAAATTATGGTGGAAAATAAGTATTTGGTCACATACAGTACAGAACAAACAAGCTAGATTTCTGGCTCTCACAGACCTGTAACGTCTTCTTTTAGAGGCTCCTCTGTCCTCCACTCGTTACCTGGATGAATGGCACCAGTTTGAACGTGATATCCGTATAAAAGACACCTGTCCACAACCTCAAACAGACACACTCCAAACTCCACTATGGTCAAGACTGGTAGACCTGCACCAGGCTGGGAAGACTGAATCTGCAATAGGCAGCAGCTTGGTGTGAAGAAATCAACTGTGGGAGCAATCATTAGAAAATGTAAGACATACAAGACCACTGATAATCTCCATCGATCTGGTGCTCCATGCAAGATCTCACCCCGTGGGGTCAAAATGATCACAAGAACGGTGAGCAAAAACCCCAGAACCACACGGGGGACCTAGTGAATGACCTGCAGAGAGCTGGGACCAAAGTAACAAAGGCTACCATCCGTAACACACTACGCCCCCAGGGACTCAAATCCTGCAGTGCCAAACGTGTCCCCGGCCCTCGGGGGTCAAGTCCTGGGAAAAAAAAGTGAGGGAACTCACCCAGGAATTCCACAACCCCTATTACCTGAAGAAAAAATATACATATCACAAGTAGGGATGAGCTGTTCGGTTCGATCAGTTCGGAGTTCGATTCGAACTTTGGACGTTCGCAGGTTCGCGAACTTCGAACTTTTTGGTGTATTCGGTTCGAGTTCGAAAAAAAAAAAATTGTGAAAAATGTATAAAAAATGCTTAAAAAATACCAAAAAATCTAGAAATAAAGAGACTCTTTACTTCAGAATATTATAAGCAACGGTTTATTAGATATTGAATTAAAAAATAATGTCTAGGTGCAAAGATTCTCACCTCTAAATGACCTGTGCTCTCAAACGGCATAAACAACAGGTGTTTAATTAGTGTTTGGAAATAACATGCGCTTCTAATTAGTCCGTATCATGAATTTGATACATTGTATGCAGACTGGAGGTGCCAGGTGTCATGTGTGGGCCTGTGCTGTGATGGCGATGTTTCCATACATCCTTCAAATCCGCCACTTCACGGGCAGGTTATGGGGACCTCCTAGGCACGATATTTGAAGGAATTTTTTGTTTTTATTTTTAACCCTTATTTTATGGAAAACTCACTGTTCCTTTAACCCTTTCACTGCTGAGGCATTTCACCGCTGTGTGCTGAGCTAATTTTTACCGCTTTCGCTCATCATGTTTAAACGCGATTTGAAGCCACATTTTATTATACCACCCAGATATATTATATATCGTTCTTTCTGGCAGACTCGGCAGATTCATAATATATCATTTTTATATGTATACGTCATGTTCTGCCTGTATATTATATCAAAAAATGCAATAAAACTTGAATTTTTAATCATCTGCAGCGTGTAAAGTGTTTTTTCTCACCTTTTATCACATGAACATTTGCAGTTATATTTTCTATGGGGTGCGCTTCTACAAAAATTAGAAATGGGGACTTATTAAATTTTTTGAGGGGGAATTATGTGATTTTTAGCAAACGCATACCATAGAAAAAAATCATTAGTGCAGCATCATTGTTCACATTATAATTGAAATGTGAACAATATTGCTGCATTAATAAAAATAACACACAAAAAAATACATGTTTTTTTTACTTTATACCTGGTCATGTTGGGTATCATTCGAAAGGCCATGCTCACACCCCCTAGCTGCCACGGTTCTGAAGATAGGGGATTCAAATGAACCCCCTATCTCCACCAGGGGATTCCGGGCAGCTAGGGGTTCCTCGGCTATCTGACGTCATCACGCTATACTTGAGGACGTCAGGCAGTGAGGGGGGACCCGGGGGTGGAGTCGCCATCCAAGATGCCCACCGGAGCTTTTTTTTGTGGACCTCCCGATCGGGAGGGAGAGGGATCCAAACGGATCCCCCCCTCCCCTCCAGGCGATCTCCCGGCATTGCAGGGGGCAGGGCCGGCGCTAGCCTTACTATCTGGCTTCCTGCCAGTTTGTGGGGGCGGAATTCCCCGGCCCCGAGCGCCGCCATCTTGGTCGGCCAGGGAGACCCAGCGCAGCGCTAGGGGCCGAACCACCCGACCAGCGCGGCGCGCGATCTCGCGAGAACACGGCTGCGTTGGTCATGTGGTTCCTGCCCGGCGAGTGGCAAAGCTGCATCATGGCAGCGGCTGCTCGCCACCATGAGGAACGCCGGCGGAGCCTGGGGGGCCTGGCAGCAGGTGAGAGCTGGGGGTAGATATATCCATATGTGAGCTGGGGCAAATATCTCCATATCAGCTGGGGCAATATATACCCATGTAATCTGGGGGCAAATATATCCATGAGTTGGGGGAAAATATATCCACATGTGATCTGGGGGCAAATATATCCATGAGTTGGGGGCAAATATATATATATCCATGAGCTGGGGGCAAATATATCCATGAGTTTGGGGCAAATATATCCACATGTGATCTGGGGGCAAATATATATATATCCATGAGCTGGGGGCAAATATATCCATGAGCTGGGGCAAATATATCCATGAGTTGGGGAAAATATATTCATGAGTTGGGGGCAAATATATCCATGAGCTGGGGGCAAATATATCCATGAGCTGGGGGCAAATATATTCATGAGTTGGGGCAAATATATATATATCCATGAGTTGGGGGCAAATATATCCATGAGTTGGGGGGAAATATATCCACGAGTTGGGGGCAAATATATCCATGAGTTGGGGGAAAATATATCCATGAGTTGGGGCAAATATATATATATCCATGAGTTGGGGGCAAATATATCCATGAGTTGGGGGGAAATATATCCACGAGTTGGGGGCAAATATATCCACGTGATCTGGGGCAAATATACCCATATGAGCTGGGGCAATATATACCCATGTAATCTGGGGGAAAATATATCTACATATGAGCTGGGGGCAAATATACTTATATGAGCAACCCTAGTGTGTGTGTATATATATATGTGTAAATATAGAGATTATCATGGCACCTCTATCCTGATTGGTCTGACATGACACGAATGGGGGGGGCACCAAAATGCACCTTCGCCTGACTAGATACAAATGTTTGCACCGGCCCTGGCCGGGGGTCGGCTGGAAATGACGTCATCGTGCATGGCTCAATGACGTCATTTACGTCGGGAGGAGCTTGACGTCTGAGGACGCTGAAGTCAGAACGCCGCAGGACCCCGGACAGAGAGGTGAGTATCTCCGCCGGGGGTCCCACAAAGCTGATGACGTGTGGGACACTTCCTCCTCAGCATACAGCGGGAGTAACTGAGGACGTGTCCCACACGTCGTCAGCAGTGAAGGGGTTAAAAACGTCTTTTTTTAAAACTTTTTGTCCTTGTTTCCTGTCCCCCAGGGCACTACCCGGACCCGGAAATTGTTTTTAAATGTTTCTATACATCCTACAAATCTGCCACTTTACGGGCAGGTTATGGGGACCTCCTAGGCACGATATTTGAAGGAATTTTTCGTTTTTATTTTTAACCCTTATTTTATGGAAGACTCACTGTCCTTTTAAAAACTTATTTTTTTTAACTTTTTGTCCTTGTTTCCTGTCCCCCAGGGCACTACCCGGACCCCCATACACCTTTTATGGCAAATATCTTGCATATATACCCTCTTGGAGGGCACTCTAAAAATCGAATTTTGAGTCCCATTGACTTGTACTGAGTTCGAATTCGAACTTCTGAAAAGTTCGAGTTCGAATGCGAACCGAACTCGGGGGTGTTCGGCTCATCCCTAATGTATATAGTGACATTCACAAGTAACAGTCTTAAGTGGACGCTTAGAGTTGATTCCTGGAGTTGCGGGACTGGAGGAAGGAACTGCAAGGCCCAATTTTACTCTGGGTAAACGCAAGTCTATTTCATGCTTTCTCTCACGCTTCTCCTCTTTACTTCTACCTTTCTCCTTAAATGGAACTCCTGCCCCTCTACCACCGATCCCTACACTATCTGCATCTCTCCCTCCCTCCTCTCGTCCCACATGATGGCCTCACATGAGCTCCTTTGTTTCCTCAGAACATGGTCTCCCTCTAACTCTCGTGCTGCCAATCACTCCCACGACCACAAATCCCATTCCCACCTTCTCTTTCTCACCCTCCTGCTGTTACTCTATTCAGGTGACATATCCCCTAACCCTGGCCCCACAACACATCCAATACTTCCCTCTCATCCTATCTCCATCGCACATAAATCACCTCCCTGCAAGCCCAGCAACCTCATTCCCATCATCCCTCAGCGCCTGTCCTCTTTCTCCTGCGCCTTCTGGAACGCTCGCTCTGTGTGCAACAAACTCACAGCCGTCCATGACCTCTTCCTTTCAAACTCCTTCAACCTCCTAGCTTTAACTGAAACCTGGCTAACTCCCTCTGACACGGCCTCCGTTGCTGCTCTCTCACATGGCGGTCTACACTTGAGCCATACCCCCAGACCGGGTGAGAGAAATGGTGGCGGGGTCGGGCTCCTGCTCTCTCCCACCTGCACCTACCAGCATCTCCCTCCACCCCCATCCCTCTCCTTCTCCTCCTTCGAGACACACTGCATCCTCCTGTTCTCTCCTCTGGCTCTCAGGGTGGCAGTCATCTACCGCCCACCGGGACCAACCTCCCAGTTCTTTGACCACTTTGCTACCTGGCTTTCTCACTTCCTGTCTTCTAATCTTCCATGCCTAATTCTCGGGGACTTCAACATTCCCATTGACGATCCTTCCGCTCCTGCTGCCTCCAAACTTCTTTCACTCACGTCCTCCCTTGGACTCACACAATCCTCCCTCCTCCCTACCCACCGCGATGGTCACGTTATTGACCTGGTCTTTTCCAACCTCTGCTCCATTTCTGAGTTCAAATGTCGCCCTTTCCCCATCTCTGACCACCACCTTCTCTCTTTCAACCTATCTGGACTTCCTAAACACCCTGCTCCCCCACCCCGCACACACACTTGCAGAAATCTACATGCTGTGGACCCCCATCAATTCTCCAACCTACTTCACCACCTCCCTCATACCTCATCCTTCACCTGCCCTGATGCTGCCACTAATCACTACAACACTACGCTTATCTCTGCTCTAGACACTCTTGCACCTCTTCGACTCTGCAAGGCCCCACGCCGCCAGCTTCAGCCCTGGCACACCCTCCAGACTCGCTACCTGCAAAGATGCTCCCGCACTGCAGAGCGTGCCTGGAGGAAATCCCGCTCTGAAGCTGATTTTGTTCACTTCAAGTTTATTCTCCGGTCATACACCTCTGCCCTCCACTTGGCCAAACAATCCTTCTTCTCATCTCTTATATCTACGCTGTCCTCCAACCCTAAACGGCTCTGGTCCACCTTCAACACCCTCCTCCACCCACCTGCACCTCCCCCCTCAGCTGCCTTCAGCGCTCAAGACCTGGCAGACTACTTCCTCAGTAAAACTTTAACTATCAGAAGCAACATCCCAACACAAGATAGTTATCTGCCACCTCCACTCCCACAGGTCCCCTCTGCCACCCTCTGCCGCTTCCTCCAACCACTGAGGAGGAAGTCAATTCCTTATTGTCCTCCTCACATCTCACCACGTGCCCGCTCGACCCCATTCCCTCACATCTAATTCCTCCCCTCTCCTCCTCCCTCACCCCTGCTCTCACACACATCTTCAACCTATCTCTCTCCACTGGCTCCTTTCCATCCGCCTTCAAACACGCGCTAGTTACCCCTTTACTAAAGAAACCATCCCTAGACACCAACTCTCCATCCAACTACCGCCCTGTATCCCTGCTTCCCTTCACATCAAAGCTCTTAGAAAAACTAGTCTTCAACCGCCTCTCCCTCTTCCTGTCCTCCAATTCCCTACTTGACCCCCTGCAATCTGGCTTCCGTCCGCTACACTCAACTGAAACTGCCCTCACCAAAGTCACCAACGACCTCCTAACTGCTAAAAAACACGGCCACTATTCTATTCTCATCCTGCTTGACCTCTCGGCTGCTTTTGACACTGTTGACCACCCCCTCCTTCTACAGACCCTCAACTCTCTGGGTCTCGGTGACACTGCACTTGCTTGGGTTGACTCCTATTTATCCAACAGGTCCTTCTGTGTGTCCTTTGCTGGTAACTCCTCCTCTTCATTGCCTCTATCTGTTGGTGTACCTCAAGGCTCTGTCCTTGGTCCTCTGCTCTTTTCCATCTACACCTCCTCCCTGGGCAAAATCATCAACAGCTTTGGCTTTAATTACCACCTCTACGCTGATGACACTCAGATCTACCTCTCTACCCCTGATCTCTCTCCCCTGTCCTTTCAAAAGTCAGTGACTGTTTATCTGGCATCTCCTCCTGGATGGCCTCCCACCACCTAAAGATCAACATGTCAAAGACTGAGCTCCTACTTATTCCTCCCTCTAATGCCTCCCCACCTCCTGACTTCTCTATCACGGTGGAGGGTATCACCATCTCCCCATCAAACCAAGTTCGCTGTCTTGGAGTTACACTGGACTCTGCTCTTTCCTTCATCCCCCACATCAAGTCTCTTTCCTCCTCCTGCCAATACCAACTGCGTAATATTTCCAGAATTCGGCCATTTCTTACCGCTGTCACCACAAAACAACTCATACACGCCCTGGTAATCTCCCGACTCGACTATTGCAATAATCTCTTATCTGGCCTCCCTCTGTCCCGCCTCTCCCCCCTACAATCCATCCTGAACGCCTCCGCCAGGCTAATTCACCTCACCCGCCGCTCTGTCTCTGCCGCTCCCCTCTGCGAGTCCCTTCACTGGCTCCCCATCCACTGCAGAATTAAGTTCAAAATCCTTATCCTTACCTACAAAACCCTCACTAACTCAGCGCCCCACTACCTGTCCTCACTAATCACCAAATACACCCCAGCCCGCTCCCTAAGGTCAAACAGTGACCTGCGCCTAGCTTCTCCCCGCATCACCTCTTCCCATGATAGACTGCAGGATTTCTCACGCGCAGCCCCCACTCTCTGGAACGCTCTCCCTCGTGCTGTCAGACTTTCCCCTAACTTCTCTTCCTTCAAACGCTCCCTGAAAACATTGCTATTTAGGGAAGCCTACCACCCAACTCACTGACGCAACCATCAATCACTCTCACCTTACAGTCCTCTCCTCCTGTTTCCAACCCCAACCCTCCTAGATTGTGAGTTCCTATGGGAATAGGGCCCTCATCTCCTCCTGTACTGTTTGTCAAATGTTGTTCAATGTATTGTAACCCTGTCTGTACTGTGCTTATTGTACAGCGCTGCGGAATATGCTGGCGCTTTATAAAATAATAATAATAATAATAATAATAATAGTGCCCCAGCTCACACATGTATATAGTGCCCCAGCTCTCACATGGGTATATTGCCCCAGCCCCCAGCTCACCTCTGCCAGGTCCGAAACAAGCTGGGCGCACATTGCCGGCGCCATGGCCGCGTGTTTTCCTCCTACGACTGGCGCTCGCTGGCAGGAAGTGTGCCGCTCGCCTGGGATCCAATCGCGGCTGGCTGTTGGATCCTAGGCGAGTGGCGCACTTCCTTCCAGCGGCCGATAGTCGTAGGAGGAAACCACGCGGCCGTGGCGCCGGCAATGTGTGGCCAGCTTGTTTCGGGCTTGGGCCACAGCGGGAAGATGCGTTCCCGCAGCGGGAGAAGTGCGGGAACGCCGTTCCTGCAGGACTCGAGCCCTGGACCCCTTGCTTAAGCCAGTACATGTCCGGGCACGTCTGAAGTTTGCTAGAGAACATTTGGATGATCCAGAAGAGGATTGGGAGAATGTCATATGGTCAGATGAAACCAAAGTAGAATTTTTGGTAAAAACTCAACTCGTCGTGTTTGGAGGAGAGAATGCTGAGTTACATCCAAAGAACACCATACCTACTGTGAAGCCTGGTGGCGGAAACATTATGCTTTGGGGCTGTTTTTCTGCAAAGGGACCAGGACGACTGATCCGTGTAAAGGGAAGAATGAATGGGGCCATGTATCGTGAGATTTTGAGTGAAAACCTCCTTCCATCAGCAAGGGCATTGAAGATGAAACGTGGCTGGGTCTTTCAGCAGGACAATGATCCCAAACACACCACCCGGGCAACGAAGGTGTGGCTTCGTAAGCAGCATATCAAGGTCCTGGAGTGGCCTAGCCAGTCTCCAGATCTCCACCCCATAGAAAACCTTTGGAGGGAGTTGAAGGTCCGTGTTGCCCAGCGACAGCCCCAAAACATCACTGCTCTGGAGGAGATCTGCATGGAGGAATGGGCAAAAATACCGGAAACAGTGTGTGAAAACCTTGTGAAGACTTACAGAAAATGTTTGACCTCCTGTCATTGCCAACAAAGGATAAGTAACAAAGTATTGAGATGGACTTTTGATATTGACCAAATACTTTTTTTCCACCATAATTTGCAAATAAATTCTTTGAAAATCAGACAATGTGATTTTCTGGATTTTTTTTTCTCATTTTGTCTCTCATAGTTGAAGTTACCTATGATGACAATTACAGGCCTCGCTCATCTTTTTAAGTGGGAGAACCTGCACAATTGGTGGCTGACTAAATACTTTTTTGCCCCACTGTATATGGGTCAGTCACTACCTGCTTTTTCTTTGGAGACCAGTGGTTTAACTTCACCGAACTACACAGGCACAAGGATGGAGACAATAGGGTGACTTCTCTATTTTTGGACCTGCCCCCATAGTTTGTGATACATTTCACTGTTCTATCCACCATAGTTTCTGCCAAAGTTTTCAGCTTAGGTTTCAATGGGGTTTACACCTGTAGTTTTTGCTGATGATTGTATCAGAGTTCCATGGAGATCATCACTTCAAACAACAATTTGTGTATCAAACAAAAATAGAACAATGTTGAGTGGAGAATAGACACAGATTATGATTTTTATAGAAGAACAATGGCAGCACCGTTATTCACCATAGGTCACCACTGCTTGAAGTAACTTCACCTGCCAGTGTTGGCTTTTCCTTTACTAGATAGACGAAGCTCACTGCAGTTGCAGTAGTTAGTAAATAACACTTCTGTATGCTGTATAGTAAGTCTTCATTAAGTGTTTAGTGTTTTATTTATTTATTTGCAAAGTATTTTACCAGGAAGGATACATTGAGATTTTTCTCGTTTTCCATTATGTCTTCGGTTCAAGAACATTGAATTGTTACAGGTATCATTCCATGCCCCTCCCCTTTTCTTCTCGCTCAGGTGTTCCAGGTAATTTCCTGTCTTGCTGCACACAGTTGGCCAAACGCGTTCCCAAAAACATGCTCCCGCAAGTGACCAGGGTCCAGTTCCAGAAAAATGACGGGATCTGCCACCTGCAGGCCATTGTGTAAGTGCGGGATGTGATGATGCAGGCAGATACTGGGCATGTGCAGAGCCAAAAAAATTAGGTTCAGTTTGGAATATTTGGAATGCAAAAATTTTGGATTCAGAAATAATCAGAACCATCGGATACAGAGTATCGAAGACAGCCAAAACTTTCAACCATTTCCAATATTACTGGTTACTGTTTTCACTTGCTTTAAGGTTAGGGTTAGGGTTGGGGTCAGCGTCTGTTTTTTATTGGGTTGCAGTTTCTGCTGTTTTGTTTTTTAGGTTTACAGTTAATGCTTGGATTTTATCAGGGTTAGAGTTACAGTTTCTACTTGGTTTTTATAATTAGGGTTACAGTTTCTGCTTGGTTTTACTAGGATTAGGGTTACAGTTTCTGATTGTTTACATTTGGGTTAGGGTTAGTTTCTGCTTGTTTTTATTGGTGTTGGGGTTACCGTTTCTGCTTGGTTTTTTTATTAGGGTTAGGGTTACAGTTTCTGCTTGGTGTTTTATTAGGGTTAGGGTTACAGTTTCTGCTTGGTTTTTTATTAGGGTTAGGGTTATAGTTTCTGCTTGGTTTTTTATTAGGGTTAGGGTTACTGTTTCTGCTTGGTTTTTTATTAGGGTTAGGGTTACAGTTTCTGCTTGGTTTTTATTATTAGGGTTACAGTTTCTGCTTGGTTTTCTATTGGGGTTAGTATTACAGTTTCTGCTTGGTTTTTATTATTAGGGTTACAGTTTCTGTTTTTTTTATTGGGGTTAGGATTACAGTTTCTGCTTTTTTTTATTAGGGTTAGGATTACAGTTTCTGCTTAGATTTTTCAGGGGTTTAGGGTTACAGTTTCTGCTTGGTTTTATTGGGGTTAGGGTTACAGTTTCTGCTTGGTTTTGTATTAGGGTTACAATTTCTGTTTGGTTTTTCATAATTGGGTAAGGGTTACAGTTTCTGCTTAGATGTTTCAGGGGTGTAGGGTTACAGTTTCTGCTTGTTTTTATTGGTGTTGGGGTTACCGTTTCTGCTTGTTTTTTATTAGGGTTAGGGTTACAGTTTCTGCTTGGTTTTTTATTAGGGTTAGGGTTACAGTTTCTGCTTGGTTTTTTATTAGGGTTAGGGTTATAGTTTCTGCTTGGTTTTTTATTAGGGTTAGGGTTACTGTTTCTGCTTGGTTTTTTATTAGGGTTAGGGTTACAGTTTCTGCTTGGTTTTTATTATTAGGGTTACAGTTTCTGCTTGGTTTTTTATTGGGGTTAGTATTACAGTTTCTGCTTGGTTTTTATTATTAGGTTTACAGTTTCTGTTTTTTTTATTGGGGTTAGGATTACAGTTTCTGCTTTTTTTTATTAGGGTTAGGATTACAGTTTCTGCTTAGATTTTTCAGGGGTTTAGGGTTACAGTTTCTGCTTGGTTTTATTGGGGTTAGGGTTACAGTTTCTGCTTGGTTTTGTATTAGGGTTACAATTTCTGTTTGGTTTTTCATAATTGGGTAAGGGTTACAGTTTCTGCTTAGATGTTTCAGGGGTGTAGGGTTACAGTTTCTGTTTGTTTTTTATTAGGGTTAGGGTTACAGTTTCTGCTTGGTTTTTTATTAGGGTTAGGGTTACAGTTTCTGCTTGGTTTTTTATTATTAGGGTTACAGTTTCTGCTTGGTTTTTTATTGGGGTTAGGATTACAGTTTCTGCTTAGATTTTTCAGGGGTTTAGGGTTATAGTTTCTGCTTGGTTTTATTGGGGTTAGGGTTATAGTTTCTGCTTGTTTTTTTATTAGGGTTAGGGCTACAGTTTCTGCTTTTTTTTTTTAGGTTTAGGGTTACAGTTTCTACTTGGTTTTTTATTAGGGTTAGGGTTATAGTTTCTGCTTGGTTTTTTATTAGGGTTAGGGTTACTGTTTCTGCTTGGTTTTTTATTAGGGTTAGGGTTACAGTTTCTGCTTGGTTTTTATTATTAGGGTTACAGTTTCTGCTTGGTTTTTTATTGGGGTTAGGATTACAGTTTCTGCTTGGTTTTTATTATTAGGGTTACAGTTTCTGCTTTTTTTTATTAGGGTTAGGATTACAGTTTCTGCTTATATTTTTCAGGGGTTTAGGGTTATAGTTTCTGCTTGGTTTTATTGGGGTTAGGGTTACAGTTTCTGCTTGGTTTTTTATTAGGGTTACAATTTCTGTTTGGTTTTTCATAATTGGGGTTAGGGTTACAGTTTCTGTTTGTTTTTTTATTAGGGTTAGGTTTATAGTTTCTGCTTAGATTTTTTAGGGGTTTAGGGTTACAGTTTCTGCTTGTTTTTTATTAGGGTTAGGGTTACAGTTTCTGCTTGGTTTTTTATTAGGGTTAGGGTTACAGTTTATGCTTGGTTTTTTATTGGGGTTAGGATTACAGTTTCTGCTTGTTTTTTTTTATTAGGGTTACAGTTTCTGCTTTTTTTTATTAGGGTTAGGATTACAGTTTCTGCTTGGTTTTTTATTAGGGTTAGGGTTACAGTTTATGCTTGGTTTTTTATTAGGGTTAGGGTTACAGTTTCTGCTTGGTTTTTATTATTAGGGTTACAGTTTCTGCTTGGTTTTTTATTGGGGTTAGGATTACAGTTTCTGCTTGGTTTTTTATTAGGGTTACAATTTCTGTTTGGTTTTTCATAATTGGGGTTAGGTTTACAGTTTCTGCTTAGATTTTTTAGGGGTTTAGGATTACAGTTTCTGCTTAGATTTTTCAGGGGTTTAGGGTTATAGTTTCTGCTTGGTTTTATTGGGGTTAGGGTTACAGTTTCTGCTTGGTTTTTTATTAGGGTTACAATTTCTGTTTGGTTTTTCATAATTGGGGTTAGGTTTACAGTTTCTGCTTAGATTTTTTAGGGGTTTAGGGTTACAGTTTCTGCTTGTTTTTTATTAGGGTTAGGGTTACAGTTTCTGCTTGGTTTTTTATTAGGGTTAGGTTTACAGTTTCTGCTTACATTTTTCAGCAGTTTAGGGTTATAGTTTCTGCTTGGTTTTATTGGGGTTAGGGTTACAGTTTCTGCTTGGTTTTTTATTAGGGCTAGAGTTACCGTTTTTGCTTGGTTTTTTATTAGGGTTAGGGTCACAGTTTCTGCTTGGTTTTTATTATTAGGGTTACAGTTTCTGCTTGGTTTTTTATTGGGGTTAGGATTACAGTTTCTGCTTTTTTTATTAGGGTTAGGATTACAGTTTCTGCTTAGATTTTTCAGGGGTTTAGGGTTACAGTTTCTGCTTGTCTTTTAGGGTTACAGTTTGTGCTTGGTTTTTATTGGGGCTACGGTTACAGTTTGTGCTTGGTTTTTATTGGGGTTAGGGTTACAGTTTCTGCTTGATGTTTTATTAGGGTTAGGGTTACAGTTTCTGCTTAGATTTTTCGGGGGTTTAGGGTTACAGTTTCTGCTTGTCTTTTAGGGTTACTGTTTGTGCTTGGTTTTTATTGGGGCTAGGGTTACAGTTTCTGCTTGGTTTTTATTGGGGTTAGGGTTACAGTTTGTGCTTGGTTTTATTTGGGGATAGGGTTACAGTTTGCGCTTGGTTTTTATTGGGGTTAGGGTTACAGTCTCTGCTTGTTTTTTTTATTAGGGTTAGGGTTACAGTTTCTGCTTGGTTTTTATTATTAGGGTTACAGTTTCTGCTTGGTTTTTTATTGGGGTTAGGATTACAGTTTCTGCTTTTTTTTATTAGGGTTAGGTTTACAGTTTCTGCTTAGATTTTTCAGGGTTTAAGGGTTACAATTTCTGCTTGTTTTTTATTCGGGTTAGGGTTACAGTTTCTGCTTGTTTTTTTTTAGGGTTAGGGTTACAGTTTCTGCTTGGTTTTTATTATTAGGGTTACAGTTTCTGCTTGGTTTTTTATTGGGGTTAGGATTACAGTTTCTGCTTCGTTTTTATTATTAGGGTTACAGTTTCTGCTTAGATTTTTCAGGGGTTTAGGGTTATAGTTTCTGCTTGGTTTTATTGGGGTTAGGGTTACAGTTTCTGCTTGGTTTTTTATTAGGGTTACAATTTCTGTTTGGTTTTTCATAATTGGGGTTAGGATTACAGTTTCTGCTTAGATGTTTCAGGGGTTTACGGTTACAGTTTCTGCTTGTTTTTTTATTAGGGTTAGGGTTACAGTTTCTGTTTGGTTTTTTATTAGGGTTAGGGTTATAGTTTCTGCTTGGTTTTTTATCAGGGTTAGGGTTATAGTTTCTGCTTGGTTTTTTATTAGGGTTAGGGTTACCGTTTCTGCTTGGTTTTTTATTAGGGTTAGGGTTACCGTTTCTGCTTTTTTTTTATTAGGGTTAGGGTTACAGTTTCTGCTTGGTTTTTATTATTAGGGTTACAGTTTCTGCTTGTTTTTTTATTGGGGTTAGGATTACAGTTTCTGCTTAGATTTTTCAGGGGTTTAGGGTTACAGTTTCTGCTTGTTTTTTTTATTAGGGTTAGGGTTACAGTTTCTGTTTGGTTTTTTATTAGGGTTAGGGTTATAGTTTCTGCTTGGTTTTTTATCAGGGTTAGGGTTATAGTTTCTGCTTGGTTTTTTATTAGGGTTAGGGTTACCGTTTCTGTTTGGTATTTTATTAGGGTTAGGGTTACAGTTCCTGCTTGGTTTTTATTATTAAGGTTACAGTTTCTGCTTGGTTTTTTATTGGGGTTAGGATTACAGTTTCTGCTTTTTTTTATTAGGGTTAGGATTACAGTTTCTGCTTAGATTTTTCAGGGGTTTAGGGTTACAGTTTCTGCTTGGTTTTATTGGGGTTAGGGTTACAGTTTCTGCTTGGTTTTTATTATTAGGGTTACAGTTTCTGCTTGTTTTTTTATTGGGGTTAGGATTACAGTTTCTGCTTTTTTTTATTAGGGTTAGGATTACAGTTTCTGCTTAGATTTTTCAGGGGTTTAGGGTTACAGTTTCTGCTTGTTTTTTATTAGGGTTAGGGTTACAGTTTCTGTTTGGTTTTTTATTAGGGTTAGGGTTATAGTTTCTGCTTGGTTTTTTATTAGGGTTAGGGTTACAGTTTCTGCTTGGTTTTTATTATTAGGGTTACATTTTCTGCTTGGTTTTTTATTGGGGTTAGGGTTACAGTTTCTGCTTGGTTTTTTATTAGGGTTAGGGTTACCGTTTTTGCTTGGTTTTTTATTAGGGTTAGGGTTACAGTTTCTGCTTGGTTTTTATTATTAGGGTTACAGTTTCTGCTTTTTTTTATTAGGGTTAGGATTACAGTTTCTGCTTAGATTTTTCAGGGGTTTAGGGTTATAGTTTCTGCTTGTCTTTTAGGGTTACAGTTTGTGCTTGGTTTTTATTGGGGTTAGGGTTACAGTTTCTGCTTGGTGTTTTATTAGGGTTAGGGTTACAGTTTCTGCTTAGATTTTTCGGGGGTTTAGGGTTACAGTTTCTGCTTGTCTTTTAGGGTTACAGTTTGTGCTTGGTTTTTATTGGGGTTAGGGTTACAGTTTTATCAGTTTTGGTTATATTTGCCGCTTCATTTTTTTGAATAAGGTACAGGTTAGGGTTAGACTCCTGCTTATTTTTTATTAGTTATTGTTACAGTAAGATTGCTGCTACTTTTTAAATAGCATTATGGACGCAGTTAGGGTTACATCTTCAGTTTATTTTTTTATTAGAATTACAGTTAGTGTTAGGGTTACGGTTAGGGTTACAGTTACAGTTAGGGTTACAGTTACAGTTAGTGTTAGGGTTAGGATTACAGTGAGGGATCTGGTAACATGTTCTGGCTTGCTTTATGATTAAGGTTAGAGTTACAGTTTCTGTTTCTTCTTTGATTAGGGTTAGACCAATGATCAATTTAATGACACTAAACTAAAAACCTTTCATTGTTCCCCCCGCACAGCCTCCACGTCCGCAATCAGAGGAAATGCATGGACCCCAGCATCAAGGCGCTGAGAAAGTGGATTAAGAAGCACTATCCTGGAAAGCCTGTGTAAGAGGCCGATCCCCGGAAGACGAGCTCTCTGCCATGATGTGACGGCTCCTTATGTCACACGCACCGTGTATATGTCCTATTGTCTGCATTCTGCTCCTGTTTCCCAAACCACCGTGTCTCCTGTGTATTTTGAGATGTTTTGCCAAACGTTTTCATTTGTTTTTCACTCCCTGATTGGCCAGTCGTATTTCCCATGGGCGATGACAAACCATAGCAGGTGGGATTCCACATTGACATGAGACCATCTCTGGGACGCCAGATTGTAGATCTTAGAGCAATCAAGAGAAACCCAATATTATGGGTCAAAAACCACGTCCATATTCCTGGCTCTAGAAGACGACCCATCGCTCGACAGTGTAAACAATCCCTCTATCACAATGTCCCTTTTCAACCTGTTCTGGTCTTCCACACGTTGTCCACGCCCGGCTCAGCCCCAGTGCTATGAGTATTACGTGTTTTTCAAACAAGAGATGTTAAGAGAATGAACTGGTTTGTGTTGTTTACATTGACCTTTTGGTGGAGCCGGTCATGATGTTTTGACCTTTTGGTGGAGCCGGTCATGATGTTTTGACCTCTGGGGTCACCACCACGTCCATATAATCTCTTTATAACGCCCTGGCTTTGCGATTATGTTTATAATTAAAGTTTTTTATATATACTGTATATATTTTGTATGGTTTGTGCTTGTTTTTGCTTGTCGCGGCTTCTAGTCCATCCTCTGGGTCTACACCACATGGCGTCAGCAATGTCCTTGGTGATCTCCCTACAGCGTCTCTCATTATACGGATTTTGGATGCAGTGATTCATCCAGCCAGCAGGTTCTCAGATACTTCCAGGAGACCCCCAATTTCTGTGCACAGGTCATAATCCAGGGTGGAGAAGTTGCTGTGTATGATGGTTCCGCACACATCGTAAGAAGTACAAAGTTGCCAACAACAGGGAAAATTGTTGTTGCAACGGCAAGAAACGTCGCAGTTTGTCACCGCTGCATTAATGTGTGTCATTAGTGATGGGCCATATGGGCTTAAGCCCCAGGTCTACAGCCAGCTTGTTCATGGGAACGTCCGCCAGATCTACATCTCACGTGGAACTTGTAGGCACAGAAATCCGGAGGCGCTCCCAAAAAAGTGCAAACATCGAGGGAAATACTTCAATATTTTTAACAATAATATTTAATCTTCACTTTATTTTAAATAAATAAAAGTTGTACATGACTACTTTGCCTAATTGTAAATCCGGCCCTGTGTACCCGGCAGTGTCCTGGAAGCGACCTGGGTGGCTTTCAGACCTTGCCATGCCCCATCTGTAACACAGACCTTATCACCCAGAATTCCTGCTGCTTTCAGTAATGACGCCTGAATGCACATAAACACAGATTTATGTTTCCCTGAGGGATATATTCACTGTAATAACTCGATCATGTGACGCCGTTGTGTGTCTTGACACAATGAGGTTGATGTGCGTGTGATATATGGGTTAGGAGCTATGGAAAAGGATCTGATAATCTGCTTCAGGCGCGACATGAGCAGACACGCACCTCATTGCAGCCAGAGTCCTGTGAGATACATTTTACTGATCACATTGAGCTCCTGATATATTAAAACGCTCATCTTTCTGATCCATGTCAAATGCAACATTATATGCAGTGTTTGTCTGGGTCTGCTTGTGTATCTGTCACTTCCTCTATGTATAAGTTACTTTCTGTGTGTGTCTGTTAATGTGTCTGTGTGAGTATCTGTTGATTTGTGTCTGCATCTATCAGCACATTCTTCTTCTGTATCTGTTAATGTTAGTGTGCGTCTGTGTTTGATTGATATATATCTGTTAATGTGTCAGTGTGAGTCTTTCTGTATCTTTTCAGTGACTATTTGGTATATCTGATGTGTTAGTGTGTGTCTGGGTGTTTCTGTTAACATGCCAGTGTCAGTGTGTGTAACAGACACTTTCACCCAGACACACACTGACACTTTCATGTTAACAGATGCCAGTGTCAGTGTGTGTATCTGTTAACATGCCAGTGTGTGTCTCGATCAATGCGTCAGTGTGTGTATGCAGTGGCGTCACTAGGGTTGGTGTCACCCGGTGCGGTAACTCATGGTGTCACCCCCCCCCCCGAGTTTTACGTTTTTTTTTAACTACTCTTACTCATAAAGCAGTATTCTCATATAACACTGAATGCTCATAATACACGGCGCACATTACTGTGAGGTTTATTGCTGTGGAGCTCTCTCATATACTCACACACATTTTGTTGAACTGCCAGCAAGTACGGTGCCTGTTCGACGGCAGTGAAAGTCCCCATAGAGAAGTAATGGTAAATCTGTTCAGAGACATCGAACAGCAGAGAAATGTCCTGATCTTCAGTGGTTTAATTAGACAGGTTTATTCAGGCGAACAGCATCAGGGCTATTCAGAGAGAGGTGAAAACATTGAGAATTGCCAGGAGAATGAACAATCTAGACCAAATAGCCAATTTTTCTGGTTTGACAATTTTAACCTAGAATTTTCAATTCTACAGTCATTCAAGGTTTTCACCCTTCTCTAAATAACCCTGCATAGGTTTCAATCTTAAAAATATTCCCGTTTTAACACAATATTTAAATAAAACGTTTATTCCATTAATCTGTAGTAAAAAGTCTCTTTTAGGGATGAGCGGTTCGTTTCGTACCGATTCGTTTTTTTCACGAATCGGCGATTTGGATTCGGCTGATTTTCCAAATCGGATCCGAAAAATGTCCAAAACTAAACGCTTTCCGATCCGAAATGAAAAAAAATTTCGGAATTGGAAATCATTTTCGTTCAATTCGTAATTTCGGTAATTTTCAAAAAAATGCTTAAAAGATCCTAATAAAAAAATCTAGAAATAAAGAGACTCTTTACTACAGAAAAGTATAAACGGTTTATTAGATATTAAAATAATACAGGAATATTTTTAACATTGAAGTCTATGGGACAAAACATTTCCCACAACGAATACACGAAAATGTCCAAAAATCCAGAAAAAAAAAGAGTCGATACGAAAATTTCCGTTTTCACAAAAAAGTCAATACGAAAAACGAGCCAAAACGGAAATTGGCCGAAACGATCCGAAATGAAAATTTTCGCATTACGACAGAAAAAGAATTGGTGCACATCCCTAGTCTATTTGTTGATTTTTGTTTTCTTAGTATCTATTAGTCATTTTTCAAAAATAAATTCACATTTTTCTTTCTAAATAGCTTTTTTTTTTCATTCATAGGATCTTATATGTTAATTCCAGACATTTTCGTTCAGTAGTTTTTTTGAAAAAAAGCGGGTGACGGGTTTGCGGTGGCATTCGGTGGCTGATTCCCTGCACTTCAGGGACCCTGCGGTGAATTTACCAGGGAAATTTGACTCCGAAGTGCGGGGAATAACAGAACACTGAAAAGTCTGCGTCATTTCGGTGCTCTGTGAATATCCCCTTTAGTGGTGTTTTTTTTGCTGCCCCCTGGAAAGTGCCAGCCTAGGCCTTGCCTACCCAGGACATACTTGAAAATGAGAGAATTCTCAATGTATCCGTCCTGGTAAAATAGTTTTATGTTAGAAAAATATATATTTTTTAGGGTGTCACCCTAGAGGTGGTGCCACCCAGTGCGGGCTGCACCCCCCGCCCCCACCTAGCAACGCTAGTGTGTGTCTGGGTGTATCTGTCGAGATTTATATTTCAATTAAGAAACTTATACGAGATATAAATATCAATCGTTTATATTTCCTAGAAATTTTCCTAAATTCTTTTAATTGGATGTGTTTTGCTTTGAAGAATATAATAATCAATAACCGAATAAAAACATATTAGGGATGAGCCGAACCCCGAGTTCAGTTCGCATTCGAACTCGATACAAGTCAATGGGACTCAAAGTTCGGTTTTTAGAGTGGCCTCCAAGAGGGCATATATGCTAGATATTTGCCATAAAAGGTGTATGGGGGTCCGGATAGTGCCCTGGGGGACAGGAAACAAGGACAAATTTTTTTTTTAAAAAAAAGATGTTTTTTAACCCCTTCACTGCTGACGACGTGTGGGCTCAGTTACTCCCGCTGTATGCTGAGGAGGACGTGTGTCATGAACTTTTCATGGAGTGCAGGGGTGTGCCCAGTATGCAGTGAGCCATTATGAGAGAGGCAGGTTGCGGGCTTAAACAAGATATTTATTTTAAATAAACACAAAACAGCGCAAGCAAATGAATTAAGAGAAGCGACTCAAGAGGTATAGAAGAAAAGAGGGTGCGATGGGTAACTAACTGAAGTAGAGGAAAGACAGGAAAAAAAGAGTAGTGGGAGAACTGAATCAAGAGGTATTAGGAGGAGGAGGAGTGGGTGAGGCAGGCAAGGACCTAAAGCAGAGGGAAGATATACAGGGTTATTCCGAGAGCGTGAAAAGCAGGAGAATTTATTTATTTATTTATTTATAAAGGATTTTACCAGGACGGATACATTGAGATTTCTCTCATCTTCAAGTATGTCCTGGGTTCAAGAACATTGAAATGTTACAGTTACAGAAATACAAAGTAATACAATGCAAGATATTAAAAAAACAACACAAATATACAGATTAACAGAAAATAAATATGTAGGAAATAGTCATTATGTTACATGTATACAGGTGCATTCTGTATTGAGGTATGTTAGTAAGGAGCTTTTGAGTGACTTAAGACTGGGGGAAGATTTGATGGTGTCTGGGAGGTTATTCCATAATTGCGGTGCTCTGTAGGAAAATGAGGATCGAGTCACTGTCTTTTTGTATTGTGGTATTGCAAGTAAGGTGCTGGTCCTGGATCGGAGGTTATAGGATGAGGGAGCTGCTGGGGGAAGCAGTCTATTCAGGTAGGGTGGCAGCTTCCCAGAAATGCTCTTAAACACCAGGCTGGAAAGGTGCGTCTAGAGTCCAGTGATGGCCAGTTTAGCTCTTTTAACATGTCACAATGGTGGGTCATGTAGTTACATTGTAGCGCAAAGCGGCAGAATGAGTTATACAATGTAGTAAGTTTATGGAGGTGTGTTTGCGGGGCGGCTGCATACACTACATCGTATTCAATGGCTGGCATAAGCATTTGTTGTACAATCTGCTTTCTTACCGCGGGGCTCAGGCAGGATTTGTTTCTGTACAGGGCACCTAGTTTGGGGTATAGTTTAGATGAGAGTTTTTCGATGTGGGGGCCAAAGGATAGATTAGGGTCCAACCACAGAATGACTGGAGAATGAAAAATACTAGGTGAAAATAGCCGATTTGGAAAGGGATAATTTTTCTGGTTTGGCTATTTTGACCTAGAATTTTTCATTCTCCAGTCATTCTCCTGCTTTTCACGCTCTCTGAATAACCCTGCTAGGAAAAAGGGAATGAATCAATAGGAGGCTGGCTGAGAATGATGAGAGTGGAAGCAGAGGTGAGAAACTAGATGTTATATGGAGCTAAAGATAGGGAGGCAAAGAGCAGAATGAAAAGGTGAAAGGATTAAACAGGATGAAATAGGAGACACAGGAGGAAACTGAATAAGTAATAAACTACTGAATACAAAACAGAAATGAAAACAGATTAACTAAGATAACTAGACGAGTCTGAGGCAAGATATACAGATAAGGGGCTAGACAATAATCGTGGTCAGGTATCAGGCCGAGGTCGAGGTACACAGATAGCCGAATGTTCAAATGTCCATAGCCAGGGGTCATACACATAAAGTCCAAATAGAGGGAGGAACGGGAAGCAATGGATGGAGGTTACCAGTGAGGCAGAAGGAGTCCAGATGGGTAGCGGATCAGATGGGTCAGGAACTGATGGGTACTCAATAGGGTTATCAGATGATAGTCCAGAAGGTAGGCAGATAGGGGTTCAATAACAAGGAGCTTGCGAGACACAGGTCTGTTTGGTTCAAAGTTCTAACTTCAATGAGGAAGTGCTCAGTAGAGGGTGCGGCTTCCTCATAAGGAGTTCTCATTATCATCGGATAGAGTTCAGGTGAGGCTTCAGGGCTTGTGTGTAAAACTAAATGGCAAGTCCTGGAACCTGCATTAAACAGGCGTGCATAGCTTTACAGGGGTTCATACGTGCGTTTTCTGACAATGTGTCCCACACGTCATCAGCTTTGCGGGACCCCCGGCGGAGATACTCACCTCTCTGTCCAGGGTCCCGCGGCGTTCTGACTTCAGCGTCCTCAGACGCTGAAGTCAAGCTCCTCCCGACGTAAATGACATCATCGCGCTATGCGCGATGATGTCATTTCCAGGCAACCCCCCGGCAATGCCGGGAGATCGCCTGGAAGGGAGGGGGGATCCGTTCGGATCCTCTCCCTCCCGATCTGGAGGTCCCACAAAAAAAAGCCAGGCACCGCTTAAAAGGAGAGAGTCTCCCCTTTTAAGCAGTGCCTGGCTTTAACCCCTTAGGCACCGGGTCGCAATTTGGCGCCTTGCGGCGCCGAAGTGCAGCCTAGCTCTGGTGGGGGCTGCCATCTTGGATGGTGGCTCCACCCCCAGGTCCCCCCTCACTGCCTGACGTCCTCACGCATAGCGTGATGACGTCAGATAGCCGGGGAACCCCTAGCTGCCCGGAATCCCCTGGTGGAGATAGGGGGGTCATTTGAGGGTTCACAGAGATGCTGTGAGGTTGCGTATAGAGATGCTGTGAGGTTGCGTATAGAGATGCTGTGAGGTTGCGTATAGAGATGCTGTGAAGTTGTGTATAGAGATGCTGATGGGGCTGTGTATAGAGATGCCTTGCAGCGCCGAAGTGCGGCCTAGCTCCGGTGGGGGCCGCCATCTTGGATGGCGGCTCCACCCCCGGGTCCCCCCTCACTGCCTGACGTCCTCACGCATAGCGTGATGACGTCAGATAGCCGGGGAACCCCTAGCTGCCCGGAATCCCCTGGTGGAGATAGGGGGTTCATTTGAACCCCGGTATCTCCAGGCAGCTAGGGGGTCATGGAGGGTGTCAGAGGGTGTCAGAGGGTGTCATGGAGGGTGTCAGAGGGTGCCTGAGCATGGCCTTTCGAATGATACCCAACATGAGTTGACCAGGTATAAAGTAAAATAAATAAATAAATAAAAACATGTAATTTTTTTTTAGTGTTATTTTTATTAATGCAACAATATTGTTCACATTTCAATTATAATGCTGCAATAATAATCACATTCAATGATGCTGCACTAATGATTTTTTTCTATGGGGTGCGTTTGCTATAAATCACGTAATTCCCCCCACAAAATGTAACAAGTACCCATTTCTAATTTTTGTACAAGCGCACCCCATAGAAAACATAACCGCAAACGCTCATGTGCTAAAATGTGAAAAAAAATAACAGTTTACACACTGCAGATGATTAAAAATTCAATTTTTATTGCATTTTTTGTCATAATATACAGGCAGGACATGACGTATACATATAAAAATGATATATTATGAATCTGCGGAGTCTGCCGGAAAGAACAATATCTAATATGTCTGGGTTATTTAATAAAATGTGGCTTCAAATCGCGTTTAAACATGATGAGCGAAAGCGGTAAAAATGATCTGAGCACACAGCAGTGAAATGCAGCATATTAGAGGAAGATTAAGTAGAGAAATTAACACTTCTCAGAAGCAGACACCACACCCTCAATATAGTCTACATACATACAATGTATCAAATTCATTAGACCAGACTAAAAACACTTGTTGTTTACCGTTTGAGAACACAGGTCATTTAGAGGTGAGAATCTTTGCACGTACACATTAGTTTTTAATTCAATATCTAATAAACCGTTGCTTATAATATTCTGCAGTAAAGAGTCTCTTTATTTCCAGATTTTTTAAGCATTTTTTATACTTTTTTCAAAAAAAAATTTGCGAACTCGAACCGAACACGCCAAAAAGTTCGAATTTCGCGAACTTGTGAACGGCCAAAGTTCGAATCGAACTCCAAACTGATCAAACTGAACAGCTCATCCCTAATATTTATTACGTATACAAAAAAGTTTCAAATCTCATATCATAAACAAAGATTTATAAACAACCACATCCATCCATCAGCACATAAACTACTAACTTCCCAATATATGTATCTCCTGTTAGTAGCTGCATATATGATTAATATCATTTACTTTATCAGTTAGTAACTATATACAGATGGTTAATAAACTTTTCTGCTTAACAAAACCAATTAACATGTATTTCCCAGCAAACCAATGTTTAACAAGCTAGATCTTGTAGAGATATATGTATCTCTCTGTGCTACGTGGATCAACAAAAGATGAGCTATCACTTATTCTATTTCTAGAATGATAAGTAATAAAAACTTATTTAGTGAATCCTCCCCTAATATCGCGAATTAAGCTTCTAATCTTCCGCTTTTTATATTGTAGTTATATAATTCCTTGCTTATTAATTTCAATCACAGTAACTTCCAAATTCAATATATATCTGTATCACTTTGCAACAATTTCTTTAGGATAAAATCCTTATACCCGATTCTTCTTCATATCTCTATCTGCAAATTTAGAAATATTTTGAAGACTCTGGATCTAACAGTAATCTGAGATATCTCAGTCGATCTGTTGCAAGAAATACTCCAGATATATATAATTACATTAATTCCTTAATTTGCTTTCATACATTACCTATCCAAGATCTGGTCTGTAGTCACAGCAGCAATATTCTTTGAATATAATATATTGTTTTGGAATATGTGAAAATTATCAATGTCAGATATTCAATGCATGTGAGTTAGAATTGTGCATTCCCATGAAGGAAAATTTAGGTGTGGTCCTAAGTGAGATGTAATATCCTGAATACATTGTGTGTTGGAATGATCTGAATCTCTCTGAATCAATGCATTATCGTGTCCTGGGATGATCTGCCTGACTGCAACGAACAGTATATCCAGTTATAGTCAATTTGACGTCACTGAAAATCTACCCCTTAATTTAAATATTACTTTCTCTATATTAATTCTTAAATATAATATTTACTATGCCTCAAGAGGGCAGTGTGTTGCTCTTCAAATTAATTTCACAATTTAATTTTAATTCCCTTATCTCAGGTCAAAGATCAATCTACTATCTTATTTTGAACAAAGAACAACTATGGTTATTCCAGACAGTGCGTCTCGGATTGTCAAAATTAAATTAATATCTCTACTCCTCTCAAGGTTTTTACTGAGTACTCTTTATCAGCTAAATTCCTTTAAAATTAGATCAGCAATTCTATTCTTCAGTAATTATACTGTTTACCAGTTATACTCTACAATTAATTGAAACATCTATTATTTACTGTAAATATTGAATATATTGATTATAAAAATATATTCCATGAATATTTTTATACACTTGCATAGAGATTTTAAATATGTTCCTATACCCAAAAAAAATATCTTTAATTCAAGGACTTGTTAAAACAAACCAATTAATTTAAATATGACATGTCTGGCACTTAGCTCAGCATTATATCAAATAAAGACATTTTATCGTCTATAGCATTTATAAAAACACCCATAACTCTTAAGGTTCACCTAGCCATGAACTATTTAAAAAAAATCTCTGTCCATTTCTAAAACTAGACGAAAATTGAAAAAGAAAAGACTTTACATTAAAACAAGATGGCTACAGGCATCCATTTTAATTTTCCATTATAATATACCCGACATATCTGTCAGTGTCTGCTTATTATATTTGATAATGTGTCATTGTGTATTTGCTACTATGTTATTGTGTGTGTACGTCTGTGTGTATCTCTGTCTTTTTGTGTATCGGTGCCAGGCTCATACACCTCACCTCCCGCAACTCTCACACCTCACCTCCTGCACCTCACCTCCTGCATCTCTCACACCTCACCTCCCGCACCTCTCACACCTCACCTCCCGCACCTCTCACACCTCACCTCCCGCACCTCTCACACCTCACCTCCCACACTTCTCACACCTCACCTCCCACACTTCTCACACCTCACCTCCCACACCTCACCCCTTTGTCAATCTCTGCACTGGCTCCTGGTTCCTTTAGAATCCAATTCATTATACCGGTCACATACAAAGCTCTCCATAACCGCACCGCTGCCTACATCTCCTCCCTTATCAGCAGGTACATCCTGTCCCGCCCACTTTGCTCAGCCAATGATCTGATGTTATCAGTAGGGATGAGCCGAACACCCCTGTGTTCGGTTCGTATCCGAACAGTCGAACGGCCGAAATGTTCGAATACGAACTCGAACACAATATGGGGGCCGAACATGCAAAATGTGTTCGCAGTTCTCCTAAATGTACCGGCGGCTGCCGGTACATTTAGGAGACCTGTGGCTGCGGCCCCCAGCCCCCGTAACTCACATGTCTTGCAGCTGTCCCGGCCTCCTGTTCCCCGGTCCGCAGCTCCTCCGATCTGTCTGGCCGCGGCTCCTCTCTGCCCCACGTCTTCATGCAGAATGATCTGATTGGGCAAAGTCCTGTATGAAGATGAGCTTTAACCAAGTTCTGATTGATTAAAGTCGGTGCAAGACTTTAACCAATTAGAGCTTGGTTAAAGCTCTGCCCCATGCCTCATCTTCATGCTGAGCTCTGATTGGGCAAAGTCCTGCACCTGACCTGGACTTTGCCCAATCAGGGTTCAATATCGAATTAGAGCCCTGATTGGGCAAAGTCTAGGTCAGGTGCAGGACTTTGCCCAACCAGATCATTCTGCATGAAGACGTGGGGCAGAGAGGAGCCGCGGCCAGACGGATCGGAGGAGCTGACGGACCGGGGAACAGGACGCCGGGACAGGTGAGATACGGGGACCGAGGGCCGCAGCCACAGGTCTCCTAAATGTACCAGCAGCCACCGGTACATTTAGGAGACCTGTGGACGCATTTTTTATTATGGAACGTCCGCGGTCGAACAAACCGCGAACATCCCATAATGTTCGGAGTTTGCCGAACACTCGAACAGCCGATGTTCAATTCGATCTCGGGTTCGAATTGAACCGAACACTGATCCCTAGTTATCAGTTCCTCGTACCCGCACCCCCAACTCCTGCCTTCAGGACTTCTTCCGAGCTGTCCCCTTTCTATGGAACTCCCTCCCCCGCAACATCAGACTCTCCCTGTCTCTCCAGTCCTTCAAGACGTCTCTGAAAACACATTACTTTAGAGAAGCCTATCGGCTCACTCCATGATTCACCACTGTGCATTTCCTGCTTCTCTTCCCACCCGGCCCTACTGCAACCCACCACTCCACCTACCCTATTCACTCTCACCTAATGGGTCACCCCTATCCCCTTAGATTGTAAGCTCTTGAGCAGAGTCCTCTCTCCTTCTGTTCCATGTGTGTAACATGTATGTATATTTGTTATTCTGTCTCTCCCCTTGTGCAGCGCTAGCGAATTTGTTGGCACTTTATAAATACTTGTAACTGTATCTGTTAATGTGTGGTTTTATGTATCTGTTAATGTGTGGGTTTTGTGTATCTGTGTCTTTACATTAATATCACAATATCAGTTTGGTTCTGTTGCGATGACCAGGGTGTTCTTTCATCTGGATTTCCCCATTGTGACACCAGGGAACAGGTCCAAGTCCACCTGTGCTAGCAGCTACTTACACGTTTTAACGGCTCCCAATTATATTTTCTTTTTGTCCCATTTTAAAATCAATGAATCGAAATGAAATCATTTCCCCAGCGATCAGACAGTCACACCATGAAACAAACACAACGCGAAGGTGAAGCTGCTCGATACCAGCGCAGGCAGGTTTTTAATCAAATATAAACATCATATTAATTAATCAGGCATGAAGTGTTAACACCTGTCTTAGAAATATTTGTGATCGCGTTCCAGCCTCACGTGCCCAGCGCCGCGCCCTGCACCTCCGCACTCATCCGCCTGATTGTGTTAACTGTTTTTTAAATGTGCAGAATAGTATCTAACGAGCACCGGATACAGGAGAAAAATCCAAAACAGAAACAATAATAAAGATACAGCTCATCATCCAAAGCCATTACCATTTCCAGCTCCTTCGTTTTCACTTTGCAGTCGTACCTGAACCCCCACCCAGTCCCAGGTCCAAACGTGTAGCTCCCCCTTCCAGCTGTGTCCACTTTTCTTTCTATTTATGGTTTTCAAGGCCGAGCGTCTGGTCCTTCCCTTTGCAATCCCTGCTATTCTATTTCTAGCCACCAGCTCCACACTACCCCTGCTCCCTTTTGTTTCACTTACCTCTGTCTCTTAGATTGTAAGCTCACGGGATGTCTAGCTGAGCATTAGTGGTCATCCTACGGGCAGGGTCGGCTGTCCCTAAGGTCTCATTATTTATTATGTCTCACGTTTGTGCTTCCCCATTGTAAAGCACTACGGAATCTGTTGGCGCTATATATGACTGTAACTGTACAGATATAGAAGTCAAAGCATACAGAGTTTTTTTATAGTTGGTGCTTTACCCAAACCTCCCGACAAATGCAATGTCCAAAGAGGGGGGTGTTTTGCTGCTGAAATCACAGCCCAGTGCAGCCAATCCGTCTCCCTGACATCCCTCTTCCCTTCGATTACAGACACTTCCCTATGAAGCCCCAGCCCAGAAAAAGGTCACCAGGTCAGCCATGTTTTCCTGGACACATATTACTATTTCACACAGGGGGGAGGCAGGGCTGAATTAAGATCTCTATGGGCTGGAGCTGAAGATTTTGGGATTTTATGGGGATTTTAATTAAATGAAAACATATTTTAGGTTATTTAATATTGCAGATACAGCTATACATAACCAGACAGATACGGGTATATCTAACCAGGCAGATACAGGTATATCTAACCAAGCGGATATGGGTATATCTAACCAGGCGGATACGGGTATATCTAACCAGGCAGATACGGGAATATCTAACCAGGCAGATACGGGAATATCTAACCAGGCAGATACGGGTACATCTAACCAGGCAAATACGGGTATATCTAACCAGACAGATATGGTTATATCTAACCAGGTGGATACGGGTATATATAACCATGCGGATATGGGTATATCTAACCAGGCGGATACGGGTATATCTAACCAGGCAGATACGGGAATATCTAACCAGGCAGATACGGGAATATCTAACCAGGCAGATACGGGAATATCTAACCAGGCAGATACGGGTATATCTAACCAGGCAAATACGGGTATATCTAACCAGACAGATATGGGTATATCTAACCAGGTGGATACGGGTATATCTAACCAGGCGGATACGGGTATATCTAACCAGGCAGATACGGGTATATCTAACCATGCAGATACAGGTATATCTAACCAGGCAGATACGGGTATATCTAACCAGGCTGATACGGGTATATCTAACCAGGCAAATACGGGTATATCTAACCAGACAGATATGGGTATATCTAACCAGGTGATACGGGTATATCTAACCAGGCGATACGGGTATATCTAACCAGGCAGATACGGGTATATCTAACCATGCAGATACAGGTATATCTAACCAGGCAGATACGGGTATATCTAACCAGGCTGATACGGGTATATCTAACCAGGCAAATACGGGTATATCTAACCAGGCAGATACAGGTATATATAACCATGCGGATATGGGTATATCTAACCAGGCGGATACGGGTATATCTAACCAGGCAGATACGGGAATATCTAACCAGGCAGATACGGGAATATCTAACCAGGCAGATACGGGAATATCTAACCAGGCAGATACGGGTATATCTAACCAGGCAAATACGGGTATATCTAACCAGACAGATATGGGTATATCTAACCAGGTGGATACGGGTATATCTAACCAGGCGGATACGGGTATATCTAACCAGGCAGATACGGGTATATCTAACCATGCAGATACAGGTATATCTAACCAGGCAGATACGGGTATATCTAACCAGGCTGATACGGGTATATCTAACCAGGCAAATACGGGTATATCTAACCAGACAGATATGGGTATATCTAACCAGGTGGATACGGGTATATCTAACCAGGCGGATACGGGTATATCTAACCAGGCAGATACGGGTATATCTAACCAGGCAGATACGGGTATATCTAACCAGGCTGATACGGGTATATCTAACCAGGCAAATACGGGTATATCTAACCAGACAGATATGGGTATATCTAACCAGGTGGATACGGGTATATCTAACCAGGCGGATATGGGTATATCTAACCAGGCAGATACAGGTATATCTAACCAGGCAGATACAGGAATATCTAACCAGGCAGATACGGGTATATCTAACCAGGCGGATACGGGTATATCTAACCAGGCAGATATGGGAATATCTAACCAGGCAGATACGGTATATCTAACAAGGCGGATACGGGTATATCTAACCAGGCGGATACGGGAATATCTAACCAGGCGGATAAGGGTATATCTATCCAGACAGATACGGGTATATGTAACCAGACAGACACGGGTATATCTAACCAGGCGGATACGGGAATATCTAACAAGGCGGATATGAGAATATCTAACCAGGCGGATACGGTAATATCTAACAAGGCGGGTAAGGGTATATCTAACCAGGCGGATACAGGTATATCTAACCAGGCGGGTAAGGGTATATCGAACCAGGCGGATACAGGTATATCTAACCAGGCGGGTAAGGGTATATCGAACCAGGCGGATACGGGTATATCTAACCAGGCGGATACGGGTATATCTAACCAGGCGGATAAGGGTAAATCTAACCAGGCAGATATTGGTAAATCTAACCAGACGGATACGGGTATATCTAACAGGCGGATACGGGTATATCTAACCAGGCAGATACGGGTATATCTAACCATGCAGATACAGGTATATCTAACCAGGCAGATACGGGTATATCTAACCAGGCTGATACGGGTATATCTAACCAGGCAAATACGGGTATATCTAACCAGACAGATATGGGTATATCTAACCAGGTGGATACGGGTATATCTAACCAGGCGGATACGGGTATATCTAACCAGGCAGATACGGGTATATCTAACCAGGCAGATACGGGTATATCTAACCATGCAGATACAGGTATATCTAACCAGGCAGATACGGGTATATCTAACCAGACAGATATGGGTATATCTAACCAGGCAGATACGGGTATATCTAACCAGGCAGATACGGGTATATCTAACCAGGCAGATACAGGTATATCTAACCAGGCAGATACAGGAATATCTAACCAGGCAGATACGGGTATATCTAACCAGGCAGATATGGGTATATCTAACCAGGCAGATACGGGTATATCTAACCATGCAGATACAGGTATATCTAACCAGGCAGATACGGGTATATCTAACCAGGCAGATACAGGTATATCTAACCAGGCAGATACAGGAATATCTAACCAGGCAGATACGGGTATATCTAACCAGGCGGATACGGGTATATCTAACCAGGCAGATATGGGAATATCTAACCAGGCAGATACGGTATATCTAACCAGGCGGATACGGGTATATCTAACCAGGCGGATACGGGAATATCTAACCAGGCGGATAAGGGTATATCTATCCAGACAGATACGGGTATATGTAACCAGACAGACACGGGTATATCTAACCAGGCGGATACGGGAATATCTAACAAGGCGGATATGAGAATATCTAACCAGGCGGATACGGTAATATCTAACAAGGCGGGTAAGGGTATATCTAACCAGGCGGATACAGGTATATCTAACCAGGCGGGTAAGGGTATATCGAACCAGGCGGATACGGGTATATCTAACCAGGCGGATACGGGTATATCTAACCAGGCGGATAAGGGTAAATCTAAACAGGCAGATATTGGTAAATCTAACCAGACGGATACGGGTATATCGAACAGGCGGATACGGGTATATCTAACCAGGCGGATAAGGGTATATCAAACCAGGCGGATACAGGTATATCTAACCAGGCAGATACGGGAATATCTAACCAGGCGGATACGGGTATATCTAACCAGGTGGATACGGGTATATCTATCCAGGCGGATACAGGAATACCTAAGCAGGCAGATACGTGTATATCTAACCAGGCGGATACGGGTATATCTAACCAGGCGGATACGGGAATATCTAACCAGGCAGATATGGGTATATCTAACCAGGCGGATACGGGTATATCTAACCAGGCAGATACGGGAATATCTAACCAGGCGGATAAGGGTATATCTATCCAGACAGATACGGGTATATGTAACCAGACAGATACGGGTATATCTAACCAGGCGTATAAGGTAATATCTAACCAGGCGGATAAGGGTATATCTAACCAGGCGGATACGGGTACATCTAACCAGGCGGATACTGGTATATCTAACCAAGCGGATAAGGGTATATCAAACCAGTCGGATATGGGTATATCTAACCAGGCAGATACGGGAATATCTAACCAGGTGGATACGGGTATATCTAACCAGGCGGATACGGGTATATCTAACCAGGCGGATACGGGTATATCTAACCAGACAGATACGGGAATATCTAACCAGGCAGATACGGGAATATCTAACCAGGCAGATACGGGAATATCTAACCAGGCGGATAAGGGTATATCTAACCAGGCGGATACGGGTATATCTAACCAGGCGGATACGGGTATATCTAACCAGGCGGATACAGGTATATCTAACCAGGCGGATACGGGTATATCTAACCAGGCGGATAAGGGTAAATCTAACCAGGCAGATACTGGTAAATCTAACCAGACGGATACGGGTATATCTAACCAGGCGGATACGGGTATATCTAACCAGGCAGATACGGGTATATCTAACCAGGCGGAAAAGGGTAAATCTAACCAGGCGGATACGGAAAATATCTAAAAAGGCAGACACGGATATATATCTAACCAGGCAGATACGGGTATATCTAACCAGGCGGATAGGGTATATCTAAGCAGGCGGATACGGGTATATCTAACCAGGCAGATACGGGTATATCTAACCAGGCGGATACGGGTATATCTAAGCAGGCGGATACGGGTATATCTAACCAGGCAGATACGGGAATATCTAACCAGGCACATACGGGTATATCTAGCAAGGCGGATACGGGTATATCTAACCAGGCGGATACGGAAAATATCTAAAAAGGCAGACATGGGTATATCTAACCAGGCAGATACGGGTATATCTAACCAGGCAGATATGGGTATATCAAACCAGGTGGATACGGGTATATCTAAGCAGGCGGATACGGGTATATCTAACCAGGCAGATACGGGAATATCTAACAAAGCGGGTAAGGGTATATCTAACCAGGCGGATAAGGGTATATCAAACCAGGTGGATACGGGTATATCTAAGCAGGCGGATACGGGTATATCTAACCAGGCAGATACGGGAATATCTAACAAGGCAGATACGGGTATATCTAGCCCGGCGGATACGGGTATATCTAACCAGGCGGATACGGGAATATCTAACCAGGCAGATACGGGAATATCAAACCAGGCGGATACGGGTATATCTAACCAGGCGGATACGGAAAATATCTAAAAAGGCAGAAACGGTATATCTAACCAGGCAGATACGGGTATATCTAACCAGGCGGATACAGCTATATCTAACCAGGCAGATATGGGTATATCTAACCAGGCAGATATGGGTATATCTAACCAGACAGATAGAGGTATATCTAACCAGGCAGATATGGGTATATCTAACCAGGCAGATATTCCCGTATCTGCCTGGTTAGGTATTCCCGTATCTGCCTGGTTAGGTATTTTCGTATCTGCCTGGTTAGGTATTACCGTATCTGCCTGGTTAGGTATTCCCGTATCCGCCTGGATAGATATACCCGTATCCGCCTGGATAGATATACCCGTATCCGCCTGGTTAGATATTCCCGTATCTGCCTGGTTAGATATACCCTTATCCGCTTGGTTAGATATACCCGTATCCGCCTGGTTAGATGTACCCGTATCTGCCTGGTTAGATATACCCTTATCCGCCTTGTTAGATATTACCGTATCCGCCTGGTTAGATATACCCGTATCCGCTTGGTTAGATATACCCGTATCTGCCTGTTTAGATATACCCGTATCTGTCTGGTTACATATACCCGTATCTGTCTGGTTAGATATACCCTTATCCGCCTTGTTAGATATTACCGTATCCACCTGGATAGATATACCCTTATCCGCCTAGTTACTTATTCCCGTATCTGCCTGGTTAGATATACCCTTATCCGCCTGGTTAGATATGGGTATATCTATCCAGACAGATACGGGTATATGTAACCAGACAGATATGGGTATATCTAACCAGGCGGATACGGGTATATCTAACCAGGCGGATACGGGTATATCTAACCAGGCGGATACAGGTATATCTAACCAGGCAGATACGGGAATATCTAACCAGGCAGATACGGGAATATCTAACCAGGCGGATAAGGGTATATCTAACCAGGCGGATACGGGTATATCTAACCAGGCGGATACGGGTATATCTAACCAGGCGGATACAGGTATATCTAACCAGGCGGATACGGGTATATCTAACCAGGCGGATACGGGTATATATAACCAGGCAGATATGGGTATATCTAACCAGGCAGATACGGGTATATCTAACCAGGCGGATACGGGTATATCTAACCAGGCGGATACGGGTATATCTAACCAGGCGGATACAGGTATATCTAACCAGGCGGATACGGGTATATCTAACCAGGCAGACACGGGTATATCTAACCAGGCAGATACGGGTATATCTAACCAGGCGGATACGGGTATATCTAAGCAGGCGGATACGGGTATATCTAACCAGGCAGATACGGGAATATCTAACCAGGCAGATACGGGTATATCTAGCCAGGCGGATACGGGTATATCTAACCAGGCGGATACGGAAAATATCTAAAAAGGCAGACATGGGTATATCTAACCAGGCAGATACGGGTATATCTAACCAGGCAGATACGGGTATATCTAACCAGGCAGATACGGGTATATCTAACCAGGCAGATATGGGTATATCTAAATAGGCGGTTATGGGTATATCTAACCAGGCGGATACGGTAATATCTAACAAGGCGGGTAAGGGTATATCTAACCAGGCGGATAAGGGTATATCAAACCAGGTGGATACGGGTATATCTAAGCAGGCGGATACGGGTATATCTAACCAGGCAGATACGGGAATATCTAACAAGGCAGATACGGGTATATCTAGCCCGGCGGATACGGGTATATCTAACCAGGTGGATACGGGAATATCTAACCAAGCAGATACGGGAATATCAAACCAGGCGGATACGGGTATATCTAACCAGGCGGATACGGAAAATATCTAAAAAGGCAGACACGGTATATCTAACCAGGCAGATACGGGTATATCTAACCAGGCGGATACAGCTATATCTAACCAGGCAGATATGGGTATATCTAACCAGGCAGATATGGGTATATCTAACCAGACAGATAGAGGTATATCTAACCAGGCAGATACGGGTATATCTAACCAGGCAGATACGGGTATATCTAACCAGGCAGATATTCCCGTATCTGCCTGGTTAGGTATTCCCGTATCCGCCTGGTTAGATATACCCGTATCCGCCTGGTTAGATATACCCGTATCTGCCTGGTTAGGTATTTTCGTATCTGCCTGGTTAGGTATTACCGTATCTGCCTGGTTAGGTATTCCCGTATCCGCCAGGATAGATATACCTGTATCCGCCTGGTTAGATATACCCGTATCCGCCTGGTTAGATATTCCCGTATCTGCCTGGTTAGATATACCCTTATCCGCTTGGTTAGATATACCCGTATCCGCCTGGTTAGATATTACCGTATCCGCCTGGTTAGATATACCCTTATCCGCTTGGTTAGATATACCCTTATCCGCCTTGTTAGATATTACCGTATCCGCCTGGTTAGATATACCCGTATCCGCTTGGTTAGATATACCCGTATCTGCCTGTTTAGATATACCCGTATCTGTCTGGTTACATATACCCGTATCTGTCTGGATAGATATACCCTTATCCGCCTAGTTAGATATTCCCGTATCTGCCTGTTTAGATATACCCATATCTAACCAGGCGGATACGGGTATATCTAACCAGGCAGATACGGGAATATCTAACAAGGCAGATACGGGTATATCTAGCCCGGCGGATACGGGTATATCTAACCAGACGGATACGGGAATATCTAACCAGGCAGATACGGGAATATCAAACCAGGCGGATACGGGTATATCTAACCAGGCGGATACGGAAAATATCTAAAAAGGCAGACACGGTATATCTAACCAGGCAGATACGGGTATATCTAACCAGGCGGATACAGCTATATCTAACCAGGCAGATATACCCATATCTGCCTGGTTAGATATACCCATATCTGCCTGGTTAGATATAGCTGTATCCGCCTGGTTAGATATACCCGTATCTGCCTGGTTAGATATACCGTGTCTGCCTTTTTAGATATTTTCCGTATCCGCCTGGTTAGATATACCCGTATCCGCCTGGTTTGATATTCCCGTATCTGCCTGGTTAGATATTCCTGTATCCGCCTGGTTAGATATACCCGTATCCGCTTGGTTAGATATACCCATATCTGCCTGTTTAGATATACCCGTATCTGTCTGGTTAAATATACCCGTATCTGTCTGGATAGATATACCCTTATCCGCCTAGTTAGATATTCCCGTATCTGCCTGTTTAGATATACCCATATCTAACCAGGCGGATAAGGGTATATCTATCCAGACAGATACGGGTATATGTAACCAGACAGATATGGGTATATCTAACCAGGCAGATACGTGTATATCTAACCAAGCGGATACGGGTATATCTAACCAAGCGGATACGGGTATAGGATACGGGTATATCTAACCAGGCGGATACGGTAATATCTAACAAGGCAGATAAGGGTATATCTAACCAGGCAGATACGGGTACATCTAACCAGGCGGATACGGGTATATCTAACCAGGCGAATAAGGGTATATCAAACCAGGTGGATACGGGTATCGGGTATATGTAACCAGACAGATACGGGTATATCTAACCAGGCGGATACGGGAATATCTAACAAGACAGATACGAGAATATCTAACCAGGCGGATACGGTAATATCTAACCAGGTGGATACAGCTATATCTAACCAGGCAGATATGGGTATATCTAACCAGGCAGATATGGGTATATCTAACCAGACAGATAGAGGAATATCTAACCAGGCAGATACGGGAATATCTAACCAGGCAGATACGGGTATATCTAACCAGGCGGATACGGGTATATCTAACCAGGCGGATACGGGTATATCTAACCAGGCGGATACGGGTATATCTAACCAGGCAGATACAGGAATATCTAACCAGGCAGATACGGGTATATCTAACCAGGCGGATACGGGTATATCTAACCAGGCGGATACGGGTATATCTAACAAGGCAGATACGGGTATATCTAACCAGACAGATACGGGTATATCTAACCAGGCAGATACGGGTATATCTAACCAGGCGGATACGGGTATATCTAACCAGGCAGATACAGGAATATCTAACCAGGCAGATATGGGTATATCTAACCAGATGGATACGGGTTTATCTAACCAGGCGGATACTGTGTGAGGAAATTTCCATTCAGATTTCAATCATTTACAGCGTGTAAAATAATTTATAAGGTCATGCTCTGGCCTTTCCAGTGATACCTAACATGACCCTGTAGCTGCTACAGAGTTGGAGATACAGGGGTCCAAATGCCCATCAATGCAGACTATCAGGGTTACTCGGAGACAGGTAAAAACCAGGAGAATGACTGGAGAAGTGAAAATTCTAGGTCAAAATAGACAAACCAGAAAAAGTCTCCCATTTATCTCCCTTTCCAAATCAGCTATTTGGTCTAGATTATTCATTATCCTGCCAATTCTCCTGGGTTTCACCTTTCTCTGAATAACCCTGATAGTTATCCTTTCACTGGGCTTATTCTGGGACATGGGCCTGGAGCTGCTGCTCCATCAGCCCCTATGTTAATCCGGCCCTGGTGGGGGGGGGGCACAGGGAAAAGTGTCTTGATCACAAAGGCGTGAAGGGCGGCCCAGGATCCAAACACCACACATTCCCTCCTTGTACCAACCAGATGGAGCCCACAAGCAAAAAGGAGACAGATCAATGTCCCTTCTCTTGTGACACCTCTAGCTCCCCCTGCAGGCAGACATACACTCACTGGCCACTTTATTAGGTACACCTTGCCTTAACGTTTCGTGGCACGGATTCAACAAGATTTTCAAAACATTCCTCATATATTTTGCTCCATATTGACATGATGGCGTCATGCAGTTGCTGCAGGTTTGTCAGCTGCACATCCATGATGAGAATCTCCCGTTCCACCACACCCCAAAGGAGGTCGATTGGATTGAGATCTGGGGACGGTGGAGGCCATTGGAGCACAGGGAACTCATTGTCATGTACAAGAAAGCAGTGTGAGAGGATTTGAGCTTTGTGAAATGGTGCATTATGCTGCTGGAAGGAGCCATCAGAAGATACAGGGGACACTGTGCTCATAAAGGGATGGACATGGTGTATTAGATAAAGGGGACACTGTGCTCATAAAGGGATGGACATGGAGCATTATCCTGCTGGAAGGAGCCATCAGAGGATACAGGGGACACTGTGCTCATAAAGGGATGGACATAGTGCATTATCCTGCTGGAAGGAGCCATCAGAAGATACAGGGGACACTGTGTTCAAAAAAGGGATGGACATAGTGCATTATCCTGCTGGAAGGAGCCATCAGAAGATACAGGGGACACTGTGCTCATAAAGGGGTGGACATAGTGCATTATCCTGCTGGAAGGAGCCATCAGAAGATACAGGGGACACTGTGCACATAAAGGGATGGACATGGTGCATTAGATACAGAGGACATTGTGCTCATAAAGGGATGGACATGGTGTATTAGATACAGGAGACACTGTGCTCATAAAGGGATGGACATGGTGCATTAGATACGGGCGACACTGTGCTCATGAAGGTATGGACATGGTGCATTAGATACAGGGGACACTGTGCTCATAAAGGGATGGACATGGTGTATTAGAAACAGGGGACACTGTGCTCATAAAGGGATGGACATGATGTATTAGATACAGGGGACACTGTGCTCATAAAGGGATGGACATGGTGCATTATCCTGCTGGAAGGAGCCATCAGAAGATACAGGGGACACTGTGCTCATAAAGGGATGGACATGGTGCATTAGATACAGGGGACACTGTGCTCATAAAGGGATGGACATGGTGTATTAGAAACAGGGGACACTGTGCTCATAAAGGGATGGACATGATGTATTAGATACAGGGGACACTGTGCTCATAAAGGGATGGACATGGTGCATTATCCTGCTGGAAGGAGCCATCAGAAGATACAGGGGACACTGTGCTCATAAAGGGATGGACATGGTGCATTATCCTGCTGGAAGGAGCCATCAGAAGATACAGGCGACACTGTGCTCATAAAGGGATGGACATGGTGCATTAGATACAGGGGACACTGTGCTCATAAAGGGATGGACATGGTGTATTAGAAACAGGGGACACTGTGCTCATAAAGGGATGGACATGGTGCATTAGATACAGGGGACACTGTGCTCATAAAGGGATGGACATGATGTATTAGATACAGGGGACACTGTGCTCATAAAGGGTTGGACATGGTGCATTATCCTGCTGGAAGGAGCCATCAGAAGATACAGGGGACACTGTGCTCATAAAGGGATGGACATGGTGCATTATCCTGCTGGAAGGAGCCATCAGAAGATACAGGCGACACTGTGCTCATAAAGGGATGGACATGGTGCATTATCCTGCTGGAAGGAGCCATCAGAAGATACAGGCGACACTGTGCTCATAAAGGGATGGACATGGTCAGTAACAAAACTCAGGTAGGCCGTGGCGTTTGAACGATGCTCAATTGGTACTAAGGAGCCCAAAGTGTGCCAAGAAAATATCCCCCACACCATTATACCACCACCCTGAACCTCTGATAGAAGGCAGGATGGATTCATGCTTTCATGTTGTTTACGCCAAATTCTGACCCATCTGAATGTCGCAGCTGAAATCGACACTCATCAAACCAGGCAACATTTTTCCAATCTTCTATTGTCCAGTTTTGGTGTCTGTGTGAATTAATTGTAGCCTCAGTTTCCTGTTCTTAGCTGACAGGAGCGGCACCCGGTGTGGTCTGCTGCTGCTGTAGCCCATCTGCTGCTGCAGCCCATGTTTCAAGGTTGGACGTGTTGTGCTTTCAGAGATGGTGTATCTGCAGACCTTGCTTGTATCGAGTGGTTTTTTGAGTTACTGTTGCCTTTCTATCATCTCCATCCAGTCTGCCCATTCTCCTCTGACCTCTGACATCTCAAGGCATTTTCGTCCACACAGCTGCCGCTCAATGGATATTTGCTCTTTTTCAGACCATTCTCTGTAAACCCTAGAAATGTCTGTGAGTGAAAATCCCAGCAGATCAGCAGTTTGTGAAATACTCAGACCAGCTCGTCTGGCACCAACAACCCATGCCACGTTCAAAGTCACTTAAATCCACTTTCTTCCCCCATTCTGATGCTCGGTTTGATCTTCAGAAAGTCGTCTTCACTGCGTCTAGATACCAAAATGCATTGAGTTGCTGCCGTGTGATTGGCTGATTAGCAATTTGTGTTAACAAGCAAAGGACCAGGTGTACCTAATAAAGTGGCCGGTGAGTGTATATACGGCTTTTAGCATTTTATTTTTTTTTATTTCTCATTTTTAAAGGTAGATAGCCAAAAACTAATATTTTCACCATTTTTTCATTTCTCGGCTCTGCAGGTGTTTCATCCTGTGTATATTGGTGCAGTGACTGTTTTTTTTCCAACCACCAGAAATGGGAACAAACAAGCCGGTCATGATGGGAGCAACAACCCAGAAACTGGGACTGTCCTGCTGAATCAGGGACACCTGGGCAGTATGAAACGGACACATGGCACCATCTGGAATACGTTGTCTTTATTGAACAATATAAAGTGTTTAACGACAGCAGCAAAAGGGACGTCACTGCGTTCAATACAATGAACACCAAAAAAAACAACCTAAGTCATAAAAATGCAAACCGGGAAAAAGAAGGCACCGCTGCGGTGATTTCCAGAGCTGCGGGGGATAAATCAGTCTCTTGCTGTGAATCTCTCCGTTGTGCAGACAGATTCTATGAACCAGCTCTGGGCAAAACGTTTTACATTCCATTGTTTACAAAGAATTTCTTGTAACGTTATGAAGCGAAGGTGGATCAGACGAGAAGCTCCAGCGCATTATGAGCAGGACTTGTGCTGCAGAGGATTGTGGGAATTGCAATCCTCGGAGAGCTTGTGGGCTAGTTGCTGTAAATAGAGTGCTGAAGTGCTGGGGAAGTGGGCTGATGGGAGTTGTAGTTTGTGAGGAGTCCATGTTCCTGGTGCCAGGGGGTCAAAAGGCAAGAAAAGAGCAACGAGTCACAATAAACAGAAATGATACGGGACGAGCAGCTCTAGCATCACCTGAAAGCCTCGCAGGGGACGGACACTGACCATACCTATAATACCAGCTCTGTATGTGAATATATACTGCCCATACCTAGAATACTCTCCCTATATACAGATATATACTGCCCATATCTATACTACCCTCCCTATATACAGATATATGCTGATCATGCCTATAATACCCTCCCTATAGAAGATATATACTGCCCATATCTATAATACTCTCCCTATATACAGATATATACTGCCCATATCTATACCCTCCCTATATACAGATATATACTGCCCATATCTATAATACCCTCCCTATATACAGATATATACTGCCCATATCTATACCCTCCCTATATACAGATATATACTGCCCATATCTATACCCTCCCTATATACAGATATATACTGCCCATATCTATAATACCCTCCGTATATATAGATATATATTACCCGTACCTAGGATACCCTCCGTATGTATATATATACATACTGACCATACCTATAATACCCTCCCTATACACAGATATATAATACCCATACCTACAAAACTCAACCCTATGTGCGGATATATATTGTTCATATATATAATACCCTCCCTATATACAGATATATACTGCCCATACCTATAATCTTGTCCCTATAAAAATTTATATAGTTTTCATAAACACAATACCATCCCTATATATATATTAGGCCGTGTTACTCCAGATGCCAAATCAGCAGAGTATAGCATCGCGTAGAGATACCTTTTTTTTATTGGACTAATGTTACATTTAAAAGATTTCAAGAGTGTCCTCTCTTCCTCTGGTCTGGACGCTATACTGACATACAGTCAGGTCCAGAAATATTGGGACATGGACACAATTGTAACATCTTTGTCTCTATACAGCACCACAATGGAGTTGGAATGAAACAAACACAATGTGCTTTAACTGCAGACTGTCAGCTTTAATTTGAGGGTATGTACATCCAACTCCGGTGAACGGTGTAGGACTTACAGCAGTTTGCAGATGTGCCTCCCACTTGTTAAGGGACCAAAGGTAATGGGACAATTGGCTTCTCAGCTGTTCCATGGCCAGGTGTGTGATATTCCCTCATTACCCCAATTACAATGTGCAGATAAAAGGCCCAGAGTTCATTTCAAGTGTGCTATTTGCATTTGGAATCTGTTCCTGTCAACTCTCAAGATGAGATCCAAAGAGCTGTCACTATCAGTGAAGCAAGCCATCATTAGGCTGAAGAAACAAAACAAACCCATCAGATAGATAGCAAGAACATTAGGCGTGGCCAAAACAACTGTTTGGAACATTCTCAAAAAGAAGGAACGCACCAGTGAGCTCAGCAACACCAAAAGACCCGAGAGACCACGGAAAACAACTGTGGTGGATGACCGAAGAATTCTTTCCCTGGTGAAGAAAACACCCTTCAAAACAGTTGGCCAGATCAAGAACACTCTCCTGGAGGTAGGTGTATGTGTGTCAAAGTCAACAATCGAGAGAAGACTTCACCTGAGTGAATACAGAGGGTTCACCACAAGATGTAAACCATTGGTGAGCCTCAAAAACAGGAAGGCCAGATTAGAGTTTGCCAAACAACACCTAACAAAGCGTTCACAGTTCTGGAACAAGATCCTATGGACAGATGAGACCACGATCAACTTGTACCAGAGTGATGGGAAGAGAAGAGTATGGAGAAGGAAAGGAACTGCTCATGATCCTAAGCATACCACCTCATCAGTGAAGCATGGTGGTGGTAGTGTCATGGCGTGGGCATGTATGGCTGCCAATGGAACTGGTTCTCTTGTATTTATTGATGATGTGACTGCTGACAAAAGCAGCAGGATGAATTCTGAAGTGTTTCGGGCAATATTATCTGCACACATTCAGCCAAATGCTGCAGAACTCATTGGACGGCGCTTCACAGTGCAGATGGACAATGACCCAAAGCATAATGCAAAAGCAAGCAAAGAGTTTTTGAAGGGACAGAAGTGGAATGTTATGCAATGGCCAAGTCAATCACCTGACCTGAATCCCATTGAGCATGCATTTCACTTGCTGAAGACAAAACTGAAGGGAAAATGCCCCAAGAACAAGCAGGAACTGAAGACAGTTGCAGTAGAGGCCTGGCAGAGCATCACCAGGGATGAAACCCAGCGTCTGGTGATGTCTATGCGTTCCAGACTTCAGGCTGTGATTGACTGCAAAGGATTTGCAACCAAGTATTAAGAAGGGAAAGTTTGATTTATGATTATTATTCTGTCCCATTACTTTTGGTCCCTTAACAAGTGGGAGGCACATCTGCAAACTGCTGTAAGTCCTACACCGTTCACCTGAGTTGGATGTACATACCCTCAAATTAAAGCTGACAGTCTGCAGTTAAAGCACATTATGTTTGTTTCATTCCAACTCCATTGTGGTGGTGTATAGAGTCAAAGATGTTACAATTGTGTTGATGTCCCAATATTTCTGGACCTGACTGTATATATATATGGTTCATACCTAGAATACTCTCCTATACACATATACACTTTTCATACCTTTAATACCGTTCCTACATACAGATATACTGTCAATGTCTATATCTATAATACCCCCACCATTTAAATGGATATACTACACTGTCCATATCTATACTACTCCCCCCTATATGCGGCTATACACTGTCCATTAGGGCTGTGCAATATTGACAAAATAATCATATTGCGATTTCTTGAATGAATATTGCGATTGCGATTTTATTTGCGATTTAGGCAATTGTTTTTGCTTTTTCAAACATGCTACATACATTCTAAATGTATTCAGTATTCAGCACATGGATACTGACCCAGCACATGGATGTACTGCCCCAGCACATGGAAGTACTGCCCCAGCACATGGATATACTGCCCCAGCACATGGATATACTGCCCCAGCACATGGATATACTGCCCCAGCTCATGGATGTACTGCCCCAGCACATGGATGTACTGCCCCAGCACATGGAAGTACTGCCCCAGCACATGGATATACTGCCCCAGCACATGGATATACTGCCCCAGCACATGGATATACTGCCCCAGCACATGGAATACTGCCCCAGCACATGGATATACTGCCCCAGCTCATGGAGATACTGCCCCAGCACATGGATATACTGCCCCAGCACATGGAGATACTGCCCCAGCACATGGATATACTGCCCCAGCACATGGATATACTGCCCCAGCTCACCTCTTTGCTCCACGTGTTCGGCTCCCTGTGAGCTTCCGGCAGCATGGAGCTTGGGCGCTCACCTGAGGGAACCACGTGACGAACCGCGAGAACGCGGCTGTACAAGTGGTTCCCCCTGCGAGCGCCCAAAGCTCCATGCCGCCGGAAGCTTACAGGGAGCCGGGCACGTTAATTTCTGCAGCCCTAAAATGAAGATAAAATTGCAGCCTTATGCGATTTAGAAATTGCATGTGCTTAAATCGCGATTGTTTTGCGATTGCGATTAATTGCACAGCCCTACTGTCCATATCTATACTACTCCCCCCTATATGCGGCTATACACTGTCCATATCTATAATACCCTCCCCTATATGCGGCTATACACTGTCCATATCTATAATACCCTCCCCTATATGCGGCTATACACTGTCCATATCTGTAATTCCTTTCTATAAACAGATACATGATGTCCATATCTACATATATTCACGTCTATACAGCAGTTACAGTTCATACCTAGTGGAACATCAACTATATATAAGAATATCCATATCTATATTTCTGCCTATATACAGATATATGGCCCAAACATAAAACAACATCTATATATACAATGTTTATATCTAGATATATATATAAATACACGTACAGACACACTGATACCTAAAGTGCCATCTATATATTTGGATATATTATGTACATACCTAGAACATTATGTATCTGTATAAAGATATGTGTTTTATTCTATGTGTATATATATGGTCTCATATATATATATATATATGTGTGTGTGGATATACGGCCCATGCTCGGTATATTGTAATTTTACGGATAAACTGTCCGTATTTTGGATACTATCTATATTTCTGTACATGATTACTGTCCATATCGTGAGCAACAGGGCGATTATCTATTTCAAGAATACTATATATATATATACACACAGATCACGTCCATATCTACTGTTTATAAACTTAAATACTGTCCGTATCCAGATTTGTGTACATGCAGGGATATCGCCAGTATCCAGAGCGCAGTCTATACACAGCATTGCCTTCCATACCTGGGATCCCGTATATATATATATATATATACGAGGGTTACCTCTGTATCCAGCATTCTGTGCACACACGGGGTTACTCTATACAGAATTTCTTTCCCCCTGTATTATATCAGCCCAGCTCGTATCGTCTGATATTCTGCACCGCGTCCATTTAACCCCTTCCTGGTGTGATTGTCATGTGACCCGTAGAAAAGCTTTATTCATGATTCATGACGTTACACTATGGCCGTCATCAAAGATAAAGGACCGGCACATCAATCGTCTTTGGTTTCCATGGCAACTGCTCACTCAGGGCTGGGTGACTTCAATCTTTATCTGTTTAGAGGAGAGAAACGCATCAACATAACGGCTCCCAGCAGCCCCAGGGGCACCAGCCTGATCCTGAGCAGCTGCATTCGGACGTCGGACAGTTTGACTTCTACCATGAATCCTGGCCGCGGGGCTGAAACGCTCTGAGGACCAGGTTTGACGCATTTAACATAAACCATACGTATTTGAGGGATGAGGCCAGGATGCGAAATGCGTTGCTCCTCCAGATCTGGTGTCAATGAGCACTGCACACGATATTCCTGTATAAGAACTCAACAATACTTCAGAAATATTTCTGTTTTTATATATTTTAGGACGCTGTCAACACACAGTCTGATCTCCGGGAATCGAGGGGCCGACGCGTTTCACAGGCAGGAGGGAGGAGAGTCACACAGGACATTTATTGCATTCTATAAACCCATAATGGAGATGCTCCCCATTAAAAACAAATCAACACATTAAAAACAATTCCTGTACATCGTCTGCGTGAAGTCGGAGTCGGTCGTGGCCTGTGGACCTTGGCAGGACTTCCCTTATGAATCCTTAGCTTTACGCCCCATGGTAATGGCCGAGCCGGGCACCCGGGGCTTTCTTTGAGGTAGATGGGCTGGGTCCACCATGAGCAACACTCTTCGGGGTCAGTGATGGCCAACCTGGACACCATGGAAACCCGTGAACTGCATATCCTGTCACGCTCGTGTATGATGAATCTGCTGAGCATCATGGGAAGCGGCTGTTCCTGGATGACCCTGTTGACGAAGCTCCACACGCAAGAAACCAATACGTCTGACCCGACTGACCATCAATAATCATGGGAATAAAGAGAGGGATATAGCGTCTCTCAAACATATAAAAAGATACATTGATACCAAGTTACCCCACGCGTTTTATAACTGAGGTATCTGGAAAAGCAAGTGGGGTGGAGTAAAGGTTTGGGTACAACTCAAAAAGACGTGTTCTTCAAACCAATCCTTGGCCCTTCAGCTCCCAGCACAAGGCCAGGATCTCCTGACATCCCTGCTTTAGGTCAGGTGGGTTATTCGAACAACTTCGCACCGAGGTCCTTTAGTTCTGGCCAGGCTGGGTCAGGACATGTTAGACGATCTCCGAAGGCCACCAGAACATGCCCTTCACGGGTCTGGAAGTCGCTGTATGGAAGCGGGACACAGTTTTGCGAGGGGTGAGCTTGTAGTGTTGGTTTAGTGTTTGCAGAGACAGTTTTTCAGGCTGCTCCTCACACACTGTCTCTTGTGCCCATGATGACCCGTGGTTGACCTGGTCACTGGACTTCTCGAATGGCAGTGATACGCTGTCCCTGTAGAGTATCCATCGAGTAACAGACACTCCGTAATGCTCACGGTATATATATCCTCTCTCAGGAAAATCTAAACATAGTACAGCTCTGAAAACACAATAAAAACACCGTAAAGCAGCCAAAACCGGACCTGGGATGTCCCCTTCCCTGCCCTAACGTTAAAGGTGGTGCGTCGACGGTTGTGACGCCATGCTGTTGTGTTTGTTTAGCTTTAGTTACTGCTTGAAATGGACTATGTATCTGTATAATGAGGATGGACGATAAAGGCGATGTTGAAGGACACCCATGAGGAGCTGCTCGGCCCCTTTTCCCCTGGTCGGTGGTCAGTCTCATCTCATGGATAAATCCCATAGAAGCCACCTCTGCTCTTGGCGTGGACGAGGCTGTGCCTTTTGGGTGACGGGGCAAGTTCAGTGTAAGAGTCATTATGCACGAGCAGCAGTCTGTTCACTGGTCTCCGTCTCCGCATTTGCTCAGAAAACCACCCATCCCGCTTCTCAGGCCCAGGCAGATGCCTCCTGAGTGTCGAGAAAGGCCAACAACTCACTGCACGGGTCCGGCGTCTTCGTGATCTGTAGAACTAGATCAGACACAGCGGAGGGACCTCAGGTCTGGCTCACGGACCTCTCCATGGCTCCCCATGAACAGTGTGTTCAGATCCGGTTCTTTCCTTGTAAATGTGATGAGAGGAACCATCGCCTGACCGTCCCACTCGTAGCTCTGTGTGACCTTGTGTTATTGTGGTGGGTTATCTTGCTCGTTTCCACATGACTACAAAATCTGGGCCTCTGTGGAGGAGAGAAAAACCATCAGCCGGCGGCAGCAAGATATTCTACAACGGTGTTTCATTTAAAACCTACAGAGGAGACACAAGTGGACACAAGACATGGAACCGAGCATGGCGGCCATTATTATTGCACACAGTTATTGTGATATAAATGTTGGCATTTACTTGTCAGTTTAGCACTCAGTAACTAAACCCAAGAGCTTGCGCTCCACACACACACCTCTTCCTCTGGATCCTACACCTTATTCCACAAACTGGAGGCACCAACAAAATAATCATCAGGTCCGCACCTTGGTTCAGTAAGGACCGTCACGTGTTGGGTCGGATTCATACAGTGTCTGTGACCTCAGACCTTCTCATTAATTCCTAACACAAAGAGGTCAAACAAAAGGCAATGGACAAAAACAAAGGGGAACAAGAAGCTGTGGCAGAGGGCGAGGAGTTAACACAAAGAACGATTAGCTGACACAAAGAAAGAACACAAAGCTAAACGAATAGACAAGGGGAAACCACACAACGAGCTGACACAAGAGGAAATGCACAACGAGCTAACACAATGGAAGAACACAAAGCTAAACGAATAGACAAGGGGAAATGCACAACGAGCTGACACAATGGAAGAACACAAAGCTAAACGAATAGACAAGGGGAAATGCACAACGAGCTGACACAATGGAAGAACACAAAGCTAAACGAATAGACAAGGGGAAATGCACAACAAGTTGACACAATGGAACAACACAAAGCTAAACGAATAGACAAGGGGAAATGCACAACAAGTTGACACAATGGAACAACACAAAGCTAAACGAATAGTCAAGGGAAAAACACAACGAGCTGACACAATGGAAGAACACAAAGCTATATGCATAGACAAGGGGAAAACACACAACGAGCTGACACAATGGAAGAACAAAAAGCTAAACGCATAGACAAGGGGAAAACACACAACGAGCTGACACAAGGGGTAACGCACAACGAGCTGACACAATGGAAGAACACAAAGCTAAACGAATAGACAAGGGGAAATGCACAACGAGCTGACACAATGGAAGAACACAAAGCTAAACGAATAGACAAGGGGAAATGCACAACGAGCTGACACAATGGAAGAACAAAAAGCTAAACGAATAGACAAAAGGAAACGCACAACAAGTTGACACAATGGAACAACACAAAGCTAAAGGAATAGACAAGGGGAAAACACATGAGCTGACACAATGGAAGAACACAAAGCTAAACGAATAGACAAGGGGAAATGCACAACAAGTTGACACAATGGAACAACACAAAGCTAAACGAATAGACAAGGGGAAACGCACAACGAGCTGACACAATGGAAGAACACAAAGCTAAACGAATAGACAAGGGGAAATGCACAACGAGCTGACACAATGGAACAACACAAAGCTAAACGAATAGACAAGGGGAAACGCACAACGAGCTGACACAATGGAAGAACACAAAGCTAAACGAATAGATACGGGGAAACGCACAACGAGCTGACACAATGGAAGAACACAAAGCTAAACGAATAGACACGGGGAAACGCACAACGAGCTGACACAATGGAAGAACAAAAAGCTAAACGAATAGACAAAAGGAAACGCACAACGAGCTGACACAATGGAAGAACACAAAGCTAAACGAATAGACACGGGGAAACGCACAACGAGCTGACACAATGGAAGAACAAAAAGCTAAACGAATAGACAAAAGGAAACGCACAACGAGCTGACACAATGGAAGAACACAAAGCTAAACGAATAGACACGGGGAAACGCACAACGAGCTGACACAATGGAAGAACAAAAAGCTAAACGAATAGACAAAAGGAAACGCAAAACGAGCTGACACAATGGAAGAACAAAAAGCTAATCAAAATACAATGGGAAGAGAACAATGAGTAAAGACAAAGGAAGAACAAAAAGTTACCAATGAGACAAGGGGAAAAACACAACGAGCTGACACAATGGAAGAACACAAAAGCTAACTGAAAGGACAGATGGAAAGGAACAACGAGCCGACAGACAGGACATTGATCAAAGTCAAAAGAACAACAAACTAACATACAGGAAAAACAAGGAGCTATCACAAAGTCCAGGGATAAACACAAAGGTCAAAGGGAGAAAAAGAAGTTAACATAAGGTACAAAGGACGCATACGAAGAAGAGTCAAAAACAACACAAAAAGACAAACAGGTAACCCAAAAGGGCACCGAGCTCTGCTAATCTACGTGTCCCTCGAGGGAGGATCCGTGTCTCCCTCAGTACTCACTCGGCAATGCTTTCATGTGTATGGCCGCCAGGAAGTTCATCTTCATGCCGCTCTCCTTCCCTTTCCGTCTCACTCGCATCCTGCAAGACAGTTGGTGTAAGTGTCCCGCGTGGGCGGTAGGATCAGGATGGAAATACTGAGCGATGGAGATCAATGTGCACGCACCACCTTTATGACAACAATACTAAGGATAACGCTTACCAGATGAGAACACCGATGGCCAGTAGCAGGAAGAGGACAACAAATGCGAAGACTCCCAGAGAGATCAAGATGGCCACTTTTTCCAAGGGTTCGTCCCGATCTGAAGGAGAGAGGCAGGTTAGGAGTAATGTCTGCACACTGGTGGGACTTGACCCAATGAGTCACTGAGACAGAAAGGTCATGGAAGTCTAGGTAGCAATCTCTGACAAGTCTATGCAACCCTACGCATTCAACCGTGGCTTGTCGGCCCTTTGCAACACCTTCCATAGCCACTAGGTGGCAGAAAGTGATCTCACAAAGATCTTACTGGATGAGAGTTAACCGATATTCTGCTACATTTAAAAAAGGTTAAACCACCAGCTGGGGACATCCCACAGACCACCAGCCATGTAAAGAACATTCATTCTACTAATATCTACGAGGAAAAACTCAATTATTACCAAACTGGAGGACCAAGCCATGCAAGAGAATGTGAAAAGGTCAACATGGCGGGCATTGAAAACATTCTGAAGGACTGGACATCATTAGTAAACGCTGTAACAGATCTCTGTACCCCGACAGGGTCACATCTGCCAATGCTGCGTCCTTGCAGGACCCTCCCATGTTCTACCCAGCCAGACTCCCGTGCCTTCCTCCAGTCCTTAGAGCCTGCTAGCATCCCCCAGAAATAAGACAGGGCTGTAGATCTGAGGTCTTTCAGGGTTAGAATGGAACTCGTTTTAATCAGAAAACAAACACAGATATTTTTGTGGTCAAACAGGGGTCCTTTACATTCACAAAATCACAACATCTTCTAGGGGACCTAATCAGACTGAACAGATAATTGCACAAACATTTATGTTTTGGAAGGTGAAACATAATTAGCTTAGGTAGACAGTTACATTAAACATTACTTAACATTTCTAAACGAGTCAAGACAATGGGTGATCGTGATTGACAAATAGATTACAGTTTAAAACAGGCTGGGTTTGTATGACAACGAAGATTATGTTTGAGGAGCTGTTAATCAGATATTTACACCTTTCTGAGGGCAGTCTGATCAGCAGATAGCAACAGACAATGACATTCTTGCATAATCACAATTATACCAACATTCAGCACACAAGAGAGGGCAATGGGCCAATATTGATTAGGAGTCCTGCATCCTACAAAATATGCCTCCATGCTCATTCATCCAAAGTCCAAAATAACTTGCGTCACAAACGCATGTACGGGACTGGTCATCCCAAACAGGCTAAATGACAAGCCATCAAAATGAAAGGGGTAGACTGGCCCCCGCCCCTCCAGCCACCCTGTACTATGACTTTATAAAATAAAATAAAAAGTCATAAAAAAGGACGCATGTAAATAACTTACATCGAAAACAAGTCACCATCATGAACCACAAGAGAGCTGGTAGATGGACATATACAGGTAGTAACCGCCTTCTTCTTGTCCTTCATCTTAAACATTTTATTTCTGCCCTCACCGACTATCCAAGAGAAGACCCTTCCCTTTCAGTACCCTAAAACACACTATCACCATGCCATGGCCCATTATGTTACATCCCATGCTGGGATATTGATGCTCAGCCACTCACCGACTGGCTCCTCGGGATCGGGCTCTAGTTCTGCCATAGTGGTCTCTTCGCTGGCCTTCGTGGGGGGACCTGGAGCGAGACGGACATCGTATAATTTAAATTGGACAGAGCAGCTTATAAATAAAGGCGAGGCCTCTGCCCCGGCCCATGAACATGCCGGCACACAATAAAAAAAAGGCTTTACGATAAGAGTCAACTGGCTCAACCTCTCCAACGGAGTCATTCACTGAGCATCATCTGGTCACTGAAATAACGGTGGGTTTACTTTGGTAAACTAGAGTGGATCAAGTACAATGAAACTACATTAGGGAACTACCACCATAATTCTCTGACATTTTTTATCAGTCTTTCCCCCATATTTCTGTCTACGTTGTCTCCCGCAGTGCTCAGTGTAGGATATAATGGGGTTTCCATGGTCATTATTCAGCACCGATTTTACAGTAGTTACCACCGGTGTTTCAGTCGACATTGTCCAGCATTGGTCTCTACTTCTACTGTTGATTTTATTGTTTTTTCCAGAGATCACCACTTTAAAAAGGTTTGAGGAGACCTGAGGGTTTGGGTTGGGGTGTTTAGACATAAGGTAGGCTTAAGGTGAGGTGATTCCTGACTCCATCATGCTGGACTCTATCCAACGCGTTTCACAAACACATACAAATTCAAAGTCCACAATAACACCAATCCCCCTTAATTCTATTCCTTCCTTAACCAAATTATAAACCTGCTGCAATGCTGACCCCAAACGTCCCAACACTAACAGAACACTAATCCTTCCACAACTCTGATCGTAATCTTACCCAAACTCAACGATAAATCACCAATAACAAAAACCTTAATCCTTCCCAACCCCAAAGCCTCCCATAACTCAAACAAATCTTCTCTCCATGAGGGGGATTGGGGAGACAACTCCACGCCAGACCCTCATCTCCCGCTATGACCGCGAGCATTACCCTTACTGGTCCACGGTGTGGCTCGGATCTCTGGGCTCCATTCGCTCCAATTTCCCGCATCCAGGAAATCCCTGGAGCTAACTTGGACCACATGTTCAACACCAGCAAAAGCGTCAGTGATAATATCTGTCATGTTAACAGTCTCCACCTGCGGAGGGAAGCAAACAGCTCAAATGAGGTCCTTCCTTCCCCGCGATCAGAGAGTAACGGATAAAATGGAGCAATGCTCTGCGTTATTAAAATTTCATCTGGAAGAACACGAGGACGTGGCCAGGCACTTCCATGAAAAAAAGCATCTCCATCACGTGGACTTACCAACGACCAGGATGAATGTAGGGCAGGCCGGTACTGCAGACGAAATTTCAGCTGGAACTGGGGCTCCCACGGCCAGGTGGACGGGTAAACCCAGCTCACACGGAGCCGTCTGGGGGCAAATGGGATTGGTTCCACCATGAGCTTCTCAGGAGGATCTGGCTTAACTAGAGAAGAACAGAGCAGACACAACTCACAGACACCGGGGACACAATGAACCTGTTTGACACAATACTCGCAATACAGAGCAGGTAAACAGGGTCGCTGGTTGAAACGCCCTTGCAGTGAGAGCCACCAGTGGCAAAAGGAAAATGTTGGCCAAAATAGCTGAGACCAGATAAACCAAACCAAGATCATGCCTGAAATTTAAATCGTCCACTTCACGCAGTGTCAGATTTTAATGGCTGCTCATGACAATGGGGCATCTATTCCAAACGTGAAGACCACTTCCCACCGGTGAACCTCTCCCAACTGGCCTGGAAGGCTTCTCCTGGAGTCCCCAATTGATCTGAGAGCCAAACTCAAGCCAGGCCAGACACTGCCGGAGAGGACCTGGGGTAGGACAGACACGCCGAGACCAATGAAACACTAAACACTGGGGTGTACGGCTCTGAACATATTAAAGCTAACAATAACACCACACGTCTGCTCATAATGAGACGTTGAGCGCACGCGGAGCGCGTTAACACATTTATTATCCTCAGAGTGACTTCCTGCCAGCGAAACGCGACCACGTTTCCTCCATCGAGCAGAAAACAAATGACTGGAAGGCCCAGTATGGCTCCCGGGGGACCCGATGCTTCCCGCAGCGCGTCTCAGGACAAGCTTCCTTTCACTTACTGAGCGATGTGCGCGTGTGATGCCAGGACACACAACCTGCGTGATCAGACCCCGTGCCTGAGTAACCAGACCCCAGTGAGGAAAAAAGTGACCAACACTCTGACCCTCCACCACCCCCCAAATAACAAACCTTGCCCAATCACCTCAGATAAAACGTTCAAGCACTTTGTCCACAAGTAATGAACGTGGCGGCGGCGGCGGCAGGGACCACATCAAAAAGTGCCGACAACAAATGTCACAAGGTCTGCAAGGCAGGAAACCTCGGAATTCACTGCTGGGAAGAACCACACAAGGTCCGAAGTTTAAGAGGATCCTGAGGAACCTGTTAATGTTCTCGCTGGGTGAAGGCACACTTTTTATTTGGGGATCCTGTCATGCCTCAGTGTTTGAGGGTCCATCATAGACCATGATGTCACAATGTATATTATTGGGGACACACGGTGCTCTTTGAGATGAACATACCGACTGCATACCGGTTGCTTATTCTTCACGTTGGTTGTTGGGGTAGCCTCACGTGTTTCTATGTTTGTGAGAAACCCAAAGCTGCAAACAACCACTTTGTATTGTGTGAGGTCACAGGGCAGGCAATTGGTCAGGGTATTGTGTGAGGTCACGGGGCAGGCAGTTGGTCAGGGTATTGTGTGAGGTCACTGGGCAGGCAGTTGGTCAGTGTATGGTAGGAGGTCACAGGGGAGGCAGTTGGTCAGTGTATGGTAGGAGGTCACAGGGGAAGCAGTTGGTCAGTGTATGGTAGGAGGTCACAGGGGAGGCAGTTGGTCAGGCTATGGTAGGAGGTCACAGGGGAGGCAGTTGGTCACTGTATGGTAGGAGGTCACAGGGGAGGCAGTTGGTCAGTGTATGGTAGGAGGTCACAGGGCAGGCAGTTGGTCAGTGTATGGTAGGAGGTCACAGGGGAGGCAGTTGGTCAGGGTATGGTAGGAGGGAGGTCACAGAGGAGGCAGTTAGTCAGTGTATGGTAGGAGGTCACGGGGAGGCAGTTGGTCAGTGTATGGTAGGTGGTCATAGGGGAGGCAGTTGGTCAGTGTATGGTAGGCGGTCATAGAGGAGGCAGTTGGTCAGTGTATGGTAGGAGGTCACAGGGTAGGCAGTTGGTCAGGGTATTGTGGAAGGTCACAGGGCAGGCAGTTGGTGCAGGTATCGTGTGAGGTTACTGGGCAAGCAGTTGGTCCATTGTATTTTGTGAGATCATGGGGCAGTAGGTTGGTCACTTCATTATGTGAGGTCACAGGGCAGGCAGCTGGTCAGTGTATTGTGTGAGGTCACGGGGCAGGCAGTTGTTCAGGGTATTGTTTGAGGTCGCAGAGCAGTCAGTTGCTCAGTATATTTTAGGAGGTCGCAGGGTAGGCAGTTGGTCAGTGTGTTGTGTAAGGTCACGGGGCAGGCAGTTGTTCAGGGTATTGTTTGAGGTCACAGAGCAGTCAGTTGCTCAGTATATTTTAGGAGGTCACAGGGCAGGCAGTTGGTCAGTGTATTTTAGGAGGTCATAGGACAAGCAATTGGTCAGTGTATCGTGTGAGATCACAGGGCAGGCAGTTGGTCAGTGTGTTGTGTGAGGTCACAGGGCAGGCAGTTGGCCAGTGTATAAGGTGAGGTCACAGCACAGGCAGTTGGCCAGTGTATAAGGTGAGGTCACAGAGCAGGCAGTTGGCCAGTGTATAAGGTGAGGTCACAGGGCAGGCAGTTGGTCAGTGTACAAGATGAGGTCACAGGGCAGGCAGTTGGCCAGTGTATAAGGTGAGGTCACAGCGCAGGCAGTTGGCCAGTGTATAAGGTGAGGTCACAGGGCAGGCAGTTGTTCAGGGTATTGTGTGAGGTCACGGGGCAGGCAGTTGGTCAGTGTATAAGGTGAGATCACGGGGCAAGCAGTTGGTCAGGGTATTGTGCGAGGTCATGGGGCAGGCAGTTGGTCAGTGTATAAAGTGAGGTCACAGGGCAGGCAGCTGGTCAGGGTATTGTGTGAGGTGACGCGGCAGGCAGTTGGTCAGTGTATAAGGTGAGGTCACGGGGCAGCCAGTTGGTCAGTGTATAAGGTGAGGTCACGGGGCAGGCAGTTGGTCAGGGTATTGTGTGAGGTCATGGGGCAGGCAGTTGGTCAGTGTATAAGGTGAGGTCATGGGGCAAGCAGTTGGTCAGGGTATTGTCCGAGGTCATGGGGCAGGCAGTTGGTCAGTGTATAAAGTGAGGTCACGGGGCAGGCAGTTGGTCAGTGTATAAGGTGAGGTCACAGGGCAGGCAGTTGTTCAGGGCATTGTGTGAGGTCACGGGGCAGGCAGTTGGTCACTGTATAAGGTGAGGTCACGGGGCAGGCAGTTGGTCAGTGTATAAAGTGAGGTCACAGGGCAGGCAGCTGGTCAGGGTATTGTGTGAGGTCATGGGGCAGGCAGTTGGTCAGTGTATAAGGTGAGGTGACGGGGCAGGCAGTTGGTCAGTGTATAAGGTGAGGTCACGGGGCAGCCAGTTGGTCAGTGTATAAGGTGAGGTCACGGGGCAGGCAGTTGGTCAGTGTATAAGGTGAGGTCACGGGGCAGGCAGTTGGTCAGGGTATTGTGTGAGGTCATGGGGCAGGCAGTTGGTCAGTGTATAAGGTGAGATCACGGGGCAAGCAGTTGGTCAGGGTATTGTGCGAGGTCATGGGGCAGGCAGTTGGTCAGTGTATAAAGTGAGGTCACGGGGCAGGCAGTTGGTCAGTGTATAAAGTGAGGTCACAGGGCAGGCAGTTGGTCAGTGTATAACATGAGGTCATAGAATTTAATATCCGGGGGTGAATGTGCCCGGCTGTTAGTGGCTGTTTATTGGTTAAATCGTCGGCTCTCGGTGTTGTTGTTGTTATTATTCCTCTGATAATGAAACGCTCTTTACATAAAGACATTAGGTTTGCGGTGACTTTAGGAGACGTCCTGCCGGAGCTGAATGAGCCGCTTCTCCGCCGGGATAGAGAGTCCCGGGGTGATAGAGCTGCACTCGGCCGCACAGACAGGACGCTCAGCCAGGTTTCCTTAACACAATAGAAGGAATGTGTGGACGCTGAATGGTCTATCAATGCAGCCATTGTGCTGTCAGCCTCACCGACCCGATCTGGCTCCGGCACCTCAGACACAATGCCCAGACCCAGAGCTCTGACTCATTGGCTCCCCCCCCCGCCAGGAGAAGGGGCAGATTGGCTGGAGTTGGCAGCGGCACAAAGTGTTTCACCGACTCCTGCCAGATTCCACCTCCCTCTGGGTGCAGTGACTGCACAATACCAGGCCTGGCAAGGAAAGGGTTAACATACACATAAAAGTCACATTTCTCCGAGCACAGAGGAACAGAGGAGTGCAGATGGAGCGCAGAGGAACAGAAGAGCGCAGAGGAACAGAAGGGCGCAGAGGAACAGAAGGGCGCAGAGGAACAGAGGAACGCAGAGGAACAGAAGGGCGCAGAGGAACAGAGGAACGCAGAGGAACAGAAGGGCGCAGAGGAACAGAGGAACGCAGAGGAACAGAAGGGCGCAGAGGAACAGAGGAGCGCAGAGGAACAGAGGAGCGCAGAAGAGCAGAGGAGCACAGAGGAACAGAGGAGCGCAGAGGAACAGAGGAGCGCAGAGGAACAGAGGAGTGCAGAAGAGCAGAGGAGCACAGAGGAACAGAGGAGCGCAGAGGAAAAGAGGAGTGCAGAAGAGCGCAGAGGAGCATAGAGGAGAGCACGGAGGAGCACACAGGAGCGCAGAGGAGCACAGAGGAGCCCACAGGAGCGCAGAGAAGCCCACAGGAGCGCAGAGGAGCCCACAGGAGCGCAGAGGAGCCCACAGAAGCACAGAGGAGCCCACAGGAGCGCAGAGAAGCCCACAGGAGCACAGAGGATCGCAGAGAAGAGCACAGAGGAGAGCAGAGGAGCACAGAGGAGAGCACAGAGGACAGCACAGAGGAGAGCAGAGGACAGCACAGAGGAAGCACAGACGAGGACAGAGGAGCGCAAAGAAGAGCACAGAGGAAGACAGAGGAGCGCACAGAGGAGAGCACAGAGGAGAGCACAGAGGAGAGCACAGAGGAGGACAGAGGAGAGCACAGAGGAGAGCACAGAGGAGGACAGAGGAGCGCAAAGAAGAGTGCAGAGGAGCACAAAGGAGCGCAGAGGACGGGATGCGCCAATGGAAAGGACCAAGATCAGGTGACCAATCACCTACTGATGGTCACTTACACAGTGCACAGTGAGATCATCACAATGTGCAGTGACGTCATCACAATACACAGCAAGTTCCTCACAATTCAGTGACATCATATTACACAATCTGAAAATTGCAGTGACATCACGTAACGTAAGTCTATACAGTATAACACACAGTAACAGCATCGCAATGCACAGTGACAAATTACACACTGCACAATGACATCATATTACACACACACTGTGCAGTGACATCATATTACACACACTGTGCAGTGACATCATATTACACACACTGCACAGTGACATAATGTTACACATACACACTGCACGATGACACCTTGTTACACACAGACTGCGCAGTGACAACATATTACACACACAAACTGCACAATGACACCTTGTTACACACACACACAGCGCAGTGACATCATATTACACACTGCAATGACACCTTGTTACACACACACTGCGCAGTGACATCATATTACACACTGCATAGTGACACCTTGTTACACACACACTGCACAATGACATTATATTACACACACACACTGTGCAGTGACATATTACACACACATACTGCACAATGACATCATATTACACACACTGTGCAGTGACATCATATTACACACACACACTGCACGATGACACCTTGTTACACACACACTGCACAGTGACATCATATTACACACTGCAATGACACCTTGTTACACACACACTGCACAGTGACATCATATTACGCACTGCATAGTGACACCTTGTTACACACACACTGCAGTGACATCATATTACGCACTGCATAGTGACACCTTGTTACACACACACTGCAGTGACATCATATTACGCACTGCATAGTGACACCTTGTTACACACACACTGCACAGTGACATCATATTACGCACTGCATAGTGACACCTTGTTACACACACACTGCAGTGACATCATATTACGCACTGCATAGTGACACCTTGTTACACACACACTGAGACCTACACATTTCACAGCAATATCATATAACATGATCACCTTCACGCTGTGCAGTGACGTCATACTATGACCTCACCTACTCCCGCTGTACTCCTGTGCCAGACACTCACCGATAGACTGCACGGTGAATTGGAGGAAGCGCACGCTGGATCCCAGGGGGTTGGTCTCGGTGATGTTCATCTGGTAGGTGCTCCAGGGCTGAGACTCGCGCACGGAGCACATGTTGGGCCGGAGCGGCTCCTGCACGCAGATCCCACTGACGTGGTTATTACTCCTGCAAAGAGACAAGCGGGCATGTTACCCCGGAAACCCGGCACAGAAAAAGCGAAACGCGTTACCTGTATACAGGGAGTAACACATGTATGAGGCACGCGGGAATTATATGTATGAGTCCAGCAGGCGACCCCGGGGCAGGTGTATGGATTCTGCCCCTCCCTGCAGGGGGCGCCATGCGATTTACAGGCATATAAACACACGCGCGGTGTGATGAATGGCGGCTCGGGACGGGGCCGGGTCTTGTTTCAGATGTTATAATCGCTAAATATTGGTGTAACGGATCACCGCTACCCTGCACGGGGAGATCCGCCGTCAGCGCCGAGCTTGTCTGGAGTTGTAGAGTCAGGGGTAGCGGGCTGTATGAATTCGTCGGTGATTAAGCGCTTTTGCACGATCCTTGAAGCATCGCGGTTCCCCAAGCCCTGTTATCCCCAATTACTAGCCGAGGCAGGAGTAAAGGTTCAAACAGGTACCAGTGTATTTAACATGGGGGATACAGGGGTATTTATGGGGAATGAAACCATTGTTCTCCCCCGGCCCGCCCTCAGTCCTCCCCCGGCCCGCCCTCAGTCCTCCTGCGGTGATCTTTACCTTTGCCTCCAGCCATTGCCCAATCTGTCTTGGTTAACCTGGGGGACCCCTGCTGTGCGCAACCCTTATCTCGGATCTCGGCGCCAGCTCGTCTGTCCCCCCCCTCCCAGAACCTCTCCCTGTGGTGTGAGCGCTCCTTTGTCCTGGCGGCTCCCTGTGGCTTTCAGCCCGAGTTTGGGGTTTTACCAGGGATTTCGGGGTGATCCCCTGGGAGCGGCGGCACGCTGGGGGTACAGCCTGGCAGCTCGGGTCCGGGGGCTGGTTCGGTCCAAAAAGCGCCCTGATCGGATCAACGGAGCCCGAGCTGTGGAGGGGGAAAGTCCGGCGGCTGTACCCGAGCAAGAGTCACTGTTTGCCGGCCGCGCTCCCGGCGAGGGATCCCTGGTCGGCGTTCGGGTTTCCCGGGGCGCTTCGTTCTGAAATTCGCACCCCTGTAAGAACCTATTTTAGGAGCCTACTGGCCAAGAAGCGCTCTTCTGCGTGGTTTCCACGCTGCGGGGCAAGGCGGGCAAGTTTGGGCGGCTTGGCAGAGACAGTTAGCGGCGGCTCGAGGCATTCACAGACCGGGCGTCTCCCCGGGGCTGAGGACAGGCGGGGAACAGGTCACCAATGGGGAGAATTACAGGGGGAACTTATAAAAATACAACCTAACGAATTCTTTAATACACCACACCAAATCAACATTTTAATAATTTGTACCGCGCTATGGTATAGTGGCGGCCATTCCGTCACAATTGGCTTTTCAGGTGGTTGGGTCTGTTTATCCCCCACCCCTCCCTGAATCACTTCTTTGATGAACGTAAGCTCTGGCGCCCCCATCCAGCCGGTATAATGTGCGTCGGATCACATTGCGCGGCATCCTTCAATTCCTGCACTGTGGGAGGTTGTGATTCACACGCCGGCCCTGATATTATTGCACAACGTACCGGGACACCAGGAATCTGGTGGTTTTGTGATATGAACTTTGTAACCGCAGGAGATGGCCTCCTCTTGGCCACATCTAAAAAGGTCAGGCCCCGAGTGACCACAGCTTCAAAGGCACGGCAAGAGAGGCCCTGGGCACGGGCGCAATGCCAGCTAATCACTCATACGTAAAACCGCAGGCCGGCAATAAGGGACTTGGAGATAAGGCAAAACCACAACGACGCCTTGCGGGGCAGCCAGTGGTGAGCAACACAATAAATACCACCACAAACCGATGCCTCCAGTGAGCAACAGAAACAAATACCTCCACTGAGCAACGCAAACAAATGCCTCCACTGAGAAACGCAATCAATGCCTCCGCTGAGCAACGCAAACAAATGCCTCCGCTGAGCAACGCAAACAAATGCCTCCACTGAGAAACGCAATCAATACCACCATGAACCAATGTCTCCACTGAGCAACGCAAACAAATGCCTTCGCTGAGCAACACAATCAATGTCTCCGCTGAGCAACGCAACCAATGCCTCCGCTGATCAACGCAAACAATGCCTCCGCTGAGCAACGCAAACAATGCCTCCACTGAGCAATGCAATCATTGCCTCCGCTGAGCAACGCAAACAAATGCCTCCACTGAGAAACGCAATCAATGCCTCCGCTGAGCAACGCAAACAAATGCCTCCACTGAGCAACGCAATCAATACCACCATGAACCAATGTCTCCACTGAGCAACGCAAACAAATGCCTTCGCTGAGCAACACAATCAATGTCTCCGCTGATCAACGCAAACAATGCCTCCGCTGAGCAACGCAAACAATGCCTCCGCTGAGCAAAGCAAACAATGCCTCCACTGAGCAATGCAATCATTGCCTCCGCTGAGCAACGCAAACAATGCCTCCGCTGAGCAAAGCAAACAATGCCTCTGCTGAGCAACGCAACCAATGCCTCTGCTGAGCAACGCAACCAATGCCTCCGCTGAGCAACGCAAACAAATGCCTTCACTGAACAACGCAAACAATGCCTCCGCTGAGCAACGCAAACAATGCCTCCGCTGAGCAACGCAAACAATGCCTCCACTGAGCAACGCAAACAATGCCTCCGCTGAACAACGCAAACAATGCCTCCGCTGAGCAACGCAACCAATGCCTCCGCTGAGCAACGCAAACAAATGCCTTCACTGCACAACGCAAACAATGCCTCCGCTGAGCAACGCAAACAATGCCTCCGCTGAGCAACGCAAACAATGCCTCCACTGAGCAACGCAAACAATGCCTCCGCTGAGCAACGCAAACAATGCCTCCACTGAGCAACGCAAACAATGCCTCCGCTGAGCAACGCAAACAATGCCTCCACTGAGCAACGCAAACAATGCCTCCGCTGAGCTTACGCAAACAATGCCTCCGCTGAGCAACGCAAACAATGCCTCCGCTGAGCAACGCAAAGCAAATAATGCCTCCGCTGAGCAACGCAAACAATGCCTCCGCTGAGCAACGCAAACATTGCCTCCGCTGAGCAACGCAATCAATGCCTCCGCTGAGCAACGCAAACAAATGCCGCCACTGAGCAACACAATCAATGCCTCAACTGACCAACGCAAACAAATGCCTTCGCTGAGCAACACAATCAATGTCTCCGCTGAGCAACGCAACCAATGCCTCCGCTGATCAACGCAAACAATGCCTCCGCTGAGCAACGCAAACAATGCCTCCGCTGAGCAACGCAAACAATGCCTCCGCTGAGCAACGCAAACAATGCCTCCACTGAGCAATGCAATCATTGCCTCCGCTGAGCAACGCAAACAAATGCCTCCACTGAGAAACGCAATCAATGCCTCCGCTGAGCAACGCAAACAAATGCCTCCACTGAGCAACGCAATCAATACCACCATGAACCAATGTCTCCACTTAGCAACGCAAACAAATGCCTTCGCTGAGCAACACAATCAATGTCTCCGCTGATCAACGCAAACAATGCCTCCGCTGAGCAACGCAAACAATGCCTCCGCTGAGCAAAGCAAACAATGCCTCCACTGAGCAATGCAATCATTGCCTCCGCTGAGCAACGCAAACAATGCCTCCGCTGAGCAAAGCAAACAATGCCTCTGCTGAGCAACGCAACAATGCTCTGCTGAGCAACGCAACCAATGCCTCCGCTGAGCAACGCAAACAAATGCCTTCACTGAACAACGCAAACAATGCCTCCGCTGAGCAACGCAAACAATGCCTCCGCTGAGCAACGCAAACAATGCCTCCACTGAGCAACGCAAACAATGCCTCCGCTGAACAACGCAAACAATGCCTCCGCTGAGCAACGCAACCAATGCCTCCGCTGAGCAACGCAAACAAATGCCTTCACTGCACAACGCAAACAATGCCTCCGCTGAGCAACGCAAACAATGCCTCCGCTGAGCAACGCAAACAATGCCTCCACTGAGCAACGCAAACAATGCCTCCGCTGAGCAACGCAAACAATGCCTCCACTGAGCAACGCAAACAATGCCTCCGCTGAGCAACGCAAACAATGCCTCCACTGAGCAACGCAAACAATGCCTCCGCTGAGCTTACGCAAACAATGCCTCCGCTGAGCAACGCAACAATGCCTCCGCTGAGCAACGCAAAGCAAATAATGCCTCCGCTGAGCAACGCAAACAATGCCTCCGCTGAGCAACGCAAACATTGCCTCGCTGAGCAACGCAATCAATGCCTCCGCTGAGCAACGCAAACAAATGCCGCCACTGAGCAACACATCAATGCCTCAACTGACCAACGCAAACAAATGCCTTCGCTGAGCAACACAATCAATGTCTCCGCTGAGCAACGCAACCAATGCCTCCGCTGATCAACGCAAACAATGCCTCCGCTGAGCAACGCAAACAATGCCTCCGCTGAGCAACGCAAACAATGCTCCGCTGAGCAACGCAAACAAATGCCTCCACTGAGCAACGCAAACAAATGCCTCCACTGAGCAATGCAATCATTGCCTCCGCTGAGCAACGCAAACAATGCCTCCGCTGAGCAAAGCAAACAATGCCTCTGCTGAGCAACGCAACCAATGCCTCTGCTGAGCAACGCAACCAATGCCTCCGCTGAGAAACGCAAACAAATGCCTTCACTGAACAACGCAAACAATGCTTCCACTGAGCAACGCAAACAATGCCTCCGCTGAGCAACGCAAACAATGCCTCCACTGAGCAACGCAAACAAATGCCTCCACTGAGCAATGCAATCATTGCCTCCGCTGAGCAACGCAAACAATGCCTCCGCTGAGCAAAGCAAACAATGCCTCTGCTGAGCAACGCAACCAATGCCTCTGCTGAGCAACGCAAACAATGCCTCCGCTGAGCAACGCAAACAATGCCTCCACTGAGCAACGCAAACAATGCCTCCGCTGAGCTTACGCAAACAATGCCTCCGCTGAGCAACGCAAACAATGCCTCCGCTGAGCAACGCAAAGCAAACAATGCCTCCGCTGAGCAACGCAAACAATGCCTCCGCTGAGCAACGCAAACAATGCCTCCGCTGAGCAACGCAAACATTGCCTCCGCTGAGAAACGCAAACAATGCCTCCGCTGAGAAACGCAAACAATGCCTGCGCTGAGCAACGCAAACAAATGCCTGCCCTGAGCAACGCAAACAATGCCTCCCCTGAGCAACACAAACAATGCCTCCGGTGAGCAACGCAAACAATGCCTCCGGTGAGCAACGCAATCAATGCCTCCGGTGAGCAACGCAATTACAGTCACCGGCATAGTGTGCGATGTGCACAAAAGGATAATCCAGTAAGTTTAGAAAGGAAAGTGACGCTTTGTCCTCGTGTGTCTCACCCAGCCCTGACATTACGAGGTGCACTTGCCAAAATATCAAAGGGGTATAAAAGGAGTAAGAGCATGCCATTGGAAGAGCCCCATGGTCTATCAAAGTGAGCACTGAGGCTTTGCCCACAAGGATTGACAGCAGAGTGCTCAGCATTCCACATATAGAGGAGCTGGGAGCTGCAGGAGCTGCAGGGTTAACAACAGAGTCCTGACATTAGCATCCGGAGCTCGAGCTGCTTGGGCCAGCGTGACTCACAGCTCTGTGTTTGCTTTATTCATTCATTCAGGGAAACGGCTCAGCGGCAAAGATCAACAGCGGCAAAGATCAACAGCGGCGCTTCCATCTTCATTACACAGAATAACATGTCTCACTCAGTAAAATAAACTCCGGCTGCAAAAATAACCCGGTGTGTGCAGCACGGGACGGCGTGAAATAACCCGGTGTGTGCAGGACGGGACAGCATAAAATAACCCGGTGTGTGCAGGACGGGACAGCATGAAATAACCCGGTGTGTGCAGGACGGGACAGCATAAAATAACCCGGTGTGTGCAGGACGGGACAGCATGAAATAACCCAGTGTGTGCAGGACGGGACAGCATAAAATAACCCGGTGTGTGCAGGACGGGACAGCGTGAAATAACCCGGTGTGTGCAGGACGGGACAGCGTGAAATAACCCGGTGTGTGCAGGATGGGACAGCGTGAAATAACCCGGTGTATGCGGCACAGGACAGCGTGAAATAACCCGGTGTGTGCAGGATGGGACAGCGTGAAATAACCCGGTGTGTGCAGGACGGGATGGCGTGAAATAACCAGGTATATACGGCACGGGACAGTGTGAAATAACCCGGTGTGTGCAGGATGGGACGGCGCAAAATAACCCAGTGTGTGCAGCACGGAATGGCGTGAAATAACCCGGTGTGTGCGGCACGAGACAAAATGAAATAACCCGGTGTGTGCGGCACGGGACAGCGTGAAATAACCCGGTGTGTGCAGGACGGGACAGCGTGAAATAACCCGGTGTATGCGGCACAGGACAGCGTGAAATAACCCGGTGTGTGCAGGACGGGACAGCGTGAAATAACCCGGTGTGTGCAGGACGGGACAGCGTGAAATAACCCGGTGTGTGCAGGACGGGACAGCGTGAAATAACCCGGTGTGTGCAGGACGGGATGGCGTGAAATAACCAGGTATATACGGCACGGGACAGTGTGAAATAACCCGGTGTGTGCAGGATGGGACGGTTCAAAATAACCCAGTGTGTGCAGCACGGAATGGCGTGAAATAACCCGGTGTGTGCGGCACGAGACAAAATGAAATAACCCGGTGTGTGCGGCACGGGACAGCGTGAAATAACCCGGTGTGTGCAGGACGGGACAGCGTGAAATAACCCGGTGTGTGCGGCACGGGACAGCGTGAAATAACCCGGTGTGTGCAGGACGGGACAGCGTGAAATAACCCGGTGTGTGCAGGACGGGACAGCGTGAAATAACCCGGTGTGTGCAGGACGGGACAGCGTGAAATAACCCGGTGTGTGCAGGACGGGATGGCGTGAAATAACCAGGTATATGCGGCACGGGACAGTGTGAAATAACCCGGTGTGTGCAGGACGGGACGGCGCAAAATAACCCAGTGTGTGCAGCACGGAATGGCGTGAAATAACCCGGTGTGTGCGGCACGAGACAAAATGAAATAACCCGGTGTATGCGGCACAGGACAGCGTGAAATAACCCGGTGTGTGCAGGACGGGACAGCGTGAAATAACCGCGTGTGTGCAGGACGGGACAGCGTGAAATAACCCGGTGTGTGCAGGTCGGGACAGCGTGAAATAACCCGGTGTGTGCAGGACGGGACAGCGTGAAATAACCCGGTGTGTGCAGGACGGGACAGCGTGAAATAACCCGGTGTATGCAGGACGGGATAGCGTGAAATAACCCGGTGTGTGCAGGACGGGACGGCGTGAAATAACCCGGTGTGTGCAGGACGGGACAGCGTGAAATAACCCGGTGTGTGCAGGACGGGACAGCGTGAAATAACCCGGTGTGTGCAGGATGGGACAGCGTGAAATAACCTGGTGTGTGCAGGACGGGACGGCGTGAAATAACCCGGTGTGTGCAGGACGGGACAGCGTGAAATAACCCGGTGTGTGCAGGATGGGATGGTGTGAAATAACCAGGTATATGCGGCACGGGACAGTGTGAAATAACCTGGTGTGTGCAGCACGGAATGGCGTGAAATAACCCGGTGTGTGCGGCACAGACGAAATGAAATAACCCGGTGTATGCGGCACGAGACGGCGTGAAATAACCCGGTGTGTGTGCGGCACGAGACGGCGTGAAATAACCCGGTGTGTGCGGCACGAGACGGCGTGAAATAACCCGGTGTGTGCGGCACGAGACGGCGTGAAATAACCCGGTGTGTGCGGCACGAGACGGCGTGAAATAACCCGGCTTGTGCAGCACGAGACGGAGTGAAATAACCCGCTGTGTGCGGCACAGGACGGCACGCAATAACCTGGTGTGTGCGGCACGAGATGGCGTGAAATAACCCGGTGTGTGCGGCACAGGACGGCGCGGAATAACCCGGTGTGTGTGGCACAAGATGGCGTGAAATAACCCGGTGTGTGTGGCATGAGACAGTGAGGATTAGCTTGAGATGTGCCTTCCAGGATGATGGTTGATTTGCCTTCCAGTTTTGGTGGTTGAGTTGACACCATGTTTAATCGGGTCTGTCTGCCGTTCTCTGGTTGGGATGTCCGTGCAGATGTTCTTATTGAAGGCTCTGGGTTTGATGGTGCGGCCTGCCTAGTCCAGGTCTCCTGCTCTCTGGTTGGGATGTCCAGGCAGATGTTCTTACTGAATGTTCTGAGGTCGATGGTGTGGCGAAGCCTCTCCAGTCTATGTCACCGGCTCTCTGGTTGGGAGGTCCAGGCAGATGTTCTTAGTGAAGGCTAAGGTTTGATGGCGCGGCCTGCCTAATCTATGTCTCCTGCTCTCTGGTTGGGATGTCCAGGCAGATGTCCCTCACTGTAGCTGGAAGGCGAGCCGAAGTGACTCCTCGTCTGCCATCTGGTGGGAGAGATGGGTCGAGCTCTCGGCCTTGGAAGGAAGCCATGTCTTTAGCAGGCCATGACACATACAGCTCCAGGGGGTCCTGGTAAAGGATACATGATGCCGTGCCTGGGAGCCAGACACCCCCCCCCCCATCACTGCCTAATTACAGATCCAGCAGATCAAACGCGGCCCTGCAATCTGAGAGCCAGGACAGCCTGACGGTGATTACCCAGCGAATAGCTTCCAAACATGCAACATGTCCCAATGCCCTTCCCCCCACCCCCTGGCCTCCAAACATACAACATGTCCCTGCCAGCACCCACCCCCCCCCGCTTACAAACATTGCTCCGTCCCCCCCAAAAGCAGTCTTCGATTACTGTCATCTAGGATGAGGATAATAGGAGACACAATCCACACATGAGTGAGGATGGTGGGAGTTACAGTCTAGCAGCGAGTGAGGATGGAGGGAATTACAGTCTAGCAGCGAGTGAGGATGGAGGGAATTACAGTCTAGCAGCGAGTGAGGATGGTGGGAGTTACAGTCTAGCAGCGAGTGGGGATGGAGGGAATTACAGTCTAGCAGTGAGTGGGGAGGGTGAGAGTTAGTCCAGCAGCGAGTGAGGATGGTGGGAGTTACAGTCTAGCAGCGAGTGAGGATGGTGAGAGTTACAGTCTAGCAGCGAGTGAGGATGGTGGGAGTTACAGTCTAGGAGTAAGTGAGGATGGTGGGAGTTACAGTCTAGCAGCGAGTGAGGATGGTGAAAGTTACAGTCTAGCAGCGAGTGAGGATGGTGGGAGTTACAGTCTAGCAGTAAGTGAGGATGGTGGGAGTTACAGTCTAGCAGTGAGTGAGGAGGGTGAGAGTTACAGTCTAGCAGCGAGTGAGGATGGTGGGAGTTACAGTCTAGCAGCGAGTGAGGAAGGTGGGAGTTACAGTCTAGGAGTAAGTGAGGATGGTGGGAGTTACAGTCTAGCAGCGAGTGGGGATGGAGGGAATTACAGTCTAGCAGTGAGTGGGGAGGGTGAGAGTTAGTCCAGCAGCGAGTGAGGATGGTGGGAGTTACAGTCTAGCAGCGAGTGAGGATGGTGAGAGTTACAGTCTAGCAGCGAGTGAGGATGGTGGGAGTTACAGTCTAGGAGTAAGTGAGGATGGTGGGAGTTACAGTCTAGCAGCGAGTGAGGATGGTGAAAGTTACAGTCTAGCAGCGAGTGAGGATGGTGGGAGTTACAGTCTAGCAGCGAGTGAGGATGGTGAGAGTTACAGTCTAGCAGCGAGTGAGGATGGTGGGAGTTACAGTCTAGGAGTAAGTGAGGATGGTGGGAGTTACAGTCTAGCAGCGAGTGAGGATGGTGAAAGTTACAGTCTAGCAGCGAGTGAGGATGGTGGGAGTTACAGTCTAGCAGCGAGTGAGGATGGTGAGAGTTACAGTCTAGCAGCGAGTGAGAGAGGTGGGAGTTACAGTCTAGGAGTAAGTGAGGATGGTGGGAGTTACAGTCTAGCAGCGAGTAGGATGGTGAAAGTTACAGTCTAGCAGCGAGTGAGGATGGTGGGAGTTACAGTCTAGCAGTAAGTGAGGATGGTGGGAGTTACAGTCTAGCAGTGAGTGAGGAGGGTGAGAGTTACAGTCTAGCAGCGAGTGAGGATGGTGGGAGTTACAGTCTAGCAGCGAGTGAGGAAGGTGGGAGTTACAGTCTAGGAGTAAGTGAGGATGGTGGGAGTTACAGTCTAGCAGTAAGTGAGGATGGTGGGAGTTACAGTCTGGCAGTGCGTGGGGATGGTGGGAGTTACAGTCTAGCAGTGCGTGGGGATGGTGGGAGTTACAGTCTGGCAGTGCGTGGGGATGGTGGGAGTTACAGTCTGGCAGTGCGTGAGGATGGTGGGAGTTACAGTCTGGCAGTGCGTGAGGATGGTGGGAGTTACAGTCTGGCAGTGCGTGAGGATGGTGGGAGTTAGTCTGGCAGCGAGTGTGGATGGTGAGAGTTACAGTCTGGCAGTGCGTGAGGATGGTGGGAGTTACAGTCTGGCAGTGCGTGAGGATGGTGGGAGTTAGTCTGGCAGCGAGTGTGGATGGTGAGAGTTACAGTCTGGCAGTGCGTGAGGATGGTGGGAGTTACAGTCTGGCAGTGCGTGAGGATGGTGAGAGTTACAGTCTGGCAGTGCGTGAGGATGGTGGGAGTTAGTCTGGCAGCGAGTGTGGATGGTGGGAGTTACAGTCTGGTTTCCTCCCGCTCTGAGCCTTTCATGTAGTCTCTGCTCCTCTGTTTCCCCCTGAGCCGCCTCACCCCCCTGGCACGCAGACAGCCCGCGTCACGCAGCACGAGGGGCCCGTTTCCCCGTCCTGGCCATCAGGAACACATGTTCTTTCCCTCTGTGTTTTATTGCAGAGTCCGGACTGATTCCTGGCACCTCCGCGTGTTTACTGAGCCCGAACTGGCAGTGCCCGCACAGAGAGAGAGAGAGTGCCAGGAGATGGGGGCACAGGCCCTTCACCTACAAATCCTGATACGCACGCATTGCCCGGCACGTCACACCACGAAGTAACCCTTATACACCGGACATCAGCCACAGCCCAGGCAGACAATGCGATGCCCGGCACGCCACCACGAAGTAACCCATATACACCGGGCATCAGCCACAGCCCGGGCAGACAATGCGATGCCCGGCACGCCACCCGACGAAGTACCCATATTACCGGGCATCAGCCACAGCCCGGGCAGACAATGCGATGCCCGGCACGCCACCACAAAGTAACCCTTATACACCGGGCATCAGCCACAGCCCGGGCAGACAATGCGATGCCCGGCACGCACACCGAAGTAACCCATATACACCGGGCATCAGCCACAGCCCGGGCAGACAATGCGATGCCCGGCACGCCACCATGAAGTAACCCATATACACCGGACATCAGCCACAGCCCGGGCAGACAATGCGATGCCCGGCACGCCACCACGAAGTAACCCATATACACCGGGCATCAGCCACAGCCCAGGCAGACAATGCGATGCCCGGCACGCCACCACAAAGTAACCCTTATACACCGGACATCAGCCACAGCCCAGGCAGACAATGCGATGCCCGGCACGCCACCACGAAGTAACCTTTATATACAATAATAGTATTAATGTGTTATAGAGGAAGGATAGGAAGGGGTTAAAAACTCGCTCTCAGTCACACTGTGTATTATTGTGTTATAGATGGCAGGTAGGAAGGGGTTAAATCCTCGCTCTCAGTCACACTGTGTATTATTGTGTTATAGATGGCAGGTAGGAAGGGGTTAAATCCTCGCTCTCAGTCACACTGTGTATTATTGTGTTATAGATGGCAGGTAGGAAGGGGTTAAATCCTCGCTCTCAGTCACACTGTGTATTAATGTGTTATAGATGGTGGGTAGGAAGGGGTTAAATCCTCGCTCTCAGTCACACTGTGTATTAATGTGTTATAGATGGTGGGTAGGAAGGGGTTAAATCCTCGCTCTCAGTCACACTGTGTATTATTGTGTTATAGATGGCGGGTAGGAAGGGGTTAAATCCTCGCTCTCAGTCACAGGGTTTGAAGAGTTAAGCCCCAGGCAGTATGAACCCATGGACGGATCTTTGTGGTGTTTCCTGTGTGTAGGAGAGCTGTGTCGCTGCACTGATACACACTGTCATGTTCACACTGTGAGGGTCACTTCGCTGCGCAGGCAGCGCCCCCAGAGGAAGGGAAAGGAAGTGCAGCGAGATAAAGCACTCAGAGGATTATTCAACGAATCCAGGAAACACGACTTAACGAAACAATTTATAACAAACACAGAGCCGCGCGTTCCTTATTAAATTCATCAATTTATCACTCATCCTGCGCGTCTGTCTGCGTGTCTACCTGTGCTTATCTGCGTGTCTCTGTGCTTATCTGCGTGTCTCTGTGCTTATCTGCGTGTCTCTGCTTATCTGCGTATCTCTGCTTATCTGCGTGTCTCTGTGCTTATCTGCGTGTCTCTGCTTATCTGCGTGTCTCTGCTTATCTGCGTGTCTCTGTGCTTATCTGCGTGTCTCTGCTTATCTGCGTGTCTCTGCTTATCTGCGTGTCTCTGTGCTTATCTGCGTGTCTCTGTGCTTATCTGCGTGTCTCTGCTTATCTGCGTGTCTCTGTGCATCTCTCTGCTTATCTGCGTATCTCTGTGCTTATCTGCGTGTCTCTGCTTATCTGCGTGTCTCTGTGCATCTCTCTGCTTATCTGCGTATCTCTGTGCTTATCTGCGTGTCTCTGCTTATCTGCGTGTCTCTGCTTATCTGCGTCTCTGCTTATCTGCGTGTCTCTGCTTATCTGCGTCTCTGCTTATCTGCGTGTCTCTGCTTATCTGCGTGTCTCTGCTTATCTGCGTCTCTGCTTATCTGCGTATCTCTGTGCTTATCTGCGTATCTCTGTGCTTATCTGCGTGTCTCTGTGCTTATCTGCGTGTCTCTGTGCTTATCTGCGTGTCTCTGCTTATCTGCGTCTCTGCTTATCTGCGTGTCTCTGCTTATCTGCGTCTCTGCTTATCTGCGTGTCTCTGCTTATCTGCGTGTCTCTGCTTATCTGCGTCTCTGCTTATCTGCGTGTCTCTGTGCTTATCTGCGTGTCTCTGCTTATCTGCGTGTCTCTGCTTATCTGCGTATCTCTGTGCTTATCTGCGTATCTCTGTGCTTATCTGCGTATCTCTGTGCTTATCTGCGTGTCTCTGCTTATCTGCGTATCTCTGTGCTTATCTGCGTATCTCTGTGCTTATCTGCGTGTCTCTGTGCTTATCTGCGTGTCTCTGTGCTTATCTGCGTCTCTGCTTATCTGCGTATCTCTGTGCTTATCTGCGTATCTCTGTGCTTATCTGCGTGTCTCTGTGCTTATCTGCGTGTCTCTGCTTATCTGCGTGTCTCTGTGCTTATCTGCGTGTCTCTGCTTATCTGCGTGTCTCTGTGCTTATCTGCGTGTCTCTGCTTATCTGCGTGTCTCTGCTTATCTGCGTGTCTCTGTGCTTATCTGCGTGTCTCTGTGCTTATCTGCGTGTCTCTGCTTATCTGCGTGTCTCTGTGCTTATCTGCGTCTCTGCTTATCTGCGTATCTCTGTGCCTATCTGCGTATCTCTGTGCTTATCTGCGTGTCTCTGTGCTTATCTGCGTGTCTCTGCTTATCTGCGTGTCTCTGTGCTTATCTGCGTGTCTCTGCTTATCTGCGTGTCTCTGTGCTTATCTGCGTGTCTCTGCTTATCTGCGTGTCTCTGCTTATCTGCGTGTCTCTGTGCTTATCTGCGTGTCTCTGTGCTTATCTGCGTGTCTCTGCTTATCTGCGTGTCTCTGTGCTTATCTGCGTCTCTGCTTATCTGCGTGTCTCTGTGCTTATCTGCGTGTCTCTGCTTATCTGCGTGTCTCTGTGCTTATCTGCGTCTCTGCTTATCTGCGTATCTCTGTGCTTATCTGCGTGTCTCTGCTTATCTGCGTGTCTCTGTGCATCTCTCTGCTTATCTGCCTGTCTCTGCTTATCTGCCTGTCTCTGCTTATCTGCGTATCTCTGTGCTTATCTGCGTGTCTCTGTGCTTATCTGCGTGTCTCTGCTTATCTGCATGTCTCTGCTTATCTGCGTGTCTCTGCTTATCTGCGTGTCTCTGTGCATCTCTGTGCTTATCTGCGTGTCTCTGCTTATCTGTGTGTCTCTGTGTGTCTGTCTATGCTTATCTGCGTGTCTCTGTGTGTCTGTCGATGCTTATCTGTCTGTCTCTGTGTGTCTGTCTATGCTTATCTGCGTGTCTCTGTGTGTCTGTCGATGCTTATCTGTGTGTCTGTCTATGCTTATCTGCGTGTCTCTGTGTGTCTGTCTATGTTTATCTACGTGTCTCTGTGCGTCTGTCTATGCTTATCTGTGTGTCTCTGTGTGTCTGTCTATGCTTAACTGCGTGTCTCTGTGTGTCTGTCTCTGTGTGTCTGTCTATGCTTATCTGCGTGTCTCTGTGTGTCTGTCGATGCTTATCTGTGTGTCTCTGTGTGTCTGTCTATGCTTATCTGCGTGTCTGTGTGTCTGTCTATGCTTATCTACGTGTCTCTGTGCGTCTGTCTATGCTTATCTGTGTGTCTGTCTATGCTTATCTACGTGTCTCTGTATGTCTGTCTATGCTTATCTGCGTGTCTTTGTGTGTCTGTCTATGCTTATCTGCGTGTCTCTGTGCGTCTGTCTATGCTTATCTGTGTGTCTCTGTATATCTGTCTATGCTTATCTGTGTGTCTCTGCTTATCTGCGTGTCTCTGTGCATCTCTCTGCTTATCTGCGTGTCTCTGTGCTTATCTGCGTGTCTCTGCTTACCTGCGTGTCTCTGTGCATCTCTGCTTATCTGCGTGTCTCTGCGTGTCTCTGTGCAGCTCTGTGCTTATCTGCGTGTCTCTGCTTATCTGCGTGTCTCTGCTTATCTGCGTGTCTCTGTGCATCTCTCTGCGTATCTGCGTGTCTCTGTGCATCTCTCTGCTTATCTGCGTGTCTCTGTGCTTATCTGCGTGTCTCTGTGCAGCTCTGTGCTTATCTGCGTGTCTCTGCTTATCTGCGTGTCTCTGTGCATCTCTGTGCTTATCTGCGTCTCTGTGCTTATCTGCGTGTCTCTGCTTATCTGCGTGTCTCTGTGCATCTCTGTGCTTATCTGTGTGTCTCTGCTTATCTGCGTGTCTCTGTGCTTATCTGCGTGTCTCTGCTTATCTGCGTGTCTCTGTGCATCTCTGTGCTTATCTGCGTGTCTCTGCTTATCTGCGTGTCTCTGTGCATCTCTCTGTTTATCTGCGTGTCTCTGTGCTTATCTGCGTGTCTCTGTGCAGCTCTGTGCTTATCTGCGTGTCTCTGTGCATCTCTCTGTTTATCTGCGTGTCTCTGTGCAGCTCTGTGCTTATCTGCGTGTCTCTGTGCATCTCTCTGTTTATCTGCGTGTCTCTGTGCAGCTCTGTGCTTATCTGCGTGTCTCTGTGCATCTCTCTGTTTATCTGCGTGTCTCTGTGCTTATCTGCGTGTCTCTGCTTATCTGCGTGTCTCTGCTTATCTGCTTATCTGCGTGTCTCTGCTTATCTGCGTGCCTCTGTGCTTATCTGCGTGTCTCTGCTTATCTGCGTGCCTCTGTGCTTATCTGCGTGTCTCTGTGCATCTCTGTGCTTATCTGCGTGTCTCTGCTTATCTGCGTGTCTCTGTGCATCTCTCTGCTTATCTGCGTGTCTCTGTGCATCTCTCTGCTTATATGCGTGTCTCTGTGCAGCTCTGTGCTTATCTGCGTGTCTCTGCTTATCTGCGTGTCTCTGTGCATCTCTGTGCTTATCTGCGTGTCTCTGTGCTTATCTGCGTGTCTCTGCTTATCTGCGTGTCTCTGTGCATCTCTGTGCTTATCTGTGTGTCTCTGCTTATCTGCGTGTATCTGTGCATCTCTGTGCTTATCTGCGTGTCTCTGCTTATCTGCGTGTCTCTGTGCATCTCTCTGCTTATCTGCGTGTCTCTGCTTATCTGCGTGTCTCTGTGCTTATCTGCGTGTCTCTGTGCATCTCTGTGCTTATCTGTGTGTCTCTGCTTATCTGCGTGTCTCTGTGCATCTCTGTGCTTATCTGTGTGTCTCTGTGCATCTCTGTGCTTATCTGTGTGTCTCTGCTTATCTGTGTGTCTCTGCTTATCTGCGTGTATCTGTGCATCTCTGTGCTTATCTGCGTGTCTCTGTGCATCTCTCTGTTTATCTGCGTGTCTCTGCTTATCTGCGTGTCTCTGTGCTTATCTGCGTGTCTCTGCTTATCTGCGTGTATCTGTGCATCTCTGTGCTTATCTGCGTGTCTCTGTGCATCTCTCTGTTTATCTGCGTGTCTCTGCTTATCTGCGTGTCTCTGTGCTTATCTGCGTGTCTCTGTGCAGCTCTGTGCTTATCTGCGTGTCTCTGTGCATTTCTGTTTATCTGCGTGTCTCTGTGCAGCTCTGTGCTTATCTGCGTGTCTCTGTGCATCTCTCTGTTTATCTGCGTGTCTCTGTGCTTATCTGCGTGTCTCTGCTTATCTGCGTGTCTCTGCTTATCTGCGTGCCTCTGTGCTTATCTGCGTGTCTCTGCTTATCTGCGTGTCTCTGTGCATCTCTCTGCTTATCTGCGTGTCTCTGTGCAGCTCTGTGCTTATCTGCGTGTCTCTGCTTATCTGTGTGTCTCTGTGCATCTCTCTGCTTATCTGTGTGTCTCTGTGTGTCTGTCTATGCTTATCTGCGTGTCTCTGTGTATCTGTCTATACTTATCTGTGTGTCTCTATGCGTCTGTCTATGCTTATCTGCGTGTCTTTGTGTGTCTGTCTATGCTTATCTGCGTGTCTTTGTGTGTCTGTCTATGCTTATCTGCGTGTCTTTGTTTGTCTGTCTATGCTTATCTGCGTGTCTTTGTGTGTCTGTCTATGCTTATCTGCGTGTCTTTGTGTGTCTGTCTATGCTTATCTGCGTGTCTTTGTTTGTCTGTCTATGCTTATCTGCATGTCTCTGTGTGTCTGTCTATGCTTATCTGCATGTCTGTGTGTCTGTCTATGCTTATCTGCGTGTCTTTTTGTGTCTGTCTATGCTTATCTGAGTGTCTCTGTGTGTCTGTAGATGCTTATCTGTGTGTCTTTATGTGTCTGTAGATGCTTATCTGCGTGTCTCTGTATGTCTGTCTATGCTTAGCTGCGTGTCTCTGTGTGTCTGTCTATGCTTATCTGTGTGTCTCTGTGTGTCTGTCTATGCTTATCTGCGTGTCTCTGTGTGTCTGTCTATGCTTATCTGCGTGTCTTTGTGTGTCTGTCTATGCTTATCTGCGTGTCTTTGTGTGTCTGTCTATGCTTATCTCCATGTCTCTGTGTGTCTGTCTATGCTTATCTGCGTGTCGCTGTGTGTCTGTCTATGCTTATCTGTGTGTCTCTGTGTGTCTGTCTATGCTTATCTGCGTGTCTCTGTGTGTCTGTCTATGCTTATCTGCGTGTCTCTGTATGTCTGTCTATGCTTATCTGCGTGTCTCTGTGTGTCTGTCTATGCTTATCTGCGTGTCTCTGTGTGTCTGTCTATGCTTATCTGCGTGTCTCTGTATGTCTGTCTATGCTTATCTGTGTGTCTCTATGCGTCTGTCTATGCTTATCTGCGTGTCTCTGTATGTCTGTCTATGCTTATCTGCGTGTTTTTGTGTGTCTGTCTATGCTTATCTGAGTGTCTTTGTGTGTCTGTAGATGCTTATCTGTGTGTCTTTATGTGTCTGTAGATGCTTATCTGCGTGTCTCTGTTTGTCTATGCTTATCTGCGTCTCTGTCTGTCTATGCTTATCTGCGTGTCTCTGTTTGTCTATACTTATCTGCGTCTCTGTCTGTCTATGCTTATCTGCGTGTCTCTGTCTATGCTTATCTGCGTGTCTCTGTCTATGCTTATCTGCGTGTCTCTGTCTATGCTTATCTGCGTGTCTCTGTCTATGCTTATCTGCGTGTCTCTGTCTGTCTATGCTTATCTGCATGTATTTGTGTGTCTGTCTGCGCGTCTGTGTGTTTGTAATGAATTGAAAGTGCAGCTATACCATGGATTCTCCGGATGCTGCACCTTCTATTCCCGTGCAACGTGTCGTTACGTGTGTGTTGCGTCTCACCTGTAGGAGGCGTAGTATCGCGTGGGCAGGAGGGTCTCTGCGCTCGGCTTCCAGTAGCAGGAGAAGTTGTAGTAATCAGAGGCTCGGCAGGACACCGAGGGCAGCCCGGGGGGGTCTGGAAAACCAGGGGTGGTATTCAGTATCACAAACGGGTACAATTAACCTTCTCAGTGCCAGGCACATACACATCTCTATAGGCACACCTCTACACACACCTATATGCACACACACCCATAGGTGTCTCTAGCGGGGCCAAGGGGGCAATCCTCCTCCCCCCCCAGGTTATTCCTTGCCCCCCCCCCATTTGCCCTCCAACCATGATTCACCATCCAGCTTCTCCCGCATCGCCCAGCAACGATCAAGGTGACGTTGGAAAGAGCAGAGTCTGGCCTTTCCATTGATCCCCAACATGACCATATTCAGTGTAAATAATAAAATAAAAACAATTATTTTTTTCACAGGGTGGAAATGGCTCAGCAGTGACAGGGTTAATGGTCAGACTATATGTTACACTTTGTAACACTTTGGAGGTTGGTAGCCTATGGAGCGATTCCTTTATTCACCATATTTAGAACTACACACTCACATTACTCGTCGCATCGCATTACTCGTCGCGTCGCATTACTCATCGCATCACATTACTCGTCGCATTACTCGTCTCGTCGCGCCGCATTACTCGTCGCGCCGCATTACTCATCTCGTCACATTACTCGTCGCGTCGCATTACTCGTCGCATTACTCATCTCGTCACATTACTCATCTCGGCGCATTACTCATCTCGTCACATTACTCGTCGCGCCGCATTACTCGCCTCGTCGCATTACTTTTCACGTCACATTACTCGTCTCGTCGCATTACTCGTCGTGTCGCATTACTTGTCTCGTCACATTACTCATCGCGTCGCATCACTCATCGCGTCGTATTACTCGGCGCGGCACATTACTCACCGTGGCGCATCACTCGGTGCGGCGCAATACTCGGCGTGGCGCATTACTTGACGCGTCACATTACTCGTCGCGTCGCATTACGCGGCGCGTCGCTTTACCCACCCCGTTGCATTACTCACTGCGTCGCATTACCCGTCACGCCGCATTACTCGGTGCATTACTCGCCGCATCACATCACTCGTCGCGTCGCATTACTCGGCACGGCTCATTCCCCACCGTGGCGCATTACTCATTGCGTCGCATTACCTATCTCGTCGCATTACTCATTGCGTCACATTACCCGTCATGCCGCATTACTCGGTGCATTACCCATCGCGTCACATTACTCGTCTCGTCGCATTACTCGTCGCGTCGCATCACCCGTCTCGTCGCATTTCTCGTCGCGTCGCATTGCTTGGCTCATTACTCGCCGCATTACTTGCCGCGTCACATTACCCATCGCGGCGCATTACGTGACGCGTCGCATTACCTATCTCGTCGCATTATCCGTCCCGCTGCATTACTCATCACGTCGCATTACTCGTCGCGTCACATTACTCATCGCGTCGCATTACGCGGCGCGGCGCATTACCCATCTCGTCGCATTACCCGTCCCATCGCATTACTCGTCGCGTCGCATTACTCGTCGCGTCTCATTACTCGTCGCGTCTCATTACTCGCCGCGTCGCACTACTCGGCGCGGCACATTGCTCACCGTGGCACATCACTCGGTGCGTCGCATTACTCGCCGTGCCGCATTACTCGTCACGCCACATTACTCATCGTGTCGCATTACTCGGCGCGTCGCAGTACCCATCTCGTTGCATTACTTATTGTGTCGCATTACCCGTCACACCGCATTACTCGGTGCATTACTCACTGCGTCACATTACTCGTTGCATCGCATTACTCGTCGCGCCGCATTACCCGTCTCGTCGCATTTCTCATCGCGTCGCATTACTTGGCTCATTACTCGCTGCGCCGCATTACTCGCTGCGCCACATTACTCGTCGCGTCTCATTACTTGGCGTGTCGCATTACCCGTCGCGCCGCATTACTTGGCTCATTACTCGTTGCGCCACATTACTTGTCGCGTCGGATTACTCGTCGCATCGCATTACTCATCGCATCACATCACTCATCGCATTACTCGTCTCGTTACTCGTCGCGTCGCATTACTCGTCTCGCCGCATTACTCGTTGCGCCGCATTACTCGTCCCGTCCCATTACTCATCTCGTCGCATTACTAGTCCCGTCGCATTACTCATCTCGTCACATTACTCGTCGTGTCGCATTACTCGTCGCATTACCCATCTCGTCACATTACTCGTCGCGTCACATTACTCATCTCGGTGCATTACTCATCTCGTCGCATTACTCGTCGCGCCGCATTACTCGCCTCGTCGCATTACTCTTCACGTTACATTACTCGTCTCGTCGCATTACTCATCGCGTTGCATTACTTGTCTCGTCACATTACTCATCGCGTGACATCACTCCTCGCGTCGCATCACTCATAGCATTACTCGGCGAGGCACATTACTCACCGTGGCGCATCACTCGGTGCGTCTCATTACTCGCCGCGTCGCATTACCCGTCGCGTCGCATTACTCGTCGCGTTGCATTACTCGCCGCGTTGCATTACTCGTCGTGTCGCATTACTTGGCTCATTACTCGTCGCGCCACATTACTTGTCGCGTTGCATTACTCGTCGCGTCGCATTACTCGTTGCATCGCATTACTCGTCGCGTCGCATTACTCGTCGCGTCGCATTACTCATCACATCACATTACTCGTCGCGTCGCATTACTCATCACATCACATTACTAGTCGCGTCGCAGTACTCGTCGCGTCGCAGTACTCGTCGCGTCGCATTAGTCGTCGCGTCACACTAGTCGACGCGTCACATTAGTCGTTGCGGCACATTACTCGTCGCGTCGCATTACTCGTCGCATTGCATTACTCGTTGCGTCGCATTACTTCTCGCGTCGCATTACTCACGCATCACATTACTCGTCGCGACGCATTACTCACTGCGTCACATTACTCGTCGCGTCGCATTACTCATCGCATCACATTACTCGTCGCGTCGCATTACTCGCCGCGTCGCATTACTCGTTGCGGCGCATTAATCGTCGCGTCGCATTACTCATCGCGTCACATTACTCGTCGCGGCGCATTACTCATCGCGTCGCATTACTCTGGGTTATGGAATTGTACTTATTTAGTTTATTTTAGGAGTTTGATTTAGTGGCGAAAATTATTAGTGCCCCCCCCCCAGCTTTCACTGTGGTATCTTATCTGCCCCCCCCTATATATTGTACCTAGCGTTGAAACTGTACACACCTATATACACACACACCTATACGTGCACGCACGCACACCTATACGCACACACACCTATACGTGCACATGCACGCACACACACCTATATATACACACACACACACACACACACACACACACACACACACCTATACGTGCACGCGCGGACACACACCTATACGCATGCACACCTATATACACACACACACCTATACGTGCACGCACACACACCTATACGCACACACACGCACCTATACGTGCACGCGCACGCACACACACACCTATATACACAAACTTTGCTTAGTTTGTCGCATATCATGAGATAAACACGAGCCTCGCGTGGGAGATTCTTTTCACTGAGTAACTCCCATCATGCTGAACCAAGGCCACATGACCGGAGCCCCACGTCACACGCACGTGCACAAACCCTTCCAGTAACACGTTATCAGAAGGAATTCTATGAAGCGGCTCCTGGGAACAAAACCGTTATCCTAAATATTTACAGAACAGGGAGCGTGTTCTAAACCCCGCCTCACGCAGCAAACACGAGGCCGAACAGGACCCGTTTAACCGAGCCCTGAACCCAGCAGCAGCAAACACGAGGCCGAACAGGACCCGTTTAACCGAGCCCTGAACCCAGCAGCAGCAAACACGAGGCCGAACAGGACCCGTTTAACCGAGCCCTGAACCCAGCAGCAGCAAACACGAGGCCGAACAGGACCCGTTTAACCGAGCCCTGAACCCAGCAGCAGCAAACACGAGGCCGAACAGGACCCGTTTAACCGAGCCCTGAACCCAGCAGCAGCAAACACGAGGCCGAACAGGAACCGCCTAACCGAGCACTGAACCCAGCAGCAAACACGAGGCCGAACAGGAACCGCCTAACCGAGCCCTGAACCCAGCAGCAGCAAACACGAGGCCGAACAGGAACCGCCTAACCGAGCCCTGAACCCAGCAGCAGCAAACACGAGGCCGAGGCAGAACAGGACCCGTTTAACTGAGCCCTGAACCCAGCAGAAAACACGAGGCCGAACAGGACCCGTTTAACTGAGCCCTGAACCCAGCAGCAGCAAACACGAGGCCGAGGCAGAACAGGACCCGTTTAACTGAGCCCTGAACCCAGCAGCAGCAAACACGAGGCCGAGGCAGAACAGGACCCGTTTAACTGAGCCCTGAACCCAGCAGCAGCAAACACGAGGCCGAGGCAGAACAGGACCCGTTTAACTGAGCCCTGAACCCAGCAGCAAACACGAGGCCGAGGCAGAACAGGACCCGTTTAACCGAGCCCTGAACCAGCAGCAGCAAACACGAGCCGAACAGGACCGTTTAACCGAGCCCTGAACCCAGCAGCAAACACGAGGCCGAGGCAGAACAGGACCCGTTTAACCGAGCCCTGAACCCAGCAGCAGCAAACACGAGGCCGAACAGGACCCGTTTAACCGAGCCCTGAACCCAGCAGCAAACACGAGGCCGAGGCAGAACAGGACCCGTTTAACCGAGCACTGAACCCAGCAGCTTCTATAGAGTGAATGACCAGCTGTGTCAGCCTCGGCAAAATACCGAGGACGTCAATGTCATGTCTCTGGGGAGCTGCTGAGTTCCATGTCATGTCTCTGGGGAGCTGCTGAGTTCCATGTCATGTCTCTGGGGAGCTGCTGAGTTCAGGTCACATCTCTAGGTAGCTGCTGAGTTCAGGTCACATCTCTGGGAGCTGCTGAGTTCCATGTCACATCTCTGGGGAGCTGCTGGGCCATTGTCATGTCTCTTGGGGAGCTACTGAGTTCAGCTGCTGAGTTCCATGTCACATTCTGGGGAGCTGCTGGGTTCCATGTCATGTCTCTGGGGAGCTGCTGAGTTCCATGTCATGTCTCTGGGGAGCTGCTGAGTTCCATGTCACATCTCTGGGGAGCTGCTGAGTTCCATGTCACGTCTCTGGGGAGCTGCTGGGTTCCATGTCATGTCTCTGGGGAGCTGCTGAGTTCCATGTCACATCTCTGGGGAGCTGCTGGGTTCCATGTCATGTCATGTCTCTGGGGAGCTGCTGAGTTCCATGTCATGTCTCTGGGGAGCTGCTGAGTTCAGGTCACATCTCTAGGTAGCTGCTGAGTTCAGGTCACATCTCTAGGGAGCTGCTGAGTTCCATGTCACATCTCTGGGGAGCTGCTGAGTTCCATGTCATGTCTCTGGGGAGCTACTGAGTTCAGCTGCTGAGTTCCATGTCACATCTCTGGGAGCTGCTGGGTTCCATGTCATGTCTCTGGGAGCTGCTGAGTTCCATGTCATGTCTCTGGGGAGCTGCTGAGTTCCATGTCACATCTCTGGGAGCTGCTGATTCCATGTCACGTCTCTGGGGAGCTGCTGGGTTCCATGTTCATGTCTCTGGGGAGCTGCTGAGTTCCATGTCACATCTGGGGAGCTGCTGGGTTCCAGTCATGTCATGTCTCTGGGGAGCTGCTGAGTTCCATGTCATGTCTCTGGGGAGCTGCTGAGTTCAGGTCACATCTCTAGGTAGCTGCTGAGTTCAGGTCACATCTCTAGGGAGCTGCTGAGTTCCATGTCACATCTCTGGGGAGCTGCTGAGTTCCATGTCATGTCTCTGGGGAGCTACTGAGTTCAGCTGCTGAGTTCCATGGCAAATCTCTGGGGAGCTGCTGGGTTCCATGTCATGTCTCTGGGGAGCTGCTGAGTTCCATGTCACATCTCTGGGGAGCTGCTGAGTTCCATGTCACGTCTCTGGGGAGCTGCTGGGTTCCATGTCATGTCTCTGGGGAGCTGCTGAGTTCAGCTGCTGAGTTCCATGTCACATCTCTGGGGAGCTGCTGGGTTCCATGTCATGTCATGTCTCTGGGGAGCTGCTGAGTTCAGCTGCTGAGTTCCATGTCACATCTCTGGGGAGCTGCTGGGTTCCATGTCATGTCTCTGGGGAGCTGCTCTCTCTCTGGGGAGAAGCCCCCCAGAGGTCATGTCCCATCACCTTCTGATAACAGATAATCTGCACTATAAAGGGAAAGCTCGAGGCCTCCGTATTCCCAGGCTTTCACACAGCACATACTCACATCCCACTCTCAGACGTGTGATGGACAGGAGACCCCCGGAGCGCTCGTGACAGCTGTAATTCCCTGTGGAGGACATCTCGAGGTTGGGCAGCTCCAGGTGTCCATGGTCAGTGAAGAAGCCCCAAGGAACGTCTGAAGCTCCGTTGAATCTCCACTCTGCCACAGGACTAAAAGAGCATAATCAGCGGTATTAATGAGGGTCCTGGGGCTGTGTGTATATCGTGACGGCTCAGTGTGTGCCTGTGTATATAGTGACGGCTCAGTGTGTGCCTGTGTATATAGTGACGGCTCAGTGTGTGCCTGTGTATACAGTGACGGCTCAGTGTGTGCTGCTGTGTATATCAGTGACGCTCAGTGTGTGCCTGTGTATACAGTGACGGCTCAGTGTGTGCCTGTGTATACAGTGACGGCTCAGTGTGTGCCTGTGTATATAGTGACGGCTCAGTGTGTGCCTGTGTATATAGTGACGGCTCAGTGTGCGCCTGTGTATATAGTGACGGCTCAGTGTGTGCCTGTGTATATAGTGACGGCTCAGTGTGTGCCTGTGTATATAGTGACGGCTCAGTGTGTGCCTGTGTATACAGTGACGGCTCAGTGTGTGCCTGTGTATACAGTGACGGCTCAGTGTGTGCCTGTGTATATAGTGACGGCTCAGTGTGCGCCTGTGTATATAGTGACGGCTCAGTATGCGCCTGTGTATATAGTGACGGCTCAGTAAGCGCCTGTGTATATAGTGACGGCTCAGTATGTGCCTGTGTATATAGTGACGGCTCAGTATGCGCCTGTGTATATAGTGACGGCTCAGTATGCGCCTGTGTATATAGTGACGGCTCAGTAAGCGCCTGTGTATATAGTGACGGCTCAGTATGCGCCTGTGTATATAGTGACGGCTCAGTATGCGCCTGTGTATATAGTGACGGCTCAGTGTGTGCCTGTGTATA